>BSBM01000447.1:1947500-2589713 GCA_027924585.1 Larix kaempferi | reverse complement strand
TATCGTAGGGCAAGCAGATGTCGACCCCGACGGCCAAACTCCACTCAGGCGAGAGCGCTGACGGCAAACCACCACGCGCAGGTCGCAGGAAGTGGCTCGGATCGAGCTGCAGTGGACGCTGGAGGCGGCTATGGTAAAAAACCTAGCCTCGGAGATTCAGCGCTCGTGCTGAGCAATTTTTTTTAAAATTTTTGTTAAATATAATACAAAATGTTTGTTAACTAAATTAAAAAATATATATATTCGATATAGATTGAAAATGGAGAGACATACCATTTACTGGAATATGTCCCTTAGTTAGAAGGAAGTTGGCGTAGCATTGAGAAATGGAGGCAGCCGCACATAGAGACCAGAAGATAACCCTCGGCACTTTCATATTTCTTGCCACTTCCTCCGTGCAAGACATGAAGGCGTCTGTGACGATGAACGTGATGGGTGGAAATGATGGCGATTTCTCATCAGCAGTGCGAAGGATGTCCTCCAACGCCGGACCTAATTTTTGCATGGACATAAGTAACTCGCCCCCTTTGGAGGTGCGACCATGGTCGGGCGGTAAATCATCAGGAATAGACAGAAATCGAATTCTCGAAACTTGCTGCTCCGAATTGATATCTTCTCTGGAAACAAGAGACTTAGATTTCTTTGAAGCTTCCACCGTGCGTTTGTGTATCCAGTCGGTATTGACGAAAGTGACAAAACATCCTCTAATAGCCAGCAGCTGGGCCAAATTCACGAGAGGATTAACATGACCCTGTGCAGGAGCTGGTACCATCACTGCATGCAAAGCATGTTTCCCCTCTGGATTGAAGAAATCCATATCAATTAATATTGCCTGCCCCCGGGCTTTATTGGTTTCCCTTCCCTCAATCAACTACCAAAGTTTACTGCTCTGGATTTGAGCTGCGAGGTATGCACCTTCTACACGGAAGTTCACAATTATAAAGATTGCGTTCATTTCTTATTATCCTCAAAGAGTGGTGGCAAGCGCATTGTTAAACGAGATTGCCACGCGTTAGAATCTCTATAATTGAATTTTGGAAACAAAGCAGTGATGTCACTGTAAGATATTGACACAAAATTGTCAGCCATGTTCGGGTTGATTGCTAAGGAGTGGGATATGGGTAAACTAAGATGCTCCGTTTTCTCCCAGCGCTCTTTCCACAAAATTGCCTCAGTTTCACCATCCTCGACTGTTTTCTACCCCTACGGTCCCGCCACATCTTACTTGTGAAATAACTTTTTTTAAATAGATTTTATTTTGGTAAAGTAGATTTTGGATATGTTCTAGATGATGTTTACTAGTCACGATGTTACGAGTGACGATTTAGTCAAAATTATTTTTTATTATTTATTATATAAAATTTTATTGATATGGTTAATTGTTTTTATGATGTAAGTTTAAATTATTTGGCTGATATTTTATTTATTATGAATTTTTTTATAATTTATAATTGATTTTGATTATAAAATTTAGAAAATAAAAATTTTATAATAATAAAATTGAGAAAAAAAATTGACACTCCTAAATGCGGGAAAAATGTAAATTCAAAAGTTTCAAGAACACAAAACCGTTATCAAATGAAATTCCAAATCTGGCAATAAGTAATTTGACTACGAACGGTCTAAGCGGGGATGCAACCATAATTAACAGGTTGCAGCAAGCATAAACCCATAATTAACTGTTTGGTGAATTTAAAACTCAAATATACTTCCTCAATTCCATTCGAAAGAAAAGAAAGATAAAATATTCTACAATTAAAATATCTTAGATAGCCACTTTATTGTGTGGTCATTTAAAACAAATAAAATAATAAGGAATGTTACTATAAATTCTTCTGCCTTGTTTGGTATTCAATGTCTAGACAACTGATATATTTATTCAAAATGTGCTAGTATAACCAAAAATACATAGACGGAGCATTTTTAAAAACATCAGGTGAGTGGTTAGTGGTTGGGAGTGTTTTTTTTTAACTTATGTTTAGTGAGTGGTAATGGTTGGGAGTTGTTTGTTTGTTTTTGCTTTTTATTAAAAAAATATTTTATGTATGTAAAAATCATTTTTTTCGTATTTGTTTAATTTAATATATTTTGTTTTAAGGATGTTATATGTAAATCTTAAGAGATAAGGTATGCATATTTTCATAGACTAACATATAAATGGTTTAATAAAATGAATCTTTTTTATCATAGTTAATATGCAAGCTTTGACTAAATGAAAACATGTAAATGTAAAGAATACTAACATAGATCCATTTTAAACCCGTATCTATCAAGCACCGAGAGGGATCCAATTTCTTGAGGTGTATTTCTTTTTTTAAATTTAAACTCAAGAAATTTAATCTCTCTTGATTGATAGATCCGGGTTTAAGTTTTAAGTTTTTATTTTATAAACGAACATCTATTTTTTAATTACTTTTCATAATATTTTATTTTATGAGACGACATGGATTTTTTTAAATACTTTCCATAATTTTACTTTTTTTACATTTTAATTAAAATGGCCGACGATACATTTTATTTTTTTACTTTTACATTTTACTTTTTTACTTTTCATTAAATACTTTCCATTACATTTTACTTTTTTTTTTACATTTTAATTAATGGCCAACAATAATAAAGACAAACGTTACGTTACAAAGACTAACTTTACTTGTTACAACATCTCCCCTAGTTTCACTCGGTGCAATCATATTATTGTTTTTTTTCTTTCAATGGTGAAGTGATCCTTCTCTCATTCAAAATTGCAAGGTTCTTCTAATACCGAGATTAAGAGTTCCAGCAAAATAATGGTGGATGGCAATAAACACATTTTTAAAAGTGGTTGATATATATGTATCAACTTATATCAACTATGAAGACATCTAAGTATATCAACTACTTTAAAAATGTGGTTGTTGTTAGTTATCCTTCAACTCTTTAGGATAGAATGATAAATTAATAATATATTAATATTATTTTATTTTATTTATTAATTTTATAATAATAATAATTATTATGAAATAATAATTTTTATAAATATTAGTAAATAAGATATGATAATATATAACAAATATTTATTTATATGATATTTATTTTTAATATCAATATTAAAATTTAATCATTTTATATAAATATTTTTTATTAAAGTATAACATATTTTTTATTTAATTTTAATAATATTACATTTAATTTTAATAATAATATTATTATTATTTAATATTAATATTTATTATTTATATTATTTTATTAAAAAATATTATTAGTCCCTACTTCGTAGGGATTATAGCAATCGGTTGGTCCACATTTATATTTGACTTTCTTTTATTTTAAATTTTTATACCCATGTTTACTAAAGTTTTCAAAAAAATGGGTATTAAAATGAATTTTTTTAAATTAAAAATATTTATAACATTTTTCTAAATTAGAATAGCTAATTTCTTATTGGTAAAATATATGGATTTGACTAATTTTCCTGCTGTGAAAAATAATTATTGAATTATAAATATAATAAAAAATAAAAACAAAAAACAAAAAACAAAATCATGCTACGTATGTACTTATATTGAAATAAGTCGAAGATATACCGTACTTGCGTATCTTGCATATTTATTACTTAGTACTTGTATATTTAAGGAAATTCTAAGAAAATTCTAATATTTATGGTTGAAGGATAAAAAATGTATACCCGCATTCAATATGCACATATCTCCATGTGCATATCGCCTTGAAGCTAGAATATCTGCAATGATCTGCAAAATTTGCATATTTATTGTATATTTATTAATGTTGATGGGTCTACGGCTATGTAGATATCTGCTTTCAGGGATCCTATCTCTATGCACATATCGCGTCACCTATGTAGACAATATTAGTGCCAGTGGAAGCAGTAATCTATCCATTAAGAGTTTAGTCTAATCGGGGAAAAGAGAATACTCTGCAAGATATTCAAGCAAGGAGGAGTCTTAGTGGGACAATACTCTGCAAGATCGATCTTCGAGCAAGGAGGATCTTCAAGCGAGGATGCTACAGGATCTTCAAGCGAGGATATATTGCATCTTGCAAGTATATCATTTGTTTCTAAACCATGATGTGGCCTAAGAAAATATATCATCTTCATTTCTATTCTAAAAAATAGTGCGAACATTAACATTAAAAAAAAATCCAAGTAAAATCTTCATTGATTGTACTCTGTGTGAATGTGAATATGTCTGTAAAATATTGTGCTCTGTGTGAATGTCTGTAAAATACAGTATAGACCCAGATTATAAACGTCTAAACTTAATAAGATTAGAAGAGAAACAAAATGTACTCTGTGTGAATATGTCTGTAAAATATTGTGCTCTGTGTGAATATGTTTGTAAAATACAGTATAGACCCAGATTATAAACGTCAGTTAAACTTAATAAGATTAGAAGAAAAAAAAAAAAGAGTCTACCCCGGAATGTATGACTCACTATAATCGCATTGGCCTAACTCACCTGCTTCATCTCAGCTCAGCGCCGTGGGACCTCGCTATCATATAATATAGTGGAACTTGCCCTCTAACAAGGCATCTTGCATTATAATAACAGGCAAAAGGTAGCTACCATTTATTTCTATCCTTTTCATAAAGGGTAGAGCCAACAGAGATCTAAAGAGTCCTACCCGCCATTTTCATAGAATTTTAGACCTTCTGTAGTCATAGTTCTATAGTCATATTGTAGTCATAGTTCTATAGTCATATCCGTTACCTTTTTTTCATTTTTGAATATGCCTTGATGATGAACACCTTAAGGCTCTTATGC
Organism: Larix kaempferi; assembly: GCA_027924585.1. Classification (NCBI taxonomy): domain Eukaryota; kingdom Viridiplantae; phylum Streptophyta; class Pinopsida; order Pinales; family Pinaceae; genus Larix; species Larix kaempferi. Next base: position 2,584,950 of record BSBM01000447.1, on the reverse strand, counting down.
ACATAGGCCCCCAAAGCTTCATTGATTATCAATATTCAATTACGTGAGGCAGCTGAAACAGATGTTTGGAATCAAGGCCTCAAAATGAGCATCCAACAGAACCTATCATATACTGGCCAGCAGCGTAAGAACCTAGCAAGCAGATCCGGCAGTCCAACGGGCAAAAAGCAATCTGTGTCAAGTTGTCTCCAGTTCGCAAGAAGATCGCTAAACAATTGGGGTGGTTTCAATCGATATCCAAGCTAGATATAGATACGGGTAGCAAGATCGATTTGACAACGCATAAGTCCAACTACATACAAGGACGAGTTTAGGACGAGTTTATAGTCTAGTGGTGCATCAACAACCTAAACCTCTACACAGATGGTTTTTCCCCACAATTTGTAATCCATGTACCAAAAAACAGTAAACTTATTTTGTGTTACTCCATGTGTCCCAGACGCATATTCAAGCAAGTGTGATGGCAGGAAACATGGCGGTCTGCAAACAAACATGCACATATATATACTCTACACATATATATACTTAGCTTATGCTATAGCACAAGGTGAAAAAATGGTCAATTGCGCTAAGGGTAATTTGGTATGTTGACATTAAATGATTATGCTATGTTGCTATGCTCTTTATTCGATGGGAACAAATAGAGCCATACAAGAGCCAAGGAAATAAGTCTAATAAGTAGAGGGGATTTTTACTCTACTATATCGGTGGGACCTTATCGGAGAAAGAAGCACGCTCTGCTAAGTTCTTGCATACAAATACATTGCATTTTACTGATTGAGATCCCACTGGAGCTTGTTAGAAAGGTTACCATTGTTGCTTTGATATGGTACTGATGATTTTTATCCTCCAAGGCATCGCCAATCCTCCGAGAAATCATCAAGCCCTACCACAAGCAAAAAATAAGGCATAAGAAGCTAAAATATAGTCGTTGGAAACATCGCTAAAATGCCTAATGCAAAAGCCTGAAAATGAATACCACCAAGCTGTAAAGAAGAAGACAAATCCAATTTCAAAAAGAGCAATCAGTTGGCTAAGCATTAAATCCTATGATAGACATAACAATCCATGGCTATTACCATATATAGCCTCTATGCAAATGAGAAATGTGAAGATATTATATAGAACACAGTTATTGTAACTGTCGAGCAAAATATTTTTTGAAAGGAAACATCAATATTTTGTTATATCATAGAATAACCAGTTTCGTGCCCTCCCTCCCATACGAATGGAGTAACCTAGGTTATTTCACTGCTAAACCAACCCACTTCCCTTAGGGTTTTTGACTTTATGGGCGGTAAAATAAATTGTCGACCCATCAACAAATCCCTACAAACGTTGTCCAGAAAATCGTCTCTATGCTCCCTGAACGACCAACAGAGCTGACCAATCTTCCCCAGCATTTGTATGATCCAGGGGAGGTTACCGTGTTGTTTTACAAGCCGTTGAAATGAATGGAAGAGAGCCTCAATAAAATTCTTATAGAGGGGGATTCCAGCGAGTTTGAGGATGACCCGTAGATACACCGAACAAATAAAAACAGTCTCTGGAAGACTACTGAAAATGCAGGAATGAAATTTTCTGGGATTTGAAACCTATTGACAATTCCCTCTTTGCCCAGATGTATACACGTCGCCCACATGCAGCCTTGCCGTGTTACATGGATATTTTTTTATTTTTGACTGGGTTGCAGGGTTAGTTGAATTTTAAATGCCTGGATTATCATTTACCCCCTGTTATATAGATGACTCGGTTGTTTAGTGGTTGTATTTTTGTAGCTAATATCTTGGTTATGGGTAATTAAATGATGAAAGTAATATATAATGTTGTTATATGAAACCAATAAAGGGTGGAGAAAATGGTTTAGTGGGCTAAAACATAAAAACAAACATGGATTCAATTCTACAGCTAATTTAAAAGTTTAGATAATATGCCAACAGTTATTATATGTTATAAAAAATGTATATATGCTAGTAGCTAAAGATTGGCACTGAAGCGGAGTGTGCCACCCTATGAAGCAGAGTGTGCCACCCTATGAAGAAGAACTTGACTGTAAGGTAGACGTCAGACCCATGCCTTAATCCTTCGATGGAAGCGAGACTATCTTAGTCCCCACCGAGCATGAAGCTGTTGCATGGAATCCCTATGGACTACTGTAGAGAGTTCAAGCCATAGAGTGTAAGGTCCACCTTATGGAAGACCATAATGAAATGAAATCAATTAAAAAAGAATTTATTTCAGTGATTAATTCTTTTTTTTTATTTAGTAAGTGATTTTATTTTTATTTTTATTTTAGATATGTGATTACGTAATTCTCTCCATATTATATCTCCTTTTTTTTAGACTTGGTAAGACTGTTATAGAACTAACAGCCTGTAATTACTATAGCAAATAAAATTTCCCAACTACAGGTATCCCGTGCTTGCATGATCAAAACCCGTCAAAGTCAGGCCTGCAAGAAAATGAAATGAAATATGTGCAGATCCATCCACAATCAAGAACGATCGATTGGTACAAGCAATCAATGAATTGGCATCAAATTCAATCACCTCTGTGAAGTTAGTGGAGGACACTGACAAGCACGAAGCTATGTTGCTTATTTACTCAATACGTCAACCAAAGAAGCAATGTGATTTGTAAATCAAGCTTTCAATATCTTCTCATTTCAAGGGAAAACTAAATGGAACAAAACAATTCACTGATAGGATACTCATATCAGAGCGATAGGAATTAATCATGTCATTGATAAACCGAAAATTGCATTTATGCTTAACCTAAAATCGACAATTGGTTGTCTTTTCTTAAATTTGTCGTGCACCACACGATATAATGGTGGGAAGAACTCTTTCAAAAAAAAAAGTATATATTAAATTTCAACCATGTTGAAAGTTAGTACTTGGTAGGATAACGTGTAATTTCTATTGTATTAATAGTCCCAGCTCCGCAGGTCGCCATATTGCATTTTGACTCGTTTTTATTTCCATTTTAAAACTTAATGTAAAGCTGTATTAAAATGATTTTTTACAAAATTAAAAATATTTTTAAACTTTTACAAAATTAGATAATCTATTTTTGTGATTGGTACTGTATATAGATTTAATTATTTTTCCTGCTGTACAAAATATTTATCAAATTATAAAAATTTAAAAAAGGAAAAAAAAAAGCAAAATCTTGCCACTTTACCCTCAATCATAATGAGAGAGATTAGATTTAGAGTAAAGAAATAAATATTCCATGTCTTTGGTCAAGGAAGTCTCTTTGGCTCCCTCTATTTTGGGGGAATAAATATAGGTAGGAAATGACCTAGGCTTCTTCTCTTGAGGCAGGTCAAATCCTGAGCTCAAGACCTTTCAAAACCAAAGAATTCCCTCTTTGTATTGGGTGGCTCCTTTTTTAATGGTCAAGTGGAGAGACCTCATGGTTCAAGAACTGAAATAAATGATAATAAGTTTGGATGGCAGGTGAACTCTCATAGATTGCGTAGAGGGAAGGGGAGCATTATTTGAATGGATAAATGAAAGACTCCTATCTTCGTTTGAAGGAAGTGAGCAATTAGAGCGTTAATTAGCTCAGATACCACAGGCGGGCTCAACCAACGATAGAACACATTATTTTACCATTCTAGAACACTTTTCTTTAAGGCAAAAAGCATAGATTGCATTGTTTTTTTGCAAGTACAAACAAAATAACCCTAAATTAATGCACAAACTGTGTATAAAATAAAAGCTTGGCTTGATTGGTGATGAAAGTAACCTCTCCAATGCTATAAGAGAAAGACCTTGTAATAAAGGGAGGGAGAGAGAAGGTGGAATAAAAATGACCACGTCTTCTATGAGATAAAGGGACAACCAATTGCAAAGCATGGCTTTAAGTTATATAGGGATAAAATGACCACGTCTTCTATGAGATAAAGGGACAACCAATTGCAAAGCATGGCTTTTAGTTATATAGGGATTAGATAGCACACTTCTCTAGGGGCATGCATAGACAACTAAATTCTATAAATGCCACACTCTTTGAAAAATCACCTTCTATGTAATAATACATCCTCTCAACTTCCACACTTCTCATTGTTATGATAACATCCATAATATGAAAGCCACTTTACATATTGAACAAGTAGGGGAAAAGTAAAAATAATTGTATTAGTGTCCTTCATGTTCGCTAAGTTTGACTACCTAATGCCATAATGTGAATTGAAACCATAGTTTGTCTAGCTAATGCCATAATGTGATTTGAAACCATTAAAGGTTTTCCTAATAAATTTTTATAAACAATTAAACAAATTATAAACATTATTTTAGAGCAAAGACTAGCTGTTGTGCAACTATTTTTCTTGTTTAATCAATTAAATAAAAAAAAAATTATATATAATGATGATTAGGTGAAAATATATAACAAGTAAAAATGTGATCATGCGAATCTACATTGAAGGGGGAGAGTAATATATATCTACATTTATGGAAGTTAAGATCATATTTTCCATTTACTATTCACATGTGACCTTTCTTTCTTTCTACAAATTTTCTCTTGTTTGACCGTTTCTTTGGCCATATGCGAAGTCCATCGAAATTATTGCGAATGGACAAAGACTAAAATCTCTCTAAAAATAAACTGTATAATGTATTTTTTAATAATATTATGGTCCTATTTAACTTTTCGTTTGACTTCCACCTGTGCCTGCGGGCCCGCAATATTCTTATTTATAAATAGGGATTGCTTTACACGACCATTACCAATTAAATAAAACTTCTCTACAGAAAACATGAATTGAAGCATGCTTCATTTCGGTGTATGAACTATGTAACTATGTGGTTAAGTGAGCTTAAGTCACAGTCATGTGATTGTGAGGAAGGAATATTGCTTTTGTTATCCAGTTAATTTAAAATTAATTTCTATAAGTTTATTTAAAGTGAGTTTTTTTTTAATCAATTTATATTTAATTTAAAGTTTATTTATATATTTTGTTTTAATTTGACAAGTACTAATCATTTTATAACATATTTATTTTTTATAATATATTTATTTGTTATTCCTTGCTAAGGTAAGGATATACTGTTGGTTAGTCAAAATACATTAGTTTTTTTTTAACTTAAATTTTTTTTCAATATTGTATATTGTTTATTATAATTTTAATATTAATTAAATAATATTTTGAAAGACAAAAATAATTTTAACAATTTTTAAAAAACAATATTTTGATTTTTCAATTAATTTAGTACAATTTTGATGGAACATAAATCCATGATGGAATGTTTTTTATTTTAAAATTTTAAAAATAAATATTTAAAACAAAAATTTATAAAAATCCAATAAGGTGCCCGCACGATCCCACCAATTGATTTTCTCAATTCTTAGAGAGCGTAATTACATATATAAAGAATTACCAGTCCTACCCTCGTCCTTGGGCATCGTACACACATCCCATGGCACCAAAGTAAGGCCGGGAAAGTATAACCTTTCATATGTATGCACTTGAGGTGAAACTCTCTTGGAAAGCTAGTTTAAGGAAGGAGGGTTGGTATTATAAAGTACAAAAAGCTGCGGCCGTCCAGAGGAGTACTCTACACTTAAATCCACCCTTTAGACGTAGTTAATTCCAATGTTCCTACTTGAAGTCAAAACAAATAATATTTTCATCGTGGATACCAAAAAAGCAAGCCCCCTCTTGCGGATTCGAGATTTGAACCTGTCTTAGATCTAGCTAAGACCCTTGCTCCATAGCCTTAAAAGCCCTACAACTAGCTTCCAAGCCCCTACTATGACACCCAGCTTAACCCCATGGCTCCTCCCAAAATATGTTAACCACAGCATCTGTTATGTAGTACCTTATTACATTACATATGATTAGAGTGCTGGGTGAGGTGACATTACAGAGCCGCATTGGAATGTGGAGCAAGTTGTCTGTTAAGCGGTCAAGAGGTTTAGCCTCGGGCGTCGAGACTCGAGAGTATAGCTCTTTCCCCGTCCTCCCTTCTTTTCCGTCGACCCAAAAGCCTCCTCGTTCGCCGACCGCGGGTCCCGCTAGCCATCTTGAGCTGACAGAACTTTCTCAGTGATCCGACACTTAGATATAAGCGATCCCCAACCCGTAATCCTGCAGTTGGATTTTTCAAAAAAACATAGTCTCGATCGCGCCTTTTCCCTTGTGTAATATAGGAAAAGAATAATGCTATTCCACTTCAAATTTTAAGATAAAAAAGCTTATCAATGTAAATATTTTAATATTATTTTATATAAAAGGAAATATATATATATATATATATATATTATAGATAATTTAAATTTTATAAAAGTTTAAAAATACTATAAAAATATCTAATATTTATAATTTGTTAAATTTTGTTTTCACATATGGAGCTAATATTTACTCATAACTTAGAGAATTTAACCATTTGAACTAGCCCACCAAATTTAAAATGTTAAATTATTAGTTATTACATCGAGTGTAAACGAGGTGCTTACAACCTAATATGGGGGAGATCCTCTAATGGATGTCACATGTTACATGTAATGTTTTCGAAAGTAATAAAATGTAAAAAGTAATAATAGTATCGGGGAGATCCGGATGTCACATGTCACATGTCACGTTTGTCATGTTACGTTACAACCCAGTGTGGAGGAGACGTTGTCACATTTGTCACGTTTGTCAGGTTAAGTCTCTCGGTACTTGATAGATCCGAGTTTGAGATGGATCTATGCTGGTAATTATGAATTTTGAATCTATGATTGTTTTTGAAAATATACTTAACCAACTGTAAACATAGTTTACCATGTCAAAAGGATCTTGAATTGGATACTTTTGAGAAGGGTATAAATTTTTAAGGCAGAAGATAGCAAAGATTTTAGCCGTTTAGTTTACCATGTCAAAAGGATCTTCATGAATTGCATACTTTTGAGAAGTATAAAAACTTTTAACGCAGAAGATAGAAAAGATTTTAGCCGTTGTAATTAAAGTTGACTGGGGACATCAATTTGGTTTCAATTTTGAATAAGATGAAGTCATTGAAACAATGAATGTATTGGTGATGATCATAACAATCAAATGTTCAACACTGGAAGTACTTTTTGTTACCAGCTTTCGACCAGTAAAACTACTGGTGAGTGAGTGAAACTTGGGAGGCTTCAAATCCCTCCCATTCCTGTTAGGAGCAGTTCTCTGTATGGAGAGAGGTATCCAATGATTTTACTGGTATCCAATGATTTAGGACAAATTTTGATACTGATTAATAGCTTAATCTCAAATCTCTAGGATTTTTTACATCTTCTGAAAACTAGGTCACATGATTTCATTTTTGGATTGGACCCCTTCACCCATCGTCATGTCCTTAACGAAAGTATTTAAGTTCAGAAAAGAAGATCCTCCGGGAAGGACGGTCTTCGTTGTGGACTCCTTGATAATGAGAGCGTTGTCTCTCAACTTCTTTCCTTCCTTCCGATGTTCTCATCATTCTCCTCACAACATCCTCTACCTCTTCTTTCATCACCACCTCCCGGCTATCCACCTCCACATCCTCAAAATCCACGCCTATTTTCCACATGTCCTTGGCGAATCTGCAGTTGAGAAACTGATCGCCATTATATGGGAATTCCATTACGGGAAATCCCATGCTCATGCTCTCCAACGTAGAGTTCCATCCGCTGTGTGTGAATTAGAACAATCCCACTGCAACATGGGCAAGGACTTTCGACTTTGGCGCCCACCTCACAAACAGTGCTCTCTCCCTTGTTCGTTCCTCAAATCCATAAAATTGCAGCCTTGCCTTCTGCGATATCCAACCGGAGAACCCACAAGAAAGGTTGTCCGCTGCCCTCTAGCCCCACCGCTAGCTGCTTCACTTGTTGCCCAAATTTCACAGCGATGCTTCCAAAGGAGACGTATATAACTGATCCCGTCTGTTGCATATCCAGCCATTTTAGGCAGCTCTCCTCCTCCTCTCACAGACTGTTGTATAAATCCCTCCTTTCTAGAAAAATGGGAAGAAACAAAGGTCCTACGGCCAGAGCAAGACATCCATTCAAAGAGAGTGTTGTTATTGCTTCCCTCCCTTCGAACGTGTTCACTAATACGTAGTCACCTTTACTTTGCTTCTGCGATTCATAGAGAAAAGTATTGAATCCAATGTCGAGAGGATCCTGAGTACGATACATGGAAAACAGGTCGGTTGACTTCAGTGGTGGGATGTTGCCGAGAAGATGTGATGAGTTTTTCTAGATTTTTGCCTTCGCTTACTGAACAAGTTACAAACAAAACAATAGTTATTATCCTTCCGGTGCAAAAGAAAATAATCGAATGAAAGCATTCAAGATCTATTGAGACAAAATAGTTTGAATGAGCGTTTTAACTTTCATTTCAATCTCTCATACATAATTGCAGCTAAAGTAATCAGGGATTCAGGACCATTACTTTTTACCTTGTAGCTATGTTAGGTAGACACATAAAATCAGGGGCAAGGGCATATACTAGTAGAAACAAGATTACAAAAATTGCAAATAATAAATAATAACACTAAATAAATTCATTTAATTTTATATTTTTAAAACAATGTTTTTTTTTTTTTTCCTTGGAAAAAGTCGTAATTTTATTTCAAAAATATGAACAAAATTACATTCTGCACATGTATTGGAATCAAAGAGATCCCTACATTGACACATATTTACTGTCCCATATTACTATCATGACTAAAGTCCCATACATAGATCATTACAATGAATCCGGCTGTACATACAACCCGCATATATCCGCTTACAGAAAAACCAGAAAGTCCATCACTAGATAATAAAAGCTGCTATCTATAGCCCGCATATATCCATATACAAATAAACAAAAACTGTTACAGAAATTGTAAAAAGGTGTCCATCCCTGGTCATAAAAAGCTGAGCTATTGCTCAAATCTGTGCCACTATATCTTCATGAAATCGTCTGTGGTAATAACTGAAGGTGCCCCCAGTAGAGTGAATAGTTATCCTCCAAGTGCCAAGAGCTAAATGTTGTTGCGTCGCTTCTTTGGAAAGCCGATCGGCCATCCCATTCCGCTCCCTGTAGACATGTGTAAATGTGATATGATCAAATGACTGTTTTAACCGGATTACCTCCTCCAGGATAGGTAAGAGTACCATCACATGACATTGAGTAATCTCCTTTGCCCAATCAATAACAATCATGGAGTCGCCAAATATCTGAAGAGATAGACATCCTTGTTCAAGTGCAAATAACAGTAGCAGCCTAAGAGACATAAGTTCAGCATAGTTGTTCGATCCCCTCCCCAAACCAGCCACGATATGAAAGTAATGAGTCTCTGATTTGAAAAGGACTCCGCCCCCACCACACACCGATTGATGGTCAAGTGAAGCACCATCAAAATATGCCCACGACATGGTTTTATCGATCATTTCCACACGCACATGTCGAGTACTAATCTCAATAACAGGTGTTTTGTGGTGTTGGATAATTGCCACAGCTTGTGCCACGACAGTCTCCTTCGGTACCCTGCAATCTTGAAATATTATCTTATTTCTGGTAATCCAAATGCCCCAGGCGAAAATACAAGGGGAAGCCCGGATGGAAGAGGATTTATGTATAGTCCACCACAATTGGAACGCTTCAAGTACACTCGCACCCCGCCATCTCACATTTAAATCCAGAAATTTGCATATATCTGCCCAAACTGCCTGAGTAAACCAGCAATGAACAAATAGATGATTAATGGTCTCTTCCGCATCCTTACAAAGTGGACAGAACCCCGGTCCCTGGATGAAGCGTTTTTGCAGAATGTCCTAGGTTGGAGCCTTATTTTCCAGAATAGCCCAAAAGAGTAATTTTGCTTTACTCGGACACTTTAACTGCCACAGATATTTCCACCACCACACCAATTCCCTGTTATGTACTTCCACATTCAGCTGAATATATCCATTCCGAGGGGAGTAAATTCCAGAGGGATGGTGATCCCGAATAAGTACATCCATCCTATTGGTCAGTCGTATATACAATTGTCGTAATATCCGAAGAAAATCCTCCCAAGCTCCTTGCATATCGACAGGAATCTCAAGACGCTGTGCAGAGATCCACCCCTAACGCCAAAGTGTAGATGATCCCGGATCCTCTACATCAGCCAGAAAATGACAACCTCTAGCTGCCAAAAAAGTCCTCAATTCCACAGGAAGGACATGTCCACCCCTACAGCCAACCCAAGGGTCTAGTCCAATACGAATGAGTCGCCCATTTCCTATCCTCCACACTAATCCAGTACTGACCAAAGGAAAATGCTGCACCACCGCTTTCCAGACCACAGAGCAATTTTCCCTCGACTTATTGCCCAGCCTTATCCATTCGAGAAGAGTTAGAGGGGCAATATATTTATGATATACCACCCTAGTCCAGAGACTATGTGTATGGATAAGTCTCCACGACACCTTGGCCCCCAAGGCTTTTGCAAACAGATAAATATTCTTTAACCCCCATCCTCCTAGTGCTTTAGGTACTGTTATTTTTTCCCATCTGACCCACACCAAAGCATGATTATCAGACTTACCCTTCCAAAGAAAGGCAAAACACAACCTTCGTATCTGCTCCAAGACTCCTTTGGGAATCCAGGCTAGAGACATCCAATAAACCGGAATTGCTTCCAAAACTGATTTAACCAGAACCAACCTTCCTGCCCGAGAGAGCCATCTATGACTCCATCCATGAAGGCGCTGTTCTAATTTTGCTAATAACCAGTGCCAATCAGCCTTCATATAAGCATTTGGTTTCAAGTGAAATCCAAGGTACTTTAAACCATCATCAATATCCAAAGTCCTGTAAGGTAGTCTAATAGCCATTTGAAGAATCTCCTGCTCGGTTAAATGTGAGCATGTGATAGTAGATTTGTCAATATTCACTAACATACCCGCTGCAACTTGCACTAAATTGAGACCTTCCACCACCTTATCAATATCCCGTCTCGTGCCATCACAAAATATCAGAATGTCATCAACAAAAAGGAGATGTGTAATAAACAATATCTGTGAAATGGGTATGCCGCGAAATGAACCATCAGCTTTTGCATTCAGAATAAAACGGCTGAGGCCTTCAGCAACAAGGAGAAACAATAGTGGAGAGAGGGGGCATCCCCGTCGTAGACCCCTTCTAGCATTGAAGAATGGACTAGCAGAACCATTGATCAGTACAACAAAGCTCACCGTAGTGATGCAGGCCATGATCCATCTTATAAATTCATAGCAAAACCCAGGTGAGTTAGAATCATCCGTATATAGAGCCAACTAACCCTATCAAATGCTTTAGAGAGATCAATCTTTATCACGGCACCCTTCTGCTTCTGCACTTTCAGAGTATGTAATCCTTCCTGGGCCACTCCAATGGCCTCATGAATTTGGCGACCTTCCAAGAAACCAAATTGCTCACCAGAAATATGCTTAGACAATATATTCTTGAGTCTCCTTGCCATAACCTTAGAGATGATCTTATAGATACAATTGCAGATAGAGATAGGTATGCATTCATCAAAGCAGTCAGGCTTGTCCGATTTTGGAATAAGAGCAATAAAGGTCAGGTTGAAGGGACCATGTACAAACCCATCCTTTCGCGATTCTTCCACCACATTCAGTAATTCCTCCCCGAAGAAGTCATAGAATCCTAAGAAGAATTCTATAGGCCAGCCATCAGGCCCCGGGCTTTTATCTTTCTAAAAGGAATGCATTACCAGCGAGAGCTCAATTGGCAACACCTCTTCCATCAACAATCGATTTTCTTCCTCCCCCACAAAACAAGGGAAAAGCTGAGCCACCCGAATAAACTCAGCAATAGAGGCCCCAGGTTGAGCAGTGAATAAGTCTCCAAATTGTCTAACACCCATCTTCGCCAATCCATCAAAGCTGGATACCTGATCCCCTTCAGCAGAAGTTAGTTCCCAAATAGAGTTTGTGAATTTTCTCCCCTTAGCATAGGCTTGAAAAAATTTTGTGTTCTCATCACCGCACTGTAGCCAAATCGCCCTACTTTTCATTCTCCACATCTCTTCTTTCTCACCCAAAAGCACATTCCTGCGTTGTTCCCATTCCATAAGCTCTCCTTTTTGCTGATCATCCAGATAACCCATTCCCTGACAGTGATGGAGCCTATCAATGTTCAGCTCAGCATCCCGCAGATTCTGATCATCATTCCCCCTTTTTTCCTGAGCCCAGAGAATAGTTGCTTCTTTAATTCTCTTAAGATTTAGTTGAAAGTGCGCACCCGCATGCTCCAGAGAATCATGTGGTCTATGAACCCATAGATCCTGAACCAATTTAAGAAAATCCTCCTCCTTCAGCCAGCTCGGATTGAATTTGAAAGGACTAGGGGGTTTATTGCTTCTACCTCTTAACTCCAGGAAAATGGGGCAATGGTCGGATACACCACCAGTCCCTACCCACTGCCTGACAACATCAACACCCAGAGCCAGCACATCGGCCACCAGAAACCGATCCAGTCTTTTAGCCACCCTTTGATCCCCTGCTCTCTGATTCCTCCATGTTGGAGATAACTTGGGTGGTAGTATGTCGAGAAGATCCTTCCTGGCGAAGGCTTGAATGAAAAAATTTGCTAATGTATCCGGAGCAGCCCGAGGCCCCCACACTTCAGACGACCCCAGAGTAAGGTTAAAATCCCCACCCAGAATCACATCCCTTCCATCAAAAAGATCCATGCTAAACAAGGAGTCCCAGAATCCAACCCTATTTAAATAGGGCCCATAGATGTTGAGAACCGTGATCATCCTACCGATCTCAGCATCCCAAACCTCCAAACCGATACCAGAAGAGATACCCCAAGAACTATCAAGTTGACAACTCTTCACCTTCCACCCCGAGGCCAACCCTCCAGAACGCCCCCGAGCATCTACTCCAACAAACTTCCAACCTGGAAGCAAAGATTCTAAGGCTTGAACAACCTCCGCACTACCACCCAAAGTTTCTTGCAACAGTAAAATATCCGGTTGATTCAAGTCCACCAACCTCCGAAGCGACGATTTTTTGATGGGACTCGCCAACCCATGATAGTTGAAGGACATAATTTTCATAAGATACCCCCTTCCAGGGCTTTCGCTGCTCTAAGTGCCCACTCAATAGAAGATTGTGTACCCATCACTAAATCAACTTTAGCCCGGTCTTGTGCTTTAGACAAAAGGGATTTCCTTCCTCGACCTTTCCCCCCAACACTATAAGCCAATTCAGGAAGGCCCTTCCCCCCGATCCATCTACAGATATCTCCCTATTTCTAAGAGCATATCGGATACGTCGACCCTCGGAACAGGTAGAGTGATTGGTGGATACAATGGACGGTGTAAAAAAATTCTCCAAATTAGGAAACAGACAAGGAGCTACAGGACATGGGATGATAGAACAAGGTGGAGGAGTAGACCCAAGACTATCCCCCCCCAAATCATAAGAAGCAGCAAATAAAGAAACTGCATGAGAAAAGGAATGAGACATACCCGAGGGATTCGTAGATGAACCCCGTCGAATAATGGACAGCTCCTGTAGCTTTTTGGATGTGGCCCGTGTCATAGGAGTCGTGGTACACATAGTAGCCCCCACTGCAACCGGATCCGCACACCCAAAAACCTCCATCCCTCTGTTCACCGAAGGTGGCAAATATGCCGTTGATCCAATCATCCCGTTGTTGTCGGCAGGTACCTCAGTATCTGAAAACTCCACTATGTCTCCAGCAGGCCCACTACCAGTAGCCCCCACCGCCTGTGTGTTCACCATCAACATAGGATCAATGCAATCATCGGCTTCAGCATCAACCAGTGGCTTGCTAACCCGAAACGGTAAAGCGCAACTGGCAACCAGATGTCCATGATCGTGGCAGCGGTGGCACCTAAATGGCACACCCACATAATCCAGCAATTGTACGAAGTCCCCATCCTTGGATTTAACTTTAATCTCTGCAGGGAGGCCCAGCTGAAGGTCAATTTTAACAAAGATTTTAGCCACCGAGTAGATGCCAGTCTCATTATGGGAGGAATCGGAGCACACATATTTGCCAAGAAAATTCCCAATCTCAGCGAACCGAGTTTCATTCCACAAATGCATGGGGAACCCAGGAAGCTGCACCCACAGTGGTTCTCTATCAATTTTCTCCGTCTTAGAGTCGAAGAAGGGGGACCAGCTTTTTAGAACAATAGGGATGCCCAACATCGACCATTGTCGATTTAAAACTGCATCGACCTCCCCTTTGTTCTTGAGAATGAAAGAAAACCAGCCTTTTGTCAGAACCCGGATTTCAGGAGCAGTTGACACTAAGTCCTTCCACTGCTCAGCCGCCCAACGCTGAAGGAAACCGCGGCCAAAGCGTTTGCCCCAAGCATGTCCAACCACAGCCATTAGAGAGAAATCCTCCACCTCTTCCATTGTGATATCCACCCCCAGCACAAGCTTGTCCTTTCTTATCCGTTCTTTAACCTTCTTAGCAGGATTCTTATGAGAATCGACCTTCTCAGAAACCCTAGTACAAGGAACAAGCAGAGATTCGACCTCAGGCAAAATATCGCCACCGCTACGGCCAGCTGCGACAGGACCACGGGGAGATGTAGCCCTGAGTAGGTCCGGCCCTCCACTACCCTGTCCAAATGCAAATCCGTGGGTATCCACCGAATCTACCAGATTACTTACCGAAAAAGAAGCCAAGTCACCTTCCTGCTCCGGCCGCCGAATACCACGCCCAAGCAAAGGATCGAAACCCTCTACACGCAAATCTTCCGTATATGAGAGGAAGTTGGCGTATAACCCTTGTTGTGGTTGTAGATTCTGACCCAAAATGCCAGCTAAGTTAGGCCCGTCTGCATCCACGCCTTCATAAGACCGAAAGAACGCCAGTTCTGCCTCTAAGCCCTCCAGTCCCAGCGAAATAACCGGCGATGAAACCCTGGCAGTAGTAGGTATCTCAGAAATATGCCCTTCCAATCCCAGCGCACCCACGAGCCCAGATAGGACCTCTGGCCCCCCGTCTGTCAAGTGGGGTCTTGACAATACCCCTGACCCCTTCTTCTCCACAATGACAGCTCCATCAACAAAAATATCTCTATCACATACCCTATCAGAGTGGTAATCCACATCCTCTGCCATGCCGTTCCAGTCGTTCTCTCAAATCAGCCAGATCATCAACCCCACGCACCAAACAAGCAGCCACTTCACCGACAGGACAGAAACCCCAGAATAAAAAACCCAAAACCAGAATGAGACCAACCCCCAGTCCACACTTCCAAGAGTTCATCAATCACCACGCACACCGCATAGATCCCCACCCATCCCCGAAAATCCCGACACACATCCACGGCTAGGGTTCAAAATCATTCACCTGCAAACCCTATCATTTCCACCACACGGCTCCAAGAATCAAATCAATAGGAAGCTGAACAGTCTGGTTCACCAGGGTACAGAAGCTCACAGCTACCTCCAAAACTCAGAAGCCCTCGAACCCCATGCCGCCATCGCCATTCCATAGAATTCGCATTGAGCTCCCAAAAAACAATGTTTATATTTTCAAAGTTTTGCAACATTCCACTCTTAACAAATCAAACATTTGAATAAAATATAAAATTTCAATAATACAAAGTAACACAAAATTCAACTAAACACCATAACTTGAAATGATGGAGTCCATGGAATTAAAGGTGGAGTCAACATTGATTGATAATGACCCTCTTCCTTCACACTCCTCCAATGAAGATTTTGTTTTCTCCCATGCTAAATACCCTGTCAACCAAATCAAAACTGAGCATTAGCAAACAAGTTACTAAGCAAACCAAAAGGGAAGCATCCACAACAAACCACAATCGAAGCAATGCAGTAGTCACAGAGTATACCTTAGTACGTGTTCATTTGTTTTCCCACACCATTCCAGTCTTCAGGATGAGCACAAACCATGAGCAAATGATCAGGTCAAGCACGGGCTCCCGAGAGCCATGGAGGTAGCCAAGAGCTCTACTATCCCTCCACAATAACAAATGGAAGACCAAAACAAAGACCACACTAAGCGCTTGGGTGCATGGTTTACTTGCCCTCCAGCGTGGATAGTCACCATGTGGCCATCACATAGGTGGCATTAAAGGCCCATCTACAACCATTAACAATGAAATTCAAACCCACTCCCTATAGTGGAGAGTTCATGGTATTACAAGTTTCGATTTCATTACTCCACCTTGCCCTTTACAAAGATTTTATTATGAATACAATACAAACCTTATATGTTAACATAGGACCCCTTCAAGGCACCTACCAAGTAAAATATTGGATATGCTTTAGCATTTAGCTAAGTAAGCTCAAGAACACCACCGTCCTTCTTCACCTTTCAGGTTTATAATAGTTACAAGACACCAAATTAAAATATAGGCATTTAATTCATACCAACAGAGTTACAGGATTACAACATACATCCTTTTCGCAAACAAGTATCGTAAGTAATTAACTAGAAGTCCGTTACAAGGTAATGAGATCATATTGAACAATACACTCAAACATAAATGGATCTATTTAAATTTAAACTAATCAAAATAGAATGAATGATAAACATCGGTATAAGCATTACAAATCTTACCATACACATTTTAACCACTCATCAGTAAGATCATAGATTTTCCATACCATTTATAAAACGTAAAAGATTCTAAACAAGATACCTATATCTCTCACAGTAATAAATATTCAATGCTGAAGTTAATTTTGCATAAACATTATATCAGAATGGCAATAATATCTCATACAATTTTTTTTAAAATTTTAAATATTTTAGGGACATTACAAGTGGTATCAGATCCCAGTTACAACACTAAGATACCTTTTGGGTTCACTACAAAATACATCCGCTACAAAAATGTATTTCAATAATATACTTATGATTTTTACAACAACAAAAAACTAACAGAATTTAGTTTTACTGACTGACTAAACATTTCTGGTATAAATTACAATATGAATCATGAATGCAGAACATAACAACAATAGACATGGGAACCTGAATTCCCCACCCCGAGGAGAAGAAATCGTAGTGGAACTGAATTCAGACTTGATGAAGACAATACAGAGTTTACAAGCATATTTACAAAGTTTTAAAGATGACAATATGAATGAAAGACAAGAACAACAAGTAATAAATGAAGCTCTGCTTCAGAACTTGACACGTGTAAACCCCCATAGACAGTCCACCCATTCAGAAAACAGACCCAAAGAAATCTATTGCCATACAAAAAGGTCCAACAGTCCTAAAGAGGAGGGAGCAGATGTCACATACCCAAAATCTGAACATTTTATGTTGTGAGAAAAAAATTATGTTATAATTTATTGTAAAGTTTTTATGATTATTGACCAAGTGGCACTACAATATTTGAGGCCAAAATACGACAAAAACATCCGAACGACATCCAATGGAAAGGTCTGTGGCGTCGCATTTCACCTTCACAGTTGTGAAATTTGATGAAAAAAAAAATCGATATAATTAGTAGTCGGATATCCAACGGCCTGCGGATATCAGTGAAAAAAGACGCAATCACTATATGAAGTGGGTGCAAAAATTTAAACACTTGGAAAAATTTAACTAAAACCTAAAATCGAAATGTAGCCGGCTAGCTAGTGTGGCAAAACTCCACGATTTGGTTGCTTGGCTTGTTCATTTGTCATTTTGGGAGGAGGCGCAGCTCCTGTAATGGTTTAATGTTGGCCGTGGTCATGGGGCCTGCGCCATGAGCATAGCTCAGGTGTGCCTTGATCGTTATGGTGGTTATAGCTAGTGTGGCAAAACTCCACGATTTCGTAGCTTGTAGGCTTATTCATTTGTCATTTCGTACTTGTTTTGAGTTTTGGGAGGAGGCAGAGCTCCTGTAGTGGTTTAACGCTGGTGGTCATGGGGCCTACACCATGAGCATAGCTCAGGTGTGCCCTGATGGTTGTGGTGGTTATAAGGAATGTGTGCCGCTCATGGAACAACAACCTGGTAAGTGGTTTGTTCAATCCAACTGATCTATCCATAAATTTCATTTTGATTCGTTTATTCATTTGTATTCATGATGGAATGGTGTTAACCCTGTTCTGTTTCTATGGCAGGGTGAGTGGTTATATTTGGAGCAACGAGTTGAGGCATGGGTGGTTCTTGTCTGCAAGGGTTTCAAAGATGTCAAATGGACGTGGTAAGTTTGGACCCCTTGTGACCCTCCAGTTGGGGCGTTTTGAAGCTTGATAGCATTCTCCTTCCCAAAAACACCAACATTCTCCATCCCAGAATCTTGGCATGGGAAATCCTCCACGTGCAATCCACTTCTGGCGTGGGAAAGTGGGAAATCCTCTTTTGGCGTGGGCAACCGACAGGAGCAAAGGAGCATAGGAGATACCCTAAACCCTACAATGTATTTGGTAAAATGCTCACACCTCTGCAAGTTTTATTGTGTTTGAAGAATTTACATGATTGATTTTGCAAAGTCGACGGGCCTTACACACTTCTCCCATCTCCCATTTTTGCTCTCTCAAACCTAAAATCACATTAACATCGACATGCATTAACATTGACGGGAATTACACACTTTGGCCATTACCCAACTCCATCTTGGTGTGGGCAATCCTCCAAGATGGAGGCAATTGATCCCATCCAGACTATTTTTTCCATGGTATAAAGAACCTCCCTTCCCTTGGCTTTGCAGCAACGCCCTTATTTTGATCTTGGTGGCATTTCAAATCAACCTCCAAATTTATGTCTTTGCCTAATACTTCAACTATTTGAGACACACTGCTATCACCTTTATATTCATGCTTCTTGGTAGTATGTTTAATATCTATTTTAGCTTCCACCAATTCACATTTGGTGCCTTCTTGCGCCCCAGCTTGACTAATTTGAACAACTCCATCAAATTGTGAATCATGTTATGTACAAAAGTCTAACTTGATAGTAGGATAAAAGAGACCATTCCCCCCTATAGAAGATAGATTATTCCATGTGGGAGATGAATACTCTAGATTGATTTATTGGTCTATGGAAAAATACAGTGGCCCTCACGGCCTCTCTCAAACTTTAGCTGCAAAAATTTCCAGCCCTTTACTTGTCTCCAGTACCGGCCTTTATGCTTTCCTGTATGTTTAGTTTTTTCATATGTTTGTACAACCGAATTTCCAAAATAGAAACGGTGTTGAGATTGCTTGAGGTGGCTTGAGTTATTAGGTATTTGGTGTCTCTCTCTTTAGTGAAATAAGAGAATTTGATGACCATCCATCTTTTGGTTTTCCAGCAGTTCCACCTTTCCCGGAAATTGGGTAGCTTTTGATGCTTTCCCTAATCTCTCCATGAATCTTTACAGAACCAAAATGCCTTTCCAACTATTTACTATGCAGGCAATGAGGGATTCCTCCAATTTCATTTAGAATAGAGGACAACACCTAATATTTCATTGCTTCACATTACAGAAATCAAACAGTTGATGATGAAATTCAGGAAGTTGGTTTGTAGAGAAAAAAATAATTTACTTCAGGGCATCTAAAATAAGAAACTCAGCAACGACCAATGATTTATTTGAAGGATACAAAACATGCATGGGGTCCATCGAATTTTCAATTTCTCCAATGGGTTTTGATAGTTTCTTGGCATTATCCCCTACCATTGACGATTTTCCAACTCTAAGACCATTTCTTGGCTAAGTCCAATGTAGTCAATGCCATAGCCATAGTCATGTTTCCATAATACTACTAAATGAGGGCCACAAAAACTTGAGCCCTTCCTTTCTTTTCAAATTTATGCAAGAAGATCCTTCACATATCTACTATCAAATCCATATTGGATGAGCCAAGTTTATCTTCAAATAATGTCAATAGAGTATCTATCTTAAGGTTTGCAACCAAGTCGCTCAACCCTTATCCAAATTATGCCCAGAAATCAGCCTTAGAGATTTCCTAAAAACTATTTTCAATCTACCCTTGAGAACTAATCCAATTCTATCATAAGCCAGTCCACAAGTTCCCTTGAAGGTGTGACAATGGATGTCAATGTCTACTATGATGAAATAGTGTATCTTCCCTTTTTGTTTTAGTAATTGTTGCATCATATGTCATTTCCCATTCATGTGTAACAATTTCAGGATTTGTAGTTCTCTTATTAGCATATATAAATCCACTTAGGCATGATGATTCTAGACAAATTCAAGTCTCTTAGGAAAATGTTGAACCCCATCAACATTTCACTACAAATTTGATTTCTGTTTGCATACATTCTTTGTAATTCGATTTCCCTTCAAGAGTGGTGGTCATTTCTTGATTACCTAGTATACATTTCCTCATGCTTGGAGGGCATTTCCTCATCAATGGTGGCTATTGTGTACATCTCCTTCATGAGTAGTGAGCATTTCTACCTTCCTGGTGGGAATTTCCTCTTTTCTGGAAAGCATTTCTTATGCATGGAAGGAATTTCCCATTGCTTGTGGGCATTTTCTCATGGCCTACTGGCATTTTCGCATGGCAGGTAGGCATTTTCTTGGTGGACATTTAGCTTGGTGGTAATACTCCTTAGCTTGGTGAGTATTTTATTAGCTTGGAGAGCATATTCAATGAATGTCACATATTTCTCTTTCATGTGAGACGTTGGTGGAAATTTTAATATTTGCTTGATAGGCATTTTGTAGGATCTTCATTCATGTGAATGTGCTATATAAGGCAGAAAGCTTCAAAATTTCTTCCAGATCTGAGACTATTTGCTTTCATGCCTTGCTACTACAGGATTGTTGTACACACCACAATATGTTGCCATAAATTTATGCTAGTTCAACTCTTCAAATTGCACTTTTCAAGTTGTCATAACTAATCATTGTTCACCTTGGGAAAGAACATACATGATTCTACAAGGCTTCTGATCAAATACAAGATAAAACCCTCTTTCTTGTTGATGGTTTTATGTTTTGTTTGTAGGGTGTTACTTCTTCTTTTAGATTCAAGTCCAATCAGAATTAGTATCCAATTTATAACATGGACATCAACATTATTTTTTCATAATACATTCCAATCAACACTTCATAGAAGTATATGATAGAGTCTTTAAAAGACGGCTTACAACTCTTACAATCTAAGAGATCGTAGATTTTATCAAAGGAATTTTTGTGACCAAATATATCCGAAGTATTTTCATTGCACATGCTTAACTGGTCAATTTCATGATCTTTCTATACTAGATCCTAAGAGTTTTTTCCTACATTTGTGCTACTGAATTTCCAAAATAGAAACAATGTTGGTCTTTCTTGAGGTGGATTGACATCTTACGTATTTGGTGTCCTTCTCTTTAATGAAATAAGAGAATTTGATAACCATCTATATTCTTGTTTGCCAGCAGTTCCACCTTTCCCATAAATTGGGTAGCTTTTGATGCTTGCCCTACTCTCTCCATGAATATTTACTGAACCAAATTTTTAGTCTTTTCCAAAATGCGTTTCCACATCTCTACCATGCAAACAATGAGGGACGCCTCCATATTCATTTAGAATAGAGACATACCAACCAAAGTCACCAACTAACTTATACACATACTTGTTGCAAGTAAGGAGGATATCATTTCTTAGTTAGAACCATTTTATGATTATTATGTGCTTAGAAAATTACTTATTTGTTACTAGAAGGAAATGGTCTTGTTAGATTTTGAGAATTAATTCAACATACTCTAGGATCTTTATTGAGAGAA
Source organism: Larix kaempferi (assembly GCA_027924585.1). Classification (NCBI taxonomy): domain Eukaryota; kingdom Viridiplantae; phylum Streptophyta; class Pinopsida; order Pinales; family Pinaceae; genus Larix; species Larix kaempferi. The sequence goes on along the minus strand of BSBM01000447.1, from coordinate 2,563,271 downwards.
TAACATGTACAACATATCAAGTATAACAATGCATATCAATCACACCAAGCAATCACATGAGACAATAGACACACAGAGTTTCACTGGGGAAAACCATAAAGGTGAAAAACCCCACAACTTCCTCAGAGATAGAAAGAGCAATGATACAACCCAAGTACACAGAGATAGTCCTCCTAGCAGCTGAACCTACTCCTCCACTAGTGCGCCACTTTCCGAGTAGTGTAGAAGTGAATAATGAGATGATCGAATAGAGTGGCTCCCGCACTCTATTTATACATGACCTGACCTTCCTAATAACCTAGTAGGGCCGACTTGTCTAACTCAGTCTAATAACCCATGGTTATACTAATCAGGGCCGACCCCACACTTGGTGGTCTAATAACCCATCACTTGCAAGTTGTGACACTTGCGACAATTGTCAATACAAATGATGACACTTCTGTATAGAGGAATAATACCATCTCTATAGGAGTACAATATACATAGGTGAAATACCTTCTGAAGTTACATATACATCAACACTCCCTCTTAACTAGGAAGGTATTTCTCAACACAGATCTGCTAGCACAAGTCTTCTTCTCTGGATCATCGTCACTGGATCATCGTCATCGAATCATCATCATCATCATTGTTGCTGCTATCTCAATCAATCTACAATCTACTAGTCATAGGAAGTTCTACAGAGCCAGTCCTTTTTCATACTGGATGTAGACCCACCACCTGTGGGTCTTCATCATCTACAGAACCATCCCTTTTTCATGTTGGATGTAGGCCTAGCCTCCATGTAGGTCTTCAACATCTCTACGAGCAAGACACCAAGTAGGTACACCTCAAGACTGATTACACTACCTCTACAAAACTTGCAAGATCTCCCAGGACTGATTACAATTCCTCTGCAAAACCTGCAAGAGCATCTCAGGATTGATCATATGCCTCTGCAAAACCTGTGTACCATACTATCACATCATCATCTTCAGATCATCGTCATCGTCCACGGAGCACAACCCAGATGCACACACACACCACTTACACTCACCAGCATGGAAGGACTTTCCTCTGACCATCTGGGAAAGGCTCAGCACTTACACTCACCGGCATGGAAAGAATTTCCTCTGACGATTCGGGAAAGGCTCACAACACTTACATCGAAAACCATGGAAGGAATTTCCTCTGATCATGTCAGAACGGCTACAACAATTACATCACAACCATGGAAGGACTTTCCTCTGACCATGTCAGAAAATCTCGGCAATTGCATCATGACCATGGAAGGAATTTCCTTTGACCATGTCGAAAAAAGCCACACCCAACACTTACATCTTACCATGGGAGGACTTTCCTACCACCATGTAAGAATGGCCCCAGCCCTTACATCTTACCATGGGAGGACTTTCCTACCACCATGTAAGAATGGCCCCAGCCCTTACATCTTACCATGGGAGGACTTTCCTACCACCATGTAAGAATGGCCCCAGCCCTTACATATACACCATAGGAGGACTTTCCTACTACTATGTGAGAATGGCTCCATCCCTTACATCTACACCATAGGAGGACTTTCCTACCACTATGTGAGAATGGCTTGTGTGCATCTGTGTCTCCAGACTCATCACTTCCCCTTGGAAGGTATCTCGATCTGATGTACACCAAGTCTCCCTCTAAAGTATTCAAACTTCACTCTGGCCAATGGCTTGGTCAACACATCGGCTATCTGCTCATTCGTCGCAACATACAGGAGCTTCACTGCTTCTCTCTGCACCATATCCCTGATATAGTGATACTTGATCTCAATGTGCTTCGACTTGCCATGGAACACTGGGTTCTCCGACAACTTCACACAACTCTGGTTGTCGCAATATATGCAAGTAGCACTCAACTGGAGATCAACCAAATCAGACAGTAGCTTCCTAAGCCATACTGCCTCACAATTAGCTGAACAAGTTGCGACATACTCTGCTTCGGCTATACTCAGTGCCACACAGGACTACTTCCTGCCAAACCAAGAGATCATGCCGGATCCCATACTGAAGTAGCACCCCGAAGTGCTCTTTCGATTAATGGCACTGCCTGCCCAATACGAATCAACATAACCCTCCAAGTTAAACTTTTGATTCACCTCATACTTGAGCCCATAGTCAACTGTACCCTTCAGGTACCTCAGAATATGCTTTGCAGCTATCAGGTGAACATGTCTCGGATCTTTCAAGTATTGGATCAAGGTGTTCACCACAAAGCAGATATCTGGTCTTGTATTCATTAAGTACATCAAGGACCCAATCATCTGACGATACATCGTAGCATCAACCGGCTCAGATGAAGCATCACACAGAAGCTTCAGGTTCGATGCCATAGGTGTGGCCATGGCCTTGCCATCCATCATCCCGAACCTCTTCAATATCTCTACTGCATACTTCCCTTGTTTAAGAAAGATCCCATCTGCACTCTGCCACACCTCCATGCCTAGAAAATAGTGCATCATCCCCAAGTCCTTCATCTTGAACTCGGCAGCAAGATTCCTCTTCGTGTCGGCAATCAATCTATCCTCTCCTGTTACAAACAGGTCATCCACATACAATAAGAGTATGATAGGATTGCCTTCCTCAACCATGTAGTAAAGGTTGGAATCCGCCTTACTCTTGGTAAAGCCCAAACTGGATAGAAAGTTGTCTATCCTACCATACCAAGTCCTAGGAGCTTGCTTCAAGCCCTACAAGGATTTATTCAACCTACACACATATGACTCTCTGTCATGTGTCTCAAAACCAAGTGTCTGCTCCACATACGCTTCCTCCTCGACTACACCATTCAAGAAGGCTGTCTTGACATCCATTTGGTGTATCTTCCATTTCATCACTTGCTTTATATTTCTCTATGCTACCATCTGCAGCATGCTTGATCTTATAAATCCACTTGGAAGTCACAACAGACTTCTCTTCTGGTCTTGGGACCACATCCAAAACATCATTCTTCATGATCGACTGGTACTCTTCGATCATTACTTCATTTCGGATCCTAGGAACTTCAGATTCTTCAATAGATAGCTTTGTTGCTGGAGTAAATGTTGTAGTCCTTCTTTTGTAGGTGATGGTATACAATCTTTCCTACAAGACACGTTAAATTGCATGATTAGAAACATCTCATAGTTTTTAGAACAAATTCTTACACATAAAGAAATATGTCATACAGTCATGCAATTAATTTAGCCAATGCTTCAATACAACATTTATCCATATCCCGTGACTTTCTAGATTCCTTCCAATCTCTACCAGAGCATTGTTAAGAGTGTGCACAACTCCCAACATGTCAGCAAAGAGGTTTCATTCTAGATAAGTAGCAATGGAATGTTGTACAGTGCCATAGGCCACTTACCCATTACATGCATATTAGTGGTATACTGTCCATTAATGCAATTATTCTAATATGCATGATACACAACCTAAGTCTAGGAACATAAGTATATACATCATTGAACAGTTTTATTTAAACAATCAAATATACAAGAAATGACAATTCAAATACTTATCTTTGTTTGTTTGTTGGGTGGAATCCCTCTCAATCTTTGCTTCCTGGATTACCTGTCCTTGAACTTATATCCATCCTCGATCACTATGCATGCTTACTAGTATCATCATTGTGTTATCCTCGAGATCTCATACATAATCATACATTCATTAATATAATATTAGTACTATCAAAACACAATAATCTTAAACATGTATAGTCATGATCATTTCAAACACAGATAATAAGCATTAGCATTCAAGGTTTCAGGGAAGACTTCTCTTACTCATGCATATTCATATTTGACCATAGAGCTCTTTTGGTTAGTCATATCATCAATCAAGGTAAGAGACATAATATGCATAAACCCTAGATTACTCAAACTTGTAACTTCATGAGTAATCATTATCAATCATACAAAAGCATAAGATCCTTGATATAATAAAAACATACCTGGTCATCATATTTGCTAGTTATGTCTAGTAATGTTTTTTTTCTTGTTCTCTTCAATGACTTGCATAACTCATAAGTTAACCATTGTAGAACCAAATTATACATACCTCTATGTGATCCATGACTATGGATGAGTCTTTGTCTTCATGTCACTATGGTCTTGATCTAGGACTTGATTTGTACCTTTATGTTAGCGGATAACATTCTCCTCATACAACACCACAGTGCATTAGTACAATCATAAGTGTCATAACCCTAATCAATGAATGTCTTCTATCATGCTTTCATACTTTTACTAGGGTGATAAGACAAGTCTAAAATTAAACAAAGTCAATCATATTATAAACTTAATCATGAACAGATTTCAAAACATACCTGTAAGTCATATCTGTCAAATTGCTTGTAGTAGTAGTTGTTGTTGTTCCTTTTGTTCTTAGGACAATCTGAAGAAAAGTGTCCTCTCCTTGGTATGTGTTGTGAGAGCTTGATCTTCATTCCCATCTTCTCTTCTCGAGCTACAATTCGAGCTTCTTCCTGTGAGCATTCTTCCCACAGCCTACTGAATGTGATAAGTTTCTTCCTAGCATAAATTCCTTGGATAAAGGAATCCCATGACCTAGGAAGGCTATTAAGAGTGGTCATTACCACTTCTCCATTTTCTATGTCTTCTCCCACAACTTCAAGTTGTTATTTTATCTGGGAGACCCTTGAGAAATAAGACTGCATAGTCTCTGCATTCTGGTTCTTGACATTCTTCAATTGATTCCTCAAGGTCATCTTCCAATTTATGTTCTTCCCTTCGATAGCTTGGTCAGGGAATCAAACATCTCCTTTGGTGTCTTTAGAGATGACACATGTGGTATGAGATGGTCTTTGATAGAATCAGCAATGATCCTCTTAGCCTTTACCAAATTCCTTTTGTGTAAGTCCTTAGCCTCTTCTTCCTCTGGGATAGGGACCTCTTCACTTATGTAAGTGTCCAGCTCATTTTCTTCCAGGATTAACCCAATCCTATACTTCCATGCTCGGAAGTTATCAGCCCCTTCAAGCTTATCCTCAAGCTTGGTGTGGTGAGGCATCTTTAAAAGGTACTTTAAATGGAAATAGAGAAGATTTAGGTCTTACCACTTGATTTGTTGAAAACTGGATCTGGTCTCGGATTAGAGTTTGTTAGAGAAACCCTAAAAATTCAAACTTTGAATTTCAAACTTCTGAAAGGATATAAAGATGCACCTTGATGAGCTGATCAGCCTGGTATACTCAGAATTTGAAAACTGGAAAGTTTCACCCCTCAAATTTGCTTTTCAAACTTTCGGATTCACTAGGGAGGACCTTGAATTAGGGTTTGATTTTCCTGGAGCTTCACCCATCCAAAAGTTCAATGTGGGTCTCTAAACTTTGATTTTTCAGAGGAGCTTCCAACCATGGTCTCATATTCCATAAATTCCAACTTTTGCAGAAGCCCTAATTTTCGGCTTCACTAGATAGGACCCCAAACTAGGGTTTGATTTTCCCGGAGCTTCACCCAACCAAAAATTTCGATCCAAAGCTCTAAACTTCAATTTTTCCAAGGAGCTTCTATCCATGGTCTCATATTTTAGAAATTCTAACTTTTGCAAAAGCCCTAATTTCTGGCTTCACTAGATAGGACCCCAAACTAGGGTTTGAATTTTCTGGAGCTTCACCCAACCAAAAAGTGCGACCCAAAGCTCTAAACTTCGATTTTTCCAAGGAGCTTCCAGCCATGGTATCAGATTTCAGAAATTCCACTTTTGTGGAAACCATAATTTTTAGGGCCAAAACTGAAAGTGCTCAGAATTGAATTCTGATTGGACAGAAAGATGCACCTTGCTGAGGAGATTCAATCTAGCCTCCTTCCTTTCAAGATATGTGGATAGAAACCCAAAAAACAAGAAGCCCTAGGTTTCAAAATTGCACAGTGTCTTCTTCTTAGGTTAGCTCTGATACCATGTTAGATTTTGAGCATTAATTCAACACACTCTAGGATATTTACTGAGAGAGTAACATGTACAACATATCAAGTATAACAATGCATATCAATCATAGCAAGCAATCACATGAAACAATAGACACACAGAGTTTCACTGGGGAAAACCATAAAGGTGAAAAACCCCACAACTTCCTCAGAGATAGAAAGAGCAATGATACAACCCAAGTACACAGAGATAGTCCTCCTAGTAGCTGAACCTCCTCCTCCATTAGTGCACCACTTTCCAAGTAGTGTAGAAGTGAATAATGAGATGATCAAATAGAGTGCCTCCCGCACTCTATTTATACATGGCCTGACCTGCCTAATAACCTAGCAGGGTCGACTTGTCTAACTTAGTCTAATAACCCATGGTTATACTAATTAGGGCCGACTCCACACTTGGTGGTCTAATAACCCATCACTTGCAAGTTGCGACACTTGTTAATACAAATGACGACACTTCCGTATAGAGGAATAATACCATCTCTATAGGAGTACAATATACATAGGTGAAATACATTATGAAGTTACATATACATCAACAGGTCTAAAGGTGCTCCACTCCAGGATTGAAGACAAATACATGAATTATTTGAAAACTTTCAACTCCATTCAACTACTCTACCATAACATCAACCTTCAAACTCAATCTTTCATGTTACAATAAGATTGCTAAATGAGTAGCTACAAGACTAGAGTATCTATCATTTTTCTCCTACATTCTCAGCTTCCAGGTTTTGAATCTTTATTAATTCACATATGCAATGCACATGCTATTTAGTGTGATTGGTATGATTTGAGGCTTAGTTCTTGCCATTGCTTAAAATATATGAAGTTAGAGATGTTTTTTTTTTCATTTTTATACATCATCAATTACATAACAATAAAACAAAGCAATCACTAATTGATGAATCCACTCTTCACTAATTGTTAGACTTTCATATTATATTATATAATTCTTTTTAATTAAACACTTACATATGTACAAAAGTACAATTATATCACCACTATTAAGAAACAATGTATTGTGGTGTTTAAGAAAGGTGCTTTTGTAGGATTTGCATTTCTTTGGATTTTAAGTAAGATAAGATTCGAACCTGTGACCTACGTCTAGTCCCAAGGATACCACCTTCAATCTTGAAGTGCAGCTGACAATGGGAGACCACCTTCAAGCTTGATTCATTCTGTATGCATTTCACAATGGGAGACGTCGGGCTACCACCTTCAAGCTTGATTCATTCTATATGCATTTCACTATGCAACCGTCTTAGATTTTCACATCGTTTTCCCTCAATTAGTTTATCAATTCAGTATGACCCACGCCCGCCATTCGAGGAGTGTTGCCAACGGTCTTGAGTTTCAGCCTGGCAGCGGTGACGATTCATGGTATTATGTTTCCCTTCGGCTACAATATGGCAAACTCAAAGTTCACTATGAAGGTTTGTCTGACAAATTTGATGGTTTGGGTTCCGTAACCCCGGTGCCATTCAGGGACACTTTGAGGAATTGCTCCTGGGGTATGGAACCCAAACCATCACATTTGTCAGACAAACCTTCGTAGTGAACTATGAGTTTTCCATATTGCAGTCGAAGGGATTAAACATAATACCATGAATTGTCACCGTTGCCAGGATGAAACTCAAGACTAGTGGCAACACTCCTCGGATGACGGGCGTGGGTCATACTGACTTGATAAACTAATTGAGGGAAAACACAGTGAGAATCTGAGAGTGTTGCATAGTGAAATGCATACAGAATGAATGAAGAGTGGGTGTCAAGAGAAATGGTTGTGGGACGTCGTATGAGAGGAAATGGCGATGGGAATTGAAAGGTCAAATTAAATTCGCACGGTGGTAATAAACTACACTTGTGTCTTCCATTGTCAGCTGCACTTCAAGCTTGAAGGTGGTAGCCTTGGGACTAGACATAGGTCGTAGGTTCGAATTTCCTCAGTTTAGTTCATACCCTATTTTTTTTTCGATGCAAATTATATGTTTTCTTTAATTTCCTTTGTCAAGACACAAAGACAACCATAAAATATCAAATGTGTCAAGATGCAAAGAGTAAGAGACAACTACGAGTAAGTCTTATATTAAATTTACCATATAAGTATTTAATTGACACTATTAAATCAGATTTGACACGTTGGATTGTCATGATCTTCTTATCACTCCTTCTCAATGTGATTTTAAGGCATTCTTTGAAGGTGAAGTCCACAATTTTAAGTCTTTTTCCTCATTTTCATGCCTTTTTGCAAGACAATAAGGAGGGTAGTGGCATCAACATTGAAAGTGGTTTCCATCCAAACCTATCAAGTGTACTTTTAGGTCAGCAGTATTCTTGACTCTGAACTGTAGCAACTGTTTGGCCATTTTCACCCTGTAAATCCTTCGATTTACATGGTGAAAATGGCCAAACAACTGATACAGTTCAGAGAAAAGAATACTGCTGACCTAAAAGTACACTTGATAGGTTTGGATGGAACAGATTACCGTGGAAATACTCTTTATCTTCATTCTCGAGTTTTGAGAAAATCAGAGATATATGAAACGATGCTTTATGACTGTTTGTCTTCATAGCCGCCTCTTGAAATTAAGGTAAGAAATGGTTTAATGATTCAGTGTAGTAAACGGTTACCTTTATTGTGTTGATGTATATGTAACTTCGGAATGTATTTCATCTGTGTATTATATATATATTTATTGTACCCTTATAAGAGATGTGTTATTCCTCTATAAGGAAGTGTCGTCATGTGGATTGACAAGTGTCGCAAGTGTGTGTACTTGCCGATGGGTTATTAGACCACCATATGGGGTCGGCCCTGATTAATATATAATATAATGTGGATGTATTCAAGTAGACAAGTCGGCCCCAGTAAGTCACTGGGCAAAAAGGTGAGTATAAATAGAGATAGGAGATCTCTATTTTACTCACTCGGAAAAGTAACTAACTATCTATCTGAAAGTGGCGCACTAGTGAGGAGGAGGAGGATCATCTACTAGGAGACTATCTCAGTGTTATTTGTTGTATTTTGGTTGAGCCATTGCTCTCTCTATCTCTGAGGAAGTTGTGGGGTTTTTCACCTTAGGGATTTCCCCACGGAAACTCTGTGTCTCTTGTCTCTATGCTTTTGATTCTTGTGATGCTTGTGATGCTTGTCATATTATGATTGTCATGCATTGATATACTGTATATGTTATTCTCTCAGCAAAGATCCTATAGTATTGCGATTTAATACTCAAAATTTAACATGGTATCAGAGCTAACCTGAGAAGAAGACATTTTGCAGTGACGGAAGCTTGTATTCCTTGTTTATTGGGTTTCTCTCCACAGATTTTTGAAATTCAGTATAGTAGATTGGATCTACTCATCAAGGTGCATCTATCTGTCCAATCAGAATTCAGTTCTGAGCATTTTCATATTTGGCCCTAAAAATTAGGGTTTCCACAAAAATAGGAATTTCTGGAAACTGAAGGCACAGCTAGAAGCTCCTTGCAAAAATCGAAGTTTAGAGCTTTGGATCAAGATTTTTGGCTGAGTAGATCTCCAGGAAACTCAAACCCTAATTCAGGGCTCTCCCTAGTGAACCCGGGAGGACAAAAAGGCAATTTTGAAGGGAAAGACTTTGTTGATCTCAAATTCTGAATGTACTAGGCTGATCAGCTCTCCAAGGCGCATCTTTCTATCCTTTCGGAATTTTGAAATTCACATTTTGAATTTTTAGGGTTTCTCTGACAAACCCTAATCCGAGACCAGATCCAGTTTTCAGCACTTCAAGTGGTAAGTCCTAAATCTTTTCTATTTCCATTTGAAGTACTCTTAAAGATGTCTCTCCACACTAAGCTTGAGGATAAGCTTGAAGGGGATGATAACTTCCGAGCCTGGAAGTATAGGATTGGGTTAATCCTGGAAGAGAATGAGTTGGACTCATATGTGAAAGAAGACATCCCTATCCCAGAGGATGAAGAGGCCAAGGAATTGCACAAGAAGAACTTGGTCAAGGCAGAGAGAATCATTGCTGATTCTATCAAAGACCATCTCATACCCCATGTGTCTTCTCTTAAGACACCCAAGGAGATGTTTGACTCTTTGACCAAGCTGTTTGAAGGAAAGAACATAAATCGGAAGATGACCTTGCGGAACCAATTGAAAGGAGTAAAGTTTCAGAATGGAGAAACCATTCAATCCTATTTTTCAAGGGTCTCCCAGATCAAGGAACAACTAGAAGTAGTGGATGAAATGGTGGAGAATGGTGAAGTGGTGATGACCACTCTAAATGGCCTACCCAGGTCATGGGATTCCTTTATCCAAGAAATTTGTGCAAGGAAGAAGTTGATCTCCTTCAGTAGACTTCGGGAAGAATGCTCTCAAGAAGAAACAAGGCTTGTGGCACGAGAAGAAAAGATGGGGAATGAAGATCAAGCTCTCACAGCTCACACCAGGAAAGGAAAGTCCAAGAGAGAGCCATCTCAGAGATCTTCACATCACTACAAAGAAAGAAGAATATGCTTCACCTGTAATGAGAAAGGACATATTGCCATAAATTGTCCCAAGAACAAGAAGGACAATAACATCCCCAACAAGAAGAAGAAGGGTAGCAAAAGAAGGTTTCATGCTCATGCTGCCGAAGATGATGAACCCCCAAAGAAGAAGGCTAGGGAAGAAAGTGATAGCAATGATGACTCATCAAGTGAAGAAGAGTATGTTCTGATCTCTGCTCTCACAGGTACCATCTCCCATGGCTGTAATGATTGGTTGATTGATAGTGGGGCTTCCAAACACATGACTGGGTTCAAGGAATCCTTTGTGAACCTATCTGAGCATGAATCACCTCATAAGGTGAAACTTGGGGATGATAATCAATATCCAATCAAAGGAAGTGGTGAAGCCTCCTACAACCTAGATTCTGGAAAATCATTGAAGATGAAAGAAGTACTTTATGTACCTGGACTCAAGAAGATATTACTCTCCATCTCTGCATTGGATGCAAAAGGTATGAGGGTTGCATTTGTGGATGGACAAGTCCTAATGTGGCCAAAGGGAAAGACCATAGATGATGCAGTAGTGATTGGAGAGCAAGAGGGAGGCTTGTATAAATTGAAGGGACAACCTGAACATGCCATGGTGCATGAATCTATGGAGCCAAGTGAACTTTGGCATAGAAGACTTGCTCATATGCACTATAGGGCACTTCCAATTGCAAGCAAGGCAGTAGAAGGTCTTCCTGAAATCAAGACCAAACATGAAGGTGTTTGCAAAGGATGTGCAAAAGGTAAGAACATTAAGAAGGATTTCCCAAGCAGTGAAAGCAAGGCAAAAGACATCCTGGAAATCATCCACTTAGATGTATGTGGCCCTATGTCTTCTAGTTCCCTGAGTGGGTATGTTTACTATGTATCATTTATTGATGACTTCTCCAGGAAGACTTGGGTATACTTCTTGAAGGGCAAAGATGAGGTGCTTGATAAATTCAAGGAATTCAAAACCTTGATGGAGAATCAAACTGACAAGAAAATCAAGACATTTAGATCTGACAATGGTGGAGAATTCACCTCAAGTGACTTCAAGAAGCTTTGCAGTGATTCAGGGATTAAGAGGGAGTTGAATGCTCCTTATAATCCTCAACAGAATGGAGTTGCAGAAAGGAAGAACAGAACTATCATGGAAGCAGCAAGGGCAATGTTGCATGACTAGGATCTTCCTATGCATCTATGGGCAGAAGCAGCTAGAACAGCTATATATGTGCAGAACAGAACACCCCACAAGATATTGGACAACAAGACACCAGAAGAAGTCTTTTCTGGTAAGAAACCTGAAGTCAGCCATCTCAGAATATTTGGTTGTCCAGTATACACTCATGTCCCAAAGGAAAAGAGGACTAAACTAGATCCTTCAGGAAAGAAGGGTATCTTTGTGGGTTACAGTGAAAGCTCGAAGGCTTACAGAATATACTTTCCAGGGTTCAAGAAGATTGATGTCAGCAGGGATGTAACATTTGATGAAAACTCAGCATTCATCAAATCAAGGAAGGCACCTACCAAAGTTTATGAAGAACCTAAGGAAACAAGATTTCAGGACACTACCATGACTGAAGCAGTTCCAGAAGCTGTTTGTGAGTTTGAAGATCCACAAGAACCTGTAGATCCACCCTGTGAGGATAACTCTCACAAGAGGAAACCTATATGGGCTAGAGAGCTCATTCAAGATGCAGAAAGATTTGGTATTCCAGAAGAAGAACACAGATCAAAGAAGAGAACCAGATCACAGACCAGCTATGTTGCTTTACTTTGTGACATTATGAACAAAGAGCCTTCCAGTTATGAAGAGGCAGTGGAAAAGAAAGAATGGAAGGATGCAATGGTTGAGGAATACCAATCAATAATGAAGAATGGTGTTTGGGATGTTGTCCCAAGACCTAAAGAGAAGTCTGTTGTGACTTCTAAATGGATCTTCAAAATCAAGCATGCTGCAGATGGCAGTGTGGAGAAATACAAAGCAAGATTCGTAGCCCGTGGATTCTATCAGAAAGAGGGAATAGATTATGAAGAAACTTTTGCACCTGTAGCCAGGTATACTTCCATCAGAACAGTACTTTCCCTGGCTGCAGCTATGAAATGGAAAATACACCAGATGGATGTCAAGACTGCTTTCCTGAATGGTGTAGTAGAAGAGGAAGTATATGTGGAACAACCACTCGGTTTTGAAATACATGACATGGAATCATATGTATGCAGATTGAAGAAAGCCTTGTATGGCTTGAAGCAAGCTTCCAGAACCTGGTATGGTAGGATGGACAGTTTCCTATCTAGTTTGGGCTTTACCAAGAGTAAAGCAGATTCCAACCTTTACTACAAGGTTGAGGAAGGGAATCCAGTGATTCTACTCCTGTATGTGGATGATCTATTTGTGACAGGACATGACAAACTGATTGCAGATACTAAGAGGAAGCTTGCAGCTGAATTCGATATGAAAGATTTGGGAATGATGCACTATTTCCTAGGTATGGAGGTGTGGCAGAGTGCAGGTGGGATTTTCCTTGGTCAAGGGAAGTACACAATAGATATCCTGAAGAGATTCGGGATGATGGATTGCAAGGCCATGGCCACACCGATGGCATCGAATCTGAAGCTTCTATGTGATGCTTCATCTGAGCCAGTTGATGTCTCCATGTATCGTCAGATGATTGGGTCCTTGATGTACCTGACAAACACAAGACCAGACATTTGCTTTGCTGTGAACACATTGAGCCAGTTCTTGATGGATCCAAGAAGTGTTCACCTGGTTGCTGTAAAGCATGTTCTGAGGTACCTGAAGGGTACAGTAGATTATGGGCTCAAGTATGAAGCAAATCAAAAGTTTAACCTACAAGGTTATGTTGATTCAGATTGGGCTGGCAGTGCTGCAGATAGGAAGAGCACATCTTGGTGCTGCTTCAGTATGGGATCAGGTGTGATCTCTTGGTTTAGCAGGAAGCAATCCTACGTAGCACTGAGTACAGCTGAGGCAGAGTATGTTGCAGCCTATTCAGCTAGTTGTGAGGCAGTATGGCTACGGAAGCTACTGTCTGAGTTATTTGATCTCCCGTTGGAGGCTACTGGTATCTTCTGTGATAACCAGAGTTGTGTGAAGCTGTCTGAGAACCCAGTGTTTCATGATAGGTCGAAACACATAGAGATAAAATATCACTATATCAGAGATATGGTGCAGAGAGGAGCTGTGAAGCTCTTGTATGTTGCGACGGACGAGCAGATTGCAGATGTGCTGACGAAGCCACTAGCCAGGGTGAAGTTTGAGTACTTCAGAGAGAGGCTTGGCGTTCTTCAAATCGAGGACACTTCATGGAAGAAGTGATGGACACATTTGCTGAAGCCATTCCAAGCATGTTGGAAGGGGGATCCTTCACATGGCTGTGGATGTAAGCGCTAGATGATGAACATCAGGAGGATGTTCTAGTTTCTGCTTGGATATGATCAATTGGATCATTATATGTATTTTGTATATGCATCATGTTGGATGCTGGATATGATCAGTTGGATCATTATATGTATTTTGTGTATGCATCATGTTGGATGCTGGATATGATCAGTTGGATCATTATATGTATTTTGTGTATGCATCATGTTGGATGCTGGATATGATCGGTTGGATCATGAGCATGTATTTTGTATATGCATCATGTTGGATGCTGGATATGATCGGATGGATCATGTGTATGTATTTTGTATGAACGCATCATGTTGAATGCTGATGGATACGTTGTGTGGATCATGTATCTTTATATGATCAGGTAGATCATGTATGTTGATGGATACATTGTGTGGATCATGTATCTTTGTATGATCAGGTAGATCATGTATGCTGATGGATACATTGTGTGGATCATGTATCTATGTATGTATCAGGTGAATACTTGGATGATCGTGGATGATGAGCTTCTCCAGATGACATGCAGCAGGATGTTGCAGTGATGATGATCAGGATGATCATGTGTACATCAGGATGATGTTTGATGAGTATCAGATGATACTTTATGGCCGTGGATCAGGTTGTGCAGGAAAGCATGTAATTTGTGCCCTGGGATATTTGCAGATGGTCTTTCAAGGTTTTGCCTATGGCATGTAATTTGGTGCCCTGGGACATCTGGCAAATGCTCTTGCGAGGTTTTGCTTGGGAGGACATGTAATTTGTGCCCTGGGAGATCTGCAGATAGTCTTTCAAGGTTTTGCCTATGGCATGTAATTCGGTGCCCTGGGATATCTGGCAGATGCTCTTGAGAGGTTTTGTCCTATGGCATGTAATTTGCTCCTGGGAGATCTGGACAGGATGAAAAAAGCCTCAGATGCTTCAGCCAGGTTTTGCCATGACCACATGTAATTTGCTCCTGGGAGATCTGGACAGGATGAAAAAGACCTCAAATGCTTCAGCTAGGTTTTGTGGTGAGATCACATGTAATGTGCTCCTGGGAGATCCGACAGGTAGAGCTGAGTGCTCGTAACAGCCTGGGATGCTTCAACCAGGTTTTGTGATAGGTCACATGTAATGTGCTCCTGGGAGATCCTACAGGTAGAGCTGTGTGCTTGTAATAGCCTGGGATGCTGCAGCTAGGTTTTGTGACGCACGTAATGAGTCCTGAGGATTCCACAGTATGGCTAGTGATGATGAAGACTTGCAGATGGCGGGCCTACATCCAGTATGAAAAAGGACTGGCTCTGTAGAACTTCCTATGATGAGTAGAGTCAGAGATTGGTTGAGATAGCAGCAGCAGTGACGATGATGATGATGTTGCATCGATGACGATGATCTAGAGAAGAAGACTTGTCTAGCAGATCTGTGTCGAGAAATACCTTCCTAGTTAAGAGGGAGTGTTGATGTATATGTAACTTCGGAATGTATTTCATCTGTGTATTATATATATATTTATTGTACCCTTATAAGAGATGTGTTATTCCTCTATAAGGAAGTGTCGTCATGTGGATTGACAAGTGTCGCAAGTGTGTGTACTTGCCGATGGGTTATTAGACCACCATATGGGGTCGGTCCTGATTAATATATAATATAATGTGGATGTATTCAAGTAGACAAGTCGGCCCCAGTAAGTCACTGGGAAAAAAGGTGAGTATAAATAGAGATAGGAGATCTCTATTTTACTCACTCGAAAAAGTAACTAACTATCTATCTGAAAGTGGCGCACTAGTGAGGAGGAGGAGGATCATCTGCTAGGAGACTATCTCAGTTTTATTTGGTTGTATTTTGGTTGAGCCATTGCTCTCTCTATCTCTGAGGAAGTTGTGGGGTTTTTCACCTTAGGGTTTTCCCCACGGAAACTCTGTGTCTCTTGTCTCTATGCTTTTGATTCTTGTGATGCTTGTCATATTATGATTGTCATGCATTGATATACTATAGATGTTATTCTCTCAACAAAGATCCTATAGTATTGCGATTTAATACTCAAAATTTAACATATTGCATGTTAGTTTTTATTGAATGAATGTGTTCACTGAATGAATGAATGAAACAATGGTTTAAGGCTGTAGTAAACTGTGACCTTTATTGAATGTCATCTTTTATTGAATGAATGTGTTGACTGAATGAATGAATGGTTTATTGAATGTTATCTTTTATTGAATGAATGTGTTGACTGAATGAAACAATGGTTTAATGAATCTTAGCCTTTATTGAATGAATGGTAGATGAAAGTTCATGATGAAATATGGATGAATTTGCACTTTTTTTTTTCAAGTACATGCATTGGGTATGGGGAATTGAGAGTGATGTGAGGGGGGGAAGGGGCCATAAGAGCTTCCACCTTCACGTGGTTGGCACTGTTCAGTAGAGAATATTAAATTATTCTCGAAACAGAGAGGAGCTCAATGAATGGCTACAATGCTGGATTTCTACAACCCACTTGTGTGTCATCTAAATTTTGACAATTTCTTGGAGCTTGTTGTGATGTTTGGTTTCTCCTCATAACCAATTTCAGGTTTCCAGATGATGAAAGATCACTTGAGTAAATATTTGTGGAGTAGAGTGAGATCTTGTTTGTAATGGGTTTGTTGATTCGGCATGAAACTCTTAATGAAGATGAAGTGGCTAGTACTGGAATAATATCAGTGCTAATTGATGTCCTTAGAGATAAGCAAGAAAAAGTGAGAATGTTTTTCATGACATCACTAAGTGAGATTTTGATCTACATCTCCACTAAAAGCGAGAATTATCCAAGAGCTGTTATTGGTTAGAAAATTCGAGCAAGCAATGGGTGAGATTCATCATCTACCTATAAGGTTAGACACTAAACCCTTTTATGATGTTTTATTCTATTATTATGAATATATTGTTCTGATAGAATTGATGCAATTTTGCTTTTTTTTTGCAGGATTGAAATATGTTCACATGTCTTTCAATTCAGATGTACTAGCTTCAAACATTAACTTAGACACTTGGTACTTGTGACAGGTTCCTAGTGCATTGTGGAAATCCTTGAAGATGGGTTGAAATCCTAGGATCAAATGGTAAGTAAGAAATGATCTATTGAACCCTGGGTTGAAATCCTAGGATCAAATGGTAAGTAAGAAATGATCTATAAAACCCTGGGTTGAAATCCTAGGATCCAATGCTAAGTAAGAAATGATCTATGAAACCCTGGGTTGAAATCCTAGGATCCAATGCTAAGTAAGAAATGATCTATGAAACCCTGGGTTGAAATCCTAGGATCCAATGCTAAGTAAGAAATTATCTATGAAACCCTGGGTTGAAATCCTAGTATCAAATGCTAAGTAAGAAATGATCTATGAAACCCTGCCTATCCAAAAAACCTTAGATGATCTATAAAAAAATATAAATTTGAAATCCCTTGGCCCTCTACAAGAAGGCAATGTCACCATATTGTAGTCACAACAAAGTCATGCCACTATTCGTCTCTAGACTGTCATTGAAGAATCAAATATGGAAACACTAGTTTATGTTGTGATAAAAAAGTAGTGTATCCAATAAAGTCTCTAAACCACTGTTGAAAAAATTATGCAATTATTTCCAATTAATAGTGATTTTTTTTTTAAATACCAAAAAGTCGTCGGATATTCGACCACCACACCGTAGAAATCTGACATTCTTGCCATAGCTATGATGGCATTTGATGTTAGATTTCAACCAGTTCCATTTGTAAGGGGCACCGAATATCTGACCCACACACTGAATAAATCCGATGACTTTTCCATAGCTCCGACGGCTTTGCCATAGCTCCGACTGCATTTAACGTCGGATTTCGGCGAGTTCCATTTGTAAGGGGTGTCAGATTTCTGACTTACTGTGGGCGTCAAATATCCGACGAAGTCCAAAGCCGTCAGATTGCAGCCGACTTTGGACCGATGTTAAAAAAATATGGAGGTTGTCGGATAGTCGACCACAAGATGTGGAAAATCTGACCTTAAATACTCTATTATTTTATTATTAATAAATAAAAGAGGATACAAATATCCAAAGGAGGTTGTTATAGAGTGTTCACTGACCCAATAGGAGGAATGGATTGGGGTGTAGAGCAAACTGACACTTGGCAGCATCATCATTCACTTTTAGTTGTTGCAGGGGGCAACTTCCCTATATTTATGGTCATGTTCCCCATGAAAGTGGAACAGAGCAGGTGGCTTACTAATGATGAAAATGACCAAAGACCTAGGCATGCTATTACGTTCATCGAATTGGAGCAGGAGGCTCACTAAGATTTCCTTGTGATAATTCCTGAAAAGAGAAAACAAAGAGTGCATAAGAGATTCGATGAGGGGAAGGCTAGGAAGTGATTGATAGAACTAAGTCTGCATATCTGAACTAGTACTGCTTAATGCAGAGTTCAATACTATTAAAGGTTGAAGTGATAATATTGAGTATAATAAATATTACTGCTGAGTTGCAGAGGAATACATTCTAGTCTCCACACAACATCTTCGTCCTAGTGGTTCAATGAACAGGCTCGCGGGTCCTAAGGCAAGTGATTTAGCTGTCTTCAGGAATAGGTTGGGTGGAATGGGCTCCTTTGGGTGTTTGTCCCTTATTTAGCTATCAGGTTCTTCATTGTTTCAATTGTTTTTAATTATGTACTGCTATCTATCTCTGAAAAGTTTATTTTATTTAACCACTAGATTAAAACGTTGAATTGATATTTTATTTCTGGATAAATGAATAATGATAGAATATAAATTCTTCTCAATATTTTTCCACTCACTTTCGTGACGTACTCTAGTACATAGAATTGGGTTTAAGTAGATAGATTCGAATAATTCTTTATGAACAGATTGAATGATTCTGTGCAGAATAGTAAACTTCTATACTGCTTTAAATTATAAATATAATGCGAATGCTGAAATAAACTAAGAATACCTAAGTATACAGTTATGTTTTCATCTATAAATTTATATTAATTATAGAGCTATGGTTAGTAGATATGCTAATACTTAATGTTCCATTTCCAATGTTTATATCCCGTAAGCAAAGTACAAATATAAAGGTATTATATATCCATTTCCCTTTCGAACTTCCTAAGTAAACAATATCGTATAATTATAATATTCAGAAACAAAGTCTTCCCAATGCTGATATAAAAAAAAATAACACTTGAATTAAATACTGAAATCATATTTTAATGCTCGACATACTTTACCGAATTGTTATGTCTCCTTTATAAACAACATTTACAGTTCAAAGATTTAGTTAGGGTTTAACCCTGTAATGAGTCACAACTTCAACGAAGTGTCCAAATTACCAACCAATATCAAAGTATCAAATAAACATTATGAATATATTTCAAGGTTCCTTTGTAATAAAAACACATCTTACAATAGAGGTCGATGTAATTCCATCGAAGGCATTGTGGCCATAATTATTCACGGTTTCAAACGAACTCACTTGGTTAAGGGTTTGAGCCTCATAGAGGAGCTTGCCCAACCATAAAATATGTATAAAATAATTAAAAACCAGATTCATATTTTGGACAGGGTTTAGAAGTTTTAGAACCCTGCACAAATTTAACCAATAGCAACTAAAATAAAACATCCTAATATAAGTTTGCGAGGAGCAGAGTGTTATCCCTTTTTCCTTAAAGATTCCAAATTCATAAGCTCAGGGTATTTTTCCCAACCTACAAATGTATAGTGGAAACCATTCAATTCATCTCCAAACCATAATACACACAATAACCATTTAATAAATGTAGTAATTAATTAAATAAAATGCAAGGTTACGGTGGAGCTGGGGTAATACCCTAAACTCAATCCATGTAGTTTTAATGCTTACAGTCGAGAGATAAATTACAGAACTTACAGGTTCAGGGTATAAACCCTATGTATACCAAAACATTTCCATTTCAAAATAAAAACCAAACTGTATTTTAATTCGAGAGTACAGGGTATTGGTGAGGGCTGAAATTACGCTCGAGAACCCAAAACTCACACATATAATGGTTTAAGGTTCAACCGTGAATGTTTCAGGATTCATACTTATACAGGATTTTAACAAACGAAAACTTGAATCCCATTTCCAAACAGGTTTTACAAAGACAAAGGCATTCATATAGAAGTTGAAAACCACCTGAGAGTTGATTACATAATTTTCCGACAATGATTACCTAGATGATTATGTCACTAAGGCACTTTAAATAACTTACGACAATGCATAAATAAGTACGAGTCAACATTATAAATATGAGTGAATAGCTTTTAATGATCCAACTGTCATTAAATGTATCTTTTGCATAATAAATAAATAGCACTTATACTGTTCAGAAAAGTTTTAAATTTTTGTGAAATTTGGGGATGTTACATGTGTTCTTAGAGCCAGGTTCAAATACTAGGCCTGAAAGTGGCTCAACTCACGCAATTGAAATTAAAAACAGAATTGCAATTACTGAATTTTTGTTTTAATTTGTTTTCTGTTTAGCACACTTTATATTTAGTTGCAAGTATGGAAGGAACAGAAGAGTCAGTTGAGGACCGGTCCCATCTTAATGAACAAAATAATAATGAGTAGGAACATATTAATCGAGAAAATATATTTGTTGAATTAAACGATAATTCATCTGAATTACTGAGAACAACTACAGATTTAAAAACATAAATAAAAACTGTTAAGGAGGAGAATGAACAAATTTTAAAAGCTCAAGAAGAGCTAAATCAAATCTTGCTGGACAAATTCCATAATAACGAAAAAGATAAAAGAAAAAAAATAATTCTGAATCTGGAACCATATTCTACCAACGTAAATGTAAGAAGTTAAAACTTATTAACTATGAAACCAACTCTTTTTCTGAAATTAATGTTAAATCACATAGGAAGAAGCACAAGTATTTTAGCGATAGTAGTGAAAGTGATTGCTATACTGAAAAGAAGTACAAACCATACGAAGAGATTTCTGGAGAATTTAAGAAGATGAAGCCACCAACTTTTAATGGAGAAACAAAAAAAGGAGAGAACGCTGAAGCATGGCTGTCCGGTATGAATAAATATTTTCAAATTTATAACTACTCAAACCAGTTAAAAACTAAAATGAAAATTTATAATCTGATTGAGAAAGCCGACATCTGGTGGCAAGACCTAAAACGTGTAAAAGACATAAGAGAGAAACATGTAAATTGGAGTAATTTCAAAAAGTATTTTCAAAAGAAATATCTGTCAGAACAATATTTTGAGGAACGAGCTAAAGAATTCTACGATTTAAAATTGGGTTCCATGAATATGAAGGAATTTAGCAGCAAGTTTCTAAGTTTGTTGAGATACGTGCCTTACATTACTGATGAAAAACCCAAGGTGCAGATATTTTTGATATGTCTACCTTTTCATATAAAGGATAGAATTGAGTATGATGATCCTAAGACTCTTGAAGAGACCATGAGAAAAGCAATTTTTTGTTATGAACAGAAAAAAAAATGGAAATCATACCTAGCTGGAAGGATAAAAGGCCTAATAATTTTGAATAGGGAAAGAAAATTTTTACATTTAATCGAAAATTTGGAAATAATAACTCTCGTAACTTTCCCAACAGAAAATTTCAATGAAATAATTCAAGAAGCCATGTACAACAAAATTTTACAGCTACAAGAAACAAAGATCCACATAATAATTACGCTAAAAGTAATGAACAAAATGAACCTGTTAAATGTTGGGAATGTCAAGGACTGCATTATGCAAACAATTGTCCTAACAAGGAAAGAAACGTCAACAACATTCATACAGTGCAAAAGGAAGCAATTGTTGGTGACCTAGCAAGGGAGATGCCCAGGATCAATGCAACCTTGGAAAACAGATAGGATGATCATCAAACTTCAATGGTTGAAGTAGAAGGTATGCTGAAAGATAAATCCATTTCTATTCTAATTGATCCAGGCGCTAGTCTCAGCTATGTATCTCCTAGTATTGTAGAAAAATGTAAATTGCAAGTTGAAAAGTTTGAAAAGTCATGGCTGGTTCAGTTAGCTACAAGAACTAAAAGGAAAGTAGCTGATTATGTAAGAGATTGTGATTTATTTATGAATCAGTTTAGGACTTATGTTAAGATGAATTTATTACCATTAGGCTCTTACGATGTTTTAATTGCAATGTATTGGCTAGAAAAGCATAGGGTAGTGTTAAATTGTTTTGTAAAGACGTTCACTTGTTTGAATGATAAATGTGAAATTGTAACAGTAAAAGGAATTCCCAGAAAAACCTCAGTTAGACAGATTTATGTTTTGCAAGTTAAGAAGGTTTTTTGCAAAGGATGTAAGATGTTTGCTGTAAATGTAATTAACGATGAACAAACAACTAAAGAAGATAAGCAAAAACTTGAAGACATCCCAATTCTAAGAGACTTTTCAGATGTATTCCCAGAAGAAATTCTAGGATTACCTTCGAAAAGAGAATTTGACTTCACCATTGAATTAGTACCTGGTGGGATACCCAACTCAAAAGCTCCTTATCGAATGAATATGATAGAGATTAACGAATTAAAATCACAGTTAAAAGAATTAATTGATAAAAATTATGTAAGACCAAGTGTGTTTCCTTGGGGAGCACCTATCATCTTTGTTAAAAAGAAAGATGGTACCTTGTGATTATGCAAAGACTACTGTTAGTTAAATAAAATGACTATTAAAAAACAGATATCCCTTGCCTCGCATAGATGATCTATTCGATCAAGTACATTGAGCAACGATATTTTCTAAAATAGACTTGAGATCTGGGTGTCATCAAGTCAGAATTAAAGATGAAGACATCTTTAAAATTGCTTTCAGAACCTGTTACGGGCACTACGAGTTTGTGGTTATGCCTTTTGGGCTAACCAACACTCCAACAGTTTTCATGTGTCTAATGAATAATGTTTTACATAATTATTTGGATAAATTTGTAGTGGTATTCATTGATGATATCTTAATTTATTCAAAACTAAAGACAAACATGATGAACACTTACATATAATTTTACAAGTCTTAAGAGAAAATCAACTGTATGCTAAGTTTAGTAAAGTGTGAATTTTTCGAAGATAAAATACAGTATTTAGGTCATGTGATATCCAAGGATGGAATCATAGTAGACCCTGATAAAATAAGAGTAATTAATGAATGGCCTATCCCTAAGGATGTAACTGGTGTAAGGTCATTCATGGGCATTACAGGTTACTATCGAAAATTTATTGAAGGATTCTCAGTAATCGCAAATCCCATAACCTCCTTACAGAAAAAGGGAACGAAATTTGTTTGGGATCAAAAGTGTGAATAAATTTTTAAGAAATTAAAAGAAGTATTAACTACTGCACCTATTCTCAAAATTGCAGATCCAAACAAGAACTTTGTTGTATGTACTGACGCATACAACAATGGACTTGGCAGAGTCTTAACACAAAAAGATCATGTAATAGCGTATGGGTCTAGAAAGCTAAAAATTCACGAAAAGAAATATGCTACCTATGATTTAGAGTTGGTTGCCATGATGCATGTGTTAAAGATGTGGCGCCATCATTTAATTGGAATTAATCTTTCATTAATGACAGATAATAAAGGTTTAAAATATTTGGTGGATCAACCAAATTTGAATGCAAGGCAAGCTAGGTGGTTATGTTTCCTTAGTGAATATGATTTCGAGATTCAACACATAAAAGGTAATGAAAATAAAGTTGTTGATTCCTTGAGCAAAAATGAGAAATTACATTTTATGGCAACAATCAACACTTATAAAACAAATTTGGAAAATTAGCTTGAAGAAGGAATAAAATTGGATGAAAATTATTTGAAATTACAGCAAAAGGTTGCTGAAAATATATCTGAAAAATTAATAACAGATTACAGTCTAAATGAACAAGGTTTAATGATGTATAAAAATAGATTGTATGTACCAAATGTACCTAAAGTTAAGCTGTTGATTTTAAATGAACTACATAAAAGTCCTTATTCAGGACACCCTGGTTACCAAAAGATGATAACAATGTTAAGAAAATATTACTTTTGGCCGAATATGAAGAATGAAGTGGCTGAATACATAGCTAGGTGCATTGAATGTTAGCAAGTTAAAGCTGAGCATCAACACCCAGCTGGATTATTACAGCCATTATCAATTCTAGATTGGAAGTGGGAAATAATCAGCATTGATTTTAGAACTGGTTTACCTAAACATCAGAAACAGAATGATTCTATAATGGTAGTTGCGGATAAGCTTAGTAAAGAAGCCCATTTCATACCTGTTAAAACAACTTACAAGGCTGCTAACATTGCTGAAATTTTTATGAAACAAATTTTTCTTTTGCATGGAATCCCTAAAGTCATAATTTCTGATAGAGACTCTAAGTTTACGGCAAATTTTTGGAAGTCTTTATTTAAAGGTTTGGATACTACTTTAAATTTCAGTATATCATTTCATGCACAAATGGATGGGCAGACAGAAAGTGTAAATTAGATTCTTGAAGATATGTTAACAATGTATGTTAGAGATCAACCAGGTAAATGGGAGGATTATCTGCACTTAGTTGAATTTGCTTCAGCAAAATTTGGTCCATTTGAAATTTTGTATGGTAGAAAGTGTAATACTCCTATATCATTATCATTATCAAGCTTCAACAAAACTCGGTCCATTTGAAATTTTTTATGGTAGAAAGTGTAATACTCCTATATAATAATCATTATCAAGCTTCAACAAAACTCAATCCATTTGAAAGTGTAATACTCCTATATCATGGAGTAACCCAGTTAACAAGTTGATGTTAGGACCTGAGCTATTAAAAGAGATGCAACTAACAGCGAAACAGGTACAAGGCAATCTGAAAACTGCACAAGATAGGCAGAAAAGTCATGCAGATCTCAAAAGAACTCAGAAAGAGTTTCAGGTTGGTGACCATGTTTTCATCAAGGTAAAACAAAAAAAGAACTCCTTAAAATTAGGAAGTTGTGCTAAACTACCACCATGGTATGGTGGACCTTTTGAAATACTATCAAGGGTTGGACCAGTGGCATACCAGTTGGCTTTTCCACCGAATCTTAAAGTACATAATGTCTTCCATATTTTCATTTTGAAAAAGTATGTACATGATGCTACTCATGTGATTAATTAGAATGATGTTCAGGTGGAACCCGAAGGAGATTTTCTAGTGGAACCGGATTGTATCCTCGACAAGAGGGAAATTATACTTCGGAATTGCGCCATTGGACAGGTAAAGGTGCAATGGAAGAACCTTAGTCCACAAGAAGCAACCTGGGAATTTGAGAGTAATATGCGGGTGGCATATCCAATTATTTTCTGGGAGGGCGCCGAGGATGATGAACAAAGCAAACATCGAGGATGATGTTGAACTTAAGAGGGGGTGTATGTCACATACCCAAAATCTGAACATTTTATGTTGTGAGAAAACCATTATGTTATAATTTATTGTAAAGTTCTTATGATTATTGACCAAGTGCGATCAAGGATGACTGTAATTAAATATTCTAATATTTCATTATTAACAAATAAAAGAGGAGACAAATATCCAAAGGAGGCTATTATAGAGTGTTAACTGACCCACTAGGAGGAATGGATTGGGGTGGAGAGCAAACTGACACTTGGCAGCAACATCATTCACTTCTAGATGTTGTAGGGGGAAACTTCCCTATATTTATGGTCATGTTCCCCATGAAAGTGGAACAGAGCAGGTGGCTCAATAATGATGAAACTTACCAAAGACCTAGGCATCTTATTACATCCATCGAATTGGAGTAGGAGGCTCACTAAGATTTCCTTGTGATAATTTTTGAAAAGAGTGCACAAGAGATTCGATGAGGGGAAGGCTAAGAAGTGATTGATAGAACTAATTCTGCATATCTGAACTAGTACTACTTAATGCAGAGTTCAATACTACTAAAAGCTGAAGTGATACCGTTGAGTATAATAATTATTACTGCTGAGTTGCAGAGGAATACATTCTAGTCTCCACACAACATCTTCGTCCTAGTGGTTCAGTGAATAGGCTCAGGGGTCCTAAGGCAAGTGATTTGGCTGTCTTCAGGAGAAGGTTGGCTGGAATGGGATTGTCACGTACGCACCCATTTATCCAATGCAAGGCAGGGAACATGATGCCGAATTCAGGGCTTTCACATGATCTCAGCCCATTAGTTAGATTCATATAAATAAAAATGTTAATGTGCAGATGTAAAACAAATCAACTATGCACAGCGGAATTAAAACAACATCCACACATGCTTCATGCTCATCTAGCATATCAAAATAATCATTAATTAAACATTGCAGAAGTAAATACATAGACTTAAAAACACTTATCTTCATTATGCAACTGCCCCAAGCAATTAGCTATGTCGCTGCAACGTTCCACTCAACCATAGGCTCTTCGACAGCTTATACTGAGTCCGTCCGAAGGCCACCCCCGAGATGGGCATGATTCTCACAAGGAAATGGAACATTCCAGCTCACATGCAGTCCATTAACCATTTCATCTCAGCCAAGCCAGTTCAACTGGGTTTATCAGGCTACACTCGAACAATGGATGCTTATTCTCAAGCTCAAGCTAGAGCAATGGATTACCCATTACCCATACCCCAACATACTCTTTCTTCTCACAGCAAAACAATCATTGAAAGGGTTGCACATTTACCACAGAGGTGTTCACAAAACAGGGTCCACATTGGCTCTCCCAACTCGTGGTTCACCCAAGCGAACTGTGGAATTTCGATTTCAACCCCAGGGAGCAAAACCGATTTCTCTCCACTGGTTAGGATCCTTTCCAATGGCCTAAATGACCTCCAAGAAGACTCACAAATGTTCTGTTTTCTTCCCCACTGGTAATCCATACAAAAAATGCCCCTTCCCAGGTAAAAAGATGAAGGGAAAACCAGAAAACCATGGAGGAAAACGCCCAGGCAGCTAGAGCTGCGTGAGGGAGCAAGACTGATGGTTGCATACTGGCTTAGAGAGAAATTTCATGGCTCTATTCTTGCCCAAGGAGACCAACACGATTTTCCATGAAGGGTGGCTTGCCCATACCTGAATTTGGACAACCATACCTCTCCATTCCCAAGGCATTAACTACCTCAACCAACTCTTGGGAGAAATCAATGGTTGGGTACAAAATTCAACATGGGTAGTTGAGGGTTTGATGGGTTCTCTCATTGACATTTGGCTTGACTCTAGTGGCTCAAGAGTTTGAATGTTTTCCCTCCCAATTCCTTGTGAAATCATGCCCCCATCTCTTTGTTGCATTGCATAGCTAGTTGTGGGTATTTTTATTAAAATGCATATTACATGATATTTGAATTTCCAATGTGCATGGCTAGCATGCAAAAATCATATGCATCACTAAATCGATGGCGGGGCCTTGGCCTTGAGCTCCTCACCATGATTTCATAACAATAATACATCATTTATAATGTTAATGCCATGGGGTCAAACGGGGGACATTACAGGGATCCTTTGGGTGTTTGTCCCTTTTTTAGTTATCAGGTTCTTCATTGTTTCAATTGCTTTTAATTATGTACTACTATCTATCTCTGAAAATTTTATTTTACTTAACTGCTAAATTAAAATGCTGAAATGATATTTTATTTTTGGATAAATGAACAATGATAGAATAGAAATTCTTCTTTGTATTTTTCCACTCACATTTGTGATGTACTCTAGTACAGAGAATTGAGTTTAAGTAGATAGATTCGAATAATTCTTTATGAACAGATTGAATGATTCTGTGCAAAATAGTAAACTTCTATACTACTTTAAATTATAAATATAATGCGAATGTTGAAATAAACTGAGAATACCTAAGTATACAATTATGTTTTCATCTATAAATTTATATTAATTATAGAGCTATGGTTAGTAGATATGCTAATACTCAATGTTCCATTTTCAATGTTTATATCCCGTAAGCAAAGTACAAATATAAAGGTATTATATATCCATTTCCCTTTCGAACTTCCTAAGTAAACAATATTGTACAATTATAATATTTAGAAACAAAGTCTTTCCAATGCTGATATAAAAACAAATAACAATTGAATTAAATACTAAAATCATATTTTAATGCTAGACATACTTTCCCGAATTGTTATGTCTCCTTTATAAACAACATTTACAGTTCAAAGATTTAGTTAGGGTTTAACCCTTTAATGACTCACAACTTCAGCGAAGTGTCCAAATTACCAACCAATATCACAGTATCAAATACACATTATAAATATATTTCAAGGTTCCTTTGTAATACAAACACATCTTAAAATAGAGGTCGATGTAATTCCATCAAAGGCATTTTGGCCATAATTATTCACGGTTTCAGACGAACTCACTTGGTTAAGGGTTCGAGCCTCATAGAGGAGCTTTCCCAACCATAAAATATGTATAAAATATTTAAAAACTGGATTCATATTTTGGACAGGGTTTATAAGTTTTAGAACCCTGCAAGAATTTAACCAATAACAACTAAAATAAAACATCCTAATATGAGTCTGCGAGTAGCAGAGTGTTGTCCCTTTTTCCTTAAAGAAGCCAAATGCATAAGCTCGAGGTATTTTTCCCAACATACAAATGTATAGTGGAAACCATTCAATTAATCTCCAAACCAGAATACACACAGTAACCATTTAATAAACATAGTAATTAATTAAATAAAATGCAAGGTTACGGTGGAGCTGGGGTAATACCCTAAACTCAATCCGTGTAGTTTTAATGCTTACAGTCGAGAGATAAATTACAGAACTTACAGGCTCAGGGTATAAACCCTATGTATGCCAAAACATTTCCATTTAAAAATAAAATCCAAACTGTATTTTAATTCGAGAGTATAGGGTATTGGTGAGGGTCAGCATTACACCCGAGAACCCAAAATTCACACATATAATGGTTCCAAGGTTCAATCCTGAATGCTTCAGGATTCATACTTATACAAGATTTTAACAAACCAAAACTCGAATTCCATTTCGAAACAGGACTTACAAGAGCCGAAGCTCGAGGGTTTAATACCCTACGGCTTCTTTATAGGATTTCCAAAGGGATGACATTTCGCCCAAACAGAACATTAAAACCAAATTTAAGATTTAAGCCACATCTCGGTGAAGTATACACAGTCTGGCACCAATGCCATTTTATCACCATTTTACATCAAGAGTCACGACTAGGTTGTCCAAGAGAACCGCCGAGGCTTACCAGGGCCTGTTGCGTATTATCACCATAAAGCTCTCACTTCTCATAGAGGGAAGCTTCGTCAAGAAGAAAAACCTGTCACTTAACATAAAAAACCCAACAAAGAGAAATGTGGTTAGTCATTGATGCAAGTATGCGATAAAAGCAAAAGAGCTAACACTATAAAATTTTGGGATATCTTACCTCCATTTCATAATAGCTTTGCCAAGCCACGAAACCACCTTTCGAATCCCTGAAAAAATGCTCGAAGCTTTCAAACCCTAAATAGTCGGGATCCTGTCGGCCTCCCCTACCACTGCTGGCTTAAACTGACCCAGAGGTTTCCAATTAGACCCAGGTTCTTTGCGGTTCTTCCTTTGAACAACAAAACCCCTTCGCACTAGCCCTTTCGGCAACAACCTGCGAGCAGGTTGAGGTCTCACCTAAGGTGTATCTTTATGGGGTACTGCAGAATCATGTTTCCACAGTAAATGATGAGTTGTTTATAAGAACAAGCTGCGCAGCGCAGGACAGAAGGATGGCACTACGGGCAGAGTGATGCGGTGCGCAGCAGGATCTATGCTGCGAGCAGTACTGCGCGGTGGAGGCAACACTGCGGGCCGAACCAAGGGTCTCTTACTGTTGTGAATCTTCTGCTGGAACTTCCAATCACCCACAATTATCCTCTACTTGGAAAATCTCGAAAACGTTAAGGCACTGAAATGTATATCACTCATCCATTCATTCAGGCACTTACTGGTTATCTTTCTGGCATTCATTCTAGAACTTGGATTATTACAATGTGAACCGAAATGATAACATGATTAACTATGCTGCATTCCTTCACTGTTCTTAAGAAAGTATTTAAACTTAAATGACTGATTCACGACCTTAACATAGAATTGAAATGTTTAACATTCATCTGCTTCCGTGGAACCTAACATATCATTCCCAAACTTCTCCTATTGATAAATGCATATCAAAGTTCTCATATTACAGCATGCAAGGAAACATTCAAGCATTCATTCTACAAAAAATACAGACAGTCCTTTATTCATAAACATCATCACATAACATAGGATTTAACGTGGTTCACTTCCCCGGATGGAAAGATACGTCCACAAGAACGGTTGGTAATATATTTATTTCAAAAGGGATGGGGCAACCGTTCTTAGTCTACGCACTTAGCTGCAAACTCTCCTTTCTCTCGGCTAGGTCTCTGCGCACACAGCTGCAAAGCCTTTACAATATTCTCAACTCAGAGAGATTTTACAATACTAAAAGGTTATCTTCTTTAGTTCTCAGCAACAACAAAAGAACAACAAACCAAAACGGAACAACACACAGAGAGCCCCCATCCCATACAAAATGTCTTCTTAAATAGATCATGCCCGAAGGTCATGTCTGTACAATGTCGAAGACTTAAAACCCAAAACCCTAAGGGTTTCCAAAACTGCCCCGATTTTCCAAACCGGCTTGCTGGCTCCTGGTAGCGTCTGCTTAATCATGGCGGATCTCCACATCCTCATTCTGTCGCTATCGGCCTTCCTGTCGCATGCGTGCCTGTAGGCTGCTTCTGCCGAACCGTTTCTCTCTAATGGTTTTACCTTCTACGCGTGCCAAATGTTGCTTTCCTTAACAACCCATGCGTGGCCGCCTTCCTGTTTTGCCTACATCTGCCGCTCGACAATCCTGAAATATCTTTCCAAAAATGGATGCTACAGGTCGAGCCGGTAGCTACACTTGATACTTGTCCAGCACACCACTTTGTTGGCTCCACGTGGCGTCCTAACTCCACAGCACTGCTTCTGCGCAGTACTGGTCTTCGCATCATGACCAAAACTTCGACGTTGTGCGCAACTCCGCAGTCTCGTCAAAAGTTGGATGCTGCGCGCAACTTCGCAACATCCTCAATACTTAGCCAAAATTGTGTTTCTGAGCTGCGCTCAGCTGAGCTTTCCCTGCTTGTCTCAAAAAGGTGCTTCCAAAACTTTATCTCAACCTGGACCCAACATACCCCTAACACTTACATGTGGCTCGTCCCCGAGTCACTGATTGTTTCAGCTGTCTGACTTTGCGCCACGACCGGTGGAACGAACTTGGATGCGAACTCGTGATATGTACTACACAACTGCACCACTCCTTCTCTTGTATCCTCCTCAACCTATTTAATTGTCTCAAGCAATGTTAAAGTTATTTCTTGTCCAATTTGATCTTGTACCTGCTCCTGGTTATCGCGCAGTTCTACTAACTTATCTTCAATCTGCCGCGATACCGCCATGGCATTGTCCAGGAGCTGCTGCAACTGATTATCCATCTCAGTCTCTTTTTGTCGTAATTCCTGTACTTCTTCCTTTAAGATGGATATCTCTTTGTATCTTGGCAGCCTTTCTCTAGGTGGCAGAGCTTTAACCTCTGCATTCAACTTGTCCAACGCGATCTGTTTTTCTTGTACCTCGGTCTTGACCTGCAGCAACCCTTGATCCTCTTCAAGGGTCGCGATTGCCTATGAAACCTTATCCAAGAGAGATTGGCACTTAGCCATCTCACTTGTGATGTTTTTCGAGGCGGCGCTCACTGCTTGCTCTCTGACTTGCTGTTCAGTTAATGGCGCTTGCTTATTCAGCTTATCCTTCAATGTAGCAATATCGGCCTCATAATAAATCTCTTTATCCTGCATCTCCGACTACAAGGATCTCACCTTATCTCCAATCCTCAAAACTGTGTCTGCAAGATCATCCTGGATGTCTATGTCTTTAATATCCTTCACCACATTGGATATGGTGGTCTCCAAATTTTGTCGGCGGTCCTGTTCGTTGCGTAGCTGTACTTCTGCCTTCTGCTGAATTTGTCTGTTTGCTGCGGTGAGCTCTGCTTGTAACTTCATCGCTTCAACCGTCCGTTCATGCATCTCCTCCACGATCTGCGTGTGGATGAAGTGCAATCCTGGTAATGGGATTTTTGCTAAGTCAAGCTCTACCCTGTCGACTCCCTTTGTGTCCAAGACCACTTGGTCTGCCATTGGAAACACAATAGCCAATGGGTCCACATGGACAATCCTAGTCTTCGATGGCAGCGTTATTGCTAGCTACTGGCTTCCTTGCTACGAGGTTCCTACGACCTCCTTTCAGCCTCTGCTTCCTTTGGCACAATAAGGCTTTTATGGACATCGTCCATTTTCTTCATTAGGCCTTGCATTGCGAGCCTCGTCTGGTGTAGGTCATCGTGGATGACCTTGTCCTTCTTTTATTTAGCCGCCATAAGCTCCTTCATCTGCTCTAAGACTGTTTTGGCTATCATCTCGTAGTCATCATCATTGAGGACAGCCTCCGATTGAATCTTTGTAGCCTTAACCTTTTTCCTCAACTTTGTCTTCTCCGAAGTCTCAGCTTCTTTTCTCTTCCCTGTTTCTTCAATAATTAGGCATGAGAGCAGGATCGGCTCATCTTTTGTTGAATCCGTCTCCATGTCCATGACCTCTACGCGGAATTCTGCTAGCCAATCTTTCATGAGGTCCTCAATATCCTGCTCATACATGATGTACTTTCCTTGGAACCACTCCGGTTTCCTCGTTTGTGCTTTCGACGATATGAATATACATTTCATATCCGCCTCAAAGTCGATGATGCGGATATACTTCGCTGTGACCTGCTTTGTAATGTGGGGTGTCTTCATGATTGCATCGCGCAGCTGAATATAGTACTGGTAAAAGACTTCTGGTGTCGCATGCTAGCGCTTTGTATTTGTGTTCGCCTAGAGGTTGATGAACTTAAACCCTCTAGGATCCTTGGTATCCATAACGATGCCCGCATAATCTCGTGGCTCCTTCCATCCGCACAAAGCAATCAGGACGATGAGCCAGGTGAAATGGAACTGGCCACCATTCACCTGGGTGTCGTTGAGTTCTTCAAGGAACTGATTCAACAAAAACTGACACCAATTGAAGTTGTGGCCTTCGGCCGCTGCAGCACCAAGGAGTATTGCACCCACAGGCACCTCCGAAGGTCTAGCTGTTTTGGGCATCTTTCCTGTGAGCAATTGCATTACGAATCTTGTTGCTCGGTCCTCTATATCTTCTATCGGGAATCCTCTTTTGGCCTTCACCACTGAGTGAGTCTTCTTCATCTTCTCAATAGCCTCTTTTTCTTTGCTCTTCCCCTGGAAGAATTGCTTCAGATCCTTACCGTGCTTGCTTAGCCCGGTGATGCAGTGGATCAAATCAATATTAATATCAATGTTTCTGTCCAGCCATAGATAACCTTGATGGATTCGTGCCATGAGTGTGCGAACCACAATATTCAATTCTGGGGAATGGTCAAAATGTGGTAATCTCAACAAGTTTAGTAGCCCTAACTGAACAACAGGTGCTAACCAACATTCAGCTACCAAGTTCAGAGTTCCCTTGGCGTCCTTTTTTAGCACATATACTGGTCTGGTTGAAAGTCCAGGTATTTGGGAACATCTGGCTCGTCTTTCTTCATTCCCAAGAGGTCATAATCCTCCCATTTACAATCTGCTATCTTTCCCAGCAGATTCTTACCAACTTTTACATGCTTTGACATAGGCAACAGCGGGATGTCGTATCTCGCATTCTTGGGCAATTTAAACACAGGGGCATTCAATGCCCCCGGAGAGATATATTCAGGTGTCATCTTCAAAGGATCTGTCTGAAAGACTGGTGCTTTCTGTGTCGAGGATCCCAACTTTATGATGTTTGATCGAGGTGTAGTTACAACTTTTCCCTTATCTTTTGGTTTTTCCTGCATCGTGGGATTAATTCTTGGTGATCTGCGGGATCCTTCACCTTGTTCTACGGCGACCTTCTTAACTGGAGTTTTCATTAATTGTTGAATCCCTCCTTGCTGAAAGATCCTCAGTGCTTCTTCAAGGGTCAGTTCTTATTCTCTAAAGAAAGGTTCGGACATTCACAAATGAGGTAGCGGCTAAGGTAGACAGAATGCAGATGGCTACTAGCTCAGAAAGGTTAATCGCAAGAAATTTCTATGTGCTTGGTAACGCCCACGAGTCTCCCAACGGTGTTATTTATAGGTGCAACAGACCCTCTCCCGCGCCCTTCAACGGCTAGATAAGCATTTAATGTGGTGTCCGTTGGCGAATTTGAGCGGATCCTTTGATCTTTTCTGTCATCGGCGTGCTCAGAGCGGCTATCTTTTCTTTAAATGTTGAAGCGGTTGTTGCAACAGTCATCTAACGACTATTTTTCTGGAAAGCCATGCAATGGCTATTTTTCTCTGGGTGCTACGCCGAACTGCGTGGAAAGCCATCTGCAACCCTGCGTGGATACTTCGCAGTGTCAAAAATTTCCAACTGCGCGGCTACTTCGCAGTGCCAAAAATTTCCAACTGCGTGGCTACTTCGCAGTGCCAAAAATTTCCAACTGCGTGGTGCGCAGCTTCCACTATATATATATATATATATTTATTTAATTTTTTGTTTATTTATTTATTCATTTTTTTTCGTGCAGCTTCAACAGTGCTGTGTGGTGCATAGATCATTCTTCTTATCATACCTTTTTCCTTTTATCATACATGTACAGACTCTTTTACATTTCTAGTGTCCACTTTCAACTGTACTTGACACTTAGAATTTCCTTCCTTTGTTCGTTATTCAGGGTTCTGCGAAGCAGTGCTATCATGGTATAGCTTTAGCCTGCTTCCATTTATCAAAGTTGGCAAGGTATCACCAACTAAATTGGCTAACTGGACTGCACCAGTGTTAGTAATATGTATCACAATATATGGGCCAAGCCAATGCATCTTAAATTTACTAGGTAATTTCATGAATTTGCTATCATACAGGAGGACTAGATCACCTACCTGAAAACACTTGTTCTTTATATGGCGATCATGCCATGCTTTCTTGCGGTCCTTCTAAGCTTGCTGGTGGAAGCCTGTGATGAAGCGATCTTCCTCCAAGCCCAGTAAGTGTAGTAATCTTTCTTCTAGAGCTTCGCAGTCTGCCATCCCCATAAATGCAGCGATTCTAAAACTAGGGACAATATATTCCATAGGCATTATAGCCTCCTGCCCATAAACCAACCGAAAGGGTGTCTGTCCCGTCAATTTCTTGCATGTGGTCCTGTATGCCCATAGCACAGATGAGACGCGCAGGTCCCAATCGTTTCTATTTACATTGCACACCTTAGTGAGTGCGTTCTCCAATATTTTATTGAAATCCTTTACAATACCATTCACTTGTGGATGATATGGAGTACTGCGCTAATGACGAATGTGGAATTCCTCTGTAAGCGCTTCAATCGTCTTGTTCAAAAAGTGAGTACCTTGGTCATTCATCAAAATCTTCGGACAACCAAATCTAGTGAGTATTTCTTCAAAAATAAACTGCGCAGCAGTACTGGCATTGTAGTCCTTAACTGGCTTTGCTTCCGCCCATCTAGTGAGGTAATCCGTAGCAGTAATAATATACCTTGCACCTGTTCTTTTTCCTGGTGGGTTTATAGGACCCGCAAAATCTATTGCCCATTTTTCAAATGGCTGCAGTGTTAACTGTAGATTTAATGGCATCTCATCTCGGCATGATGGTTTTCCTATCCTCTGACAGACGTCACAGTTCCTGCAATGTTCTTTGGCATCTTTATGGATCGTAGGCCACCATAGCCCTGTGTGCAATATCTTCTGCACAGTATCCCTTCCTACATAGTGGCCTCCCGCGATTCGTAAGTGTGCATCGGCTAGAATAAATGGCTTCTCATGATCAAGTACGCACTTGTGCAGGACTTCATCCAGCCCAAGTTTGTATAACTAACCTGCAATTATAGTGAAGTCCGCGGCGCGCACCACTAACTATTTTTTCTACTGGACCAAGAATTCCTGGGGTGCCAGCCCTGTGGTTAGGAAGTCAATGATGTCCTTGTAATAATCATCGACAACCTGTATACTAAATAATTGCACATCAGGCAGACTATCTTCAATATTCGTTGGCTCCTCTCCTGACTCGATCCTTGACAGATGATCAGGTCCCAAGTTCAGTCTACCTGGCTTGACAATAATTTTAAAGTCATATTCCTGGAATAGCAATAGCCATCGGCATATGCGTCCCCCTAACACTGGCTTGTTCACCAAATATTTCAACGTAGAATGGTCAGTAAACATAAGGAAGTGCGATCCCAGCAAGTAGTGTTTAAATTTATGTAGGGAATATACCATCGCAAGGCCTTCCCTCTCAGTAGTAGTATAGTTCTTTTCTGCCGTTGAAAGCTTTCTGCTAGAAAATGCAATAAGGTGGTCAATACCTCCCTCTCCTGGCGGAGCTAACATGATCCCCAGGGAAATACATGATGCATTAACATGTACATGGAATGGCTATGTCCAGTCTGGAAAGACTAGAATAGGCGCAGTGACCATCTTTTCTTTTAATGTGTCAAAACCCTGTTCGCATTCTGCGTTCCAAATGAACGGTGCGTATTTCTTCAACAAATTTTCCATTGCTGTGGTTATCTATGCATAACCCTTTATAAATTTCCTGTAATATCCAGTATGGCCTAATGTAGATCACAACATCTTGATTGAATTTGGTGTTGGTAAGTTTGCAATAACTGCAATCTTCACAGGGTCTACCATCAATCCTTACTTACAAACAATGTGGCCAAGTAAAATTCCATAAGGCACACAGAAAATACACTTTTTCAAATTCAAGGATATTTGATGCTGTCGACGCTTCTCGAGCATCATGCGGAGATTCGCGCAATGATTTTTCAATAGACCAAATACAGACCAATAATCAAAATACGCCTCTAAAAACTTGTGCATAAAATCTTTAAATGCTGCGACGACGATTCTAGAGAATATGGCAGGTGCATTCTTCAACCCAAAAGACATGACGGTGTACTAGAATGACCCCCATTCTGTAGCAAATGTCGTCTTATGCCTATCCGCGGGATCAATCCTAATCTGATGATAACCAGAGAAACCATCAGTGAAAGAATATGCCTCATTTCCTCCAACGTTATCAAGCACTTCGTCTGTGAATGGAGTGGGAAATGGGTCGTGCATGGAAGCATCATTCAGCTTTCTGAGATCCACACAAATCCTGATCTCGCCTTTTGCTTTCTTGTCTTGAACAACCATGGGGCTAATCAATTCGGATTCTTCAACTGGTTCAATGATTTCTGCTTCTAGCATCTTATCTAGCTCTGCGTGGACTTTTTCCTTATAGCACGGATTCAATCTGTATGGCCTCTGCTTGACAGGCTTAGCACCTGGTTTTAAAGGTATTTTCATGACCCCTAAGTCTTCCAAAATTCCTTTCATTTCTGTAACTTTGTTGGAAACAGTTCCTGATACTCATGTAAGGTATCTGTGATCTCTGCAATAGTCTGATCATCCCAATAATCTCTTATTGATGCGAACTTCGGCTCTTTGTCCGTGCCAATGTTCACTTTTTGTGTTTTTACTGGTCTAGTCATATCTGAGATTTCCAATGGAGGTCCTTCTACCTCACGCGCTCCTTCTGACTCTGGTATATCTAATTTGCGCAGGTTGTCCTCATCGTTTTCATTTGTATCATTGGTATCTTTAGATAAGTTGTAACACTCGATCAAGTTCTGTTTATGTTCCTTCCATTCTGACTGTAGGTGCGTAGGAACACACTCTGTCCCAAAAAACTCCTGCAATGTTATGTTTTGATCAGGATAGTCGTCCTGGAATATGCGCTTCTTGATTAGCTGTAGTGCTTCATGGATTAATGGATTCTTAGGGGTAAATGGTTGTGTAACTTCACTATCAAGATCATAGGGTATCTCAGTATCTATTTGAAGTTTAGGGCTTTCCGGATTCTTATTAATTTTATATCTCTTACCACTTCTAAGAGTATGTGTCTCTTCGTCAGAATCAATATATGTACTTTTTATCATGACAAACTTCAAGCATATTACTGCATTCTTAGAACACCTTTCTCAGCTAACAACATCTTAATGCATAGACTGAGATTGTTCAAAAACTTACCTTGGAATCCTTTGAAAAAATGTGCTTCTGCTTAGCTGTAGGATTTGAGTGTGTTTATAGCAAATTCTGTTACAAAGCCTTCTAGCATATGATCGACCCAATAATCAACTGCACGTGACAACCTGTTGTTTAACGCTTTAAGCTGCGCTGTGAGCTCGGAAGTCCACTCCGTAGGAACTCCTCCTTGGAAACAGTTTTTCTTCTCTGTGAGCCGCGAGATCCACGCATGCAGCTCATTTGGAAACGATGCCCAAAAGATCTCATGAATGTCGTCCAACAGATATCTATCCGACCACTGTGTGTCGCTTAGACGCGGATGTCTATTTTCTTGTCTGTTAAAATCGCTTATGGTCTTATCCCACCAAGCTTGGATTTCTGTCTTTTCAGGATGCCAATAGTCAGATCCTTCGGGGAACTGATATTCTTCTTCACACATCATGATTGCAACTCAACGGAACCATTTCAATGTAATGTCCCTTGTTAGGAATTTTATTAAAATTGCAATTTTCCACTTTTTTCCTTGGTTCGACCTTGGACTAGTTTCGATCTCTAGGTCCCAAATTTGCCCCAAATGATCCCAAATCTTCTGAGAAGGTATATGAATGATATTAGAACATAAATATGTGTTTCAGGGATGCCTTTGTACCTTTAAAACACTTATGCAAATACTCTTTCAATTCTGGTCAATGTAGGTAACTTTACTAGTGATTTCCCTTTGACTAGTATTGGTCTCTAGGTCTCAAATTGACTCCAAATGCCTTCAAATCTTCAAGGAAGGTTTATGAATGATATTAGGAATTGAATATGATGTTTAGGGATAACATATGGCCACCAAAAGACCTCTGCAAACTCTCTTAAGATTCTGGACCAAGTATGCAATTTTACTAGTAATTTGGGGTTCAAATCCCCTTGAGGTAAGTACTGAAAATGGCTTCCCAAATGCCTCCAAACCCACTCAAATTTATGAACAGAGGTATGTAATGTGTTAAGTATGTTATTAAGGTCTCATATGCACCATTAATGGTTTATTACAACTGTTCTCACCCTCTCCCATTCAACTGCAAAAATCCCCAATTCGACCCTTGGGGAAATGGCACTATTTCACCTCCCAATACAACTAAACTGAGTAAAAATGCTTCAAATGCTCAAGTACAGTACATGAAACTTGTAGAAGACATCCATGGAAGTATATTGATCACAAATATATCAGAGAATCATCCATTCATTCGAAATCATCATCAATACATTGGTTCACAACAAGGTAGTGGGGAAATGGCATTGTTCTTCCATTAAAAATGAGATTTATACATTTCTACTTGGAATTTAGACCTGAAACTTTCTGGAGATGAATAACAGAGTATTTAATTCATATTACAAAATAAATGGGGCATTAAAATCTCCCCCAAAGAGTACAATAGCTCACCAAAAACGCCCTCCCTCAAGGATCAAGAATATGCCATCAAAACTGGAAATGGTTGAAGGAGCGAGCTGCAATAGAAGAAACCATGAGATTCCCTGTAGCTTAAACCTGCAAATAAAGACTCCATTAAAGCTCCAAATGAAAGGTCTGAATGGCCTTTCCAATTGCCAACTTGGATGGGAATCTTTCACCCTCGAAATTGGCTAAGGCAAGAAACTAGTCATCCACTAGCTCTCCCTCTTCACAAATGCAATTGCAAATTCTACAAATGATCAAAAGCTGGTTTCATTCTTTGTTATTGACATTTATAAAGTTCTAATGGCCTCCATGGGTCGAATTCCTTCCAAGAGACTCATGCCAACTCAAGTTGGGAAGAGATTCCAAAGAACGCCACTTGTACAACAATTCCTAGTCTCCCACTTCCACCAAATCACATGTGGAAGCATCTTAGCTGCCCTAACACCCTTGAGCGCCCTCTTGGAGTCTATTTTTAGCCCTGACATGTCATATATGTCATATGTCAGCCTTCAGGTCTGATTTGTGTCATAGGTGTCATAGCATCTTCATCATTGTTGTCATAGAGCTAGGGAATCTAGCCCAAGTGTCTCACTAGCTCCAAATTGCCTCTTCCTCTTCCATGGGAGTTACTCTTCCTCTATATTTCGACCTTGGATGAGTCATGCCATTAATAATACCTTTTGGACTCCCCCAAGTATGTTACCATTCACCTTGAATTCGAATTGGTGAGAGAATGATGCCAAATGTAGTGGGAAATCTAGCCATATGTGGGTCCCACTTCCTCCATGTGTCTTCATGATCAAATGCCACTTTGATTTTCACTTGTATATATTTATTTAGATCATTTATTAATTATTTATGCCACTCTAATGTTCAAACATCATTTATTATCCCCATTATTCCAAATCCCAAAGCTTCCACCCCAAACCTAGGAAACTAGTAATTTTCCTCCTTGGCAATTATTTGACCTTTAACATCAATTTTACAAACTCTAATGAATATGGCCAATGTGATTAGGCCATTGTGACCCAATTCCAAATTTGGGACATGACAAATCCTCCCTTCCCAATATTGCTTGTCCTCAAGCAATTTCAAACATGGGTGTTGAAGAACCTGCTTCCTGTATAACTCTTTGAAGTTGCCATTGAATTGCCCAACCTTGAGTCTTTGAGTTTCCTTGAAGATTTTAGAGAGGAACCACCATGCTTGCTGCTGCACTACTCTGATAAAAATCACTTTATTAAGTGGGGAAATCCATCTCCCATACTTCTTGTTTTCCCCAAAAAAATTTGAAACCAATGAGATAAAAATTATTCCAGGGTCCCATTGCTTGTATTGCACCCCAATAATTAAGAGTGCTCTCCAACCCACACCATTAGTTAAGAGGATTCCTGGATCCCATTTTCTTGTATGCATCCTTCCAAACATCATGAGTACCAAATATATATCATCAAAGTACATAACAACATAATGAAAATGTACATCAAGGATATGCTTCATCAAAGAGTCATGAAAGTGCTTATACCTCCAAGCAAGTAGACCACCATTTTCCAAGTGCATACAAGCTTCAAGTGACCAATCAAATCTGCTCCAATGACATAGGTGAGGATCCCATGTCCTATAATGCTGCTCCAAAAGGATTTGATATGCATCAAAATATTCAACCATGTATTCTTTCATCCAAGAAGTGAATGAAGAATCTCCACTAAAATCTGAACCAAATAGTGAGCAGAAAAAACAAGGAGACTTCAAATGACTCAAAGAAGTCTCACCCATACATCCCTGAATGTGAGAGTCATAAAGATATAACAAAGTATGTGGCTGCCAACAAAAATGTTCTCCCATCATAAATCTATTCACCCAAGTGTTGGATGAAGTTCCTCTAACATCGAATGAACCTAGTGTTGAGCAAGAAAAACCATGAGTCTTCAAGTGACTCAAATCCATATCATAGGTGCATCCATGTAGATGTGAATCATCATAAAGTGACAAATTATGCTGCTGCAAATGTGAATAAGAATGTGCTCCAACCATGTCATCATGAAAGTTAAATCTAGGAGTTCCATACTCCTCATGTGGCACCATAAAAAAGAACCCTTTCACCCATACTTCATTGAGACTAATGTTGCAAAACATGGAATTGTAGGATGTAGGAGAATGAACTAAATCACCCAAATGATCAAAAAGTGCAGAAGTTTCATCATGGGAAGGATCCATGTGGGTAGTATCATGCAGCTCCTTCAAAAGTGGGAAACCTTTGTCATAAATTGGTTCCAATGTAGAGGAATCATGCTCTTCTTTAAAAATTGCATAAGCTTCATCA
This sequence comes from Larix kaempferi, assembly GCA_027924585.1. Lineage (NCBI taxonomy): Eukaryota > Viridiplantae > Streptophyta > Pinopsida > Pinales > Pinaceae > Larix > Larix kaempferi. The sequence continues at coordinate 2,521,474 of BSBM01000447.1, read as the reverse complement.
AGAGACAATTCAAGTTCCTCTTCCACCACATCAAGTGTTTGGATCTCTTCAAGTTCATCTTCAAACACATTAAGCACATTCAAATTTCCACATTTCTCATGATCCACCATGTCATGAGAATCCTCCAAACAATCTACCATTTGACAATCTGAAACATAGGAGGAAAAACAAGTATCTTGCAACTTTTCAAGAAGTTGTTCATTTTGAATTGTGGGCTTATGATTATCCTCATTATTCTTCAAGTATGCATCATGTAACAATTCATTAAGCTCAAACAAATGGTTTCTATCAAAAAGTAAAGACATGAAATTACCTTTAATGTGGCACATTGCTCTTTGAATCTTCTCCATGTCTTCAAGGAAGGATGTTTCCTCCAATGAAGTAGCTCTCCAACAAGAATTTGACACCAATGCTTGAGTGTCATGGAGAATGTTGAGGGACTCTTGGATCTTCTTTTCATTCATCTTTAAGGACCCTTCAAGAAAATGAGGCTCTTGCAAATGAACCTCCTCATCTTCTTCATTTTTTCTTGGACCAACTTCATGAAGCTCAAGTGGTGATGGAGAAGTTGATCTTGGTTCTTCTTCAACTGCTGCAAGGTCTTCATTATCATGATTAATGGAACTTGGGCTTGCAGCAACACTTTCAAAAGTGATCTCTATGTCACCAACATAGAGGTGTGAGCACCCATCAGTAGGTACTCCTTCATAGTTTAAGCATCCATCAGTAGATGCTCTTTGGTTCATGTCTAAGCTAGAAGGTGTCTCGAAATGATCTTCCATATTTTCAATAGAATCTTCTTCATGATCTTGTGATGTCTCTTCCTTTTGCTCCTTCAAGCAAGCTGATGCATTTTTCCCCTTGGTTTCCTCAAAATCAATAATTTTTTCCACAAGTTCGATAGAAAACAATTCGAATCCTTCCTTAATTTGCTTGGTCATATCTTCAAATATTGTTTTCATAATTTTTATATGCTCCTCACCATCATATGAGGCTCCCTTTTCATCCCTAGTCATAGTTTCCTCAAAAAATTTGCTCTTCTTCTCCTACTTTTTTTTTCTTCAACAAAGGCACTTTTGGTTTCAATACCTAATGGTGGTACCTGAATTATTGTCCTCATGAATATTATACCACATCAGGTGCCAAGATCATGCTCTGATACCACTGTAATGTCCCTTGTTAGGAATTTTATTAAAATTGCAATTTTCCACTTTTTTCCTTGGTTCGACCTTGGACTAGTTTCGATCTCTAGGTCCCAAATTTGCCCCAAATGATCCCAAATCTTCTGAGAAGGTATATGAATGATATTAGAACATAAATATGTGTTTCAGGGATGCCTTTGTACCTTTAAAACACTTATGCAAATACTCTTTCAATTCTGGTCAATGTAGGTAACTTTACTAGTGATTTCCCTTTGACTAGTATTGGTCTCTAGGTCTCAAATTGACTCCAAATGCCTTCAAATCTTCAAGGAAGGTTTATGAATGATATTAGGAATTGAATATGATGTTTAGGGATAACATATGGCCACCAAAAGACCTCTGCAAACTCTCTTAATATTCTGGACCAAGTATGCAATTTTACTAGTAATTTGGGGTTCAAATCCCCTTGAGGTAAGTACTGAAAATGGCTTCCCAAATGCCTCCAAACCCACTCAAATTTATGAACAGAGGTATGTAATGTGTTAAGTATGTTATTAAGGTCTCATATGCACCATTAATGGTTTATTACAACTGTTCTCACCCTCTCCCATTCAACTGCAAAAATCCCCAATTCGACCCTTGGGGAAATGGCACTATTTCACCTCCCAATACAACTAAACTGAGTAAAAATGCTTCAAATGCTCAAGTACAGTACATGAAACTTGTAGAATACATCCATGGAAGTATATTGATCACAAATATATCAGAGAATCATCCATTCATTCGAAATCATCATCAATACATTGGTTCACAACAAGGTAGTGGGGAAATGGCATTGTTCTTCCATTAAAAATGAGATTTATACATTTCTACTTGGAATTTCGACCTGAAACTTTCTGGAGATGAATAACAGAGTATTTAATTCATATTACAAAATAAATGGGGCATTAAAATCTCCCCCAAAGAGTACAATAGCTCACCAAAAACGCCCTCCCTCAAGGATCAAGAATATGCCATCAAAACTGGAAATGGTTGAAGGAGCGAGCTGCAATAGAAGAAACCATGAGATTCCCTGTAGCTTACACCTACAAATAAAGACTCCATTAAAGCTTCAAATGAAAGGTCTGAATGGCCTTTCCAATTGCCAACTTGGATGGGAATCTTTCACCCTCGAAATTGGCTAAGGCAAGAAACTAGTCATCCACTAGCTCTCCCTCTTCACAAATGCAATTGCAAATTCTACAAATGATCAAAAGCTGGTTTCATTCTTTGTTATTGACATTTATAAAGTTCTAATGGCCTCCATGGGTCGAATTCCTTCCAAGAGACTCATGCCAACTCAAGTTGGGAAGAGATTCCAAAGAACGCCACTTGTACAACAATTCCTAGTCTCCCACTTCCACCAAATCACATGTGGAAGCATCTTAGCTGCCCTAACACCCTTGAGCGCCCTCTTGGAGTCTATTTTTAGCCCTGACATGTCATATATGTCATATGTCAGCCTTCAGGTCTGATTTGTGTCATAGGTGTCATAGCATCTTCATCATTGTTGTCATAGAGCTAGGGAATCTAGCCCAAGTGTCTCACTAGCTCCAAATTGCCTCTTCCTCTTCCATGGGAGTTACTCTTCCTCTATATTTCGACCTTGGATGAGTCATGCCATTAATAATACCTTTTGGACTCCCCCAAGTATGTTACCATTCACCTTGAATTCGAATTGGTGAGAGAATGATGCCAAATGTAGTGGGAAATCTAGCCATATGTGGGTCCCACTTCCTCCATGTGTCTTCATGATCAAATGCCACTTTGATTTTCACTTGTATATATTTATTTAGATCATTTATTAATTATTTATGCCACTCTAATGTTCAAACATCATTTATTATCCCCATTATTCCAAATCCCAAAGCTTCCACCCCAAACCTAGGAAACTAGTAATTTTCCTCCTTGGCAATTATTTGACCTTTAACATCAATTTTACAAACTCTAATGAATATGGCCAATGTGATTAGGCCATTGTGACCCAATTCCAAATTTGGGACATGACATTCAACTCATCATGGATTCTAGCACAGCAACAGAACCATTTGTTGGCTTAAACTGACCCAGAGGTTTCCAATTAGACCCAGGTTCTTTGTGGTTCTTCCTTTGACCAACAAAACCCCTTCGCACCAGCCCTTTCGGCAACAACCTGTGAGCAGGTTGAGGTCTCAACCGAGGTGTATCTTTATGGGGTACTGCGGAATCAGGTTTCCACAGTAAATGATGAGTTGTTTATAAGAGCAAGCTGCGCAGTGCAGGACAGAACGATGCTGCTGCGGGTAGAGTGATGCGGTGCGCAGCAGGATCTATGCTGCGAGTAGTACTGCACGGTGGAGGCAACACTGCGGGCCTCACCAAGGGTCTCTTACTACTGCGAATCTTCTATTGGAACTGCGAATCACCCACAATTATCCTCTACTTGGAAAATCTTGGAAACGTTAAGGCACTGAAATGAATATCACTCATCCATTCATTCAGGCACTTACTGGTTATCTTTCTGGTGTTCATTCTAGAACTTGGATTATTACAATGTGAACCAAAATGATAACATGATTAACTGTGTTGCGTTCCTTCACTGTGCTTAAGAAAGTATTTAAACTTAAATGACCGATTCACGACCTTAACATAGAATTGAAATGCTTACCATTCATCTGCTTTTGTGGAACCTAGCATATCATTCCTAAACTTCTCCTATTGGTAAATGCATATCAAAGTTCTCATATTACAGCATGCAAGGAAACATTCAAGCATTCATTCTACAAAAAATACAGACAGTCATTCATTCATAAACATCATCACATAACACAGGCTTTAACGTGGTTCACTTCCTCGGATGGAAAGCTACGTCCACAAGAATGGTTGGTAATATATTTCTTTCAAAAGGGATGGGGAAACCGTTCTTTGTTTGCGCACTTAGCTGCAGACTCTCCTTTCTCTCGGCTAGGTCTTTGCGCACACAGCTGCAGAGCCTTTACAATATTCTCAACTCGGAGAGATTTTACAATACTAAAAGGTTATCTTCTTAAGTTCTCAGCAACAACAAAAGAACAACAACTCAAAATCGAACAACACACAGAGATCCCCCATCCCATACAAAATGTCTTCTTAAATAGATCATGCCCGAAGGTCATGTTTGTACAATGCCGAAGACCTAAAACCCAAAACCCTAAGGGTTTCCAAAACTGCGTCGATTTTCCAAACCGGCTTGCTGGCTCCTGGTAGCGTCTGCTTGATCATGGTGGATCTCCACATCCTCATTCTGTCGCTATTAGCCTTCCTGTCACACGCGTTCCTGCAGGCTTCTTTTTCCAAATCATTTCTCTCTAACGGTTTTACCTTCTACGCATGCCAAACGTCGCTTTCCTTAACAACCCACGCATGGCCGCCTTCAAGTTTTGCCTACGTACGCCGCTCGGCAATCCTGAAATATCTTTCCAAAAATGGCTACTACCGGTCGAGCTGGTAGCTACACTTAATACTTATCCAGCACACTGCTTTGTTGGCTCCACATGGCCTCCTAACTCCGGAGCACTACTTCTGCGCAGTACTGGTCTTCGCATCACGACCAAAACTTCGACACTGCACGTAACTCCGCAGTCTCGTCAAAACTTGGATGCTGCGCGCAACTTCGCAGCATCCTCAATACTTAGCCAAAATTGTGTTTCTGAGCTGCGCTCAGCTCAGCTTTCCCTGCTTGCCTTAAAAAGGTGCTTCCAAAACTTTATCTCAACCTGGGCCCAACAACCACTAACAATGCCAAATGAACGAATGAGTTAGGATGGTATGGTAGTATTCAATGTACGGTTAGGGTTTATCCCAAAACCCAAAGCCATCGCGTGAATCCATGCCACGGGGGTTTTCCATTGTGCATTCCACCACGGTCTCATTTAATTAATGTCAACTTCAATACACCTTCCAACGTAGAGTTCCATTAAGTTTCAATTCTTGGTCTATGCTTTGTATAATTTATATAGTCAAGTTGTTTTACATCCAAATGCCCATACATATTCATGTTACAAAATTATAATCGTGGAAGTGGGATCATGATCCTACCACATTTAAATAATTCATGCATAAGAACTATATAATAATTGGGATTGAATATATATGTGATAAACCATGATCATAATACAATGTTAGTAAACAATAATATATGGATAACTTAGAGTATGGAGTTTTCTAACCCATATTAAGTTACAAATAGTGTTCACTTATGTTAAGTTTAAGCTAAAATGTAAATCCTATACAAATCTAATATATATATACTTTTATTATATATATTTGTCAATAAACTAAACAAACACTTTAAAATGGTGAATATATCTAGGGTAGGTCTTACCTTAAGTATTAAGTAAGTAAGTCTTCTACAAGTATGCCCTTAACATCGAATTCTAGAATCACTACAACAATGACATACAACAATTTTAATCTCCAACTGAAGATATGACTCTCACTTGTGATCTGTACAAAAGTAGTAAGAGCGTTAGCTATGCAATAGCTAAGTAAATCTCGGGGCATCCATAGGACCCCTTCATCAAAAGAAAATAAAAATGTTAGTAAGCATAATTCACATATATATCAAGTTGCAAAGACATGATTAAATTTTGATCCATAAAAATGACAAAAGAACGATGTTGTCAATAAATTAAACAAATACAGAGGCATTCATATAGAAGTTGAAAACCACGTGAGATTTGGTTACATAATTTTCCGACAATGACTACCTAGACGATTATGTCACTACGACACTTTAAATAACTTACAACAATGCATAAATAAGTACGAGTCGACATTATAAATATGAGTGAATAGCTTTCAATGAGCCAAATGTCCTTAAATGTATCTTCAGCATAATAAATAAATAGCACTTATACTGTTCATAAAAGTTTCAAATTTTTGTGAAATTTGGGGATGTTACAGGAGAAGAACACACACCTGACTTCATGGAAGAGGACTATAAAGGCTCTTCCAATGATGATGGTTCACCCTCCCCTTGCAAGAAAAGACAGAAAAATAATGATAGTTTGCAGGGAGAGTTCTGAAAGATTAAAGCCCCAACATATGAAGGAGAAATGAATATAGGGGAAAAGGATGAAGAGTGGTTGTTGGGAATGAATAAATATTTCCGAGTGCACAATTATTCCAGTGAGATGAAGGCATGGCTATCCATTTATAACTTAAACAGAAAGGAAACTAGGTGGTGGAGAGACCTAAAGCATAGTAAAAGGCACGAAGTAAAAGATATCAGATGGAGCACTTTCAATAAGTTGTTTCAAGACAAGTATATGTCAGAACGGTTCTTTGACAAAAATATCAAAGAATTTCATGAACTATAGATGGCCCCCCTAACCATGGAAGCCTTCATCAACAGATTTTTGGATGTACTACATTATGTACCGTACATAAAAGATGAAAAGGTCAAGATACAACAGTTCTTGGGATGTTTTCCTCCCAAATTTTGAGAGAAAATTGAGTTCGACATGCCTAAGACTCTAGACGTAACATTGGACAAAGCTAGACTCTGCTATGAACATGGGAAACCTAGAAATGAAAACTTAAATAGAAATAGGGACAAATTCAGGTCCTTTCTCGAAAACCGAAGACCAGGGTTTAGGCCACCACCCTATCGAAAACAGAATAATAGTTCCCCACCGAACATAAATTTCAACCAACCTGGTGTACAGCCAAATGTGACAGCACCAAATACCAACAAACCAACATTAATAAAGGATCCAAGACTTCCTCACTACCAGTTAGCTTTTGGAAATTCCAATGGCTCCATTACTTCAGATATTGTCCCAACAAAACAGATGAAGTTTTACACAACATACAAGAAAACCCAACGATAGGGGACATGGAAAGAACACCAAGAATCTATGCAGCACTTGACAGCCAACAAGTAGACCACTGGGATACTATGGTCGAGATAGAAGGTAATTTTTCAAATACAACTATTTCAATTTTGATCGACCCCGGTGCTTGCCGAAGCTATGTTTCCCCCAAGATTGTTGACACTTGTAAACTAAACCAAGAGAAACACGGGAAACCATGGCTGGTACAACTAGCCACTAGTACCAAATGGAAAGTTTCAGAACTAGTTAAGGAATGCAAGATAGATTTGAACGGGTTTCCAACTAAGGTAGATTTAAATATCTTACCACTAGGATCGTATGACGTACTTATAGGAATGGACTAGTTGGAATAGTACCATGTCATGCTCGACTGTTTGAACAAGTCAATCTTATGCATGGATAGCCAAGGGAATCAAAGAAAGATCCAAGGCATACCTAAGAAGGTCTCCGTCAGACAGATATCCACCTTACAAGCGAAAAAGTGCATAAGGAAGGGTTATAAACCTTTTGCAGTTAACATCCACAACGTAGAAGCTGATAGGGAACATAAAATCGAAGATTTCCCAGTCCTTGTGGAATTCAAAGATGTGTTTCCCAAGGAAATACTAGGACTACCACCGAAGAGGGACCTAGAATTTTCCATTGAATTAACACCCGGATCAGTACCGGCCTCCAAAGCCCCATACCACATGAGAGCACCTGAGTTGGTGGATCTTAAACTACAGTTACAAGAGTTGATAGAAAAAGGTTATATATGACCTAATGTGTCTACTTGGGGAGCACCCATACTCTTCGTAAAGAAGAAAGACGGGACGATGTGAATGTGCATCGATTACCGGCAGCTCAAGAAGATGACCATCAAGAACGGATATCCACTCCCTAGGATAGATGACTTATTTTATCAAGTTGAAGGAGTGAAGATGTTTTCAAAGATCGACTTGCAGTCCAGATACCACCAGGTAAGGATCCGTGACGAAGACATTAGGAAAAACGCTTTTTGAACCCGACACGACCATTGAAAGTTTGTGGTGATCCCTTTCGGATTGACCAATGCACCCGCCCATTTTATGTGCATGATGAATGGTATATTTAGTGAATACTTGGATAAGTTCGTACTAGTCTTTATCGATGACATACTGTTTTACTCCAAAAGTGAAGAGGAGCATGAGGAACATCTCTAAATTTTACGACGGGTCTTATGGGAACATCAACTTTACGCCAAGTTTAGCAAGTGTGATTTTTATAAACCACAAATACAATATTTGGGTCACATCATTTCAGTGAAAGGGATAGCGGTCGACCCAGAGAAGATTAAAGCCATTGAGGAATGGCCTACACCTACTTGCATTAATGACATAAGGTCATTCCAAGGATTAGTGGGTTACTACCGGAAGTTCATTGAGAACTTCTCACGGATTGCCATGTCCTATGACCGCCTTATAGAAAAAGGAAAACAAATTTCTTTGGATGATCAAATGTGAAGAAAGCTTCTAGAAACTAAAACAACTTTTGACTAGAGCACCTATACTACAGATTGTTGATCCCGATGGATATTTCGTTGTTTGCATGGATGCAAGCAAAAAAGGAATCGGTGGAGTCCTCATGCAGAATGACTTCGCAATCTGCTACGAGTCAAGGAAGATAAAAGAACAAGAACAAAACTACCCTACGCACGAACTTGAATTAGCCGCCATCATCCACATTTTGAAGATGTGCAGACACTACCTTATGAGGAAGAAGTTCCTATTGAAGACAGATAATATGAGTTTAAGTACTTATTTGACCAACCTGACCTAAATGCTAGACAGGCCAAATGGTTGGACTTCCTTAGCGAGTATCACTTCGAGTTGAAACATATAAAATGGAAGGAGAACAATATCGCCAATGCTTTAAGTCGACGACCTCATATGTTATATGAGGTAACTATGAGTCAAACCGGTTCAGACTTGCACAACAGGATTAGAACGACAAGTAGGGATGGTTGATTCTATGTCAACATCCTTAAAAAGATTTAGGAGGATAGGTTATTCCAACAACGAAAGGAATATAGGATCGACGAGTCAGGGTTGTTATGGTTGAAAGAGAGACTCTATGTCCCGGACGGTGGATACATTAGGTTTAACATTTTAACAGAGTTTTATTAGAAACCCTACTCGGGACATCCGGGATATCAAAAGATGATACCAGCAATAAAGAAACACTTCTTCTGGCCTAAGTTAAAGGCCTACATAGCTTTATTCATCACCAAATGCCAGGAATTCCAACTGGTCAAAGTGGAACACCAACACCCTTTAGGGTTACTATAACCGATACCCATTCCAGAGTGGAAATGGGAGGTCATCAGTATGGACTTCATTACAGGATTACCAAAGAGCAAGAAAGAGAATGATTCCATTTTTGTAGTAGTCAACAAGTTGTCCAAAGTAGCACACTTCATACCAGTAAAACCGACGTACAAAGCTGTCCACATTGCATACATCTTCCTAAATGAAATCTTCTGATTGTATGGGATACCCAAGGAAATCATCTCGGATAGAGACACAAAATTCACCAGTAATTTCTGGAGATCCTTGTTCTCCGATTTGGAAATGCAGTTAAATTTCAGTATCGCTTACAATCCGTAGACGGACGGACAGATAGAGCGGGTACACCAGATCCTAGAGGATATGCTTAGAATGTATGGAATGAACAATCCCACTAAATGGGAGGATTATTTGAACCTCGCATAGTTTTCTTACAACAATGGGTACCATACCTCTGCCAAGAGGAGTCCCTTCGAGGTACTCTATGGCAGAAAGTGTAGGAAACTGGTGACATGGGATAGCCCGGTAGACAGACTCATTCTAGGGCCAGAATTTCTAAAAGACCTAGAATAGTTAGTCACCAAAGTGCAACATAACCTAAAAGAGGCACATGACCACCAGAAGAGTTATGCAGATAAGAAAAGAAAAGACAAATATTACAAAGTCGGCAAAATTGTATTCCTAAAAGTGAAGGAAAATAGGAGCTATTTGACCTTGGGGCGATGTAGAAAGTTGGCCCCCAGATTTTGTGGACCCTTTGAGATACTGGTCAAGGCACGGCGAGTGGCTTACGAATTAGCCTTACCAGCTCACGTAAAAGTTCATACTACTTTTTACGTATCTTTATTAAAGAAGTATGTCTATGATACTAAGCATGTGATTAATTGGTCCTTGTTACAGGTAGAACACGAGGGGGAGTTTATGCCAGAGCCCCTCCACATACTAAAAAAGATGGAGGTACAACTTAGGAGACAAACTATCGTCCAACTAAAAGTGCAGTGGAGGCACTTCGGGCATGATGAGGCCACATGGGAAAATGAAACCACCATGAAGAAGGCTTACCCCACCTTATTTCATGACTTCATTTCTAGTCCCTAGAACATTGGGACGATGTTGTTCTAAGCGGGGAGGGATGTAATATCCTGAATTTTGTTGATTATGATTTATTTTGATGATATATATATATAATGGGTGTAAACCCCATTGCACATGTTTTACTTTTGTTATATATGCTGAGCGCAAGCCCCGATGAACATGATTTACTTTTTTATGTATTTATATATTGGGCATGGACCTTGATGCACACGGATTATTTTTATGTACTGGGCATAAGCCTCGATGTACTTGGTTGATGTTTATTATGAGATTTGGGTACAAACCTTAATATACTTAGATGACCTTTGTTATGCACTGTGCAGAAGTTTCGGTATACATGATTGAATTTTATGATGTGTTGGGCATAATCCCTGGAGCACATAAGTTACAAGGCTATGTGTTGAGTGTAAGCTCTGGAGCACATAGGTAGCCCCAACAAATAAATGATTTAAGTGTTGGGCATAAGCCCTGGAGCACTTCAACATGATGTTGAGAATAAGCTTTTGAGCATAAGATCTTTGGCCATTGTATCCCTAGTTGTATCTTACAAATACATCCTAGTACTAGTGTTGAGCGAGAAGCTCTGGAATTGCACTAGTGTAACGCCCATTTGAGAGTGTTGAGCATAAGCTCTGAATAGCACTCGGGGTTACTTTAATTAAAGGTGTTGACTTGAAAAGGCTCTGAATAGCACCCATAGTCATCATACTTATTCAAATGATTAATTGAATCACTATTTATCTCTCATCACGGGCCGAAAGATACTGCTAGAAAATACGAGGTAATCCGACATGCAAGGAAATCTAGGGCTACCTAACCTAGTCGATCGAACAAACCCACCATAGGCCTTGTTAAAAGAGTTTACCTTATTTAATGAAGCATCAAAGATATAATGCTATGTAAATACATGAATTAATCAAAGTGATGAATTATAAAGAGTTCACTTATGTACAAAAGTAATATATATACATACTTATATATATATAAAGATATTATATATATATAGATATAAAAAGATATGAGAGTAGTAAAAGAAACATAAGTTATATAAAGTAAAATCTATGTATCCACATAAATGGATTATACCTATAAGTATATTATTCTTATAAATTAAATAAATAAAATTAAAAATTTTCCAATATCAATTCAAAAGAAACAATTTAAAAGCTCCAATATTATATGATTCAAACTAGGAGTTGAACTAAAGATAAAATTAAAAATAATAATATAAACTCAACTGCCCTTTCCAAAGTTTTCTTATAAATACAAGGACAATTTCCAAAGAGATGAGCTATCTATCTTATTATCATTATTTTATGGTATTAAGAGAGAAATTGTCCCAAAATCCTATGAGAGGAAGATACCAAGTCTCGATTAAAAACATCCTTTACCTTAGGTTTCCATAGTCTCTTGCATGTTGGAACCAGCTCGGGGGGATCCGATTTAGAACCAGGAACGATTCTGGGTCATGGTTGGGAGGAACATGGCAGTTCTGAGGTTATCCAGTTAGTATTCTACAAGTCAGAAATAGAGTATTTCCTATTGACTTGTGTTTGAAGTGTGCAGGGTTGCAGAGCTAATTTAGGCTACACAGCTTCAGATAAGAGGTTTACCCTCTGTTTTATATTAGATATTGTTTTGTTTCCAAATAGATTTCAGGCTGAATTATATAATCAATAAAGTTTCCCATTGAAAGCTACGAATTATTTTGCATGGACTGTATATAGAAATTTAAATTTTGTTGGTCCATTGACATAAATTTTCAGTCATGGTACCTGGGTTTTATATAGGAGATTCATATAAATGATTTAGCCTTTAAATGTCTATTTAATGTCTAGGTTAGTTTTAAAACTATGATAGATATTTCCGGTTCTTTCTTTTATAAACTAGTAAATCTCATTCATCAAACCTTTCGAAAGTTCAAAACCCCAAACTCCACATTTAAAACCCTACTATTAATTTCCATCAACGTTATGCACAATTAGATCTTAAAACACACAAATCGTAGATCCTAGGATTGCTACCAACAACATTTTAGATTTAATTATTATTTAAACTCTAAAACTTAGGGCAAAGTCAAATGTTGGCGAAGATAGCTCTAGCAGAATGGGACTCGTGCTAGAGCTCAGCTTCGCATCCCTAGACCATGATAAACTTTCACCCCAATCAAGTAATACATGCCAATAGGGAATGCATTAATTCGAATTTAAAAACTACCCTAAAATCCTGATAGGCGTAGGAATGATTTCACCTTCCATCTATAAGCCAGGCATTATTATAATCTAAACAGTAAAAAGAAAATACGACCTACCCTTTTTACAAAACCCCAGATCACTCTACGCTATCATCCAAACCAACAATTACATGCCAATCGAGAATTGATTTTAAAAATGTAGAGTACCCAAGGTTACTTGCAAACTGGTTGAACTATTAAACCATGTTCTAGAATCAGGGATCGAATCCATTGGAGATCAAATCCCACGCTACCAGTGTCCCATGATCTTTCCCTTGTTTCCTTAAAACACTACACCTAGCACTGGCTGAAAGCCATGCTACCATTTAATTTATTTAAAAGAAAATATACAAACTCTTTACAAGTTGCGACTGAGAAACTAGAAGATTATCACACAAGAAGTTAACAACATGACAGTACCTACATGATGGGACCACACTCATAAACATCAAACAAATGCATGCTACTCTACAACAAACCACAGTTCCAGAACTCTCTGGAATGATTTCTAATCAGACTACCTTCAGATCAATTACAGTCCCTACTAGATTTTTCTCCTACATTCTTACCAAATAGTGCTAAAATATTTTTCCATACGCATAAACCACAGAATTGACAAACATGAAAGTAGTTTTCCACTTAAAATATATAGATCCACAACATTCAAATGTTTTACATATTGCCAACCAATTATAACATTTTTTAACACCATTGAATTTCTTATAAATAAAAATGCAGTCCATAAAATCTTTTTTTTAAACACAACCACAGGCTTTCGCCATTATCAAAATATGGTTTAAAATATAGCTAAACAGTAGCCACACCCATCGAACGGAGGGTCTCTACAGGCCGAGAGCCAAACACAAGTCTCGATTACCAAAACACCTTCACAAGCTTGAATATTTATTTATCAACATAGACATTTTACGGGGTGATTCCTCTCATACATCAAGTCTGCCCATGAAATATCCAGTGGACTGAGTGAATCAACAAATTACAAATAGAGCATGAACATGCATCTTTAAACCCCAAGGGTTCACTAAGTTTAAAACGCACGGCATTACAACCTCTCAGAAACAATCTATAAACATACAACGAATTCGCTTGAAGGGAAGAAGGTCGCAATGGACTTGGGCTTACCAGGGACACTCATGCTTTTAAACCCTCTTCCCTGGCACTCCTCCAATGTAGAGTTAATTTTCTCCCTTGCTAAAGACCCTATCAATAAAATGAAAACCGAGTGTTAGCAAACAAGTTATTGAGAAATTCAAAAGGGAAATATCCACAATAAACCAGAGTCAAAGCAATGTAGTAGTCATAGAGTATACCTTAGTACGTGTTCATTTGTTTCCCCACGCCATTCCAGTTTTCAGGATGAGAAAAGACCATGAGCAAATGCTCAGGTCAAGCACAGGCTCCCCATAGCCATGGAGGCAACCAAGATCTCTGCTCTCCCTCCACAATAACAAACGAAAGACCAAAATGAATACCACACTAAGCGCTTGGGTGCAGGGTTTACTTACCCTCCAGGGTGGATAGTCACCATGTGGCCATCACATGGGTGGCATTAAAGGCCCATCTACCACCAATAACAACGAAATTCAAACCCACTCCCTATAGTGGAGAGTTCATGGTATTACAAGTTTCGATTTCATTAATCCACCTTGCCCTTTACAAAGATTTTATTATGAATACAATACAAACCTTAGATGTTAACATAGGACCCCTTCAAGGCACCTGCCAAGTAAAATATAGGATATGCTTTAGAATTTAGCTAAGTAAGCCCAAGAACACCATCGGCCTTCTTCACCGTTCAGGTCTATAATAGTTACAAGACAAACCAAATTAAAATATAGGCATTTAATTCATACTAATAGAGTTAAAGGATTACAACACACATCCTTTTCGCAAACAAGTATCGTAAGTAATTAACCAGAAGTCCGTTACAAGGTAATGAGATCATCTTGAACAATACACTCAAACATAAATGGATCTATTTAACTTTAAACTAATCAAAACAGAATGAAATGATAAACATCGGTATAAGCATTACAAATCTTACCATACACCTTTTAACCATCAGAATCTCATCATTAAGATCGTAGATTTTCCATACCATTTATAAAATGGAAAATCTTCTGAACAAGATACCTGTATCTCTCACAGTAATAAATATTCAGTGCTGAAGTTAATTTTGCATAAACAGTAGATCCGAATGATGATAATATCCCATACAGAAAAAAAATAAAATTATTTTTAAAGATTTTATGGACATTACAGTGGAAGAAATCATTTCCATTGTGGAATCGCCCAGGTCTGCGTGAAGAGAAGGAGCTGCTGCAAAATTCCATTTAGCAACTATTGAAGAGAAGGCTACTTAGTTGTGCTGAGAGGAGCTATTACTATTGAATTAAAGCATAAGGACATTGGAGGAGTCCTTCCACCTGATATTGGAGCCTGCCAAAGTATAAAGCTGCATGAAGTTACTTGTAAGCCGTGGACCTGTGAAAGAGAAGCCACTACGCAGAGAAGGATGTATTCCTGTGTTGAAGACCGTGTGATGTTTGATGCTATGGGTGTGTGTTCTCATTAAGCCTCCGATAGAGTAAATCATTGTGCCATTTCCTCGTCTATTTATGTTGGTGTTGTATTGGTATTCACTACTACCTAAGCTCACGCTGGGTGGAGTTGAGTCCATCATCGATACTGTTGTTAAGGTTGAAGATAATATGTGTGAGAATCATGTGAATGTGATAGCATTTTGAATCTAGGAAGAAGTCATGAGGGAGGCAGTTTTGCTGCCTAGGTAGAGGAGAGAAGACCGTATGAAATAGAAGGTGGTGACGCTGTGGAAGATTGCTCGTCTTCCTGGATAAATTCGTTGTGAAAGAAACCATGAGTGTGAATCCGTAAAGGAGCTTCCATCGCTGTTGGAAGTCTACCGTAAGAGAAATTCGTGTTTCCATTGCAGATGGCCAAGAGAGAAGAGCTATGTTGTGAAGACGTTGTTGTTCAAAGTTGAAGGACACATTGATGTGCTAAAGATAGTGTGAAGGAATTTTTTGCATCATTGTGTATGAAATAAGAAGGTGCTGACGCGTTAGAGGTGGATTGTGATTACTGATGTACAAGACTGGGATGACGCATGAGAAATTCATCCTATGGTGTAGGATCGTAGTCTACCGTGAATTGAAGTTTCCCCTAGATTTCCTCGCTCATCACCTGAAAATTGCGTGAAGACTGGAGACAACTGTTGCATGGGAGAGTTGCAAGAAAGCACCCATATTTTGTTGTTGTTACGTGGTAAAAATGAGTTGAAAACCTATGGAAATGAGCCACCATTTAGTCAGTTGTTTCATAGTCTTCCAACAAGATATTGTTGCCCATGTAAAAGAACTTGCTGCTACCCGAGATCGTTACCTGCCACTGGAAGGAGTTTCCATTGAGAAGTTTGGAGATCCGTGGAGAGAGATTTGGAGAGTTGTAGCAACTGTGAATAGAGCCAACCCTGTGAATTCGCCTAGGCCTGCGTGAAAGGAAAACGGTTGCTGAAGGAAAGATGAATATGCATGCTTTTGACCTCATGTGTGAATGTAATGCTGCAGTAAAATTTGAATTTGAACCTAGATTTGATGAAGAATGTCCTACTATAGAGGAGCATATTTTAATTAAGCTGGAAATGATGGTGATAGACAATTTGTTGGCCGGAGTTACAACAACTGAAGCTAAAATAGTTGATTTTGATGCAGAATTAAAGTATATTGCAGATTGGCTTGAAAAATAAAAGAATGTTGAAAATGATGACTATGCTTTTGATGAAGAATGCACCATGTTTGCAGACGTTGAAGAATTTGATGATATGCATCAACAAGAGAACAACAGTAGTATTGATGTTGAATATTACTATGAGCTAATGTTGCAACATTCTATTGAATAGGGCATAGCTGATTGTAGCCTTTCATGGAGGACAACTATCAATGAAAATTTTGCAGAATTTATAGAAGTCGAAGGAAAATCTAGGAAAGGGAGGGTTGCAGAGAGGAGCTGGAAACGTAAGAAGACAAACAAGTACTATCTCACAACAAGAAAGGTTAAAATGAAGTGGATTAGGAGAAGGATTGAAGAGTACAAGGTTTGGAGCCCTAAGAAAAAGGAATTATTAAATTGTTAAATTGTTAAAGTGTTTGTTGATTTGTAAGCCTAGATTTACAGGTATATTATGTATTGTGATTCATTTCTCCATTAAGGGAGGATGTTGGAGTAATGTCAAAATTATAGCCTATGTATTAGAGATTGGATTGATGTAAATATTTTCAAGATAGATGAGAGGTTTGAGATCCATGATTGTAGGATCTAAGATCTTGGTTTGTTGAAGATTGTTCAACTATATATTGGAATCATTTTACATTAGATAATTGAATTGGTATTTACCATTCCTATGTGTGTGAGCGAGCCTTTGTGCTTTGCACCTCTCCTTCTCTCTTGAATTTTTAAATCGTATTACACATTGTGAGAACCTTGGGTAAACACCACCAACCATCTCTTTAAAGGGAGTTAACATAATTTATATTGTGAGTGCATAAGCGATGCACAGGCCTTAGCCTCCAAGTGCAAACCTTGTAAGTATAAACTAGGACATGGTCGAAAAACTAAATTATATGAAAATGTAAAGTTAATAAGCAATCAAAGGGTTGAAACCCTATCACGACATAAAAACGATAACAATAATAAGATGTGTAATCATAAATTCATCGTAAGGAACATGTATACATGGTAAGATAATGTTAAGTTAGACACCCAACATGACCCTAGGTTGACATGGCAGCTATAATAAAAACTAAGGAAAAATAATTTTGAAGGAAAATTTAATAAATTTTGATATTATGGGAGATCCATATACGACACCCACATAAAATTATACATTAATATTCATACACACAATTGCTATTAGAGAAAAACACCGCGTTCAAGGAATCATCCTCAGCTGTAAACATGAAAAGAATCAAAACTAATGATAAAATCATCCTTTCCAATGACACAACATCGAAACTTAGTAGTATCAACTTGGAACAAGAATGCACCAGTAAACAGAGAAGAAATATATGGATAAGATCTGCATAGATACCTAGAAATTTATATTAAATAAATAAGAAAACCTTGAAGGGTCATTACAAGATAACTTCTACAATAGAAGGGTTCAAGCCGAGAACAAAAATCATAAGCAAGGTTAAAACCTTAAAGCCTTGACAGAGTATCAAGCTAATAAAATAAACCAGAGTGACGTTTGAAGACATCTAATGCCAAAAACCTAGCATTGCATAGCAGGAACCAGAATACCTTGTGTGAGTGTTCCCTACAGGATTTCGCTTGGTTGGCACTCGAAGTAATGACAACATGCAAACCTAACAATGACACCAGAGTATCAATAACATGAGCCATGATAAATAATAATGCAAACACATAACTGAATAATGCAAATATTCTCACCTTCCAGGAAGGAATACAAAGGCAACTGTGGTGGTCGATGCCACATCCTTGTGAAAGAAGCAAATGCAATTGTTAGTCAACAAGATTCAAACCAAGACTTAATAATAAAACACTAAATAATTGGAGAAAAAAGTTGTCTAAATGATCTACGATTTCGCCCGGAAATCGTTTCTCCAGCGAAATCGTAGATTCTTTTTCTGGGTTGAAATCGCAATTGCTTCTTGTAACAACACCCTTCATCAGCACACCAGCTCTGCTCATCGCTGCTTCTATCCTTGGATTTCAACTCTACTCCTGCAGTGAACGAAAACATACACAGATCACAGGAAAAAGGATCTACAATTTCGTCGAGGAAATGAACTCACCTGCTAAACTTTAATGCCAAGGAGGATGGTGGTAAAACACCCAACTGATGGGTTCCTCACATCACCAAAGGACCCATTATCAATGCACAAGTATATGCCGACATAACCACATCTATCCAATGATAAAGAACAAGAATCTACGCTACAATGAACCAACCTTAGTACATGATTAAAAGTCTCGATGTAGATGATGACCATGGCCATAGGGGAGTCGAGTCCTCGCAAACCCCAATTATAGAGTGAAACTCATGATGAGAACCCCGACAACCCAACAAACAAACAACCACAACAATCAATGCGGGGTGAACACCAGGAGAGGGAGCCATGACGAATTCAGGAGAGGGAGCCATGACAACAATCAACCTCTAGAAAGAATGTGTGTTGTTGGTAAATAATCCAGGAGAGGGAGCCATGACGAATTCATCCATTTCTTTAAACTTTTCCCTCCAAAGTTTTGTCACCTTACTTGGCCTACCATTGCTTTTTTCACTATGTCAACCAGGGATCAAATTTGAAGGGTGGGGTCCCATTTCACTATGAAGGGCTATGAGATATTGAACCCTTCAATGCCGCCATGTAAAAATAAGTTATTCTTTTCATTTGAAAATGTAATAGTACATTAAAATTTTAATGTTTACTGACGTAGTAAAGTTGAGAGGCTTTATTTTTCAGTGGATATAGCAGCACTGAACATTATATATGTCATATAACACATCCATATTTCGCCCCGATCTAGCGGCTCAGTCTCTAGGCCACTATGCCACCTTTGCCATCTTAGCAGTTTCCCAAATTGAGCAAAGAGAACTATCTGACTCCAACCAACTTTTGTTCTCAATAGTTAATTATGGACCCTGTATGCTTCTTCTTTATAGCCCCCCCCCCCCTAGATCCCGTTATACATACTAAATCCGTGGTATGATGGAGTAGAGGATGGGTTGTGAAGCATCAGTAAAACGTAGGTAGACCAAGTAGAGAGGAGATGCATAGATGGTTGAAGTTCTTGTTATATGGTTGAAGTTCATGTTTTTTTCCAAACCAACCGATAAGGGAAACAAAATCAAAAGGTAAAATAGCATTGTCATTCTAAAAATCAAGATTACAAAAACATTTTTGTCCCAGTTCATACAGTCGAACGCGGATTGTAAGTGCAGTAGCATCGGTGGTCTTCATATTAATAAATACCAAGAATCTTAAACCGTGTACTAGAGGAAGGTGTCGATTCGATGACTGAGCAATTGGGGAAAATAGCTCATGTAAGATAGTTTTAGATACAAAGTATGGATTCTTGATTTTACTCATTAACTAGATGCATGGAGGTTGGGAAAGTAGGAACTTCCCCAAATCCCCGGGCTTTTTGGTAAAGTTTGGGGGCACATTGCGCACACCTGTTTCCCATAGGGATGCAACCGTGTCCAGTGGCAGCTGAACAGGGAAGCACTTGGTTTCAGAGTGAAAACAATGGTCTTCCTTGTCCCCTCCATTTCACGAAAGTTAAAGGGTAGCTAAATTCTCAAGAGCTTCGATCGGGCGACAATGGAAAATAGGGAAAGGCAAGGAGCACATGGAATCATATATATGCGTATACACAGGACATATGAAGAAATAAGAAATTGTTGTTGTTGCTACAATTAGGAATTGATAAATGTCATTCTAAACAGCCTCTCACAGAGATTTGTGACAAACCCACTCTCGAGTCCAGGCTTCAAATTTGAAGCCTTCAAGGCCCATTTGAAGTAACAAAATTTCATTCAAATAATAATATTGTGTTTGAACTTTGAAGTTACAGAATTTTAATCAAATAACAAATTTTTTAAATAATTGATGGGATCATGAATGGATAAAATGATGTACATACCTGTAAATTCATAGGATGTCAAAAATCTAGTCAACCTTGAAGTTGAGCTCCTCAAAGAAAATGAATTTCTTTAAATATGTTTATGGCAGGCTGGCATTGCCAGCTTCGCTCCACAAACTCTCCTGGAGGAATGGAGGAGATAGGGTAGGTGGAACTTGGAAGTAGCTCAAACACAGTGGAATAGGAGTATAAGAAAAAGCTTGTTTCTTTTCATGCAATATTATATATTGATGGTCGGAGCCATGGAAGCATGGAATTCGAGCATTGACTTGATACAACAAAGAAAACAAAAGGTGGAACTCGGGAGCTGCGGGATTGACTTGATACAACAAAGAAAACACAGGGTGTGAGGCTGGGAGCTGTAGACGGTAGGATTAACTTGATACAACAAAGAAAACACAGGGCTATAGGTAGGGGCCACGGGCAGGAGCAACAACCTGCAACATTACAAGAAGTTTATGGATTGTGGATTTTGTCTGAAATGCGAAATTCGCGGGGGCACATTAACATAATATATTATACATTGAATACTCAATTAACTCACGGAGTTAGCATTCACGAATTGGTATGTGATAACTTGTAACTTGGTAAGCCCGCTAGCAACAACACGTATGAGCCACCTACCAGGTTTAATAATTTTGTTGATGCCATTAAATGTGTTAAACACGTAAGCGCTCGCTACAAACACGAGAACTTCGAAGTGTTCAAGCCATGGGATGCTCAGTGTAAGCCCGTCCACGTAAGTTGCTCAATGATATTATTAGAGGCCCAATGGTCCATGATCCATGGATGATCGAACACGTGGATATTGGAGAGTAACCGAGTCCCACTCCCAAGTCACCTAGCTAGTAGCCGCATTCCCAATTTCCCACTAAAAACTGTTGATGGGTGAAATTTGAAGCTACCCTTCTGTTGCAATTTTAAACAGTACTGGTTAATTTAATTATTGAAGGGCTTACCATGAAATTAAATTTTTTTTGCATGGTAAAATTTGAAGTGGCCTTCTATGACGTGTAAAATGACCTTTGAAGGGCCCTGAAGGCTTCAAATTTGAAGCTTGATGTCAACTACCTTGTCCATCTTGATATCTTCCCCAAGCACCAACTTCACTGGCTTCCACTTCAATTTAACACATTTTTTCTTCTTTGTTTTTCCATACGGGAATTGTCTTCTGACGAGGATTAAAGTAACCACCTAGCTCCTTAACCCCATAGATTTCCTCAGAATAATCATTGGAATGAACCCATTGAGCTCATGTTCTCCTAAGTGCTTTCCTATAAATCCCTCAATTCAATATTCTTTTCCTCGAATGACTGATATTTCCTCCCCATGAAAGAGGATCAAACAATGAAGTTTATATTTATGATTTCATAATCTTATAACTCGCCCTATATATGTTCTAATTTGGACTAATTCCTCCTCCTCCCTTAAATTTAGGGATTAAACCTTCTATCACCATCATGTTTTCCTCCAAAGATGGAATCAATATTGGATCCCCTATTCTTCTTTCCAGGAGTCTCTAAGCCTTGTGTCAAACACCATATCCACTTTCTCCTCGAAGAAATCCTATGCATAACTCGACGTGAGAATTCGGTTTCCTACAAGAAATTTTCGGTCTCTCTGAGTGGTTGAAAGGAGGTGGAGAATCCTGGGTTACAATCCCTGATGACTGTAAATGTTTTATCACATGTATCACATTCTCATGTAAGTTGTTCAAGCCACCTCTCGAATCAAACAATCATGTAAGTTGTTCAAGCCACCTCTGGAATCAAACAATCCAGATTTAAAAATCTCTTGTATGTACTAGAAAGTGTCTTGCTGCATTAAATTCCACTCAACAACGTCTTGGATTATCCTATGCCCCATATCTACACTTTTATTTGGAAACCTGTAATCACTTTGTTCACTAGCACCTGCCCCTCAGTCTGGAACCAAACTTCTTATTTTAGGGAATTTCTATATGGAATGACCATCTAGTGGATCCGGAGAGCAATCCACTTCGTCTAGTTCAAATTCCATCAAATCTTATGGGTTTTCAATAACTCTATCATCCGCCATCATCCCCCAAAGAAAAATATTGTTCAATTCCTATGCATCGCTCCGTAGGACCAAGCAAACTTGTAACACAATGTGTTAAAGAATGGATCTAATACTTTATCTTTATCTACACAACAAAGCTCGTATTAAACTAGCATAACCAATTAACTTGTGGTTGGTGAATAACAATAGGCCACAAGTTAAGTGCCAAGAATAAGTTATTTGTTACTTGTTATTGCCTTCTTCTAATTAAATGGATTGTTTGCCACTAATTGCCAGTTATCCATGCATCACCTAAGAGTTGTCAATGTATCAACTAATAGTTATCCACTCACCAGCTACTACTTATTTTTTATATTTAATTGTTTATTTCGAATTTGAAATGACTAACATAATAACAACCTTGAGAGTCCACTTGTCTCGTCCTCGTGTAATCTAGAAAAATCATCATGATGTACAATCTAGAAAAAGCACCACAAATTCTAAAATATAAACACCCATCCATATAAAAATATATTCTCTACAACTCCTCTGCTCCTCCAAGCTGCATTCCTAGATCCACTTATACCTGCTGCCCGCATTATTCCTATTTATAAATAGGTATTGCTTTCAACAACCATTTAAGTCAAACTTCTATCCACTTTAAAACATGAATTAAAACCATTCACAAAGTGATTTTTTATTTATTTTTCCAATTTATATATTCAATTTAAATCTCATTTACAATATTATTTATATATTTGATAAAGACTAATTACTTTTTAACAGATACCAATTATATGTATAATATATTAGAATCTATACCAGTGAAATTTGAAGAGATTATATTTTTTTAAGTTTGTTTTATTTAAATAATTATAAAATATAATTTTGATTATATGCATGATATATTACAATCTATATAAGTTATATAAGTTAAAAAGTTAATGAGATTATATTATTTTAAGTTTGTTTTATTTAAATAACTATAAAATATAATTTTCATGTAATGGGAAATTATTTTAACTTCTCTTCTATCAAATGTTCAAAATATAAATTTTTGAGTCATTTAAAATGAATTTAGATATACATATAGATTAAAAGAAGATAACAATGTTTTTATATAAATATCATATTTTAAATTTATTTTCTTTTATAAGCTTATAGGCTAGTTTTTATATTAAATATAAATATCATTTTTTATAAAAAAAAAATAATGTTAGTTAAATTTATATTTCAATCTTATATGCTATTTTTTATATTAAATATAAATATCATTTAAAAAAAAAAAATGTTAATTATATCTATATTTCAGTCTTATCTTTATCATAAAACAAATTTAAGTTTATAAATATTATGAAAATATTTTAAAATTATTATATATTAATAGAAATATATATTTTTATTTTTATTTTTTCTATATTTGACTTTTGCATGTACATGACTACATTTCTATCATAAAAACAATTTAAATTTTATAAATGTTTGAAAATTATTTTAAATTCTTTTATAAATATTTGAAAAAGTTAAATTTAATTTGTAATCATATTTTAAAATATTAAATAATTTGTCACGACTTGTGTTGCACAAGTTTGAAATTGGAAGTCCATTTATCATTATCGGAGAAATTGCACTCCGGGAGGGCGATGGCAGGATTTATCCAGACTAGGTTTTGTGCAGGTTTTCTCAGCTGGTGGTTTGTTGAAATGCTCGGTGGCCACCTGGTTTAGCTTTTGATTGTCGTTTCATAACTCCGAAGTGGGTTCAATTGGTAGCTGTTGAAAGTTATCATGCTGCTTGGGATTACACCCATGATTACGACGGGTTAACACTTACCCGTTCACGGGTAAGGTCCACTGTAACTGCTGCCATTCAATGCTTAATAGGTTGGTGATTTGGTCTTCAAGCTAGTGCTTTTAAGTCCCGTTTTTCATCGTGGGTGATACACTGTGGTGTGCCGTGGGTTACCGGTCAAGGGGGGTTTGATACCGTGACCACTGGAACAAATATATCAACGGTTTAACGGGGTGTGGACCACTGAAATTTCAGGCTATTGTTTTTTTTCAGGACCGGTTCCCTGTGGTTTTTGTCATTGTTTTAACACATTTGTCAGGGGTGTTGCTGTTGAAAGGTGGAATAGATCCGTGAATCTGGGTCCTGTGACGTTTTGGCTGCCGGTATGGGGGATAACAGGCCGGAACCCATATTTTCGGCTGACAATAACCTGAATATGTCGGATTTCATGATTGAAGAAGTCGGGTTGTTCAAACCGGACTCATTCTTCAAAAATCAGCTGAATGGGAAAAGGGCAATAAACCCTAATTGCCGACAGGTGGCGCCACATGCTAAATCACACAAGGGACACCTGGCCTTCGGGAAGACACCTGTGGAAGCCTCGGGTTCAGACCCTTCCGTGGGTAGTGCAAGGGTTCTTCCGGGTCGGGACAACGATGAACGAAATGGGTCGTCATCTCGTGCGGCTAGAAGACTGTGTGGTAAATATTTCAGCAGACCGGGGGAGTCTTGGTTGACGGTCGGCCGGGATATCGGGCTTGAAGAAACTGTGGACTTTAATATGACTATGCTGGTGGGAAAATTCTCGTACCATGCCATGAACTGTAGGAATATTGTCAAATGGGTGGAGGAGATGTGGAACCCCATACTGAAATACACTCCACAGATCTTTGCTTTGGCATGTGAATGGTATGGATTTAAATTCGAGCAGGAGGCACATTGTACTCTTATTCTGGATGGTTTGTGGCTATATGGTACGGGGAGCTTAATGCTCCAGAAATGGCAGACGGATTTTGATCCAGAATCGGCTTCGGTTCGTCTTAGACATCTGTGGGTTCTTCTTCCTGATCTTCCACTGGCACTGTGGAACCGTGGTGCTTTTGAAGCCATTGGAAATCATCTTGGACGGTTTCTGCATGTAGAGGAGGAACACCTTAATGGATTTGATTGGCGTATGGGGAGGATTTTGGTTGAGGTGGATGTCTCCTTGGGACTTATTGATGTGCTGCACATTAACTGGCGTGGCCGTCAGCTGGCACAGGTCATTGACTACTGGGGCATTCCTTTTCGTTGCTCAAACTGCAAAGTGGTGGGGCACCTGTGGCGACAATGCAAGGCACCGACTTCTTCTGGTCACCTGAAAGATGGGGGCCCGTTATGGTCGTCTGATGATGGCATCGACATTGAGATGGATGCGACGGGCTCTCTTGATGGCTTCTCCAACCGGCTTGCACCTGACTCGGCCTTATTCCATAAGTTGGAATTACAGGATCCTAAATTTTTTCATTCACTAAATGAACTGGATATTTCTTTTATAAATGCATTAGATTTAAACAATGGTAATAATGGTAATTACATGAGCCGCCGACACAACATGGCTTCAAACTCCTCCGGGACTGAACATAAATCAAATGAAACTTCTGATAATGATGACCCGATATCTGAGACGAAGCTGTTTGAGAGAATGAAAAACCTCTGTCCTGTGGATACCTCATCGGTTATCACTGTATCTCCCGGTCTTCCTTCTTCTGTTGCCCCGACGGTTCTTGTAACCAACGATTCTGAGCTACCCTCCCTTGCCCCGGATGTCGAGAAGAGTTTTGGGGGTGCCGAGAAGAGTTCTGGCAAGAATGATTGTGACAATGATGTCGAGGGGATGGGGACCTGTGAATTGATTCCTATGAATAAGCCGGTGACTGATTGTCACAATGTTGGACCCAAAATAATTCCAGAACCGGCTGGGCATAAACTTCTCATTCCATCATATTCATATATGGTGAAGAAGACACCCATACCTACGTTTTACAGAAACAGGGAGGTGGACATTAATGAGACAACTGGTGGAGATTTGGAGGGATTTTTGGGTCTGAAGAATGCTATCCCGGATGGGGTGGTTAACATGGCTACCTCCGCGCTCACTCCTGAAACATTTGGAGACATTTGTGTTCAAAAAGGGGCACATAGGGGTGGTCTGGCTCAGGACTTCTCTCCTTTGAAAACAAGAAGTGCGAGGAAAAACAAGAAGGCCACTTTGGGGGGGACAGAGGATGACCAGTGCAAGGTGGGTTCCCCCAAATCTTCTGATACCCGGGCTCTTAGAGGAATGAAAGCCCTTGCGAGGGTTCGGAAATGATATTTTTCTCTCTGAATATCCGTGGGGTGGGGGACCTACCCAAACAATTGGCCCTCAAACGTGTGTTACAAATTGTCAAACCGGATTTGGTACTTCTACAGGAAACTATGGGAAGCGGGGAAAAGGCTCGCATCTTTTTTAATAAAGTCAAGCCGGGATGGATGTGTTTCTCTATGGATGCTGCTAGTCTCTCTGGTGGTCTCCTAGCGGCATGGAACCCGCTAGTTTTGAGACTAATTCCATCAAACATCTCTCTGGGTATTTTGTTGTCTGGAAACATTAGGGGATCGGAAAAGAACATTAATATTATAAATTGTTATGGTCCTTATTGTAATCGGGAGACTTTCTGGGACTTGGTTGTCTCGGAACATCTGCTGGAATTGGAGAACTTAATTATTGCTGGGGACCTCAACTTCACGTGGGGGGATGAGGAGTTTTGGGGGGGTCTGGCCAGGCGGGATCCCCTGGGCCCCTATTTCTCTAATTTATTCATGAAACATTCCTTGGTCGATGTGGTCCCGCGGCCGATGGCACCTACTTGGTCAAATGGAGGAAGGAGGAAAATCTGATACAGAAACGCATTGACCGATTCCTAATATCGGAATCGCTTCTGACTTGCTTTCATAATTATAGGTCCTGGATTCATCAAATTAAAATCAGTGATCACCTTCCTATAATTCTTCAATTTGATGAGGAGCCCTATCATAAATCCTTCCCTTTCAAATTAAACTCCACGTGGCTTTCAGATGTTGAATACACTACGGGGGTGAGAACTAAGTTGCTACAGGTGGATGTTTCAGGGGAGAGATCTGCTATGGACAAGCTGGCGGTGAAACTCAAGGCGATCAAAGACTATACCATATTGTGGGAAAAAAACAAAAAAGCCTTGATAAGTAGGGAACTTGCTGAGATTGAAAAGGAAGTGGAATCTCTGATGCAGCGAGATGTTGGTACTGGACTAAGCACTATGGAAATTTCGAAACTCTCTTCAATGGAGTGTTGAAAAATGAAAATACTTCTGATGCAGGAGGAATCATGGAGGTTGAAGAGTAGAGCTATTTGGCTCAAAGTGGGGGATCTGAATACAAAATTTTTTCATCAATTTGCAGACTCCCGCAGGATGCAGAATTCCATTTGGGATCTGAACGATCACATGGGCCGGAGGATCAGGGGGGAGGAGGAATTGATGAATGAGGCTGTTCATCACTTCCAGGAATACTATTGTGACCCAAAAAATACAACTTTGGCTGAACAGTTTAAGCTTATTATGGAATACCCACGGATTTTTAATGAGGAGGAGGGGGATAGTATTTTTCTGGATGTTTCTTTGGGAGATGTGGAAAACACCCTGCGAGGATTTGCTAAAGATAAATATCCTGGACTGGATGGGTGGACGGTGGAGCTATTCATCCATTTCTTTGATATTATGGGGGAAGATCTCCAGATGGCTGTGGATGAATCTTGGAAATTAGGCACTGTCTCTGGGGCATTAAACTCTACTTATCTGGCACTCATTCCAAAGACATCCCATTCGAATAACTATGATGAATTCAGACCGATTGCTTTATGCAATCTGGTCTACAAGATTATTTCCAAGATCATTGCTGATAGGATCAAACCTATGCTCTGTAGACACGTATCCATGGAACAGTATGGATTCCTTCGCAGCCGATAGATTCATGATGCTGTGGGAGTGTCTCAGGAAATCTTTCATACAATTAAACAGAGGAGAATTGAAGCACTCATCCTACAACTGGATCTGGTGAAAGCATATGATAAGGTGGACTGGAATTTCCTGAGACTAATTCTTATCCAGATCGGTCTGCCATGGAAGGTGATGAAATGGATTATGGCTTGCATATCCTCTGTTAATTATGCTATTCTGATTAATGGACATCCTATTGATTTTTTAAGGCATCTCGGGGCCTTAGACAGGGTTGTCCCCTATCACCACTTATGTTTCTGCTAGTCATTGAAGGTTTGAGTCTATCAATAAATAAGGCTCGTAGAGAGGGATGGATTGCTGGCATTAAAATTACAAGGGATATTTATGTTACACATTCACTGTTTGTGGATGATGTTATGCTTTTTGGCAAGGGTATTCTTGCTGAATGGATACCATGGGGGGTTCACTCAGTGAACTTGTTACATAGCACGATCATTCACGGGATATTAAAGAATATCCCTAATTTCACTAAATATTGGAAAATGCCTCTTAAAACTGTATTGTTGAACCCCCCTCCCAATATACCTTTCCAATTAAGAAAACCCCTAGTTTCACCAAATATTGTAGGTATCCATTTTTATCAACCCATTTTTAATACCCCCTTTATATCATATTATCAAATTGTAACAAACAAGATCCCTAACGCATCTCAGTATATGCAAACATGATGCTAAATAAAATAATAGTATAATGCTAATAATGATCTCACCGGGAATGTAGGGGTGACTGAGTCAATTTTTCGCGTTGGATAGTGGAAGAACCAATGAAATATTAATGGGGAAGGCAAAATGCTTAAAAGGAAACCCAATCAAGAGATGAATATAACAAACAATGTTAAATACTAATAGTACAATAGTTATGCAATGCTTAGAAAACATGAGGATTGTAGATGTTTCACACCATAACCTACCTATCTACCAATTTTAGCCATAGAGAGATCATGTTTTCTATAATATTAATAAATTCAACTCCATAAAAATGAAAAATTGAAACCATTTTATGGATAGAATTCCCTACCTTCCTATCAAAAGGGTTTCCTATTTAAAATGACATATCACATTTATGGATGGAGGCACAATTGACTAGGAATTTAAGAGCACATATCATCAAGGGGAATATCACATTCATGAATTTTATTATTTTCTTCCAATTTTTTTATTACCTATTTTCATGGCCCTGAGGCCAATGAAAGCTTAGATAAATCACATTGATGAAGAAAATTATTCTAAAAACAAGAAGACTTTATAAGTTCAATGATTTGGAGGTATACATCCAACCCACGATTTGGAGGTTATTCCTTAGCAGTAGTTAGGACTAATATGAATACATCCCATGATTTGGAGGTATGAATCTAGCCTAAAATTTGGAGGTTATTCCTTAGCAAAAAATAGGACTGGTATGAATCCAACCCGCAATTTGTAGGTATGAATTGAGCCTATGATTTGGAGGTATGAATCTATCCCACAATTTGGGGGTTATTCCTCAACTCACCCAAATAAAATAATCCCCAATATTTATATTACTTTGTCAAATTAAAAACCCCCCCTTGACCCCTTAATATGAGGCAATATATTTTAGAAGTTTTTAGGAGTATTCAAAACCCCAATATGAATGGACGTGATATGATATTGCCTCACTAGTGAACCCCCCGTGATGGATACAATACAAGAAAATACTTGATCTTTTCTGCCTGGTTACTGGTATGATTATGGGTTATATCAAATCTTTTTTCTTGAAACATTCGTTGGTGGCTGATGTGGAACAGTCGATAAGCAATATTCTGCCATTAAAATTCAAGGAACTCGATGCTGGAACGAAATATCTTGGCTTCTTCATCAAGCCAACTAAATACCTGATAAATGATTGGTCATGGCTTGTTAGACGGTTTGAAATGCGTATTTGTCACTGGAGCTTTCGTCATTTATCCATGGGTGGCAGGTTTACTTTGGTGAAAGCCGTATTACAGAATTTAGGTGTTTATTGGTTCTCTCTATGTAAAATCCCTCGAACCATCCTATGCTTAATAAGGTGGAAGTGTTTCAGCTTCTTGTGGTCGGGTGGGGGTGTTTAGGAGAAATTTCATCTCATGAAATGGAAAGTTTTGGCTCGACCCTGGAATTTGGGGGGTTGGAATATTTAGGATCTTGAAATATTTGTTATGGCCCTGCACGCAAAAAGCCTCTGGCATGCACTCTTTGATAACTCGATTTGGGGAAGGATTATCAGAGCCAAATACCTGAAAAATATTACTGTGACAAATTGGCTGCGTTTGAACCAACCTGCTACATTCGGTGTTTCAAATATTTGGAACAATTTGATAGGATCCTTCAGGGTTATTGCACATTGGATTGCTTGGTTGCCAGGAAATGGACGTGACATAAAACTGGGGCTGGATCCGATTTTGGGAGGACCAACGGGGCATACTCTATCGTTGGAATTGAGGACTCATCTCCGTGCTAATGGTTTTTTTACTTTGGCACATGTGGCTGGTCAGATTGTGGATGGGCGGTCTCTTTGGATTTTTGCCGCTCAGCTGGGCTTATCGGGTACCTTGGGGAATGAATGGGATGAGTATATCAAGTCGATTTATCAATCTAATATAAAGTTGTCTGATGGTGCGGACAAATTAGTCTGGACGTGGGATGTGGCTGGCGGGAATGTATCAGCAAAATTGGCATACGATGCAATGTTTGCTGAGACACAGACTGTGGTTCGTTGGTGGGATAAAACTATTTGGAAACTTGTCCTACCCCTCAAGATAAAATGTTTTGTCTGGCTTGCGTTGTGTAACAAGATACTAAATTGGGACAATCTTTGTCGTTGTGGGTTCTGTGGCCCGGGATGGTGCTCCCTATGTTGCTCACAGGAGGAAATAGTAGACCACCTATTCTCTTCCTGTCAGTTCATACGGGACCTCTGGAATCTAATTGCATACAAAGCTGGAGTGCAATTTCATTGGAACCACCGTTCACTATGTGAATGT
The DNA here is from genome assembly GCA_027924585.1 of Larix kaempferi. Classification (NCBI taxonomy): domain Eukaryota; kingdom Viridiplantae; phylum Streptophyta; class Pinopsida; order Pinales; family Pinaceae; genus Larix; species Larix kaempferi. The sequence continues at coordinate 2,490,228 of BSBM01000447.1, read as the reverse complement.
CTCGATGCTTGGTCCCGTGTTTCTGCTGGTTGTACAGAACTTCCATACTATATGATCTGGGAGGTATGGAAAGCTCGAAACCTGTATATTTTTGAAAATAGGACTCCTTTTAGGGATGGGATATGCTTTAAAACACTTGCAGTGCACAAAGAATTTATCTCTATTCATGGAGCTGTAGGTGGTAGAGATAGTCTGATTATGAAACACCGATATGCCCCTCCTGTGCTGATATTTCCATGTGGATTCTTTGATGGGGCTGCTGCGGGTCGGAATGGGGGGGGTGGAGCGGGTGCTACAATTCACATTTCCAACAATGTCTCCATACATATCTGGCTAAATCTGGGTAATGGAACCAATACTAGGAGCGAGTTATGTGCCCTTGGCTCTTACTGTTCTGGGCTCGATTGAGAAAGATCTCCTCTCTTGTAGTTTTTGGTGATTCATTATCTATTATCTCTTGGGCTAGAGGCAAGACATCACTCAATGTACTGCTTCTTTCTCACTGGATGGATGCGGCTCAGATGCTTATCCGAGATTTTGAACATATACATTTTGAACATGTATTCAGGGAGGCTAATATGGAGGCGGATAAGCTATCTAAGCAGGCTCTTAACTCTCAGGTGGGGGTCATCATGTGGCAAGAATGGCTAGAGGATATACTTTTTACCCATGGCTCTTATCATTTACATTGGACATGATGTTTCTTATCTTTATATTATTCACATTTTGTTTTTGCTATCCAGATTTATGCGAACTGATATACTTATATGTCTGATAGTTCTATGTGCAGATCCTTGATAGGTACTGGTTCCAACTACTTGTTGGACGTTTTTGTATACTTACTCTCCTTTTGCGGCATTTATGTCAGACTCCTTTGGATGTTGTTCGGTATTTATAGCTTAGATGGATCCTTTATATGATGTATTTGGATGACTGTATATGAGACCTTTTATATATTTTGGTATGGATACATTTGTTCTGGTGACATTTGGAACAGTTTCTTCTAAAGGATGGATTCCTGTTTTGTCTTGTGGACATACAATACTTTTATATTGGTCTTTTCTGTTGTAGTTGACAACACATCTGTCACTTTGATTGGTTTTTCCCTGGTCCTCTATATGACAGGGATTGAGAGTACTTGTATGTTCTGACAGCTGGTTTTATTTACTATTTCGTATATTAATAGTAAGTTGAATTTTTCTATGAAAAAAAAAAGTTTCCGTAAGCCGGTGGCCGTGGTAGCAGAAGCTTTGCCCAAATTTACGGGAAACACAAACTTGGAAGTGACAATAATATAATATATCAAATTTTAATATATATTATAATAGACATAAATTTATTAAATTGTAAGTTTAGTTTTTAACTTTTTGCCAATTTTAAAAGTAAATTACATTGTCAATTAAAATTTAAAAGTATAATTATATATGACAAATTTTATAACACTCATTGTTATGATTAGTAAATGATATTAAAGCTCATTCAAATTATGCCTTTCTCTTATTTTGTCTAGCATGTTAAATTATGGTATTGGTTTCACTTAATGGTTAGATGCTAAGCATATAATGCATTCCTGCAGTTCAAATCTTTTTGATCTAATTAACCTAGACCAAATGGAACTTTCCATTGAGTTCTAAGTTGTCTTGAGGCACTTAATCCTAGAGTTGTTTAATCCATACAAAATATGTTATAAATGCGATTATTATTCATGAGATACCCTAGGTGAAATTTCTACCAGCTAAATTAAGCAAATTTATAGATGTGTTTATGATCTTTGCATGAGTATTCTTGCTGGATAATTAGTAACTAAGTCATATTCAGTGATGTTGACAAGGCTGTTAGCATCCATCAAATCTGAGTGTATTTCATAAGGATCTCACCATCTCACTGTTGGTTGTTGTCATCATACCCCAATTATGATCTCTCCACATACTTTAAAGTTTACGGGTGTGATCTTGCTACTAGTTATTGACATCAATTCTTAGCTATATTATACCTTTAGTTGATGAAAATACCACATTTTTCAGTAATCGCTTTTGCTTGTATATTTATGAGGAAGCTCCTTAGCGGGTTTGGAGCTTGAGGAAGCTCCAAACATGGATACTTGTGATTGGGAGCTTGAGGAAGCTCCTGATCCATCGAAAAACTTTGAGAAGATCATCGATGGATCGTGAGCTTCCTCAAGCTCCCAGCTACAAGTATCCTTAAGAAATTCTTATGCCATTTCACTTCTGCGAAGTACTTGAAAAGCTCCCAAGTATCCGAGGAAGCTCCCACCACTTTTGGAGCGTTTCCTACCAACTGCAAAGCTCCCATGTATATCGGAACGACGGGTATGCCCTTCCTAAGGACCAGGAGTGGTACCCATGCAAAATTATAACTGTCTATGAAAATATACCTTTATGTAATGATTTAACAAGTTAAATTAATCCATAAAATCACATAAAATTTCGATATCCAAGAATAGGAAGATGAATTATGATTCAAGATTTAAGTGATTGTGATATCTAAGAAAATATTAAGAAGGCAATGATTTAACAAGTTAAACTAATCCATATGATCACATAAAATTTTGATATCCAAGAATTGGAAGATGAATTATGATTCCAGATTTAAATGATTGTGATATGTAAGAAAATGTTAAAAAAGACTAAGTGATTGTGATATGTAAGTAAATGTTAAAAAATAAGATTTTAAGCATTAAAGAAAGCCAAAGTAAAAAGGCCAAGTTGTATTTAGAATATTTTTGATGATTTCTTGGGATAATTTTCCATGCAAAATAAACATAGTTTACCATGTCAAAAGAATCTACAAGCAGGGGATACATTAAAAATTCTTGATTTTGTAAGCGTATAAATATTTATGGCAGGAGACAGCAAAGATTTTAGCCTTTGTAATTAAAGTCGGTCAGGGTTTCAATCTGGTTTCAAATCCTTGAAAATAAAAAGACACGGAATGGACATCTTATCAAAGCCGTAAATTAAACTTACGCTGCCATCTAGTGTGTAATTTTTAATCAGATCAAGTCATTGAAAGCCATGAAATGTGGTGGGAATGATCATAACAATCAATATTTCAACAATGTAAGAAGAGTAATACAAAATCTTTCGCCGAGTAAAACAACGGGTGACTGTCTGAAACTTGGGAGGCTTCAAATCCCTGCCATTCCTGATACATCGATTTAGTACGAATTTTGATAGAGATCAACAGCTTACTCTCAAGTCTGCAGGATTCCTTACAACATCTTCTGAAAACTGAGTCACATGATTTCATTTTTGGATTGGACTCCTTTACCCATCCTCATGTCCTTCACGAAAGTATTTAGGTTCATAAAAGAAGATCCTCCGGGAAGGACGGCCTTCGTTGCGGACTCCTTGATACTGAGAGCGTTGTCCCTCAATTTCTTTCCTTCCGGTGTCCTCATCATTCTCCTCACGACATCCTCTACCTCTTCTTTCATCACCACCTTCTGGTTATCCACCTCCACATCCTCAAAATCCAGGCCTATTTTCCACACCTCCTTGGCGAATCTGCAGTTGAGAAACTGATCGCCAGAATATGGGAATCCAACCACGGGTACTCCCATGCTCATGCTCTCCAAGGTAGAGTTCCATCCGCTGTGTGTGAGGAACAATCCCACCGAAGCATGGGCAAGGACTTTCGACTGTGGCGCCCAACTCACAAACAGTGCCCTCTCCCTTGTTCGTACCTCAAATCCGTCAGGTAAAATCGCAGCCTTGCCTTCTGCGATATCCAACCGGAGAACCCACAAAAAAGGCTGTCCGCTGCCCTCTAGCCCGAGCGCTAGCTGCTTCAGTTGTTGCTCAGATTTCAAAGCGATGCTTCCAAAGGAAACATATATAACTGATCCCGGCTGTTGCATATCCATCCATTTCAGGCAGCTCTCCTCCTCCTCCCACAGACTGCTGTGCAAATCCCTCCCTTCTAAAAAATTGGGAAGAAACAAAGGACCTATGGCCAGAGAAGGACAGCCATTCAAAGAGAGTGCTCTTATTGCTTCTCTCCCTTCGAGCTCCTCGAACGTGTTCACTAATACGTAGTCGCCTTTACTTTGCTTCTGCGATTCATAGAGATAAGCATTGAATCTAGCATATTCGGGAGGATCCTGAGCTCGATACGAGGATAACAGGTCGGTTGGCTTCAATGGTGGGATGTTGCCAGGAAGACAAGTGATTAGTTTTTCTGGATTTTTTGCTTCCCTTACTGAAGAAGTTACAAACACAAGGATAGTTACCATCTTTCTAGAGCAAATGAAAATAATCTAAGGAAAGCATTCAAGATCTATGAAGAGTTTAAAAGAGAAAATAGTATGAATGCGCGTTTATCTTTCATTTCAATCTCAAACATAAATGCAGCTAGAGTAATCAGGAGCATTCACTTTATAGGTAGAAAAGGTTGCCATATATTTTATACATGTAAATTGAAAACATTTCTAAACAACAAACATACAAAAAAAACCATAATATCTTAATAAGATTTAAAAAAAATCATAATAATTAATAACACTAAATAAATTCATATAAATCTATTTAAATTTTAAATTTTTAAAGCAATGTTTGCTACGTTGCTGTTCTATAGATTCCAAATGGAGAGACATACCATTTACTGGAATATATCCCTCAGAAAGAAGGAAGTTGGCGTAGCATTGAGAAACGGAGGAAGCAGCACATAGAGGCCAGAAGACAACCCTCGGCACTTTCATATTATTAGCCACTTGCTCCGTGCAAGACATGAAGGCGTCTGTGACGATGAACGTGATGGGTGGAAACGATGGTGAATATTTCTCATCAGCAGTGCGAAGGAGGTTCTCCAACGCGGGACCTAATTTTTGAATGGAAAGAAGTAACTCGCCCTCGTTGGAGGTGCGACCATGATCGAGCGGTAAACCATCCGGAATTGACAGAAATCGAATTCTTCTGGAAACACGAGATTTAGCGTCCTTTGAAGCTTCCAGCATGCGTTTGTGGATCCAGTCAGTATTGACAAAAGTAACAAAAACATCCCTTATAGCCAGCAGCTGGGCCAAATTCATGAGAGCATTAACATGACCCTGTGCAGGAGCTGGTACAATCACTGCATGCAAAGCATGGTTCCCCTTTTGATTGAAGATATCCATATTAATTAATATTGCCGGACTTTGTTGGTTTCTCTTTCCTCAATCAACTACCAGAGTTTACGGCTATGGATTTGACCTGGGAATTATGCACCTTATACAGTGGAGTTCACAATTATAAATAGGTTTCGCACATGGACACAAAAGCGCTCTCTTAGCCCACTTTATTAGGGCTTTTCAACAAAGTGTGGTGCCGCTCTAGCCCGGCCAAGGCCTTCTGATAAGAAAAAGAAAACCAGAAAGTAGGCCAGATAAAGTTTAAGTCACAGAAAAATACTAGAGACAGAAAATGTACAGAAGGAGTACAGAAGGAGCGGGGGCTCATTCAAGCGCCATGTGCCTGAAGCCATGATTTAACCTGCCAGGCTGCCAATCTTTTACACGGATGTGCGAATGGCCAGCGCATTGTAAAACGAGATTGCCACGCGTTAAAGTCTCTCTAACTGAAAAGTTACATCAATCGAATTTTGCAGTAATCACCGTAAGGTAATGAATTGAAAAGTTTCTATCAATTGAATCTTGAAAATAAAACATGTACGTTGTTCATGATATCTTTTGGTATATGTGTTTTGTCTGATTATCGGTGCATCCCGTGCTCTGAAAAAAAGCATGTACTAATTGGTTCATGATTTGTCTTGGTATAAGCAGTTCTTATTTGTTATTATGCATCTCGTGCTCGTTGGGCCAAGCAGTGATGTGACTGTAAGATAATGAGACAAAATTGCCAGCCATGTTTTGGTTTATTGCTAAGGTTACGTGGTCCTCGTGGACTTCCACTTGGTATTTCTCATCAATTGATAGGTTAGGTTAGGTTAGGTTCTCTACTTATATTATATTAGAGTCTTTATCATGATGATATTCATTAATATTTATTGAAATCTATTTTTTATATTTTTATTTATAATATAGCATTTTTTTTTTCCATGTCGGTTGATAGTTGTCAAACCAGCATCACATGTTTGAATGTAGATTTGAACGTGGGTAGGGTTAACACAACGTAACTTGCCAACGACTCAATCTACACCCTCTTCAAAATAGTTTTGTGTTTTTTAAATAAATATAATATATATTTATTTGATGGTGGTGGTGGCGGCGGCGGCTGCTATAAAATTTTATTTTTGTGCTTAAAAAGCTTAGAAAGAAGACCTTCTTAGGTTACTGTAGTTTTAACAAGTTAGAAAGTTAGGGAGACTTGTATTGTAGGAAAGATTATGGAATTGCAATCTAATGTGGGTGTACACACAACATTCTAAGAGAAAGTGACATTCATCCTCAAGGCTCGTAGTCTCAAGAGATGGAAAATCCTTTCCTTCGACATAGTTTTAGGTATTGTTCAGTGTCATGTTTCACTATGAAGCTCATAAGAGTTAGTTCTTATCATGGCTATATTAATTTTCTTCTTAGAACTAGTTAAAACATAGAGATATTTTTGTTATATTTGAGTTTAGGGTTAATGACCTCATTATAGTACTATCTTAATTTACTTTTAACCTCTAATTCTTTATGACCTCACATTTTCTCTTTAAACTTCTAGATGTGATCATAATTTTAATGTTATTGATATGTTGCAAAGTGATATTTTTGTCAATCCTTGAAAGTTTTAACCAAACAATGGTGTCTTTATATTAGTCTCTCTTGAGTCGAAGTTGGTCTTGACTGGATTTTAAAGAAATTTTAGGAAGACTTTTGTCTCCCATGTTAATTATCTTGTACATGTAGATCAAGTACCTAGTCATAGCGATGCTCTCAATGGGGGAGAGACCCACTTCTAGAAGGAGAATACAGTAGGGTTTATTGCCTTTAATTTTGAGGTTATACATTCGGAAATGCTTCTGGATTTGTTTAATATTTTTTGAGGATTCTCTAGAGATCTTATTGATTTACAATTGTATTCATCACCAAAATTAGCTTTCCACCCTCCATTAATAATTCCCCCAATGCTATAGTTGCAGTTGAGCTTGTGGTGCATACCAATCATCGAGATATTTGTATGAAGACACTTCCTTCAAGTTGCTATTGTCATATATACAAAATTAGCATAAGTGACCATCTTGGACTTGATAATCATAACTTTTACATTTTTTCAATGTTAATAGTAATACCCATATTCGAGCAGAAACCCTTGAGAATTAATAATTAATAATCGATAATCAATAATAGTCATACCCATATCCATACAACCTTGTACGTTATCGATGTATATGTTGAAAAGGGTAGGGCAGAGGGGCCAACCTTGCTTATCTCTGATATTACAATTAACATCTTTCACCATCCCTTAGTATTCTTAAATTTTGTAATGACTGTCTTGTACAAATTTATCACAGTAACTCTTAACTCAAAACAAACATTTTTCTCTTCTAATATATTCCACATGTTATTCTAGGCACCATATCGAAAGATTTCCTAAAGTCGACAAGCAACAAAAAAAATTGGATTTACTATTACTACATTTCTCCACGATGATCCTAAGCATAACAAGGTGGTCCATGGTAGAGTGATGTATTCTAAATCCCACATGACCTTTATCCCACTTACCTTCATTTTCTAGCCGTATGTTGATTTTATTTTCTACAATGATATCGTAAAGCTTGGCTAAGACAGGGCTAATCATACTGGTCCAATAATTAGAGTAGTTTTTTTAATTACCGTTTTTAAAGATAGGAATAATGAGGCTTTGATTCCAAGGATTAGGAAAGCGTCGATTGACACTTAGACTTAAGAATTTTGTGGATGTGAGAAATGAGGACTCACCAACCAATTTTTAAGATTTCTACTTGGTATCCTTCAATGTCCTTATCATTTCCATTTGCAAGGTGCTTAACCCCAAAATCAATGTCTTCTAATGAGAAAATTTATTTTGTTGTGAGGGTTTGAATGGTATCAATGGGCTTGAATGCTATCACTGACATTCGAGGATTCGTAAATATTTTTAATATATACATTCCAATCTTCCAACTAAATCTTATTATTATCTTTAATTTTACTAATTAGAATTCACCTTCAAAATTTCTTAGGAACCACCATAGAATGGTATAAAATATTTTCTTGTTTTTTATTTATATAGTAATCTAAAGTATAAAATATTTTCTTATTTTTTATTTATATAATATCAATTAGGCACCCTTCATATTTCTCTCTTTTCTCTCAAAATCAATGCTCTAACCAACCTCAAAATCAATGCTCTAACCAACTAAAGGTTAGAGCATTTTTTCTTTTGTTTCTAAATTAATATTTTAAAAGCTCTAACCCTTAGTTAGAACATTTAAAATAATGTGACTAATCAATTTGTTTTTATATCAACTTAATTGAATAATACAATTTATCAATTTGTAAAAAATAGCTTTGAATGATTTTTAAATTGGATTAACAATGGATGTAATATGTTTTTTCATTTAAAAAACCATTGAGTTTTTCATATAAAATAATTAAAAAAATAAAATGTATCATTTTACAAATTGATAAATTGTATGATATAAAAACAATTAAATTGATATAAAAACAAATAGACATATTTATTCTTTTATATATAATTAAATAATTTGACAAAAATATAAATATACGATATTATGAATTTTAAGTTTTGAAATACATGATCATAATTAAATATTATTCAATAAATATAGTTAAATAATTAATAACAATAATTCAATATAAACCATTTCATTTTATTATATAAAATTTTAAATTCAAATAATAAAATTTTAAAGTTTAATAATAATTTATATTACAATTTTAATTTTTAATATTTATTTAAAACACTTTTAAAGTATTAAAATAATACCATAATTATGTTTATTCAAGTATCATAATTAAGTTACTTTTGTATTTCAAAAATATATTTAACATTTTTGTAAGTAAGAAAACTATATATTAAAGATAAGCAGGAAAGTTATGTCTGTTAACTATCGGTCCACACTATGCCTCTAATTGTTTGAGACTCTAGGACTTAATACAAAACTATCCCTCGCCGAAGTGAAAACAGGGCATGGTCAGCTTTAATATTGCTCTCTGTCTTTTACTCCTGCCTATGTACCGAAGCTTTAAGCAAACTATAACTTTCCATCTATTGGACTCAGACTATAACTACTATTCAGGCTTAGCAAATTACCCTGACCGACAATACTAGCTTACCACCCAGACTAAGAATCATGGCAGTAAGACGAAAAAAGGACTAACAAACAAACGCTATAGACATTTCAGAAAGAAAAAAAAGCTATCAATTCTTATTCAAAGGAGAATCAAAGTTATGATATCCATTACATAGGTGATAGGAGATAAGTAGAAATCATCAAGAGTCCATCATAAAATCCTTCGGCTGCTCAGGATCATCAAAAGAAGAAACTTGCTTTTGTCCAAAAAAATTCTAAACTTAGATCACTCCTATCCTCTTGAGGACAACTCAAAAAGAAACCTGACAATACACTACAAAATTGGTAACTACCCTGCCTGATAATTACACAACGATAAGAACATCAGTGGATAATTAGTATCTCATCATTGTGCCTTCAACAGTAATAATGAAGTAAAATTATTGATAAAATGAGATTCCCTCACGTGCCTCCACTTCCCTTTTTGATAAGGAATCTTCCATAGTATTGAAATCCATGACGATATGGGTAAATTATAATGAATAGAAAGTAAGTTGTAGTTGATCTATCTTGTTACACCACTGTTCTTGGATGGGTACGTGGAGAGATGTGTCACCTTTGGTTTGGCCCACTACACTATTGCTTTAGAGTCACCATACACATGTAGAGAATAAATTCCAGTGGAAGATGGAAAAAATAGAAGTCCCCAAAGATCCAATAACTATGCCTCAGTGTTGGTACCTGTACCACATCCAAGCCATGTAATACCCTAGTTTAATTCCACAATGTAAATTTGTAAATATTGATGTAAAATACTAAAAGCTGAAAAATAATGGCTATGTAAATATGTACATTTTCTGTAGTAATATAAAAATATCTAAATGGTTGCATGGTAAGGAGGATGAAGAAGAGATGGGGGACTATGAATCCACAAGTGGGGAAGTGATAGTGTGCCTTATTTGATCTCCCCAGCCTTATTAAACCAAGTTATTAAACTATGATTAAGAGCCATACTTTGATTAAGACTTATTTCATTAGCTTAAGAAGGGGATTAAGGTGGGGAAAGTGGTTCCATGTGGAGTGGCCACATGGAAAGATGAATTATTCCTATAAAAGTGAGTTTCTAAGCTAGAGAGGGGTTTTGTTCCTTATTATTCCTCCACAATTTCGAATTTCACTCCTTAGCCACCACCTTGGGAAGCCATGGTTGGATATTGTAACACAGAATGAAGATACCACAACTGAACATGAATTTTGCATACAATTAACCCAGGTAGACTAGTGTGGGAGAAACCTGGCTTGCAGCTTTTACCCTGGAGTCTAAAATTCAGAGACATCCTGTCCAGCCTGTGATGGAGCGCCAAAAGGGAATTGGAGGCTTCCCGGGGGACTGTTAAGTCAGATAAGGGATTGTTCCTAGAATTGTGTAGGTTGATGGGGAAGGAGAATTGAGGATTGTGATAGTTGTGGAAGGGGTTTAGGCACCAATGGGTTGCATGAGAGATTTAGCTGAGTAAATTGGGATTGAGGGAATGCTTTTCCCATGTGGATTGATAGCCCCAACTTGGGGATGGCTTGTTAAAGAGAGACTTGGGTTGACAGAGCCTATGGCCGGGACGAACTTCCTTCACATGTAGATAGTTGGAGAAGCTTTATTTAAAAGATAAGTATATGTATGACTATGAATTCCATGGTTTAATGTTGTGTTTCAATCCTATTTAGTTTATTGTTTATAAATGTTGAAATGCATGTAATTTGCTTGGAATGGCATGTGTGTTCATGTTTCTGTTACCTGTAAATTATAATTTGTGCATGAATTAATTTGGGCCACCGTTTCAGTTTATTCTCCTCTGTTAAAATGAACTAAATTGGATAAAAACGAAATTGGGTAGAAATTATATATTCAGATATGGAAATTGAGTTCCCTATGATCTCCATGGATGATTGTGGTTGTTGGCTGCATTACAAGCCATAACAGAGAATATCCCCTTCATGATAATCTGATCATCATTCCTCCGCCACATTGACCTAAGGGAGCATCACCATTAAATAAACAATATTGTCATCATCTGAAAAGATAGATTCCTTGAAAATTCTTGGTTTTTTCTGAATTTGATTCCTGTGGTAGTCTCTAAATAATCCCATAATCTTGAATCTAAACTGCTGGGGGGATTGTTTCACATCTTCAAAAATACAACTATTTCTAGCTTTCCAGATTCCCCAAGACACAAAGGCTCGAAGTTCTTTCTTCTGAGAGAAGTTAATTATCTAGAATTTTAGATTATCATCTAAAGATGACTGATCCCAGTCCCCAGAAATGTGCATAACTACAAGCATTGCACTCCAAATATATCTAGTAAAGTGGAAATTCACAAATAAATGATAAACATAATCATAATCATTCTTGCAAAGTATATAGATGTCAGGGTCGTCAAGTCCCCTTTTAATTAAATTATCCCATGAGAGTATCATGTCTTCTAAACATATCCAAATGAAGCATTTTATTTTTAGTGTAATGTTCCATTTCCACAGTTTTTTATGCCACAATTTCTCATTAAAATCACTAGCTACTGAAGATATAGGCTCATAGGCTAGTATCACATTAATTTTACCATTTGATTTGTTCCATACCAAACCAAACTATCATCCTATTCAATTAATCTAATACCAAGATGATTTAAACCATAAATAAAACAGTTCCACGCAAGAGCATGAGAACATGTAAGATCCATATCACCTGCAGCTAACCAGTATGAAGATGGTCCATCTCTCATATTTCTAACATGGGCTCACCTTAAAATATCCAGATTGTCAAGCTGATATATAAGGGCATCTAACAGCTTATATATTTCCTCCCCCCAATAAACGGATCAATACAAAGATGGATGAATTTTCCATATTTTATTTTCCATGATAGCCAAGATCCCAACCATGGATAGGAATTCAAAAACAATTCCAGAAATTTGAAGCTTGTCCTACCACTTTTCTTGAATTCCTAATCCATTCAACCACATGCTCTTTTCATAAACCAGAACCAAATAAACCCCTCCATAAAATTTTGAGACTCAGGGATATGCTAAGCCAAGATATGTTCTTAAATCCTCAACCACTCATAGACTTTGGCATTGATATTCTTTCCCAAAAAACCAGATGAAATTTGTTTTTAACACCATTACCTGATAATAAGAAATGCATCATTTTACTCCTTATACCATTGAGTATGTACATTGGTATATTATCCAAGGAAATACAATAAACCAAAATGATTTCCAATATAGACTTTACCAAATTAAGTCTACTCCCCATGGATAGCCATTTGAAACACCAACATCCAATCTTTTTTTCAACTTTGTTTAGAGCCCACATCCAATCCGCTTTAGTATAATTGTTTGGTTTCAAAAAGTATCCCAAATATTTGAATCCATTTCTAATTGTTCTAAATTGAAAGGGAAAAATACTTGAATATGTGCCACGACATTATCCTGAACTACATTCTTAAGGAAATCATATTTTTGTAAGTTGACCTCCATTCTAGAGGCATCACATAATAAATTAATTATATCATGATATGTTTCCCATTCTTCCACTGTACCATTACCAAATAACAATACAACATCCATAAAGAGTGAGTGATGGAGTGAATATAGGTCACTTTAGCACCTAATAATTTCTTCTCCTCTTTAGATTTTTCGATGAGTCTGTTGAATCCTTCCACCACACGCGGGAAAAATAAGGATATAAGGGACACCCTTGTCAGATACCCCTAGAAAACTTTAAAAAATATGAGGGATACCCATTGATCAAAACATAAAAGGTTGCATAAGTCACACATGACATGATCCAAATTATCAGTGACCAACAAAGGAAGACCAATTTGTAGTAAGACTAATCTGTGGAAACCCCAATCTACTCTGTCAAACACTTTCATCATATCCATTTTAAGAATTATAGTAGCAAGTTATTTGTTTTTATGGAATGGATGCATTTTTTAGGAACTCCAATTGCATCAAGTATTTGTCTGCTGTTTAGAAATCCAAATTGCTCTTTTGACAAACATTCAACTAATTTGGGATTTATTCTATTATAAATCACCTCAAATATAATTTTATAGACCAAATTACATAACGAGATGGGACTATAATAGTCAAAGGACTCAGAATTGGAACTCTTAGGAATAAGTGTAAGGAACCTAACACATATACAATAACCCAAGATTCTTTAACCACTCTCAACATATCTACCCCCATGAAATCAAAAAAGGAAGAAAAAAGTTCCATAGTCCAACGATCGGGGCCAAGACTTTTGATCTGGAAATGTTTTTAAGAATGGATTCTATCTCTTCTAAAGTAAATTATTTCCCAGTTTGTAACCCTTCCTAAATAGAAAATAATATGGAAGATTGTTGGACAACTTTAAGGTGAGGAGATATGTTTGTCCTTTTAGAATCCTTAAAAAATTCAGAATAGTGAAAGACTATTGCACATTCTAGATCCTTTTGAGTATTAATAATATTCCCTTGATTGTCTTTAAGCACCCAGATAGAATTTGTAATCCTCCTATTGGTGACATACTTGTGGTAAAACATGGTATTATTATCACCTTCTTCAAGCCAAATGGCTCTACTCTTCAGTCACAAAGATTCCTCATTTATTCTAATAATTTTAGCTTTTTGGATTCCAAATCGATCAACCAGTTCTTTGTCTCCCTTGAAAATATACCATAATCATTTTGAGCAAATATAATTTCTATCTCTTCTTTTGTCTTCAAAAGGTCTTGATTTAGTTCCTTCTTTATTTCATGTTCCCACCGAATAACCAACTTTTTTAAATCCTTTAATTTAGAAGGAATACCTTTCATAGCCATATCCCTAGGTTCAACATGATATGAGGTCCAAAAATATCTTACTAATGTCGAGAAGTATGGGTCTTCGAGCCAAATATGGTTAAACAAAAAGGACCCCTTTTAGTATTTTCATTCATCTCAAATTGGAGAAAAATGGGTATATGATCAGATATACTAAGAGTGAATGGGCCATGATTTGAATCTACTTAAAATCTTAGAAAATTTCTTTGAACTCATAAATCTATCTAGTCTTTTAGAAACACCAAATTTTCCATTTCTCCCATTTCTTCATGTAGGAGTCATAGGACTAGGAAGAACATAAATAAGATGTGACTCATGGAATAACTGACAATTTTTTTTGGCTAAGGGGTCAAGTATAGGATCAAAACCCCCAACTTCATTCGTAGAAAGGGTAAGGTTTAAGTCAACCCCAAAAATCAGGAAATCTTCCTTCAAAAATCCATTATTTACAACCTTGTTCTAGAAGTTTTCACTACTAGCATAAGGGCCATAACGATTGACAATCTTGATGGATTGAACAAAACGCTGCAGCTCCCCCTCTAAAAGAATACTTGCACATGGGGTGTGTGATTTTTTCCCCTTTTTTAGTTTTCTCTTTTGATACTAACATGCAAAATAGTATACTTTTGTTAGATGAGATTGATTGTTCATCTTTTCAAAATTTTCAAAATTTTCATAAAGTAACGAACATGGATGTGTATTCCCGAAGTATGCTATCTCCATCTATGAAAGGGATTGCCCAAGTAATTAGTGGATGATCATAAAAGAGATTCTCATTCTGTATTAATTAGTAAAACATTTTATTACTCCTGCAAGTTGATATCTATTTCTGCAAATAATTGGAACAATTTTTTGGCTCTTTTTCGCATATGCTCTTGTAAATCGTAGGCTTTCCTAAGCTTTGGAACAATGAGAAACATAATTGTAGCTACATCTAATTAAAAAGTCACATTTTAATTAAAAATTAATCCCCTTCACGAGGGAAATCCGATGTCTTTCCTTTGTTTATAATGGGAAAATTTCACGAAGAAAAGGGAACAACTAGGTATTGACCATGAGGCCTTGTTAGGCTACACCCTCGTTAGGTATTAGTGTTGGACATCGCCCCACAACTCCTATCTAGCCCTTCTTCTTGTGTGGAACCACTTTCGACAAATCTGCACTTGTTCCATGTGCGTTGGTGTATATCGGAACTCCCCTCCCCTTAATCAATTCATCCTAATAATTCTAAAATTGACAAGACACAATTGGAAATTATTTACCATTACAACAACTCTTTATTTTACATTTCTCGGCACTTGTCTACAATAACATTTGCTTAAGCTATCGCATGGCGTGGATGCTTGATTATTATATGTTGTTCAATTAAATCGTACTTTGCAATATCTATCTTAGTGAATCACATTTAACTCCTAGAATTCATTCTCATGAAATCAACTAAGAACCTAAAATCCTTAGTAACCTTTTTTAATGTTCCACCTCCCTTGTCTTTGCTAGGAGTTGTCCTAGACGAAGGAATCAAGTTTCAAGTGACAACACTTGACTCACTTTCCCTAAGGAGGCACCCAAATCCACTGCTAACCTGTGTTTTGTTGCAAAACGATCATCGTTTGCTGATATTTGTTTAGAGCTGCGAGTTTTGCTTCGAGCTTCCATTATACCTTCCCATTTTCCTATTTTTGTTGCGAGAATACCTACTCCTTTTTTAAGCTTCTGGTGTACGCACAGAGTCTTTTTTTTCAGTTGGTATGTTTAGTAAAAAATTAAGTGGTTACATTTACTTTTTGTAGAATCGAATAATATAGTTCCTCTATAATATTTGCACACACTGCTCTTAGTTTATTTGAATCCAAGTTCTTGCTGCTTCTGGAATGTTCTATTGTAAATAAATTTCCTTGATACTAATTCATCCAAAACTTGTAGCTGCTTGAAGCATCCGGCATATTATTACGCAAAATAAATTGTTGTTTTTAAAGCCGCTGAGATCACAAATCGATTCATAGTTGTCGTAATGTCTAAGATATGATCAATCAACTATTCAATATTCACGTGTCGGTAATACCACTAATCAAAAACAAGGATTTGTAAAATGTTTCTTTCTGCTTCAACTTAATGTGCTTGTATAAATCATGGCTATGGTGAATTGCTGCCAAATGGGATGTATTTTTACCATAATCTCTCTGCATACACGGCTATGAGTTTATTTGAATCCAAGTTCCCGCTGCTTCTAGAATGTTCTATTGTAAAAAAAATGCCTAAATATTGATTCATCCAAAACTGATAGCCACTTGAAGCTTCCCCCATATTCTTACACAAAATAAATTGCTGATTTGAAAGCCACCGAGATCACAAATTGATTCATAGCTGTCGTAATGTCTATGATCTGATCAATCAACTATTCAATATAATTGTTTACTTGATGATAGTATGTAAAAGAGTTAGTATTTTTTTATTTTGCGTTTTGTCCCTTTTTATCTAGAATAAAAAATTGTATAAAAATTCAAATTAATTTCTTTTATATTAATTTAACGAAAGAAAGAATGATGCTTGTTTAATAATATGTGCATAGTAGAACATGTAACTCTAAAGAATTATAAATAAATGTAAAAGCAATCTTCTTTTGCAAATATATTGATTTTATTCCATTTACAGGAGATTATGGTAAAAAACATATAAAAAAGATGACGGTATTATATAAAATAAAATTTATAAAAATAATGAAATTTTCATCCATTTTTATAAATAATATATTTTTTTCAGCGGATTTTTTATAAATAATATTTATAACATTATTTCAAATAAAAAAATAAATTTCTACAAAATTACGATGTTTTTTTAATGGTTATTAATATATTGAAGAGTACATTATTTAATATTATTGAAATGAATAGTAATTCTTTATATTTTATGTGGCCAAGATTTATAATATTATTTTAAATAAAATATAAATTTCTAATAAAAAATAAAAAAAAATTAAGTAATTAAGATTTTTCACTCAATATCTAAATTTATAATATAAAATATAAAATTTAATGAAACATTCAAGTGAACTATTCAACGGAACATTTGTAGTAAATTGATGTATTTCTAACTTTAATTGTTAGCTTCAATGACTATTGTAGTAATTTTTTGCATTGATGTATTTTTAATTTTACTTTTTCTTTTGTAAGTTAGCTATATCAACAGAATATAGAAAAAGAGTACAAATACCACCATCATGATAGCTTTTCATAGCAGTCCAAAACAATTATCAACGCTAGAAGTCTAAGCACCTTATAAAAAGCTTTGGCCTCTCCTCTGTAATGTCTTAAAAATAGCAAAAAATTTAAAATTTTCGCTATTTGCAATAAACGTTAGTTTATAGTAACAAACTGCATACTTTAGATTCAATGTGGTCAAACATTCCTACTTGTACGAGCAAATGTAAGCCAATCTCCTTTGTATTACATGGTCTCTGTTATGTATTTGTTTTTGAGTTGTGGAAGCAGTGTGGAAAAAAGAACTATGAAGTCATGTTTCCATTGCAATTATAACTACTGGTTGTAAATAACACTCATTATTGTTTTAAGAACTATATGGTCTAAATTATGATGTCTAATGTCACCTTCAGGTGATAGACTTCTGTGATGTCGGTATGTGATTCATATGGTGGTACTATTCTGTTCCAGGAGAGGTAATTACATACCTCGGCAGGGTTGCCGAGAGGTATGGGTGAATGTTGTGGTGGTCGGACTTACTTAGCAACATGCTAACGTTAAATCATACTCCTATGTTTGCAGGTCTATTCTATCTGAGAGTGCTATCCCTAAATAGTTGGTGCACATTTTACTACTTGTCCTGTCTCACCAGGATAATGATAATTTTGTATAAAATGAGGATCCCATTACCATGGGGGTTCATACATAAAGGTCTCCCCAATGTAAGGTGTACAACTAGGAGTTTAAAGTACTTTGAATGAAATGTGGGGTGGGTCATAGTCTTACTATATACTTTGTACAAAAATCGAGCCTATTGAGTTTTAAAAGCAAGTGGGGTTATACCCACGAATTCGCTATAGACTTTGTAATTAAATCGAACCTCCACTATGAAGAGACTGGTATATTCTTAAATGCGCTTTTAATGAGTATGAGTAACAGCCTATCCCACGAGGGTTTGGGAAATGAGTTGGGGTTTGCTATCACTGTTCCTTGTAGTCGACTTTCTCCATCTCTGGCTCTTCTCTTCATTGTATGGTGGCTGCATTGTATACTGACCCAAGCCCTGCTTGTGGTCAGTACCCTTGGTAAGGTATTGAAGTGGACTATGGTGTAAGGCATTCCTACTTCTTACAGGTAAGGGACGAATGGTTCCTCATTGCTTTTGACACTTTCATCTTTCTGTATCGATCTTTGACTAACTATTAAACTTGTTGCAAAATGACAGGTGATTTGCTATCACTGTTCCTTATAGTCGACTTTCTCCATCTCTGGCTCTTCTCTTCATTGTATGGTGGCTGCATTGTATACTGACCCAAGCCCTGCTCGTGGTCAGTACCCTTGGTAGGTATTGAAGTGGACTATGGTGTAAGGCATTCCTACTTCTTACAGGTAAGGGACGAATGGTTCCTCATTGCTTTTGACACTTTCATCTTTCTGTATCGATCTTTGACTAACTATTAAACTTGTTGCAAAATGACAGGTGATAAAGCTTTGGTCAGGGAGCTATGATGGTTCATGGTGCCATGGCTAGGGTAATGGTAAGTCTGACTTACCCACTTGGGCCCTGCCTCTCGCACCTCTGGTGTTTGTATGTATGCGTTTAGCCTGGTCTAGCATGGAGGCTTTCGTAAGCCTTGGGCTTACTAAATCACCTTTGGAAGTTGTTATGTGTCATTTGGCTAGCCCCGAAAGGATGGGATTCTTGCTATAATTTTAATAGTGGAAGAGTAAAAGAACTTGTTTTAGTAACTGGGTCTTACTGGCCATTCGATTCTGCGAAATCTTGAAAAAAGGAAATGCTATTTTGTCTGGGTATGACTCCTATACAGTTGCAAGGTTCCAATGAGACATTTCAGATTTCTTTGTTTGAATCTAAGGCTTTAAGCCGAAACTTACTAATGCTTCTATTATGGGTTCTTGGGTATTTTGAGAAATCTGTTTGTACGGTAATCATTCAATGATAACAGGTCTCAGCGCCTTCAGTTTGGGAACTATGGCTGTGATTTATGTGTTAATTACATTTTGCATTCGTTACTATATTGAAAGATTTGCTAGGATGTTTACTGTGTAAATAAAGTATTGCCTGTATAGGATATAAATGAGGATGTTCTACGCCTCTGTCTCTTGTACTAGGGTTAGCATACTTTGCTTATCTTACTAATGGCGTGAATATAATGGTTGCTGATATGGGGAGGGTTTCCAAGTTGTATTCAATGCTTTTATTCCTCTACTGTTGATGACCACAACCCCTGTATGGGATTCCTACCAGTTTTGGGGCGTGAGATAGTCGTGGGATTTGACCTTTGATCTCTGTTTTCGTTTATGCATCTGTGTTTGTGACTTTCTGGCATTTCGAAACACTGTCAAATTATAATGTAAAGTTGTTAGGGTTAGATCGAGTAGGGTATCGATCTGTGAGATTTTGAAACTCTATGCTCTTTGAAGATTAGATCGATGGTCGTAGCGTTGGCAGAATGTTATGTGTGTTTGTATTAGAAAAGAGGAATGTATAAAAGAAATCGAGGATTCTTGTTCTTCATATTGTCATTGTTTTAAAACCAATGCAGTGTGTGTAAAAATTCATGTGGCTTTCCAAGAAGCGAAGTAGATAGAAAAGAATTGATACGAAGAATGATGCTATGTTTTTCTTACGTCAAATTTGGTGTTGTTGGGTATTCGAAATGTCTGGACTAAAGATTTCTCTGTTTAAAGCAAAACTAGATCTCATTTTCTAAAATGTCTTGATGAAGTTTACAGCTATTGTTTAAGATGAAAGAAAAATAACCATAAAATATTTCAGTTGAATTAGATCAACGATTCTGATATTCTGGTAAGCAATACAATGACTAGCAAAGACTAGGAATGCCAATCAAGTCTGGGAAAACTTGTTTTAAAACAGAAATTTAGAACATTACAAATTTAAAGTTTCATGCATGAACAAACAATGTATAAATTATAAGAGGGTTTATACAGGTCTCATACCTGTTGATCCCTGTAGCTTGTTCCAGTTGTTAATGTCCTGCTGATCCCTGTAGCTTGTTCCTGCTGATGATGATCTGCACACTCAACCACTAATTAATGAAAACCTCCTGAGCTCTTAGCTGACCTAAGAATTTATCTTGGATTGGATGACTTTGGGACTACCACGTTCCTTCCAACCATGATTCTACAACCATTCCTGGTTCAGTATGAATCCCCCCGAGCTGGTTATGACAAATTGAGAAGTAGAGGCCCTAGGTGTGTAGCTGGTTCAGAGCTCCAAATCTATGGGTAGAATTCACTTTCTTCAGCAAAGAGTTCTTCTTGGGATAATAATAATATCAAAAGAAAAAGATTCCCCCAATCTTTGGGGTCTGTCCTATTTAAGTAGGACAAATCTTGAAATTAGGACTGTTGGATTTTACTGGTTTCTTTAAAACAATTAATTTATAAAATAATACTTGTTTACTTTAACTGCTAGTTTATTAGGAACTAGGACTTCTCAACCTGCTTGATTAAAGTGTTTATTTAATCTTTTAGATATTTTCATAATAATAATAATATACAATTTACAATACCATCTAAACATTAATAAATAATATTTAGTAACTGGCAGCCCACTTATGCATAAATATATATCTATAAAGTGTAAACATTTATAAAAGAATATATATATAATAATTAACCACTATATATATTTATTATTGAAGATCCTAATAATAATACTACTTTGGGGTCCTTAGCATTTTGTTTCACAAGATGCTTCTTTTAGTTCTTTTTAAGGGAAGGGTCCACTTCTTTGGACGGTTTCGGTAAGCTGGTAAAGGCACCTCTAGTCTCTCCCTTTGCATGTCAGATTTCCTCGTTTTAGCATGGTAGTTCCCGCAGTAGATGATGATAATAAGATTTATTTAATCTAGTCGAAATAGTTGTGATAAGACATGCAAGTGCTATTCAGAGTCCTCTTTGACTCACCACTTGAGAAGTACTAACCCTGAGTGCTCTTCAGAGCCTTTCAACTCAACACTCTCACATGGGCGTTACGTTAGTGCAATTCTAGAGCCTCTGCTCAACACTAGAGCTAGAATGTGGTTGTGAGGCACATCTAGGATAATTGTCCTTGGATCCAGTAATCATTTCTTTTAAGCTTGGAGTTCTCCAGGGCTCATGCCCAACACTCAACGTACATCGGGGCTTAGGCCCAGTATGAAATAGAATTCTCTAAATACATTGGGGCTTAGGCCCAGTATATAGGTCTTTTGTGTGTTTCTGAGTCCACGCTCAACACACTAACTAATCAACCATGTAAATCATGCTCTGCATAGTATAATGTAACAAAAGAGAAAGTCTCAGTATATCATAATTTTGTAATCACTTCTCGAAATACAACATAGTTTATTCATTCAGCTTTCCTGCCCTGCATATATTCAATAATGAAACAAATCAGGGTCCATGCCCAATACATCACTCATAAAGGATATAAATCAAAACATATAAATGCTATGTCAAACATAATAAATCACATATGCTGGGGCCGTGACCCGACATGACATCATAACATAGTTAGTAAAAAATTTGGGATATTACATCCTCTGAAAGGAAAGCAAGCCTACTTAAAGGACTGACCATTGTTTTTCTTTCTAAACAATCACATTCCTAAACAACAAACAAACCTGGTGGTCTCGGCGCTTGCTAAGATCCATTAACCAGTTCCAACCTAGGACTAATGAGACAAACAAAATGGACCACTACCCATGAAGACATAGGTGAAGCCAAAACAAAAAAGACTAACCCCACACTTGGGGTAACATTCCCTCTTTACAATTAAACATTCTTAAATATTTATTTCCACTTACAATTTAACATTATCTCAATTTATATAAGCTTGAATTCTTTGCTCCTAAGCTGATCCTAATTCAATTAAATAGTTAGATGAATTATCATAAATTAGTTCTGACCTCGAAATTACTTTTATCATAATTTATTTATTGAACTCTCATTAAATAATTTATTAACGTGATATGACCAAATACCACATCACTTTATTATTTACATCACATATAATTGTTAGCCATTCCACCTCCGAGTTAAACACAATTATCTCACGCCTACATCAACCTTCATAAGAGTTTTGTATTCCTTTAATGCTAGATGCTTTAATGCTGTAAATATATTCTTCATTATTTCAATGATCGAAGGTTCCTAATGCATTTACACTATCACATAGTCTCTTAATGTGTTGCTTACGATTGTTATCTATATCATTGTATATAGATTAATTGTTCAAATGCTTCGAATACATTCTCATCAACATATAATTTGTTACAGTCATAACTAATATAATTCCTAAATGTCATAATTTCAACCACTAATAATCTAACAATCGAATGCTCTTGATATGTATACATTATTAAATAATTTATTAATGTTAGAGTTACAATCATTTTCTAGGCCATTGTATATGAATTAAATATTCCCATGCTTCCAATACATTACAATCATTAACATTTAGAATCCGATAATGTCGAATTTACATCTACTATTCCAATGCTCTTGGTATAATTGCATTATCCATAATTTTCTTAAAGCTACTACTATTACCTAAGCCTTTGTATATGAATTAAATATTCCATACTTCTAATTCATTCTTGTCATAAGATACATTACAATCCTAAACATTATAACTGTAGGTATATGGAATATTAGGCAATGCGAAAGTGCTCATTTGTTGGAGGCGGCCATGTGGTGAATCCGTGCTAACTCATGTCACGAGTTATGGAGGCATCGAGAGAAGGAAGACACTATCCTAGGTCAAGAGAGGGAGGTTTCTTTAGATGGTGTATTTTCCACTGGTGTTTTTGTATCGGTGCAGGAACAGACTCTCGAAGGTGGACATAGGGTTTCAGGTGATGTTCAAGATATTACCAAGGCAGTGTCACCAGGTCCATTTCGAGGTACTGAGTCTAGGAAAAACAAGAAGGTAATCAAGAAACGGAATGGAGTTAAGCTGACTATGGGTGAAGACATCAGGGTGGCCAGTATTATGGAGTTGGTTGGTAAAACGTTGATAGGAAGTTTTTATGGGGTTCGCATCGAGGAGAAAGCCTTGAGAAATTGGATTTTAATTCATTGGGGGTCGGTTTTAGATTATGTACCTGAATTTTTCATAATGACTAAGGGCTGGTTGGGGTTCAAGATGAGGAATGAATAGGATGTGGCGAAGGTTTTTGAGAAGGTCTGGATGTGGGGGAAAACGGCTTTGAGTTTGAAGCCATGGAACCCTTATTTTGATCCAAGAAGGGAAAAGAGAGGGGAGGTACCGGTCTGGGTCAAAATGCCACGATTACCACTGGAGTTTTGGAATGAGGATCTAATTACGGCAGTGGGTAATAGCATTGGAAAAACCCTGATGGTGGATCAATCTTTTAAATACAAAGCATAGCGGACCGTTGCTAGAGTATTGGTGGAGGTGGATATAGCCCGAGGCCTTCCGGAGGTTATTGAGATTATAGCTGGCCAATCTAGCTTTTCACGGGTCTTGGATTATGCTAATCTGTCGTTCCGATGTGGCCGTTGACATGTATATGGACATTTAATATCGGACTGTATCCTTCCCTTTACCAAGAATAAGTGGGTAGTGAAAGCAACCGACGACAAGGGGGTGGAAGGAAGTCTTTCGGTCTAGAGCTCAAATAAGGTTTTGAGCCAGGTTCTTGGAAGAGAAGATTTTATTATGGAAAAGGCATCCAAGCCTGCTTCAAACATCGTTGCTGATAAAGATGTCTATGGGAGTACCGGTTTGGATCCTCCTTTACAGGATGATGGCCTTTTGGAGACAGAAGGGGATTTTTATCCCTCGAATTTCGCTTATAATGCATTTGAAGAGGCCGTGCTTACCCCTGGGCCGGAGGAGAAGGTTGATGAAGCAGTGGTTTCGAGACAGCTTACTCCGGACGGTTTTTCTAGTAAGTCAATTACACCTCCTCTGATTCCTTTAAAGAACTTAGAATCGGTGAGGAGCAATTTTTATATCCCTTTGGCTTTTTTAGGGTTAGTGAGCCCTGGACTAACTTTAAGGAAGTGCAAGAATTTTTTAAGGAATCACACATCGGATTATTTTGTTTTTGTTGGGGATCGGGGGGTTATTAGAGCCTCATGGGAGTCGGCACATACCTATGCTTTGAGATCTCAGGTTAAGAAGGGCCCGTTTTTGTCCAGAAAGGCTTCGGGGGATGACCCTCTGGCCTCTTGCAGTTTGGTGAGGAAGGGGCTTAGGGAGGATTTGAGTCTCTGTTTCACCTCGTCCCCTGGCTCGTTGGCACTTAGAGATTTGCCTTCCGGGAAGGTGATTTTATGAAGCTTTTCTCCTTCAATTGTCGAGGGTTAGGCAGCAACCCTAAATTGCTTGCATTAGGAAGGTTAGTGGAGATTAATGATCCTGATATTATAATACTACAGGAGACAATGTGTGGTGGGTCTAGGCTAGTCAGTCGACTGAGTAAGATTCTTACAGGATGGAGTTTTGTTTGGGTGGATAGTGCAGGGTTATTAGGGGGTTTGGTTTCAGGTTGGAAGGATTCGGTGACTTTGCTGAATAGTTTCACTTTTCAGTCAGGGTTAGGGACTACTTTTAGTTGCATGGAGATTGGTTTAACTTTTAATATCCTGAATGTATATAGCCCTTACAACAGCAAAAATGTTTTTTGGAATGTTTTTTTCAAGAAATCTTTTCTTAAGGATCTTCCATTCATCATTGCAGGTGACTTGAATGTTACGCTCTATCGAGGTGAAGTCTGGGGAGTGGGGGCTCGGATGGATCCGTTTCATGATACTTTTTGGTACCATATGCTGGAGGGAGATATAGTGGATTTGGAACCTGATATTTTGAAATCGACCTGGTTCAATAAACGTTCAGGCACTGTGGCTCATGCTAAAAGACTAGATCGCTTTCTATTTATGGGGGATTTTCTATGGGGAGTAGGAAGGACTCGCTCATGGAGATTGATGGGGGGTAATTCCGATCACCTACCGATTATGTGCTGTATTGAAAAGGGGGATAAGAAACCGGGTTCGCGTTTCAAGTTCAATCCATATTGGATGGGCCACGAATATTTTATTGCAATGATAAGGGCCAACTGGAGACATTTTGATCCTACATATGTGGAACGTTGTGACATACAGCTTGTATCTACTTTAAAAAATATCAGGGATCTTACGGTGGTCTGGTCGAAAAGGATGAAGCAGGAAGTGGACGGTAGTTTAAAGGAAGTGGAACAGAGCATTAAGGAATTTTATGAAGGATCACCAGTGCTTTCGGACGCCTTTCACATCACGGAATTGACCATGTTGGAGGAGAAGAAAAATAAGTTGCTACTTGAAAGAGAAGCTGAAGTTAGAATGAAAAGTCGAGCTTTCTAGTTACAGCTTGGGGATGAAAATACAACATATTTTCACAAGATGGTTAGATACCGAAAGAGGGTCAACATGATCTAGGATCTACTTGATGGCAGGGTAGGACTCTAAAGTGTTTTCAGCAGCTGGCAAACGGAGGAGTGGCTTTCTTCAAGGATTTTTATCAGGAACCCAAGGTAATAAGTTACAGGAGATTGTTACGTTAGCTACTAAATTCAACGGTTGGGTGACGGAAAAGGATAATGTTACTTTAAGTGGTCCTGTCTCGATGGAGGAATTACATAAAGCATTACACCTATTAAAAAAGGAGAGGAGCCTGGGTCCGGATGGTTGGACACCAGAGTTTTATATTGCATTTTTTTTATCTGATAAAAGAGGATCTTTTAAGAGTTGTGGAGAAGAATAGGATCACGGGCAACCTCCTTGCTAGTATTAATTCCACTATTATTATGTTAATTCCAAAGGTTGAATTTCCAAAGACCTTTGGGCACTTTTGCCCAATTTCATTGTGTAACACACTCTATAAGGTGATTTCTAAGATATTTGCGGAAAGGTTCAAGCCTTTTTTGGCAAAGTATATCACGCAAGAACAATTTGGTTTCCTCCTAGGCAGAAGTATCCATGAGGCAGTTGGCTGTGCCCAGGAAGGAATCCACACTTGGAAGACTCGTAAACTTCCGGAAAAAGTATTAAAGGTAGATCTATCTAAAGCCTATGATAGAACAGATTGGCTGTATATCAGGCTAGTCCTCATCCAGATAGGTTGTGATCCACAATTTGTTAATTGGGTGTGGTCTTGTATTTCGACTATCAATTTTTCAGTTTTAATAAATGGGGCTGCTTCTAGCTTTTTCAGCCCAGAAAGGGGCGTGAGACAGGGGTGCCCGCTATCCCCCTATCTCTTCCTGCTGGTTATGGACGGCTTGAGTCATCTAGTAGCTGAGTCAGTGGATAACAAAACTATGATGGGAATTAGCTATGGAACTATGAGATTGACCCACATTTTCGTTGTGGACGACGCATTATTCTTCTTGGGTAACTCGGTGGCTGAGGTAAGGGGTATAAAAGATATGTTTTGGCTTTTTAGCAAGGCAACAGGTATGCTCATAAATTTCGAGAAATCAGTGTGTTATTATAATGAATTAAATGATGCCGAGAAGGCAGGTTTTCTAGAAATCATGCCTATGGAGACAAGTATTCTAGATGATGGGTTTGTGTATTTGGGCTTTCACCTCAAACCAAACTGTTATACTAAGAAAGACTGGGAATGGTTAATTGATAAGGTGGAATGCAAGATAAAGTTTGGTTGTAATCGCTTCCTATCCAAGGGAGGAAAGATAGTACTGATTAAGAGTGTGTTGAATGCCATTCCGGTGTATTGGTCGATTTTAGCAAAAATTCCTCTTGGGGTTATGCATGAACTCAGAAAGATTTTTTTTTCAAATTTATATGGCAAGGAAAAGAAGTTAGAGGTATGCACTGGACATCATGGGAATCAATATGTAAACCCAAGGAAGCTGGGGGATGGGGATTTAAAGATTTATTTACTTTTGGAATGGCTTTGGCAACTAATTCAGTCTAGCAATTGATTTTGAAGGAAGGTAAGTGGCAGGATATCTTGAAATTTAAGTATATACACAATATTACTATGCTTAATTGGATTCGGTAACACAATAAAAATGGCCGATGAGGATCGCTTTTCTGGAAAAATATCATTGCAACATTTTCAGTTATTGGGGACCGGCTGATATGGAAGGTGGGGAACGGGCATGAGGCTCGCATTGGATTGGATAAATATAAGGGAGTGTATCATCTACTATTGTTACCTCAGGAAATAGTGAATAGAGAGGGGTTTCATGGTTTTGGCGAATATCGCAGAAGGAAGCTCACATTTTATATAGAAATGGAAATCAGCCGCAACCTTACAGATACCTCCGAGGTGGACTGAGAGATGGAAAGTATGGATCGAAGGTTTAACAAATGGTTTTATTCTACTGGGCAATGTATCTGATACCTTACAATGGCAGGGTTTTGAGGAAGAAGGCACATTCTTCGTGAGGGCAGCTTATAAATTATTATGGAGTCATCAATTTCAAGAAGATCCCTGGTGGTGGAGGAAGCTATGGAAAGCTAAGGCGACCCATAAAAGTAAAAATTTAGTATGGATAATCCTACAGGGCAAGATTTTAACGTGGGAAAAGCTGAAGAGGAGGAATATAGAAGGTCCTGGGAGGTGCAGTTTATGTACAGAGGTAGATGAGGATGCCGACCATCTTTTTCTGTATTGTCCTTTTACTCTACAAGTATGGGAAGATTTGAGACAGTCACTACAGATGGCTTTG
Source organism: Larix kaempferi (assembly GCA_027924585.1). Classification (NCBI taxonomy): domain Eukaryota; kingdom Viridiplantae; phylum Streptophyta; class Pinopsida; order Pinales; family Pinaceae; genus Larix; species Larix kaempferi. The sequence goes on along the minus strand of BSBM01000447.1, from coordinate 2,462,216 downwards.
GTGGAAGTCAGTGATTCATATGAAAACTTTATGAAGCAATGGTTCGAGGATCCTAATTTGAAAAGGATTAGATGCCTAGTTTTCTTGGTTCCATGGTATGTGTGGATAGCACGTAATCTCTTGATCTTTGAGGATATTAATCAACCTTGTTTTTTTGTGATGTCCCAGGTCCTATCGATTTATAAATTATTTTAGGGATTGGAGAATAAGGTTCAGGACAGAAAACTAAAATCTATTTCTGAAGTTGTGGAGGATAATGTGGGTTTTTTCGATGAAGCATGCAGAAATAATCAGTGTGGCATGGGGGGTACACTGAGGCTTTCAGGGACTATGCATTGTAGCTTTCAAGCTAATGGAGACATGGGCACCAACAATAGAGTGGAAGGATTATCTCTACATACTCTATTACTTTTGGCCATTGAGAAGAATGTGGAAACTCTTAAGATCTATGGGGACTCTGAGATATGGATCAATTATATGAATAAGGTTAATACATTCAACAATCACTCGCTTCAGAACCTTGGAAGCAATATAACAAACGCGGTAGCTCTAATCAAGAATGTATCTTTTCCACATGTTTACCAAGACCAGAACACCCAAGCATACATTCTATCCAAAGCAGGTTTACTTATGGACAAAGGACAATGCAAGAAAATATCTTATGGCCAGGATACTCGTGAAATCAACTGGTTTCACTTAGCTTCTCTTAATTAGATCTTTTTTGGATCAACGTTTTTAGACATTTTTGTGTAACGTTTTATAGAAGATGAAAGTTTTTAAAAAATATTGAAGGTAAATTGTCAAACTAAGAATTAGTTTTTGGACGAATGTGTACAAACAGTTCTTGCATTTTTGCAGAAACTATTTTTGGCTATCATGCTTACCAAGCACCTATGGAATGTATTTTGCTCTTAAAGATCAATATATAACTTTTTTCTTTGGAAAAAGGTCAAAGATTCATAACTACTATTAATCTAAAATGCATTATCCCATAATTTCTTAAATCCACAATTATTATCTATTAATCTAAAATGCATTATCCCATAATTTCTTAAATCCACAATTATTATCTAAGTCATCATAAATGAATTAAATAATAGATATAGAAAATTCAGAATTGTTTTTTCCAATGTCGTTCACATCCATCAACAATTACAAAAAATTGGTCTCTGAACATCAATATCGACTACATTTTATAACATAATCCTACGGATCTATTCCATTCTATGACTTGTACCGGTGCACTGGAAGTAAGGAAGCATATCTATCTGGAGAAAGGGATGGCGCAGATCTAACTGGAGATGAGAAGTGAAAGTAAAGTTCAATCTTTGAGTTGCAATAAATAGATAAGGGTATAGCTATTGACTGGAAAGGTAAAGGCACAGTCTCTGCTCTTAGATTTACAAAACGGAAATCCAACAATAAATTTTCTTTTTATTTTCTTCTGAGGTGAATCTTGGATCTGGGATCTGCAGTGTGAATAACTAAAAGTACAAGGTTAACTTCTTAAATCTAAAATGGTGAATAACTAGTGATCGAATCAATCCGCAGAGGGTTTATTTAAATAGCCAAGTCACAGATCTGTAAGTAAAATTGAAGCTTAAATATAAACTGAAGATACAAAAGCTTAAAAAAAAATTCATGTATTTAAATGAACATCAGAGATTGCAGATCAGTTTCTAGCCTACATATGTATATCGAAAATAACAATGGTAAATTCCAGATCTATAAGTAAAATTCAATCCTAAAAATAAGCTGAGAATATACAGGTATATAAAATGATTCTCATATATAGATCGATGCCCAGGATGGCAGATCGATCACACATAAACAGGAAAATATAATAATCTAAGATGATACACATATCTAGATCGATGCCCAGGACGGAAAATCGATCACACATGAATAGGAAATACAATCATATAAAATGATTCTCATATTTGGATCGATGCCCAAGATGACAGATCGATCCTACATAAACTAAGAAAATACATTCACATAAAATGATTTACATATTTGGATCAACGCCCAGAAAGCAGATCCATCACACATAAACAGGAAAATACAATCATATAAGATGATTCACATATTTCAGATCGATTCCCAGGACAATGACATATCGATCACACATAAACATGAATATATAATCATATGATATTCTCAGGTTCTGATAAAAATATTGTGCAGAATTAAAATATATTAAGAAGGAGATATGGTTGAAATATTACAGAAAGTTTAACCTACAGATCTTGCTTTTCATATATCACTAACAATTTCTAAAGTCTAATTAAGTTACGTAGTCTTAAAATTTACAGAACAAGAATATATATTCATAACCACCACAAAATATCATCTACAATTCATTAGAAATTCTTCCAATATTTACAAAAATTCAACAATAAAAAAGGAAAACCCATTGTGCCGATTATAACCAGCAACTACCCATAAAATTGTATCAACTACCCATAAAATTGTATCTAGTAAAAGAGTACATAATATTGGATTTTGATGTAAAACCTGTTCAGACGTTGTGTCGACCGTCGATGAAGTATCTTGCATAATTGTCGTCAATCCACTTCGAACTCCAAGATTTACCGAGGACCCTTTGGTTGACCTCCCTACCATATCGAGAGTACTCTTCTTCCTCCCGAATCCCCAAGAAAACGGGGTTGTAAGAACATACAAGCCCTAGATTTCCACTGCGATCTCTCAATCCCTAAAAAAGCTATCAACCAAACTCCAAGGAATCACTCTTAATCAGAAATTCTATTTTGAAGCCCATCCAACACTAGGGAGCAAGAGAGACCCTCTCCTTCTCCTCCCTTTCTTTTATAACCCAAGCTTGCATGACATGTGTCTTCTCACGAATAAATGGTTTTTAATTTAATAATTCCTTAATATTTATCCTCGTGCAAAAAGTGCCACTCTCACATCACTGTGCACCAAAATCCTTTAATTATCTCTTTGTTGTCTCCCCAGTCAATTTCTTAATCGCTAAATCAGTGGGTGTAGGTGGAGTGGTCTCTATATGTGTATTATTCTAGTTTTGCTCCATAATTTTATTAATTGAATATTATTTGAAACTTTAACTTCATGCATAACCATTTCTAGTATAAGGACAAATACATCTACCCCAATTTCCCCTTTTTCTGAAATGTCATAAAATAAAATATTCTTTTATTCGATTTTCTAAAATTCTATATGCAACTTTTATCATATATGCATAATTGTTTTAAATGCAAACAATGTGAGTAATAATAAATTTTCAGTCATTGTCTAGGTACCCCTTCGACAGGTCCTTCCGACAACTTCATTTTCCTCTTGTGTGGGGAATACCATGTAGCGATCGGGGAGTTGTTACCGTGATCTCTCGACCACACTTCCTTGAAGACTAATGGCAATTGAAGGATAAGGTTCTCCTTATCGCACGCCCCTCAACTCATCGTATGCAACCAAGTCATTGTGGCCTCTCCCTATGGCACACGCTTCCCCAGGTGAGATGAAGCGGCTTCTGACCCATGCGTGGAGTGCTAATTCAGGGTCGACAGTCTGTCGTCGTACCCTTATGTATGTTTCTCCTTCCTGCGACCCCTATTGTTCCATTGTGATTCAGTTGGTAAATCCTTTTACCTGCTACTGCACACACACTCAAAGCACACACTAATATTGTGGCACCATAAAAATTATCTCATCATACATCATATTTTTCATTCATTTTTATCTAAGTCAATATCATTCATTCACATCTATGGAATCAAAGGCATTGTTTATTGCATTCATATGGAACATCATCATAATCTCTCAGTCAGTCGAGCATATCTATCATTCAACCATCATTGATTTCATAAATCTGCTAATCATTAAGCAAAACATGCATTTCGTTCATACACATGATATATTTCATAATATCACTAATCGTTAAGCAGAGCATGCATTCACTTATTATTTTAATCAAAATATCCATTTCTATAAGTGTCGTTCATTTTGTCATTTTCGTTTATCATTTTCTTGTCATGTAAATCATCATGTGTTTTTTAGTCGTTCAAACATTTAAAATATTCAAAGGACCATTTTACTAAATTTTATTCGGTCGGGTCAGTTGGCAAGTTCCCTCAAGTCTACGGCCAGTCAATGTATTGAGGTGGGCGTTACATACACTCCCTCTTATTAAAAATTTGTCTTGAAGTTTGAAATAAAAATGGAAAGTTTTGACGCATTTCAGTCGCGTCTTGCTAGGTTGTAGAATTTGGGCTATAACTGTCCCACTAAACCTTGAACTGGTCGATCACATGGTGCTTAAGCTACCATGTTTGCTGGTCCAATACTCGGATCGGTTGCAGTGGTCTGTCGTCGTCCTTTATTTTTCCCTTGTACTCTTCCATCCCCCTGGTTTTGCCAAGGGAATTCACTCTGGAAGTGTGGCCCTCCACATTTCCAACATCCTTCCTTTGGGACTCTAGTGGTACTACCGGTTGGTGCATTGTTCCATTGTGGTACAAACTGTGATGCTTTCCCAAAATGTCTTGTATTATCATTTCTTGGCGGTGGTGGTCAGTAGGGTGTTCTTTATTCTCTATTAGATCTTCCACCGTAAGATCCCTTTCCAAAATTCTCCTGTCCATAGAGTTGATTGGGTTTATGGGAATGTTGATTGCCTCGGTCACAACTGACAAAGTTCTTACAGGGTGGTCCTTTGCTCGAAATCTCATCTTCTTCTATGAGGGCCTTTTGAACTGTGTCATGTAAGGTTGAGGGCATGGAGATGTGAACCTTATCTTTGATATTGTAGGTCAACCAATAGACATACTTGTTCATCTTTAGTTTCTCTGTTGCGATGTGGGGTGCATACCACAAGAGTTCCATAAAATTGATTTCGTAATCTTGCACCGTCCTACCTCCCTGTCGGAGAGCATTGAATTTGTTGAGCTGCCTCTTAATGAAATATTCTGACAGATAGTGCTTGTTGTATTGTTCCTCGAACAAATCCCAAGACACTTCATTGATATCAATCCCCAACTATGGTTTCAGAGTTATCCACCATACTAGTGCTTCGCTTTTCAGTTGTAGGATAGCCATATGCACCTTCAGACTTGAGGTGATATTCCCTCAAGGAAAAGCACATCGCCATATTCTCCAACCACGCCTCTGCGGTGGTTCCCTCAGTGGAACCCCAAAACTATGGAAATCTTACTATTTCCAGTTCTCGATGCATGCTAGCTGGTGGTGGGTTTCGAGGTTCATTTGTGGGGATTAGAGGTCGGTCTTCTTCGCGGTCTAGCTGGTTCATTAGTGCTTCATTCATTCTCTAAAATTTCCTCATCATGGTCATAACTTCGTCGACGGGTAGGTTAATAGTATCCTCCGATATTAGTGGTGTGGGTGCCATAGGAGTCGATGAAGTTAGTGGATGAGTTTTTCTCCCTCGTCCTCTCCCAATTCTACCTTTGCGAGTACTTCGATCCATGATAGTGTCTGTTGAATGGAAATTAAAATTAATTGGTTCAAAAGTAAGTCATCAAAATCCTTGCAGAAACCTCTTGGTCCTAACTAGGTTCGACCATGCTCTGATACCAAATATAAGTCTGTGATCTGCGTCTCCTTGTTGTATATATATGTGTGTGTGTGTGATTTCTGTTAACATTCCCTCTTTACAATTAAACATTCTTAAATATTTATTTCTAGTTACAATTTAAGATTATAACTCAATAAGGTCCAAGATTCACAACTACTATTAATCTAAAATGTATTATCTCATAATTTCCTAAATCCATAACTATTATATAAGTCATCATATATGAATTAAATAATAGTTATAGAAAACTCAGAATTGTTCTTTCCAATGTCGTTCACATACATCAAAAATTACAAAAAATTGGTCTCTAAACATCAATATCGACTACATTTTATAACATAATCCTACGGATCTATTCCATTCTATGACTTGTACCCGTGAACTGGAAGTAAGGAAGAAGATCTATCTGGAGAAAGGTATGGCACATATATAACCGGAGATCTAACTGGAGAATTGAAAGTAAAGTTCATTTTTCGAGTTGCAATAAATAGATAAGGGTATAGTTATTGACTGGAAAGGGAAGGGCACAGATTTTGCTCTCAGATTTACAAAACAAAAATCCAGCAATAAATTTTATTTTTATTTTCTTCTGAGGTGAATCTCGAATCTCGGGTCTGCGGTGTGAATAACTAAAAGTACAAGGTTAACTTCTTAAATCTAAAATGGTTAATAACCAGTGATCGAATCAATCCACAGAGGGTTCATTTAAATAGCCAAGTTGCAGATATGTAAGTAAAATTCAAGCTTAAATATAAACTGAAGATATATAGGCATAAAAAAATTAATTTGTGTAATTAAATCAACATCAGAGATTGCCGATCAGTTTTTGGCCTACATATCTATATCGAAAATAACAATGGTAAATTCCAGGTTCTGGTTTGAATTGTACAGAGACAAACTATAGGTTTAAAAATATAACTTCTAGATCTAGATCACTCCAAGGATCGTAGATCGGTAAGTAGAATTCAAGCTTAAAAATAAACTGAGAATATACAGGTATATAAAATGATTCTCATATTTATATCGATGCCTAGGATGGCAAATCGATCACACATAAACATGAAAATATAGTCATATAAGATGATGCACATATCTAGATCGATGCCTAGGACGACATATCGATCACACATGAATAGGAAAATACAATAATATAAAATGATTCTCATATTTGGATCGATGCCCAAGATGGCATATCGATCCTACATAAACTGAGAAAATACATTCACATAAAATGATTTACATATTTGGATCGATGCCCAGGACGATAGATCGATCACACATAAATAGGAAAATACAATCATATAAGATGATTCAGATATTTCAAATCGATGCCCAGGACAACGACAGATCGATCACACATAAAGAGGAATATACAATCATATGAGATTCTCAGGTTCTGCAAAAAATATTGTGCAGAATTAAAATATATTAGGAAGGAGGTATGGTCGAAATCTTACATAAATTTTAACCTACAGATCTTTCTTTTCATATATCACTAACAATTTCTAAAGTCTAATTAAGTTAAGCAGTCTTAAAATTTACAGAACAAGAATATATATTCATAACTGGCAGAAAAGCTCATCTACAATTCAATAGAAATTCTCCCCAATATTTATAAAAATTCATCAATCGAAAATGAAAACCCATTGTGCTGATTATAACCAGAAACTACCCATAAAATTTAACTAGTAAAAGAGTACGTAATATCGTATTTCGAAGTAAAACCTGTTGAGATGTTGCACCGATCGTCGAGGAAGTATCTTGCAGAATTGTCATCGATCCACTTCGAAATCCAATATTTACTGAAGACCCTTCTGTTGACCTCCATACCGTATCGGGAGTACTCTTCTTCCTCCCAAACCCTCGAGCAAATGGGGTCGTAAGTACATACAAGACCTGGCTTTCCGCTGGGATCTCCCAATCCTCGGACAAGCTATCAACCAAACTCCAAGGAATCACTCTTCATCAAAACTTCTATTACGAAGCCCGTCCAATAGTAGGGAGCAAGAGAGACCTTCTCCTTCTCCTCCCTTTCTTTTATAACCCAAAATTGCATGACATCTGTCTTCTCATGCATAAATGATTTTTAATTTAATAATTCCTTAATATTTATCCTCATGTAACAAGTGTCACTCTCACATCACTATGCACCTAAATCGCTTAATTATCTCTTCGTTGTCTCCCGAGTCAATTTCTTAATCCCTAAATCAGTGGGTGTAGGTGGAGTGGTCTCTATATGTGTATTATTCTAGTTTTGCACCATAATTTTATTAATTGAATATTATTTGCAACTTTAACTTCATGCATAATCATTTCCAGTATAAGGACACATACATCTACCTGAATTTTTTTTTTTTTTTTTTTCTACTGAAATCTCATAAAATAAAATATTCTTTTATTCAATTTTCTAAAATTCTATATGCAACTTTAATCATATATGCATAATTGTTTTAAATGCAAACAATGCGAGTAATAATCTTTTTTCCATCGTTGTCTAGGTATGCCTTCGACAGGTCCTTTTGACAACTTCCTTTTCCTCTTGTGTGGGGAGTACTATGTAGCGATCAGGGAATCGTTACCGCGATCTCTCGACCACACTTCCTTGGAGACTAATGACGGTTCATGGATAAGGTTCTCCTTATCACGCGTCCCTCAACTCATTGTACGCCGCCAAGTCATTATGGCCTCGCCCATACGGTACACGCTTCCCCGGGTGAGCTGAAACGACTTCCGACCTGTGCGTGGAGTGCTAATTCAGGGTCGACAATCCATCATCGTACCCCTATGTATGTTTCCCGTTCTTACGACCCCTATTGTTCCATTGTGAGTCAGTCGGTAAATATGTTTACCTGCTACTGCACACACACACTCAAAGCACACATTAATAATGCTGCACCATAAAAATTATCTCATCATACATCATATTCTTCATTCATTTTTATCTAAGTCAATATCATTCATTCACATCTATGGAATCAAAGGCATTATTCATTACATTCATATGGAACATCATCATAATCTCTCAGTCAGTCGAGCATATCTATCATTCAATCATCATTCATTTCGTAAATCTGCTAATCATTAAGCAAAACATGCATTTTTTTCATACACATCATATATTTCATAATATCACTAATCGTTAAGTAGAGCATGCATTCATTTATTATTTTAATCAAAATATCCATTTCTATAAGTGTCGTTCATTTCTTCATTTTTGTTTATCATTTTGTCATCTTGTGAATCATCATGTGTTTCTCAGTTGTTCAAACATTTCAAATATTCAAAGGACCATTTTACTAAAGTTAATTCGGTCGGGTCACTCGGCAATTGCTCTCAAGTCTATGATTAGTGAATGTACTGAGGTAGGCATTACAAGTAGTGAGAGTGAACCATTAGGGGGCATACCTCCATCCTATTGCTCACTCATAGACTTTCCATATTCCCCCACCGGCTCGACATACCCAATTTTTGGGAGGAAGGGGATACCCAGCTACTTCCCAACCGCAATGATTTCATGTAAAGAAGTTGCATGTCCGCATAGAGCTCCTTCCAAAATTACATCGGCACGTTGTTTGCATGCTCCTTCTCCTCATGCTCTAGCAGGACTTGGTCAAGCATACTTTTCACCACCCAATACAGGGTCACGGTCTGCTCATATAGGCCCTGACATCCATGCAAGGATCCTAGATCCTGAATCCATGGTTCCCACACTACTTCCTCCACCATCAGTACCACATCCTCCACATCTCTCCATACGCCCTGCTCCAACATTTCCATGTATGCCTGGAGAGATACGGGGATCATCGAACAGTAGTTCCAGGAAACTTCAGCCACTCTAATTTTCTCACGACTCGCCCTATGCCATCCTCTACGGTCTATAGCTCCCCTATTCCCCTCAGGATCCATACCCCTTTTGGTCCGCAGACCCAACATATTCTCCCCACTAGCCTTGAGCCAACACTCCTCTTTGCAACCCTGCATGATGACCAACAACACCACCACACAAAGAATGCACAAAATGCAGCATGGCCTAGAGGCTACTAACACACCATCAAATGAGAAAATCCCAAACATAGAAAAGCTCGACTGCCTATCTCTCGGTTTATCAACACTTCCCTCACCAAAATCCATAATGGAAATAGTACCTTCCAACCTGTCTCTCGTACAGTTCCTTACCTCATCCTCCCTCCAACTAACTGTTTGCATGATCTCACCTTGAACTAAGATCACCTTCATCATAACCCCACAACATACATTAATGCATCCACGTACCATCATAAATACTAGCATGCACCACGCGTTGGGAAGGGCTCGCCACCTATCCTCAATGTAGTATCCCACCACTGCATGTCACCTCCCGCATCAGAGGATTTTTAACTTTACTTGTTAGCTTATAGTTTATAGTATATTAAAATGTGCATTATTTTAATATTATTGATGTGGAAAACGATTAAAATATTGTTGTAATAAGAATTTAAGTTTGAATAAATGGTCAAAATACATGTGAAAGAGATGGATGGTATTATATAAAACTACTACTCATAGAAATTCTTCATATTTTTTGTGACCAATTTTAATAAACAAGATTGTAACAATATTTCAAATAAAAAATAAACTTCTACAAAATTATAATAAGATTATAATAACAATTCATTTCTAATACAATATATTTAAAAAATTGATATCCAATATATTTAATTATTATAGTTAAGTAAAGTTGGTCATAAATAAAGAGTAACCATAGTCATTATAGTATTTTAAAATGGCTAACCACTGACAAAAATAACATACATAATTCTTAACCTTTGATTCTTGGTAAATATGTTCTCATGTCACATTATGTATAACCATTACATATGAGTAAAATTAACATCATTGATTGATGCGTATTGCAATGTTCCATTACAATTAAATAACATCATAACCCTAAGGAACATCATAAGTGACATAACCATTAAAGAATATAACAATGTGACATAATAATATAAGACATAATTCTATCACATTCATAATGTGCTAAACATACACCTATACATATGCCTATCCAATGATGGTCAAGCACAATTAACCTTAGCTAACTGATGTCAACCATAGTCAACCATGTTCATTAATGTCAACCATGGATAACTAAAGTAACCATGCTTAATCAAGTCAACCACAGTAAATAAAGTCAACCATGGTTAACTAAAGTCAAACATGGTTTACTAAAGTCAACCTTGGTTAACTATTATCAAACTAATGTCAAACATTATTCAAACTTTAGTGAACCATAGTTGACTATGGTAGACATTTGTTTGCTAAGGTTAAGTCATGGTTGATTATTATTTGACCATGGTTGACTTTAGTGAGTCATGTTTGACTTTTCTTTTCCATGTTGACTGTAATATCCCGAATTTCGACTGATTATGTTTATGCTATATATTAGGCTTAAGCCCCGATGCATATGATTTAATTATGATGTACTTATATTTATGGACCCGGACTGATGCAAATTTATTGTTATGCACTGGGCATGAAAGCCCCGATGTATTGAGTGATGTCTATCATGATATGTGGGTATAAACCCTAATTTACTGAGATGTTCTTTGATTATATTGTGCAGAGTCTTATTATGCATGGCTGACTCTTATGACATATTAAGCATAAGCTCTAGAGCGCATGGATGACCTATGTGTTGGGCATAAGCTCCGATGCACATAGAGGAATTTTATTAGGTGTTGGACATAAGCCTCGATGCACATAGAGGACTTTTATTATGTACTGGGCGTAAGCCTCGATGTACATAGAGTGTTGGGCATAATCCCTCGAGCACTCCAAGCTTGATAACAAATACCGGATCCGAGGCCATTTTTATATTCTAGATGTGCTTCACAACCACATTCTAGTACTAGTGTTGAGCAGTATGCTCTGGAATTGCACTAGCGTAACGCCCATGTGAGAGTGTTGAGCCAAAGCTCTGAAGAGCACTCGAGGTTACTTTATCTTAAATGTGTTGAGTCGAGAAGACTCTGAATAACACTACTAATCATCAAAATTATTTAATTGGTTAGATGAATCATCTTCTCATCAAGGACTGCGGGAACTACCATGTTAAACAAGGGAATCCAACATGCAAGAGGAACCTAGAGTCACCTAAACCTAGTAGACCTTTTGAACCTACTTTTAGCCTTGTCTTTTAAAGTTGACCCTATTCTTTAAAGAAAAACATCAAAGTTATAAAACCCTATACCATTTGATTTAATCAAATGGAAACTAAGTATAACGAACACACCAAGGTGCAAGTGGTATACATAAAAGAATAGGTATGATTATAAAAGATACCTAGTATGAATAAGAGGCTAATTATAAATGAATACATTTACAAAGCAAAGGGACAATTATAATTAGTATTAAATATATTAGTTATAAATAAATAGTATTTATAAAATAAATATATTAAGTAAGAAATAGAGTTCTTTATAAAGGAAACACTTAATAATAAACTAAAGTTAGATTTGATAAACTATTCAAATTATATAAAAATATTAATTCAGAACTGAAGAATTAACTTAAGTTAAATTATTAAGGAAATTAATATTCTTTCAAACTGCCATTTTGGAAAGTTCACCTATATAAAGAAGGATAACTCCCAAGAGAGAAATCATCTTTTTCTTCTATCCTTCTCTTATGGTAAGAGAGGAGAAGAGAACTTTCCACAGAACTGAAGGAGCTTATTATTTTCCAAGATCTGATATATCAACAATAGTTTTCCCTAGTTCCTCTAGTTTTCCTATTGCATGTTGGAACCAGCTCGGGGGGATCCATTAATGAACCAGGAATGGTTTAGGGTCAAGGTTGGGAGGAACGTGGTAGCCCCAAAGTCATTCGGTTCAATTATTTGCAGGTCAACCCGATCAACACATACTTGTTTTCTGTAACTAGTGTTTGAAATTTTCCAGGTCCATACTAGCAGAGGGATCAAGCTGCAATTATACAGGTATGAGATACGCTTATGTTCTTTTCAATTTATTATTAGACTGCTAAACTTAGAAATTTAATTATGACAATTTATTTCATAGTAAACTGGTAGCAGTAGTTAATGAGAGCAAGGGCCTATGGCATTGGATCTCCTGGGTTATTATTCCTTTTTCCAAAGTTAAAATTTTGGGTTAAAGTTCAAAAACGAATTTAAATTAATTATAGATTGAGCAGAATCGTCTCCTATAAGGAGACTGATTCGCTTGTTTTATTTCCAAGCTCATAATCTTACACCTTTTCTACTTTAGCAAAAGAAAATCGAATTTATGTTGTAGATTAAATTAAAACTCTTATAACCAAATGCCCTGCCAAGTATTGGCGTAGAAATTACTTTCCAACTTATTTCCAAACCCTTACTATGCCAACGTTTATTTAAAAATATTAAATGAATGAACCCTATCAAGATCCTTTTTGTAAACCAAATAAAAAAGCATCTCATTCTTCATTAACAGAATTTAAAAACTAGGAATTCCCTTTCTGAGCAGAGGCATAACTAGTTTCACTTTTATCTCTAGCAAAGATTTAGTAGGGCCGATCTTTCCTTCTTTAAAAGCTTAAAAAAAACGCAGCTATGCAAACAATAAAAAGAAAACTAGCTACATGAAGTTTTATCAACGCAAATTTAATTATGAAATGCATTTTCAGAATGTAGAAAATAAAGACCAAGTTTCATGTTCGAATTCTTTGCCCAGTCCCATCAAACCAACTCATTACAGGGGTCGAGTTTCCTGCATGGGTCTTTGCTTTCCTAATTAAATTTTTAGAGCCATAAACACAGGACAAAAGAAAACGATTTCAATTTCAACCGGTACTTATTAAAATACCCATTGCAGAAAGAAAATCGATTTCATCCACAGAATCATGACCAGCGTAGCATCCAGTTAGGGATTTTCCTTTTAATAATCTTTTAAAAGTAAACACTTCAACCCTCAATCTACCATAATATTCATTACCATGAATTTATATAGACAGACACTACACAATCAACAAATATTTAAATACAGAGGTTAAATATTTAGTTAATATGAGAAGTTACATAGGGTTTTTGATTTAAAGAAACAAGGTTCCATTACACCACTCAACAATGGAAGAGAAGATCATTTAAATTCATGAATCCTGAAGCTTACCTAGACCACATACATTAGAAAGAAAAACAACAAAGTATACAAAACACACCTAGCGATTCCTTAAACCCACACATCCAGTTTTAAGTGTCAAGCAACCCACATAATCCAAGTATAAAGCTTACATTTCAATGACTTCAGGAATTTAGAGCACTCAGAATTCCACATAGGATTTACATAACTCACATTAAGTTTGGGATCGAATTGAAACACAACTACAGACATAAATCACTTAGAAACTTCTTTTCAATATTCCATAAGCAGAAAACATAAATCGAAATGCACAGGGGTCAGTTAGGGTCTCCCCATATCTTTTTCCCTCATTGAAAAACGAAAGGAGCTAACTACACAGGTCGTGACTGCCCACGAAGAGCCCAGCTGAACCTTAAAAGTTACCATTCCTCAAAGCAATGTTGAAGCCACAGCATTGGCACATAAGGCAAGTGGAGACCTCCTTTTTCAAACTAAAATGCCATACAGGCTACAAAACAATGCTGTGGATCATACATTACAGATAATTCCATTGAGCTTGGCCACGACTTGCATTTTCAACCAAGCAATTACATATTAAACCCTAGTTTTAAAACCATAACACAAAACTCTTATTTTACAGAGCAACTAAAATCCATAGTCAAACTCTAGCTCGAATGGAGGGATTGGCCGACAAAGGGCTAGACTTACCCATAAATCACCAAAGCTACGAATGCCCCATGCCCATTTAAAACCTCACCACCGAAGCCTTGCCAATTTAACACAAGACTAATTACGTTACAACTAGCAAACGATAATATTAAATAAAAGTGTTGAAACAAGTCTGGGTACAATGGTTAGCTCTCGAAAGGCTCCACGCTAGCTGGTTCAGAGTAGATCGAGCTCTGTCATGGGTGCCTCCAAAAACAGAAGAGCATGGATCTACTTGCCCCTCCAAAACAAACAACACGATAATGTAGTGGGTTAACCAAACCCTTAGGTATTTTTCCCTAGATGCCATCAAGCTGGATCCCATTTGCATGGTTGGGTGTTGGACTTCATTAATGATGCACCAACCTCCACTAAGATTTGAATTCTTACCCATTTCATATAGTCGTGAACCCCTTTAAACGATTTGCAAATTTTACATTTAATTAGGGATCAAAACCATATTAGTAAACTTTTACATAGATATTAAAACCTAGGCAAGTAGATATTAAGAGGCCTTTAACATTACCTACAAAACAAATGAGGAAAATGACTTTAGCATGAATGCTAAGTAAGTCTTACCGAATGCTACCAAGACCATCCCCTCAAGCATTAAGAGAACTTTAAGATACAGTGTCATATAAACATCGAACCAAAACATTAAAATTAATGTGAATGCAAAGTTACAACATTCAAGAGAATGACATATAATCTTGATATAGACCTAAAAGAACCCTAACCTTCCAACAAAGCATTAACTGATCGATCAGACGAAAGCACTACTTCGAAGATCAATTATCATGCTATTGCATCACTTCCGCAACAATCATAAAATAGAATACAACCATAATAATTCAATTCAGATAATGAATCATGAGCAGAAATATAAACCATACATATCTCATTATATTAATAGATCTTCTAGTTATCTTCCTAGTGCTGAAGTTAATTTGACAAACATTTACTGAATAGACAATGTTAGCCATACACGATTTTTTTTTTAATTTTCTTTGCAGTTTTAAGGACATTACAAGTGGTATCAGATCCCAGCTACAACACTAAGATACCTATTGGGATCATTACATAAAAACATCCACTATAGATACATATATTTCAAAATTTACTCATTACTTTCTTATGCATATAAACTAACAGAATTTTGTTCTCCCAAATTTGTGAAATATTTCAGGTACAAATACAACAATATTAAGAATACAGAGATGCAGCCGTTGCAGGAAATGCCTTCAAACAATATATGCGTATGATTTATCTTTTTCACAAACACTAACAAAATTGTTGTTTTACTGACAGACCAAAATGTGCTAGGTATAAAATGCAAACCAAATCCTGGATGCAAAAGAGTAAACAACAGTAAGTAAAAACACCTGATCATAATTTTCGTTTTATAATCGATCTGCATAATATATTTATATCAAAAATAAACTGAATTGGTATGACATTTAGATATTTTTTTCTTTTTATATAGTCCAGCAAGTAGAAAGGACTACCTAGGAGGAGAAATATTTAAAAGACCTATGTACTAGGACAGATGTATTGGTCCCAATTAAAGATAATAGTGTTTAAGAACCTTTAGTTAGATAAATCAAAGTATAAAGATGAATATATTCACCACCTATAAGTAGGCACGCATGAACATAGTAATTATCCTCTACATAGAAGGTTAAGAACAAAACATCAAAAGAACCTTAAGCAGGATTACCCTACAACTACAGAGTGCATCTACAAATTAGTATGGTATAAGTAACTGTAGTTAAGAAAGAGGGATGTAAATCCTTTATAAGAAATACTTAAAACCTATGATAAAAGTCATAACTGATACAGGAATGAAATTATTTTCCAAAAAGAACTTAGCAGGAATAGCTAGATACATCAGAATGCGTTGACCTTTAGTAAATTGAAAACAGGTGCTCACATATGTTGAACCATAGATCGTAAGTACCAAAGAAACATAAACTAAACTCCAAGATTCGAAAATGTGGTGAATAGGTTGTACGCAATATTTTGATAGCGATAGAAGTAAATTAGCCTCTTGCATGAGTAGCAAGTCAGAGCATGTGGTTAGGCCATCGTATAGAGAGTTATAGGATATTTAAACCATTTGGATACCTAGTGTCGGAAGCACGAACTAGAAATATTTATATATTACAATACTAGTGACACATAAACAAAATATAGAAACTTGAGAAGAGTGACATAAACTCGATAGGAGTAGTTAAAAGTGGTATTTTGTTTATAGAATTATGAAGCAATGGATATGATTACCCTATACTATGGGTAGTTGCATCGTATATTAAGAGTACTAAAAACATACAAACATGACCAATGAAAGACATTAGAGTTTCATAGTAAAACTACAAAGTATTTATACATGGCAAGGTTACGCACCTAGAAGTCACAAGATTAATCACAAAGAGAATTATCGGGAAAGTTGTTTAAATTACCAATAACAGTACTAGAGTTTAATATACAAAGATTAGCAAGGTATAGCCTATGCTTAAATTGTTGACAGGACAAGGATATGTCCGGATCTGGTTCTGACTACACTTGTAGGAAAAGAGGTAAATGCAATAATGCAGGAGATTGAATTATGGGAAAACAATATGTTTATAGACAAGAAAATCATAAACTTAATAAATGTATGATGAATAAGAGGTTATGATATAATAAACATGTGGGAAGAAAATTGTAAGTGAAAGGCACATATTGGTGCAAAAGGTTTCACCAAACCCTTGTGAACCAAGAGTAATACATGGGGTAATAATTGTATAATTGTTTAAAGAAAGAACAGGTGGCAGGATGATTGATTACAACTAGACTAATAATAGTCAACTGCATGAATAAAATAATCTATTTAGATAAGGAAACAAAATCCTATTATGAGAAATGTAGGTGAAATTAATGACATCTGCATAAAACTCAACTTAAGAAATTAAAAATTGTTGAAATAATTGACTCATGCTTGTTACAAGATACTAGGAGTACCCTGGTTGGTTTAGAAATATGTTTAGCATGTTTAAAATAAACCTAGGGTGTTACACCAAAACTTGAAAAGATTAGTAGGACCTAATGTTGGGTCGGAAAGAAACCTGCAAACACACATAAAAAGTCTTGGATTGCACCATTTTATATAAACCCCAAACTCCTGTAAAGGTATTCATCATGACCACTGGAATAGGTCTGAGATAAAATGTCACAGCCGTGTCTAATGCTCCTAGGATGAACTACTTACATAAGTATATGTTAGTACCATTACAACTACGAGTTTTCAAATTATGATTTGATTCTTGATATGATTACTTCGCATGTGCAAACGTTTTGACAAACCTATAGGATGGGCTAAAAAACATACCTTGTAACTACCCTAATTTTGGTAATAAAGATAAAAAAATGACGTAAGTACTTAATAAATACACGAGGTATCTCCTAGACTAACAAAATCTTCATTAGTATGGAGCAGTAAAAAGATCTGGACAACTTAAGAGTAAGTAATGAGCAATAAAAAGTTATAGACACCTTGCGATTAAAATAATGTTAGGGTAAAAACTTTGGAGTTTCAGCAATCCCTTAGACTACTATTATCCTAATTTAGCAAAACATACATAATGATATGCCCAGGAACATCTAGTTTGACAAATCCTATTTGAATATTGAGCTAGTATTGTAATGTCCCTAAAAATAGTAAAAATTAAAAATTTTCTTTTACCACTATCATTGCCTGAACAGATAATATTTAGCAAATTAACTTCAGTACTGGGAAGTTGTATCAGTCTTGGTTGAAGAATTGAGAAACTATGTTTTATGAAAGTTGGTCTTACATCATATGTTTTTCTGCGGAAGCGATGCGGTAAGGTAATGTGAAAAAGAAACGCAAGGTATCATCATATATGGTTTAGATGACTAAATTAACACTAATGTAAAAATTTAATGTTCCTCTATAGTTACTTTTTGTCTATAGCCCTAAATGTATGCTTGGTTTCATTTTAAATGTTTGACCTTGTTTATATCTTAAACTCAGGCCTGATGGACTTTTTGAGAAGAGAATGAATGTCCTTGGGTTGGTAGTCATGCTACCGACGAAGCTGTTTGAGAGGTAAGGAATGGGTATTTGGATTATCCCAGGCTTTACTTAGAAATCCTTGCTAAAGCATTTACTTTGTTCATGTTTTGCAGGCATGAGATGGCTTTCCCCTAAACTACCTAATTCGACTACTTAGTAGGAAACTAGTCCTCTGCATTGAAAGAGGTCCAAGAATTAACTTTGTATGAGCTTTGAAATAACCCATGGGGTTTGCACCACTACGACCCAAACTATATCGTTTGGATAAATATGGAAGTATTAATGGATGTTGGTTGTATTTTTAAATGCTACATGTGATATTCACGTGGTTTTGTTTCCAACTGGAATGAGGGTTTTACCTTGGTCTTCATGACTACGTTTGTCATTTCATGGTTTTGGTTGGGGGGTAGATTCTTGTTGTGTCTGGTTTCGACAATGCTCTGACCTGAGCTACACTCATGGTCAGAGGAGTCATTGCTACTAAGTATGGAGATGGAGGATGATATGATCCACTAACAGGTAAATTCCTTCTCAAAAGAGTTCATCATTCTAATTTCTATAGGATTTTGTGTTGCCTCTATCTAAATCATGGTTATTCGTGTTTTCAATGATAGGTTTGCAAGTATGGTGTTCCCTGCATTGGTTTCTAGCAAGTGACAGGAAACTTGGGATTTCGACGTAAGTCTGGTAAACCCAGGTCCTCCAATATTCATTCCTTCCTGTCGCATCTATGGTTGCAAGCTCTGTAGATTTGATCTTCTAAATATAACTTCGATGTGCCCTTTGGGCTCACTGTAAATAATTTCGAAGTTTCTCTTGGGTCGTTTCTGTCCCAGACATCTAATGAGAGGGAAAACAGTTATGGCTAAGTTTGTTTTGGACTCTCCTGGGATTATGAACAGCTAGTTAATGTCTATGATATTTTTACTGTTGATAGATGATAGGATAAACCTTTGAGGGTTTTGTTTTCGCTACTGTAGAAGATTTGAATGTATACCTCTGTAAAAATCTCTATCGTTTTGATAAGAAAAAAACCCCAGCGTTTCTGGGTTTCGCATGAGCTTTTGGTGTTTGGGTTTTATTGGTATTCCTAACTGTGTATGCCCTTTGAAGGAATAATATGCCACTGATGTTTTCTATAAAATGTCCTATGTTGATTTTTAGGTATCTTTGTAGATTTTGTTTTATGGTTTAAGTATAGGGTTTTAACCTATGTGGATGGAAAACGCTTTACTGGCAGAGAGTTTGACTTTGAATGTGTTTGGTATTTTATAAAGTGTGATGGCTTTGTGTTTTAGCTTCGTCGTGATGAAATTTATATTTATAATTAGATGTGCATGGTTTAAGCAAGTGTTTGGCCCCTTTGGATGGCCTCTGTCTAAAGGATGATTTTCATTCTCTTTAAAATTGTGGGTTGATTTTAATTTAATGGACGAGTGTTTAAATAACAAGATGTGAATGCATTTGATTTTTATACTGTAATGCCGGGTTTCCTCCAAGTTTAAAAATCGATTTCAGAGAGGAGAAATGAAATGCTGATAACCCTAAAATCGTATTTAATCTTGGGATACTATGTTTTCCTGTCATGGCATACGAATTTGTTTCACCTCTCTAATGTATTTGCTTTGAAGTTTCAGTTTATTACTTATGGTGTGGAAGTGCTTTTATCAATGGTAGGGCAGTCGTTGAAATGACTTCTTATTTTCAATGCATCAGTTGTGGCTTGACACTCTATCCCTAGCATGGACAGTAGATAATTTCTTTAATGTTTTATGCTACGTGATTAAGTTGGTAATAAAGTTATGGGCCAGCAGAAATCCATGATGTAACGAATCTTTGTAGCATAGTTTGAATGTAAGTCTGTTTTGAAGGCAAGAGATTCGACCCTGACACGACGTGGTTTAAAGAATAATCTATGGAATAAATAATTAAAGGAGATTACTAGCCTATATAAGGCGTCCCTCGTTAATCCTGGGATAAACAAAAGTGTTCTACACGAAGGGTTTTCCAATGGTTTTGGTTTAGGAGTTTTCTCATTTAAAGAAAAACTCAATATGGTTTCGAAAGTTTTTGACTTGCGTTTTGATTACTAGTTTAAAATGTTGACCCTAGTGTGCTCAAACTGGGATAATTTAAATATAGAGAGTAGGGGTTTGAGAAATACGAATTCATTTTTGGTAGAGAATAATAATTCATGCAGTAACAATATCTAATAACTGTTGATACTAATGGTTTTGTTTATATGGGTATCTAGCAAAGGCTAGCTAGGCTAGCCCTTCTAGATCCATGCAACATTTAGGGCAGGTGTGTAAATAGAAATAATAAATGAAATTTAAACCTAAAGCTTAAACCTTGAGAGCCCATGCCATTTGGCCCTTGCTCCATGAAGAAAGAAATAAAACTATAATGTATAGAAACATGAATACTATTAATTCCTCTTTTAATTTCTAATTCTAATTGAACTGTATGGAAAATTTATAGCTCATACCTGATTTTTGATGCTTGATCTTCCCTTCCAGAACCTGCACACTCAAGCACTAGTTAATGGAAAAAATATTGACCTAGATGACCTGTAGGGTGATCTCTAGTTGAATAACCTTGGGACTACCATGTTCCTCCCAACCATAACCCTTAGACCATTCTTGGTTCTAACTGGATCCCCCCGAGCTGGTTCCAACATGTAATAAGAGAAGTAGAGGATCTAGGATAGGCTGCTGATCAAATCTGGGAAAAATAGTAAGCTTCTTCAATTTTGTAGAATATTTCTCTTCTTAATACCATAAGAGAATGATAGTAGGAAAAGATGATCCCTCTCTTGGGATTTTCCCTTCTTTATATAGGTGAGTTTGTTTGGAATATAGATGTTGAGTTTAACTAATAATATTTAGCTTTTAATTTAATTTGAATTATAATATTTATGAAAGATATTTTATTAACTACTCACTCCTAGTTTATCTAGGACCTTTATTAGATGTATCGTTAAGTTAGATTACACATAAGAATAATACCATTTAATAATATTAATAATAATAGAAACATGAGAAATATCTTATGCATAACCTTTATGCATGTTATTTACATAAGTAATCTTTTTCTTTTATAAATATTAAATCTAATTATTCCATAATTAAGTATGATAACTCTTTGATAAATATTAAGTACAAGGTCCAATCCTCTGGACAGGGTCTTTTGGTAAGCTTGGATAGTTGGCTAGGTTAGGTACCTCTAGGTCTCTCTCTTGCATGTTGGATTCCCTTGTTTAACATGGTAGTTCCCGGAGTCCTTGATGATAGATAGAAAATGATTCATTTAACAAATTTATATAAATGTGATGAATAGAAGTGCTATTCAGAGTCTTCTCGACTCAACACTTTTAAGATCAAGTAACCCCAAGTGTTCTTCATAGCTTTAACTCAACACTCTCACATGGGCATTACGCTAGTGCAATTCTAGAGCATCCCGCTCAACATTAGTACTAGAATGTGGTTGTGAAGCACATCTAGAATGTACAAATGGCCTCAGATCTGGTATTCTTTATCAAGCTTGGAGTGCTCCAGGGCTTATGCCCAACACTCTACGTACATCGGGGCTTATGCCCAGTATGTAATAAAATCCTCTAGGTATATCGGGGCTTATGCCCAGTATGTAATAAAATCCTCTAAGTACATTGGGGCTTATGCCCAGTATGTAATAAAATCCTCTAGGTACATCGGGGCTTATGCCCAGTACATAGGTTGTCTGTGTGTTCCTAAGTCCATGCTCAACACATTGTATAAATCAATCATGTAAATCATAAGTCTGCACAATATGTAACAAAAGATCATCTCAGTATATTAGGGTTTGTACCCAATCTCATAATAAAACATAAATCAATACATTAGGGCTTTCTTCCTAGTATATAACAATAATTTGTATCAGTCAGGGTCCACGCACAATATGCAAATCTATGAAAGAACTGAATCATGTGCACTAGGGCTTATGCCCAATAATCAAAATAAATCATATGTGTTGGGGCTTAAGCCCAGCATATACCATAAAAAATAGTTAGTCAAAATTCAGGATATTACATCCCTCCCCGCTTAGAACAACACTGTCCCGGTGTTCTAGGGACTAGAAATGAAGTCATGAAATAAGGCGGGGTATGCCTCTTTCATGGTTGTCTCATTTTCCCAATTAGCCTCTTTTGGTCCGAAGTGCCTCCATTGCACTTTCAACTGGGTGATGGTCCTTCTTCCAAGTTGCACCTCTCTCTTGTCCAGAATGTGGAGGGGCTCCAGCATGAATTCCCCTTTGGGTTCCACCTGTAATAAGGACCAATCAATCACATGTTTATTATCGTATACATATTTCTTTAATAAGTATGCATGAAAAACATTATGAACTTTTCCATGAGCTGGTAAGGCTAACTCATATGCTACTGGCCCTTTCTTGGCCAGTATCTCTAAGGGCCCACAAAATCTGGGGGCCAACTTCCCGCATTGCCCCAAGCTCAAGGAGCTTCGTTTTCCCTTCACTTTTAAGAAAACATGTTCGTCGACTTGATAGTCTTTGTCTTTTCTCTTACTGTCCGCGTAAATCTTTTGGCGGTCTTGTGCCTCCTTCAAGTTTTGTTGTACTTTGGATACTAGTTGCTTCAAGTCTTTTCGTAAGTTGGGGCCTAGCATAAGTCTATCTACTAGACTATCCCAAGTTACAGGCGTTCGACATTTCCTGCCGTAGAGTACCTCGAAGGGGCTCATCTTGGTAGAGGTCTAGTATCCGTTGTTGTAAGCAAACTCTGCGAGGTGCAAATAATCCTCCCACTTTGTGGGGTTGTTCATAACATACATCCTCAGCATATCCTCAAGGATTTGGTTTACTCGTTCCGTCTGTCCGTCGGTTTGGGGGTGGTACGCGGTACTGAACTGTAGTTGTGTCTCCAAACCGAAGAACAATGCCCTCCAGAAGTTGCTAGTGAACTTCATGTCTCGATCAAAAATAATTTCCTTGGGTACCCCATTCAATTGGAAAATCTCCTTTAGGAAGATGTCCGCGATGTGAATGGCTTTGTAGGTAGACTTTACTGTTATAAAGTGTGCTGCTTTGGATAACTTGTCTACTACTACAAAGATGGAGTCATTCTGCCTCTTACTTTTTGGTAAACCTGTAATGAAATCCATACTGATGACCTCCCACTTCCACTCTGGAATGGGTAATGGTTGCAGTAATCCCGAAGGGTGCTGGTGTTTTTCCTTAACCAGCTGCCACACCTGGAACTTAGCAATGAATAAAGCTATGTTGGCTTTTAGTTTAGGCCAAAATAAGTGTTTCTTTATTGCTGATATCATCTTTTGATATTCCAGCTGTCCCGGATAGGGATTTTGGTGGAATTCTGTGAGGATGTTAGGTCGGATGTCTTCTCTTTCTGGAACATAAAGTCTCTCTTTCGACCACAACAGTTTTGACTTGTCTATCTTATACTTGTTTTGTTGTTGGAATAACCTATCCTCTTGGATCTTTTTAAGGATCTTGACATAGAATCGGTCACTCTGACATGCCATTCTAATCCTATGGTGTAAATCTGAGTTAGTTTGACTCACGGTCACCTCATATAACATATGGTCCCATCGACTTAAAGCATTGGCAATCTTGTTCTCCTTTCCCTTTATGTGCTTTATCTCGAAGTGGTACTCACTAAGGAAGGCTAGCCACTTGGCTTGTTTGGCGTTTAGGTCAGGTTGGTCAAATAAGTACTTCAGGCTCATGTTATCTGTATTTAATATGAACTTCTTTCCCATAAGATAGTGCCTCCACATATTCAAGGCATGGATAATGGCGGCTAGTTCAAGATCGTGTGTGGGGTAGTTTTGTTCGTGTTCCTTCAACTTCCTTGACTCATAGCAGATAGCGAAGTAATTTTGCATTAGGAATCCATCGAGCCCTTCCTTGCTTGCATCTGTGCAAACCACGAAGTTCCCATCGGGGTCAGCAATCCGTAGGATTGGTTTACTAGTCAAAAGTTGCTTTAACTTTTGAAAGCTTTCTCGCACTTTTTCGTCCAAAGAAATTTGGTCGTCTTCTTCTACAAGGCTACCATAGGACAAGCAATTCGAGAGAAGTTCTCAATGAACTTCCGGTAGTACCCAGCTAACCCTAAGAATGATCTTATGTCGGTTACCATGTGGGTGTAGGCCATTCCTTTATGGATTTAATCTTCTCGGGGTCGACTGATATCCCTTTCTCCGAAATTATGTGCCCTAGGTATTGTATCTAGGGTTTGTAGAAATCACACTTGCTAAACTTAGCATACAATTGATGTTCTCGTAGTACTCGTAACACTATCTGGATATGTTCTTCATGTTCTTCTTCATTCTTGGAGTAGATTAGAATGTTGTCAATGAAGACTAGAACAAACTTGTCTAGGTATTTACTAAAGATGTTGTTCATCATGCACATAAAGTTGGTAGGTGCATTAGTCAAACCAAAAGGCATTACCACAAACTTGTAATGGCCGTATCGGGTTCGAAACACATTCTTACTGATGTCTTGATCACGGATTCTCACCTGATGATATCCTGATCGTAAGTCGATCCCTGAGAAGATTTTTCGCTCCTCCGACTGTGTCAAACAAGTCATCAATTCTAGGGAGTGGGTAATAGTTCTTAATGGTTAACTTGTTGAGTTGGTAGTAATCGATGCACATCCGCATCGTCCCATCCTTCTTTTTAACAAAGAGTATTGGTGTTCCTCAGGGGGACACACTTGATCAGATATAACCCTTCTCGATCAAATCTTCTAGCTGAAGTTTGAGTTCCACCAATTCGGGCGGACTCATGCGGTACGGGGCTTTGGAAACTGGTACGGACCTGGGTGTTAGCTCTATGGAGAAGTCTAGATCTTGTTTGGGCAGTAGCCTAGGTATTTCTTTGGGAAATACATCCTTGAATTCTACAAGAACTAGTAAGTTTTCGATATTATGTTCTCTATCTGCTTCTACGCTTCGAATGTTGAACACAAAGAGTTTATAACCCTTTCTTACGCATTTCTTTGCTTGTAAGGATCAAGATATTTGTCTTACGAAGACTTTCTTAGGGATAGCTTGAATGGTTTTGTGATTCCCTTGGTTATCCGTGCATAGTATTGATTTTTTAAATTAGTCAAGTAGGGCATGATGTTATTCTAACTAGTCTATGCCTATTAGTACGTAATAAGACCCTAGTGGTAGGATATTCAATTCTACCTTGGTTGGGAAACCATTTAAATCTATCTCACAAGTTCTAACTAGTTCGGAGACTTTTCGCTTGGTACCGATGGCTAGTTGTACCAGCCATGGTTTCTCATGAATTACTCAGTTTAACTTACAAGTATCAACAATATTAGGGGAGACATAGATTCGGCATGCACTGAGATCTATTAAAACTGAAATGGATGTGTTTGAGATCTTACCCTCAATTTCAACCACAGTGGCCTGGTGATATGCTTATCGACCATCAAGTGCGGCATAATTTATTGGTGTTCTTTCCATGTCCCCTACGGTAGCGTTTGCTTGGACAATGTGTAAAACTCCGTCCGTCTTGTTGGGGCAATCTCTGAAGTAGTGGGGCCCTTGGCATTTCCAACAAGTAATGGTTGGTGGGGAAGCATTTGCTCCCTTGTTGAAAGCTGGATTGTTAGCATGTAGTGGGGGTGCATTTGGCCATGAATGAGTCCAGTTGAAGCCTCTGTTGGGAGGGAAACTATTGTTTTGTTTCTGGTAGGGTGGTGGCCTAAAACCTGGTCTTCGGTTGTCTGAAAAGGTTCTGAACCTATCTCTGTTTCTGTTGATGTTATCATTCCTTGGTTGTCCATGTTCATAACAGAGTCTTGGTTTGTGTAAAGTCACATCTAAGGTTTTGGGCATGTCAAATTCAATCTTCTCTCTAAAATTTGGTAGTAGACATCCCAATAATTGCTGTCTCTTGACTTTTTCATCTTTTATGTAAGGAACATAATGCAGCAGATCTAAAAATCTATTGATGAAAGCTTCCATACTTAGGGAGCCCATTTTCAGTTCATGGAATTCTTTGATCTTCTTGTCAAAGAATCTTTGAGACGTGTATTTGTCCTGAAATATTTTGCTGAGAGCATCCCATTTTATGTCCCTCATTTCCTGCCCTTTGGTGTGTTTCAAGTCTCTCCACCATCTGGCCGCTTTACCATTTAGGTTGTAAATGGCCAATCGGGCTTGCATTTCACTGGAATATTTGTGGACTTTGAAATAATTGTTCATCGCTAACAACCACTCCTTAGCCTTCTCCCCAGTATTTATCTCTATGTCATACGTTGGGGCTTTAATCTTTTTGAATTCTCCTTGTAAACTGTCGTCACTTTTCCTCCTTTTCTTCCAAGGAGGTGGTGGACCATCATCATTGGAAGAGCTCTTGCAGTCCTCTTCTTTTGGACTGGTATATTTCTTTGTGTGATAGTTTCTCTCTTTGAATGTATTTGCTGAGAATGTGGACTGTCCATGGGGTTTTTCCCCTATTAAGTTCTGAAGCAGAGCTTCATTTATAGCTTGTTGTTCTTGTCTTTCTTGTATATCATCATTTCTGAAACTTTGGAATTCTTCTTGTAGATTATGCATTGATTTCATTAGATCTGAGATTAATTCCACCAAGATCTCTTGCTCTTGTGGTGGAGAGTTAAAATTCCCATGTATGCTGTTGTCTTTTTCTGTATTCATACTCAGACTGTGATTGTACCTACAATGTCGTATCAATGTTAAGCATAGAAAATATGTTAGTTCATAATACACATATAAAAGAAAATTATAAATGTATGTTCTTGATTTACAAGTATCTACAACTGGTGTTCTTCTTGTAATGAGCCCAATAGGTCATTTAGTATTGTAGCTGGGCTCTGATACCACTTGTAATGTCCCTAAAAATAGTAAAAATTAAAAACACTTCTTTTACCACTATCATTGCCTGAACGAATAATATTTAGCAAATTAACTTCAGTACTAGGAAATTGTATCAGTCTTGGTTGAAGAATAGAGAAACTATGTTTTATGAAAGTTGGTCTTACATTGTATGTTTTTCTGCAGAAGCGATGTGGTAAGGTAATGTGAAAAAGAAATGCAAGGTATCATCATACATGGTCTAGATGACTAAATTAACACTAGTGTAAAACTTTAATGTTCTTCTATAGTTACTTCTTGTCTACAACGCTAAATGCATGCTTGGTTTCATTTTAAATGTTTGACCTTGTTTATATCTTAAACTCAGGCCTGATGGACTTTTTGAGAAGAGTATGCATGTCCTTCTTCTGACGAAGCTATTTGAGAGGTAAGGAAAGGGTATTTGGATTATCCCGGGCTTTACTTAGCAATCCTTGCTAAAGCATTTACTTTGTTCATGTTTTGCAGGCATGGGATGGCGTTTCGCTAAACTACCTAATTCGACTACTTAGCAGGAAACTAGTCCTATGCATCGAAAAGGGTCCAAGAATTAACTTTGCATGAGCTTTGAAATAACCCATGGGGTTTGCACCAGGATGACCCAAACTATATCATTTGGATAAATATGGAAGTATTAATGGATGTTGTTTGTAGTTTTAAATGCTACATGTCATATTCACGTGGTTTTGTTGTCAGTTGGAATGAGGGTTTTACCTTGGTCTTCACGATTACGTTTGTCATTTCGTGGTTTTGGTTGACGGGTAGCTTCTTGCTGCATCTAGTTTCGATAGTGCTCTGACCTGAGCTACACTCATGGTCAGAGCAATCGTTGCTACTAAGTATGTAGATGGAGGATGATACGATCGACTAATAGGTAAACTCCTTCTCAAAAGAGTTCATCGTTCTACTTTCTACATGAGTTTGTCTTGCCTTTATCTAACTCGTCGTTATTCATGTTTTCAATGACAGTGTTAACACCAAATTTGTGCTAAGGGTTCAGAAGGATTCTATACCCATAGAAATGCTGAAGGAGGGCTCTGCCCTAAAACCCCGTGGTCCGAAAGTCCAGAAGATCAAAGCTCTGTGTGATGGAGCTAGTCCGAGATAGAGAAAATTTGATAAAATTTAAGGGATTTTGTGGGGGATCAGAGAATTAAATTAAAAGAGTACGCCAACTGCATGTGCAGACACAAATGGACAACCGAGATCAAAGGTGGTAAAGGATCTATGGTCATGAACATTCATTGTAATAGGAGTTGGCGGTCCTTTAAATGCTGGTGGGGCGCTAGATGTAGGGCAGTTCCGAAAGTGATCGACGGTGCAGGTGCAAAGAGATCCAGATCGATGATCCATGTAATCTTCGCAGAATCAACATATGCGAAAAGGGTCATGAGTCAGAGTTGCGAAGTTTGGTTAAAGCCCCGCACATTCTGACGGCTTAGATCTCACGGGATGCAGATCTACAATGGAGGTTAGCTTCGCAGATGTTACTTGTGCATCGAATCGATAGGTTTCAAATCTGCGAAGTTGGTAAGGGAAGTGACATTTGATGGTTCTGATGAAGGCATGGTCAATATCTATGGTCCTGATCTGATCACGAGTGTTAGCAGATAAAAAGAATCTCCTCTATGGACTAATGAGTCCCAGATGGATAGAGGCCACATCACCGCCGTCGGGCATCTTCCCACCTATTACGAGAGCCGGTTCAATCATGTTCTACATTAGCTCAAGTCTCGGCCATCATGTATGCTCGCATGAGAGATCCTGTCAGGCCATCATGGAGAAATGATTGCTCAGGACTACTGTCATTGTCACGATGGTTATAAGCATGCCCCTATGGTGCACGACTCACATACATACCGAAAGGTGGTGAGCTCAACCAGTCAGACATTTTCAGTTGAGAGCGAGTAATGGAGGGTGGAAAGAGAGCCGAGGTGGTTATCATTCCAGAACGAGTGTGGTTCGAAGTGGAGGCAGATCAGATTCCTCTATCTCCAATAGGTCTCGACCAGGTGGAAGAAAGCTCGACCAGCAAGCCATAGGAACGGGAAGGCCTACCGGTATGTAAAGAGAATCAACGTCAGCTGAAGAAGAAACGAACATCTAAAAGCGAGGGGGACACATGCCTAGATACATATATCATCCAAAATTACATCCTACCCATAGAGGATGCGACACCTCCTCCCGTAGCTGAAGGAGCATCGACGGACATCTCACTGAAAATAGAATATTTCTTCAGTCTGGAGGGAAAATTGAAGACCCCGGAATGAGGTGGCGGCTTGTTCATAATGTTCCTTTTTTTCCCGACAAGTCTATTTCTGGCTAAGTATATGGGCATTTTTCTTCTCCATTTCGAGGTCAATTTGGGTCTATCTATTATTGAAACCACGATAGTTTATACCTTGCAAAAAGACATCTGTATTGTTAGCCACAACTGGTCTGATAGCCGTCGTTATCATTTTGTAATTCGCTATCAAGGGCAGCAAACTGAATAGCATAGGTGGCAGCATACTCATAACATCTTTTGTAATTGTTTTTGATGCTCAGTCCAGGGACGAGAGCCTATAAATATCAATGTAATAGAATAGCAAAGGGTTGGAAAATCATTTTTGGCCAAGGCCTGGGAGAGCCTGGTTCTGTATTTCTGAACATCATCCTTAATAGAATGGTAGTGCTTGTAATGGGTGTCCCAACAGAGATTCATGTGTTGCTTTGCTTACAGTTTGTTTACTCTCTTTCTCTAATGTGATCGTGCTTCCTATTATTCATTTCCGTTATGTGTTCTCTTTCATATCTGAAATCTATGTATATTAGTATAAAATTCTTGGCAACAGGCTCTAGCTATTGTTTTAGATGTTCACTCAACAGTTCTACTAAAGTCGATATCGAATTCATCAACGCTGGATGCTCATATCGATGGTTTGTTCATGCTTTCTTCTTTTATCACCTGAAATTAGCATTTCGACGGGAAGCGGGTGGCTATCTTGCCTCTGTTTTGGTATCCCACACTATGACACTGCTATTTGATTTGTGTGTTGTGTCTTGACTCCATTGCCCACATCTCTCTCATGATTATCCTGCCAAACTTTAAACGACTTTTCCCCCTTTGCAGAAGTCTAACCTTCTGAGTGCGTAGATTGAATATTTTTGATAAGAAGATTGTGTGCTTATCTTTAATTATTTTTAGTCTTCTTTGTGAATTCTTCATGGCTGCAAGTTTATTGATTATTTTCAGCCCTTTGTAGTCTAATGAGAGATCCCTCTCTGACTGTGTTGGGTCAGTAGCACAAGTCTAAAGTGGTTTTTACTGTTACCCCAGCTTTCCTTCTCCACAACCTTGGGGGTTATTTTGGGTGCTAACAAATTGGCACTGTTGCCGGGGAATGATTTTCCTATCATCCCTGGGAGAATGACTAAGTTTCAGTTTTGTTGTTGGTGAACAACAGTTAGACATAGAAAAGGTTGTATACCTTTCACTTGGCAAGTCCACTCATTGAGTTTTTGACACAAAGGCAACTCAACTGGGGAAAGAAATGGCGACTCCATCCATGATTTAATTTGCAGACTCCACCGAAGAACGAACTTAGCTATTTCAAACATGAAAGAATTAAGGTCCAGATATCAAGGTATAAAACTCCTCAAGGAGGTCTTGTTCTTTTGCGTTGGTTTCCTTTTGCCTTTATGTATATACATCAAAAAGTTCCTATCTCACCAAAGAGATCTAAGTCATGAGAGAGTCTCCTTTGTATATCCTTCACTGGAGCTTGAAAATGTACACCCTCCTTTCACCCTTAGAGCCAAACCCACCCTTCCTTCTGAACCACGTAATATCGATACACAGCCTCGCAGAACCCATGAGGGTGAAGCTAGTAATGTTCTCCCCGTACATACTCCCTTGCCTTCCAGATTTCAGTTGAGACATAGCCCTTTAAAGCTACCCCCTGTCCTTCATGAATTTCTTGCCAACTACCATAAACACCTCCCTATTTTTTATGGAGACTTAGGAATCCTCACTGTCGAGAAACATCTTCAAGGTTTTGAGCATTTTCTAAACCTTTTTGAAGTAGAGTATGATGATGTCTGTGTGAGACTTTTTTCTCAATCCCTCCAAGGAGATGTGAAGAAATGGTTCAAACACTTGCAACCTGAGTCCATTCATATGTGGGAAGAACTATCTGGAGCCTTTCTAGAATTTTGGGGTAAGAGAAGGTCATGGGACCTAGTTCTTTCAGAGTTTTACTCCATGAGAAGGAAAGAAGATGAGACCATGTCTAGCTTTAACAGAAGATTCACAAGCTTCTATTATAATATGCCAAAGGAAATTCAGCCCCTAGAAAATGTGGCTAAGTTATAGTATGATTCCATTTTCCCTCATGAATTGGATTTCCTTCTTTTGGAGAGAAGATCTTCCACCTTGCAGCATATGTTCACTGATGCGGTGGAGGTTGAAGACAATCTCAGAATGTCCAGAGAAATTTCAGAGTAGTGCGATAAGGATAGGACATGGAGAAGTTTAAAGTTTAGAAAATAAAATGGACATAGAAGATCTGAGATGTTTTCTCAGGACAGGCAGAGAGATAGCCGGCCTAGCCCTGTACGAGGAGGAGACGGGGCTGACGTGTTTGAGGAAGGTCGCACTCAGCATTTGGAAAGTCTCGTGATGTGAAGTCTTGAAGAAAGGCTTGGTCCACCCATTTATGATGAATACAGAGATGAAGAGGTCATAGGCTTCCTAAATGAGGGTGAAAAAAAATGATATTTCCTGCAATCAGCCTAAATAATCTAGAAGTCTCTCCAGGGAGGAAGATGCAACATCAATTCCTAACTCCTCTATTGTAATCCGCAAGAGTATAAATCCTGAAGGTGGCGGAGCCCTGTTTCCCGAAGCTGAATCATTTGCCAAAATAAGGAGGATTCTTAAAGCCATGAAAGAAGAAACCCTCGAGACTCTGCATGAAGAACCCTACCCTCATCCACGGGAAGAGGAGAGAGATAATGATCAAGAGGTTCCTGGAGTTCCGCAGTAGGCAGAAGCTTCTTTTCAAACTGAAGCTGAAAGGCAATATAGAGTCCTTGAGGAAGAATACAGGGCCCTCCAGGAATAATATGTGATCCTTCAGAGAAAATATGGATCTCTTGAATAAATTCTTGAGCCGGACGTGTACCTTCGACAAATTGACCAGATAGAAGAGATGCTCGAAGGTGACCAGGGTGGCCCACATGACGCTTATATGAAATCCACTTTTTGGACTAAAGATGATTATAGAATCCTTGAAGAAGTTCTCAAGCCTGGCCAATATCTCCATCCAGCTGACCAGATAATCGAGCTTTTTGAGGGAGACTGAGTGGGGCAGTATGATTTTCATGCAGGATTTTCAAACCTGGAGTCTGAATTTCAAGAAGAATTTCCTTTTCTAGACCCTTTCGAGGGACAGGGAGAAGTTTCTTTTGAAGTTCCAGAACAGAACCTGGTTTTCAACCCAAGGATCATAAGGAGTCTAAGAGGAAGTGTTATAGACAGTTTTTGTGTGGGAGCAACCTTCCAAGTTACAAAGGGATAGCCACATTGAGAAGGGGTGCTCGAAGTTGCTCATTTCAGTCTCACCAGGTTGTGCAGAGTTTTCAGTAGGCATGATTTTCGGGTCTTGATCGGAGTTTGTCAAAGGTATGTTATCCCTATGCTTGACATGAACACCCGGGGAAACAAATGGCCTACCTACAGCTCTTCCGAAAGAAATTCTACTAGGATGCAGGAGGGATTTAGAGGGTACCACGCTTTATATGATCCAGCGACAGAGCATAAGAAGAATTTCATCAGCTGGAGTATGGGGTTTGGTTTCACTCAAAGGGTCCTCGCCCATCACCATCACCTAGTTCCATTGACCCTCATTTTTCTGACGTTATTTGGGCATGATGGGTGGATCCACCTGGGGTGTTAGTTGCTGGACTGGTTACACTGGCATTTTTGTATAACCTAAAGCTACAGCCTCCCAAACGGGGTAGAGTAGATTACTCTGTATATAAATAAGCCCAAGTTTTTGGCATTTCCAATTTTAGTAATAGCTTTCAGTTTTCGAATAATAAAGGGAAACAGGTTACGGAATTTATGATCAGACAGGCCCAATGGAGCAGGCACTTGCTCTACGGTGTTCTTTGCTACCTCGCAAGGAGGGTAGCATCCCCGAGTAGGAGCCAGTTGTTAGCACCAAATTTGTGCTAAGGGTTCGGAAGGCGTCTATACCCATAGAAATGCTGAAGGAGGGATTTTCCCTAAAACCCCATGGTCCAAAAGTCCAGAAGATCAAAGATCTGTGTGATGGAGCTAGTCTGAGATAGAGAAAATTTGATAAAATTTAAGGGTTTTTGTGGGGTATCAGAGAATTAAATTAAAAGAGTATGCCAGCTGCATGTGTAGACACAAATGAACAACCGATATCAAAGGTGGTAAAGGATCGACGGTCATGAACGTTCATTGCAGTAGGAGTTGGTGGTCCTTTAAATACTGGTGGTGTGCTAGATGTAGGGAAGCTCCGAAAGTGATCGACGGTGCAGGCACGAAGAGATCCAGATCGATGATCCATGTAATGTTCGTAGAATCAACATACGCGAAAAGGGTCATGAGTCAAACTTGCAAATTTTAGTTCAAGCCCCGCACCTTCTGAAGGCTCAAATCTCATAGGGTGCAGATCTATGGCGGAGGTTAGCTTTGTAGATGTTACTTGTGCAACAAATTGATAGGTTCCAAATCTGTGAAGTTGGTAGGGGAAGCAACATTTGATGGTTCTGATGAAGGCATGGTCAAGATCTACGGTCCTGATCTAATCACGAGTGTTAGCATATAAAAAGCATCTCCTCTGTGGACTAATGAGTGTTAGATGGATGGAGGCCACATCAGCGCCGTCGGGCATCTTCCCACCTATCACGAGAGCCGGTTCAATCATGTTCTATGTCAGCTCAGGTCTCGTCCATCATGGTTGCTCGTGTGAGAGATCCTATTAGGCCATCATGGCAAAATGATTGCTTAGGAATGCCATCATTCTCATGGTGGTTATAAGCATGGCCCCCATGGTGCACGAATCACATCCATACCAAAAGGTGGTGAGCTCGACCAGTCAGACATTTTTAGTTGAGAGTGAGTTATGGAGGGTGGACAGAGAGCCGAGGTGGTTATCGTGCCAGAGTGAGTGTGGTCCGAAGTGGAGGCAGAGCAGATTCCTCTATCTCCAATAGCTGTCGACTAGGTGGAAGAAAGCTCGGCCAGCGAGCTAGAGGAATGGGAAGGCCTACAGGTATGTAAGGAGAATCGACGTCGGCTAAAGAAGAAACGAACATCTGAAAGTGAGGGGGACACATGCCTAGATACAGATATCATCCACGATTACATCCTACCCACAGAGGTTGCGACACCTCCTCCCACAGCTGAAGGAGCACAGGCAGATAACTCACTGAAAATAGAATATTTTTTTAGTCGAGGGAAAATTGAAGACCCCGGAATGAGGTGGCAGCTTGTTCACAACGTTCCTTTTTACTTTCTTGGCAAGTCTATTCCTGGCTAAGTCTATGGGCATTTTTCTTTTCTGTTTTGAGGTCAATTTGGGTCTATCTTTTGTTGAAACCACGACAGTTTGTACCTTGCAAAAAGATACTTGTATCGTCAACCACAGTTTCTCTGATAGCCGTCGATATCATTTTGTAATTTGTTGTCAAGGATAGCGAACTGAAATAGCATAGGTGGCAGCATATTCATAGCATGTTTTGTAACTGTTTTTGATGCTCATTCCAGGGCTGAGAGCCTATAAATATCAATGTAATAGAATAGCAAAGGGTTGGAAAATCATTTTTGGCCGAGGCCTGGGAGAGCCTGGTTTTGTATTTCTGAATATCATCCTTAATAGAATGGAAGTGCTTGTAATGGGTGTCCCAACAGAGCTTCATGTGTCACTTTGATTACTGTTTGTTTACTCTCTTTCTCTAATGTGATTGTGCTTCCTGTTATTCATTTTCGTTATGTGTTCTCTTTCATATCTGAAATTTGTGTATAGTAGTATAGAATTCTTGGCAACAGGCTCTAGCTACTGTTTCATATGTTCACTCAATAGTTCTACCAAAGTCGATATCGAATTCATCCTTGCTGGATGCTCATATTGGTGGTTTGTTCTTGCTTTCTTCTTTTATCACCTGAAATTAGCATTTTGATGGGAAGCGGGTGGCTATCTTGCCTCTATTTTGGTATCCCACACTACAGCGCTACGATTTGTGTGTTGTTTCTTGACTCCATTTCCCATGTCTCTCTCATGATTATCCTACCAAAATTTAAACGACTTTGCCCCGTTTGCAGAAGTCTGACCTTCTAAGTGCGTTGATTGAATATTTTTTATAAGAAGACTATGTGCTTATCTTTAATTATTTTTAGTCTTCTTTGTGAATTCTTCATGGTTGCAAGTTTATTGATTATTTTCAGCCCTTTGTAGTCTTATGAGAGATCCCTCTCTGACTATGTTGGGTCAGTAGCACAAGTCTAAAGTGGTTTTTAGTGTTACCCTAGCTTGCGCTCTCCACAACCTTGGGGGTTATTTTTGGTGCTAATAGACAGGTTTGCAAGTATGGTGTTCCCTGCATTGGTTGCTAACAAGTGACAGGAAACTTGGAATTTCGGTTTAAGTCTGGTAAGCCCAGGTCCTCCAATATTCATTCCTTCCTGTCGCAGCTATGGTTGCAAGATCTGTAGCTTCGAAATTTTAAATGTAACTTCGATGTGCCCTTTGGGCTCACTGTAAATAATTTTGAAGTTTCTCTTGGGTCATTTCTAGCCTAAACATCTACTGAGAGGGAAAACTGTTATGGTTAAGTTGGTTTTGGACTCTCCCGGGATTATGAACCACTAGTTAATGTGTATGATATTTTTAATGTTGATAGATGATAGGATAAACCCTTGAGGGTTTTGTTTTCGCTACTGTAGAATATTTGAATGTATACCTCTGTAAAAATCTTTATCGTTTTGATAAGAAACAACCCCAATGTTTCTGGGTTTCGCATGAGGTTTTGGTGTTTGGGTTTTATTGGTATTACTAGCTGTGTATGCCCTTTGGAGGAATTATATGCCACTAATATTTTCTATAAAATGTACTCTGTTGATTTTTAGGTATCTCTGTAGATTTCGTTTTATGGTTTAAGTGTAGGGTTTTAATCTATGTGGATAGAAAACGCTTTACTGGTAGAGAGATTGACTTGGAATGTGTTTGGTATTTTCTAAAGTGTGATGGCTTTGCGTTTTAGCTTTGTCGTGATGAAATTTCTATTGATAATTAGATGAGCACAGTTTAAGCAAGTGTTTGGCCCCTTTAGATGGCCTCTGTCTAAAAGATGATTTTCATTCTTTGTAAAATCGTGGGTAGATTTTAATTTAATAGATGACTGTTTAAATAACAAGATGTGAATGCGTTTGATTTTTATACTGTAATGTTGGGTTTCGTCCAAGTTTAAAAATCGATTCCGAAGAGGAGAAATGAAATGCTGATAACCCTAAAATCGTATTTAATCTTGGGATACTTTGTTTTCCTGTCATGGCATACGAATTTGAGTTCACCTTTATAATGTATTTTCTTTGAAGTTTCAGTTTATTACTTATGGTGTGGAAGTGCTTTTATCAATGGTAGGGTAGTCGTTGAAATGGATTCTTGTTTTTAATGCATCAGTTGTGGCTCGACACTTTTTCCCTAGCATGGATAGTAGATAATTTCTTTAATGTTTTATGCTGCGTGATTAAGTTGGTAATAAAGTTACGGGCCAATAGAGATCCATGATGTAACGAATCTATGTAGCATAGTTTGAATGTAAGTCTATTTTGAAGGCAAGGGATTCGACCTTGACACGACGTGGTTTAAAGATTAATCTATGAAATAAATAATTAAAGGAGATTACTAGCTTGTATAAGGCATCCCTTGTTAATCTTGGGATAAACAAAAGTGTTCTACATGAAGGGTTTTCCAATGGTTGTGGTTTAGGCGTTTTCTCATTTAAAGAAAAACGTACTATGGTTTTGAAAGTTTTTGACCTACGTTTTGATTATTGGTTTAAAATGTTAACCCTAGTGTGCTCAAACTAGGATAATTTAAATATACAGAGTAGGGGTTTGAGAAATACGAATTCATTTTGGTAGAGAATAATAATTCATGTAGTAACAATATCTAATAACAGTTGATAATTATGGTTTTATTTATATGGGTATCTAATACAGGCTCGCTAGGCTATCCCTGCTAGATCCATGCAACATTTAGGGAAGGTGTCTAAACATAAATAATAATTAAAATTTAAACGTAAAGCTTAAATGCTGAGAGCCCATGCCATTTGGCCCTTGCTCCATAATGAAAGAAATAAAAATATAATATACAGAAACATGAATACTGTTAATTCCTATTTTAATTTCTAATTCTAATTGAACTGTATGGAAAATTTATAGCTCATACCTGATTTTTTATGCTTGACCTTCCCTTGCAGAACCTGCACACTCAAACACTAGTTAATGGAAAACGTATTGACCTAGTTGACCTGTAGGGTGATCTCTAGCTGAATAACCTTGGAACTACCATGTTCCTCCCAACCATGACTCTTAGACCATTCCTGGTTCTAACTGGATCCCCCCGAGATGGTTCCAACATGCAATAAGAGAAGTAGAGGATCTAGGATAGGCTGCTGATCAAATCTGGGAAAAATAGTAAGCTTTTTCAGTTTTATAGAATATTTCTCTTCTTCATACCATAAGAGAATGATAGTAGGAAAAGATGATCCCTCTCTTGGGATATGCCCTTCTTTATATAGGTGATTTTGTTTGGAATATTGTTGTTGAGTTTAACTAATAATATTCAGCTTTTTTATTTAATTTGAATTATAATATTTATGAAATATATTTTATTAACTACTCACTCCTAGTTTATATAGGACCTTTATTAGATGTATCTTTAAGTTAGATTACACATAATAATACTACCATTTAATAATATTAATAATAATAGTAACATGAGAAATATCTTATGCATAACCTTTATGCATGTTATTTACATAAGTAATCTTTTTCTTTTATAAATAATAAATCTAATTATTCCATAATTAAGTATGATAACTCTTTGATAAATATTAAGTACAAGGTCCAATCCTTTGGATAGGGTCTTTTGGTAAGCTTGGATAGTTGGCTAGGTTAGGTACCTCTACGTCTCTCTCTTGCATGTTGGATTCCCTTGTTTAACATGGTAGTTCCTGCAGTCCTTGATGATAGATAGAAAATGATTCATTTAACCAATTTAAATAAATATGATGAACATAAGTGCTATTCAGATTCTTCTCGACTCAACACTTTTCAGATCAAGTAGTGCTATTCAGATTCTTCTCGATTCTTCAAAGCTTTAACTCAACACTCTCACATGGGTGTTACGCTAGTGCAATTCCAGAGCATCCCGCTCAACACTAGTACTAGAATGTGGTTGTGAAGCACATCTGGAATGTACAAATGGCTTTGGATCTAGTATTCTTTATCAAGCTTGGAGTGCTCCAGGGCTTATGCCCAACACTCTACATATATCGGAGCTTATGCACAATACATAATAAAATCCTCTATGTACATCGGGGCTTATGCCCAGTATATAGGTTGTCATTGTGTTCTTGAGTCCACGCTCAACACATCGTATAAATCAATAATGTAAATCATAACTTTGCATAGTATATAACAAAAATCATCTCAGTATATTAGGGTTTGTACCCAATCTCATAATAAAACATAAATCAATACATTGGGGCTTTCTTCCCAGTATATAACAATAATCTGCATCAGTCAGGGTCCATGCCCAATATGTAAATCTATGAAAGAGTTGAATCATGTGCACTTGGGCTTATGCCCAATAATAAAAATAAATCATATGTGTTGGGGCTTAAGCCCAGTATATAACATCAAAAATAGTTAGTCAAAATTCGAGATATTACAAGTATACTATAAACACACCCGGAGTTGTTTATGCTCTCTCTCTCTCTCTCTCTCTCTCTATATATATATATATATATATATATATATATATATATATATATATAGGTATAGGTATAGGTATGCATTGTTACGCTTAGATTATGCTTATGATACTTTCATACACAGTTCACATTATGAACATTAATGTGTTTCATTTTGCAAGGACGACTAGAGAATGACTAAGGGTACTTGGAAAAGAAGTGTAGTACCCAGAAATTGAAAGTTATTTATGATTTCTAATATTTGAAGTGAACCATATATAATTATGTGCAACGGAAAGTAATTTCTGATTCCTGAAGTGAACCATATACAATTATGTGCAACATAAAGTTATTTCTAATTTCTGAAGTGAACCATATACAATTATGTGCAACTGAAAATTATTTCTGATTTCTGAATTGAACCATATGCAAATATGTGCAACAGAAAGTTATTACTAAATTCTGAAGTGAACCATATGCAATTTATATACAAAGGAAAGTTATTACTTATATTCTAGACTGACTATCTGCATTGTGTTGCAACGAGAATTGTTACTTACGTACTAAAATATGATCATATGAATAAATGTGCCTTATGATGAAATGCTAGGAACAAATTGCATTGTCGGAGAAAAGTATGAGTATGAAAAGAAAGAAATGTCAAGGAAAGACTAACAATGAGGTGATTATCATATCCTTGCTTACTTTACGCCTTGATCAGATGTCATGAGACTGATAGTACCTTGAGGTTATTACAGGTAGGGGGTTAAGGAAGCCTCAACAAGACCTTGAATTAAAGAAAGGAGTTTGAATGCATGGAGCTGCATGGGAGAATGAAACTACAATGAGTAAGGCTTACCTCTCCTAGTCCCAGGTTCATTTCTATTCCCTAGAACACTGAGACAGTGTTTTTCTAAGTAGGGAGGGATGTAATATCCCGAATTTTGGTTGCTTATGTTTATGCTATATATTAGGCGCAAGCCCCGATGCATATGATTTAATTATGATGTACTTATATTTATGGACCCTGACTGATGCAAATTTATTGTTATGCACTGGGCATGAAAGCCCTGATGTACTTGAGTGATGTCTATCATGAGATATGGGTATAAACCCTAATTTACTGAGATGTTCTTTGATTATATTGTGCAAAGTCTTATTATGCATGATTGACTCTGATGACATATTAAGCGTAAGATCTGGAGCGCATGGATGACCTATGTGCTGGGCGTAAGCCCCGATGCGCATAGAGGACTTTTCTTAGGTGTTGGGCATAAGCCCCAATGCACATAGAGGACTTTTATTATGTACTGGGCGTAAGACCCGATGTACATAGAGTGTTGGCCATAAGCCCTGTAGCACTCCAAGCTTGATAATAAATACCGGATTCGAGGCCATTTGTATATTCTAGATGTGCTTCACAACCACATTCTAGTACTATTGTTGAGCAGGATGCTCTAGAATTGCACTAGCGTAATGCCCATGTGAGAGTGTTGAGCCAAAGCTCTGAAGAGCACTCGGGGTTACTTTATCTTAAAAGTGTCGAGTCGAGAAGACTCTGAATAGCACTACTAATCATCACAATTAGTTAATTGGTTAAATGAATCATATTCTCATCAAGGACTGCGGGAACTACCATGTTAAATGAGAGAATCCAACATGCAAGAGGAACCTAGAGTCACCTAAACCTAGTAGACCTTATGATCCTACTTTTAGCCTTGTCTTTTAAAGTTGACCCTATTCTTTAAAGAAAAACATCAAAGTTATAAAACCCTATACCATTTGATTTAATGAAATGTAAACTAAGTATAAAGAACCCACTCAAGTGCAAGTGGTATACATAAAAGAATAGGTATGAATACAATTGTAAAGCAAAGGGACAATTATAATTAGTATTAAATATATTATTTATAAATAAATATTATTTATAAAATAAATATATTAAGTAAGAAATAGCGTTCTTTATAAAGGAAAAACTTAATAATAAACTAAAGTTAGATTTGATAAACTATTCAAATTATATAAAAATATTAATTCATAACTGAAGAATTAACTTAAGTTAAATTATTAAGGAAATTAATATTTTTTCAAACTGCCATTTTGGAAAGTTAACCTATATAAAGAAGGACAACTCCCAAGAGAGAAATCATCTTTTTCTTCTATCATTCTCTTATGGTAAGAGAGGAGAAGAGAACTTTCCATAGAACTGAAGGAGCTTATTATTTTTCAAGATCTGATATATCACTAGCAGTCTGCCCAAGGTCCTCTAGTTTTCCTATTGCATGTTGGAACCAGCTCGGGGGGATCCATTAATGGACCAGGAATGGTTCAAGGTCAAGGTTGGGAGGAACATGGTAGTCCCAAAGTCATTCGGTTCAATTATTCTACAGGTCAGCCAGATCAACACATACTTGTTTTCTGTAATTAGTGTTTGAAAGTGTGCAGGTGCATACCGGCAGAGGGATCAAGCTGCAATTGTACAGGTATGAGATACTCTTATGTTCTTTTCAATTTATTATTAGACTGCTAAATTTAGAAATTTAATTCTGTCAATTTCTTTCATAATAAACTGGTAGCAGTAGTTAATGAGAGCAAGGGCCTATGGCATTGGCTCTCCTGGGTTATTCTTCCTTTTTCCAAAGTTAAAATTCTGGATTAAAGTTTCAAACCCTAGTTAACTGAAAAAAATAAAGTGCTCATAAATGAATTTAAATTAATTATAGATTTAGCAGAATCGTCTCCTATAAGGAGACTGATTCACTTGTTTTATTTCCAAGCTCATAATCTTACACCTTTTCTACTTTAACAAAAGAAAATCGAATTTATGTTGTAGATTAAATTAAAACTCTTATAACCAAATGCCCTGCCAAGTATTGGCGTATAAATTACTTTCCAACTTATTTCCAAACCCTTACTATGCCACTGTTTATTTAAAAATATTAAATAACTTAACCCTATCAAGATCCTTTTTGTAAACCAAATAAAAAAGAATCCTATTCTTCATTACACCGAGTGAAATGAGGTGCTCTACAGCCCAGTATGGGGGAGATGTTGTAACGTGATGTAACATTTGTAACGTTATAACGTTAGTAACATGTCGGCAAAAAATAATAGTGAGTAGTGATATAGTGAATATTATGAGAGATGTAACATTTGTAACAAAATAATGAAAAAAATTCATGTCTGCTCATAAAATAAAAAATTATGGAAAGTATTTAAAAGAAAGTATGGGGGAGATGTTGTAACGTGATGTAACATTTGTAACAAAATAACGTTTATAAAAAAATAATTTAAAAAATTCATGTCGGCTCATAAAATAAAAAAATTATGGAAAGTATTTAAAAAAAAATCCATGTTGGTTTATAAAATAAAATATTATGAAAAGTAATTAAAAAAAGATGTTCGTTTATAAAATAAAAACTTAAAACTTAAACTGGGATCTATCAATCAAGAGAGATCAAATTTCTTGAGTTTAAATTTAAAAAAAAGAAATACACCTCAAGAAATTGGATCCCTCTTGGTGCTTGATAGATACAGGTTTAAGATGGATCTATGCTGGTTTACATAATTTAAAAACCATGAATTCCCTTGCTGAGAAGAGGCAAAACTAGTTTCGCTTTTATCTCTAGCAAAGATTTTGTAGGGCCGATCTTTCCTTCTTTAAAAGCTTAAATAAAAACGCAACCTTGCAAAAAAATAAAAAGAAAACTAGCTACAAGAAGTTTTATCAAAACCAAAATTTAATTATGAAATGCATTTTCAGAATGTAGAAAATAAATACCAAGTTTCATGTTCGAATTCTCTGTCGAGTCCCGTAAAACCAACTCATTAAAGGGGTCAAGTTTCCGGCATGGGTCTTTGCTTTCCTAATTAAATTCTTAGATCCATAAACACAAGACAAAAGAAAACGATTTCAATTTCAACCGGTAATTATTAAAATACCCATTGCAGAAATAAAATCGATTTCATCCACAGAAGCATGGCCAATGTAGCATCCAGTTAGGGCTTTGCCTTTAAATAATCTTTTAAAAGTAAACAATTCAACCCTCAATCTACCATAAGCTTCGTTACCATGAATTTATATAGACAGATGCTGCACGATCAACAAATATTTAAATACAGAGGTTAAATATTTAGTTAATATGAGAAGTTACATAGGGTTTTCGATTTAAAGAAACAAGGTTCCATT
The DNA here is from genome assembly GCA_027924585.1 of Larix kaempferi. Classification (NCBI taxonomy): domain Eukaryota; kingdom Viridiplantae; phylum Streptophyta; class Pinopsida; order Pinales; family Pinaceae; genus Larix; species Larix kaempferi. The sequence continues at coordinate 2,418,647 of BSBM01000447.1, read as the reverse complement.
ACACCACTCAACAATGGAAGAGAACATCATTTAAATTCACGAATCCTGAAGCTTACCCAGACCACATACATTCGAAAGAAAAACAGAGTATACAAAACACACCCAGTGATTCGTTAAACCCACACATCCAGTTTTAAGTGTCAAGAAACCCACAAAGTCCAAGTATAAAGCTTACATTTCAACGACTTCAGGAATTTAGACCTCTCAGAATTCCACATAGGATTTACATAACTCAGATTAAGCTTGGGATCGAATCGAAACACAACTATAGACATAAATCACTTAGAAACGTCTTTTCAATATTCCATACGCAGAAAACATAAATTGAAATGCACAGGGGTCAGTTAGGGTCCCCCCATATTTTTTTCCCTCATTGAAAAACGAAAGGAGCTAAGTACATAGGTCATGATTGCCCACGAAGAGCCCAGATGAACCTTAAAAGTTACCATTCCTCAAAGCAATGTTGAATCCACAGCATTGGCACAGGAGGCAAGTGGAGACCTCCTCTTTTCAAACTAAAATTCCATACACGCTACAAAACAACGCGGTGGATCATAAATTATAGAGAATTCCATAGAGCTTGGCCACGACTTGCGTTTTCAACCAAGCAATGACATCTTAAACCCCAATTTTAAAACCATCACACAAAACTCTTATTTTACAGAGCAATTGAAATCCATAGTCAAACTCTAGCTTGAAGGGAGGGATTGGTCGACAAAGGGCCAGACTTACCCATAAATCGCCAAAGCTACGAATGCCCCATGCCCAATTCGAACCTCACTACCGAAGCCCTGTCAATTTAACACAAGATGAATTACGTTACAACCAGCAAATGATAATATTAAATAAAAGTGTTGAAACAAGTTTCGGTATAGTGGTTACCTCTCGAAAGGCTCCATGCTAGTTGGTTCAGGGTAGAACGAGCTTTGTCATGGGTGCCTCCAAAACCAGAAGAGCATGGCTCTACTTGCCCCTCCAAAACAAACAACATGATAATGCAGTGGGTCAACCAAACATTTAGGGATTTTTCCCTAGATGCCATCAAGTTGGATCCCATTTGCATGGTTGGGCTTTGGACTTCATTAATGATGCACCAACCTCCACTAAGATTTGAATTCTTACCCATTTCATATAGTCATGAACCCTTTTAAACGATTTGCAAGTTTTACATTTAATTATGGATCAAAACCATATTAGTAAACTCTTACATAGATATTAAAACCTAGGCAAGTAGATCTTAAGAGGCCTTTAACATTACCTACAAAACAAATGAGGAAAATGACTTTAGCATGAAAGCTAAGTAAGTCTGATCGAATGCTACCAAGACCATCACCTCAAGCATTAAGATACCTTTAAGATACAGTGTCATGTAAACATCGATCCAAAACATTAAAATTAATGTGAACACAAAGTTACAACATTCAAGAGAATGACATATAATCTTGATATAGACCTAAAAGAACCTTAACCTTCAGACAAAGCATTAACAGATCGATCAGACGAAAGAACTACTTCGAACATCAATTATCATGTTATTGCATCGCTTCCGCAACAATCATAAAATAGAATACAACCATAATAAGTCAATTCAGACAATGAATCATGAGCAAAAATATAAACCATACAAATCTCATTATATTAATAGATCTTCTAGTTATCTTCCGAGTGCTGAAGTTAATTTGAAAAACATTTACTGAATAGACGATGTTAGCCATACACAAATTTTTTTAATTTTCTTTGCAGTTTTAGGGACATTAAATTGACTTTAGTTTGATAATAGTTAACCAAGGGTGACTTTAGTGAACCATGTTTGAATTTAGTTAACCATGGTTTACTTTATTTACCATGGTTGACTATGATTGACTCTACTGGACCATGTGGTCATAGCTTACCATGGTTAATTATTGTTTAGCCATGATTGAATTTAGTTAACCGTCATTGACTTTGATAAACCATGGTTGGTTTTGCTTAACCATGATTAATTTCATGGGCACTTTGAAACCTAACACTATTTAGGTTGCAAACATTTTCCTTTTTATATATGTATGCATTATTTATTATGACTATTGATTATAAAAACTAAAGACATGTTAATACTTTTTATATTGTAAAGATTCAATATATTATTAAATAGTATTTAATATTATATTGTTTTTATCATATGCTTATGGGTTAACCGATGCCTATCAACTATATTGACACATTATTATTAATATGGTTGTTGCTAGTTATGTATATATAGACTTAAAAAAATTATTTTTATTTTTATTTATATTTCAATTATATATAACTAATATCTTTATCATAAAATAAATTTAATTTTATAATTATTATGGAAATATTTTAAAATTATTTTATATAAAACGAAATACATGTTATTTACATCTATATTTGACACTTGCATGTATATAACTACATTTCTATCATAAAAAACAATCTAAATTTGTTTGAAAAATATTTTTAAAAAGTTCAATAATTTGTAACCATATTTTAAGATGTTAAATAATTAGTTATAACAATGAATTTTAAATTATAACTTTATGTGCAAATATACTTTCAAGGTAATGCTTTAAGCAGTTATTTATTAATCCATAAGATCACATATAATTTTGATATTCAAGAACAATAACAGAAAATAGGAAGATAAAATATGATTCAAGATTTAAGTGATTGTGATTATATTAAGCATGGAGAACAACAGGTGATTATAACTAAGCATGAGGAACAATATATAACTTGTTCATGTCAATTAACTTGTGATCTACTAACTTATCCATGTCACTTAATTTATGATCTATCCATGTTCACTAGCCACAATTTAAGTGGCTATCTTAATATGTAAAAAATACTAGCATACTCCCAAAGCGGGGGAAATGAAACGCCGAGAAGAACTTCAATATGTTGTAAAATGAGAAAAATTTGTGTGCATGTAGACGATATAATTTTATGTGTTTGAAAGAAAGTGTAACTAATTTATGATAGGGATAGTAGTCGATGAAATTGAAAGCAAAACTCTATTGAAACTACTTATAAACAATAAATAGAAATCCATGTAATCAATGGCAAGTACAATTATTTGTACATTAATTTGTCATACAAAAAGGTATACATATGTGAGTAAAACAATAAAGGGCTAGGTAGTGATCAAGTTTGAATCTAAATAGATTGGAAATCAACATCGGTAGTTGCATTTGGTAGAGGGAGTGGAAGGATTGAAGATTGCAATTTTAAGTGTGAGAGGGACGGAGTATGAAGGCGTGCCTCTTCCTTTTTTGGAAGTGTGGCATATGAAGTGTCTTTCATCTTTGCAAGAAAAATGGTGCAATTTGCATTCCTTAGCAGTTAGAATTACTTGTTTCCCCACACATACAATATTTATTTTTGTAATATTAACCCAGAGCTCTTCTCCTCATTTGTATGTTGTAGTGTATGTAATAATCATTGAACTTTGTTTTCATTTACTGGACATTTGATTGTTAATTGATGATGAAATTGCTTCACATACCTTAAATCAAGATGCAATTAAATAGTAGAATTTTTGTATTTTATCTCTTAATACTACATGAATCTAAATGTTAAACATTTTGTCATGGAATTTTTTTGTAGAACCTGATAATTACCTTCTTAACCCCATAGCAATGAGTCATTATAATCCTTAGAAGTGCATATTTGATTTTACGACATTATTACCATATAGACCAACTTTCCCTATAACATTGGCTCATTATGACGATAGGGTTGAGAAGAATACTCCATATCCCTTGTTTATTAGTTTATGAAATTCTGTGTAATTATTGATTTGCTTATCCAATAGCCTAAATATGCAAAACTAAGCTTGGATCCTACTTTGATTCAAAACTAATTTCTTCTATTGGGGATTTCGATTTGCATTGCCTTTGTCAATGATGTCTTGCTTGCCAATATTGTGTATGATATATTTTTGGGCTTTCTTCTCAATATAAATATTTGTGCTTTGTTATTAGTTTACTTGTTTGTGTATGATATCTTTTTGGTCTTTCTTCTTGGGAAAAAAACAATTTAACAATTGTAAGATCATGTTTTAAACACAATCACATTTGGTATCAAGCATTCTTGAGTTGTAAATGGTCTTTGGGTTGTAATGAAGAACTCATCTAGATATGGCATATGGCATGATCTATTGGGAGAAGCCATTCAAAGGCACAATGAAAGATAATTGAATTGTGCCGGATTTCTCATATCCTAATCAAATCGATGGTTTCCATTAACATTCCACAAATCTCAATAGTGTAGAGGCTAGTAGTGAATCGTTGACTGTATAATTCAATATCCCCAATTTCAGTGCGATATAATATTGACTTATTTATTTGATTGTTTGTGAGTAAATTTTTAACATCCTAATTTCACTTTGAACTCGTTCATTCATTCATTTTGACAAACCATGAATTCATTCATTCAATGGCTTCACTCGATATTTTATTGGCTTTTCAGAGTGTTGGGTGAAGGTCATTGCTCTATTTTTTAAGAGCACACATCGGTTTCTCAACTTTGATTACATGCGGCAATAAAATGAAGAGTATTTGGCGCCAACTGATTCATAGCTCTTCGAATTTAGTTGTCCCCGAACCAACTAAATGCATGAAAAATCCAGCTTTCAATTTTCTACTTCAATTCTAGTTTCATGCAATGTAATAAAAATATGGTGAAAGGAAAAAGGGTAAAAATAATTTACCAGTTAGAAAATTTCTTTCAATAAACAATGAAGAAAAAATAGTAGCCAACTCAATCGATGAGAGAGATAGTGAAATATCCACATGATAATGGAAAATGTCCTATTAACTCCCTTGATAATCAAATTGGAGGTTGATTGGGCCCTCACTTCCCAGGAATCTTCATGTTACTGCCCTCATCGATAGTTTTCGCGCAGCAAGATAGAGTTTTGGCAGTTTTATTGGGTCACACAATGGAATGGCACATGGCCAGGGACCCAGGGAAGTAGCCTAGTACCTTGACCCGATTCATAAGCTAAAGTAAAAAGGCTAAAGTAAAAAAGGATTACGAGGATAAGTGATTTTAATCATTTAAAAAAAAGCCAAAGTTATATTTAGAATCTTTGATGATTTCCTTGGATAGTTTTAAATGCCAAATAAAACAATCCTGGGCAACGTAAAAACTCTTAATTTTGTGAACCATATCATGTATTTATCGCAGAAATTAGCAAAGATTGTAGCCGTTGTAATTAAAGTCGGTCAAGGCTATCAATTTGGTTTCAATTCCGTGAAATAAAAAAATAAAAAAATCACGGAATGGGCATCTTATAAAAGCCTTAAATTAAACTTACGCGGCCATTTAGTGTGTCATTTTTTGAATATCAAATATAGTGGGAGTAATAAAAGCTTTCGGGCAGTAAAACCACGGGTGAGTGACTGAAACTTGGGTGACTTCAAAGCCCTCCCATTTCTGAACCAACGATTTAGTACGAATTTTGATAGAGATCAACAAACCAGGATTCTTTACAACATCTTGTGAAAACTGAGTCACATGATTTCATTTTTGGATTGGACTCGTTTACCCATCCTCATCATGTCCTTAATGAAAGTATTTAGGTTAACAAAAGAAATCCTCCGGGAAGGACAGCCTTCCTTGCGGACTCCTTATATCAAGAACGTTGTCCCGCAACTTTTTTCCTTCGGGTGTTCTCATCATCCTCCTCACAACATCCTCTACCCCTTCTTTCATCACCACCTTCCGGCTATCCACCTCCACATCCTCAAAATCCAGCCCGATTTTCCACACGTCCTTAGCGAATCTGCAGTTGAGAAACTGATCGCCAGAATATGGGAATCCCACTAGGGGAACTCCCATGCTCATGGTCTCCAAGGTAGAGTTCCATCCGCTGTGTGTGAGGAACAACCCCACAGAAGCATGGGCAAGGACTTTCGACTGTGGCGCCCACCTCACAAACAGTGCCCTATCCTTTGTCCATGCTTCAAAGCCGTCAGGTAAAACTGCAGCCTGGGCATCTGCGATATCCAACCGGAGAACCCACAAGAAAGGTTGTCCGCTGCCCTCTAGCCCTAGCGCCAGCTGCTCCAGCTGTTGCTCCGATTTCATAGCGCCGCTCCCAAATGAAACATATATAACTGATATTGGTTTCATAGTGTCACACATATGACAAATCCTTTCCACGCATGGAGTTTTAGGAATTGTTTAGCTTCATGTTTCACTATGAAGCTAATGAGAGTTTGTTCTTATCATGGTTATATTAATTTTCTTCTTCGAACTAGTTAAAACATAGAGAAATTTTTTTATCTCTCAGATTAGGGTCAATGACCTCCTTATAGTACTATCTTAATTTTCTTTTAACCTCCAATTCTTTCTCACCCCACCTTGTTTCTTTAAACTTAGTTGTGATAATATTTTTAATGTTATTGATATCTTGCAAAGTGACATTTTTGTCAATCCTTCAATGTTTTAACCAAGCAATGGTGTCTTTATACCAGCCTTTCTTTAGTCGGAGTTGGTATTGACTAGATTTTAAAGAAATTTTAGGAAATCTATTGTCTCCTATGTTAATTAGCTTGTACTTGTATATCAAGTAGTTAGTCATAGTGATGCTCTCAATGGGGGGAAGACCCACTTCTAGAAGAAGAATACATTAGGGTTTGTTGCTTTTAATTTTAAGGTTATACGTTATGAAATGCTTCTAGATTTGCTTAATTTTTTTCCAACATTCTCTAAAGATGTTGCAACCCCAAACTTGACAATCCTACAAGATAACCAGTGACAAAAGTTTCAAAAATAAACTTCTTTTATCCCACACCACAAGCTTTGTTGATTTTCAATTGTATTCAAGACCAAAATAAGCTTTCCACCCTCCATTATCATTTTCCCAATTCTATAGTTTTAGTTGAGCTTGTTGTGCATACGAATTCCAACATATTTGTAGGAAGACAATTCCTACAAGTTGCTATTTTCATATAAAAAATTCGCATAAGTGAATTTCTTAGACTTGATAACCATAAATTTTGTTTTGACAGTCTTAATAGTCATACCCATATTAAAGCAGAAATCCTTGAGAATTCTTAATTGCTTATCAAGATCAAAGAGGTACCTTGCCATAAGATTGATATCGTCATCATAGAGAAGGGATATGACGACTATACGAGCTAAGGTGATTCCAACGTACCCTGATCCTTCTAAACAACTTTCTAGATTATCGATATATATGATGAAAACGATATGGTAGAGGGGTAAACCTTGCTTAAGTCCACTATTAAAATTAATATCTTTCAATCATCCCTTAGTGTTCTTAAATTTTGCAATGACAGACTCGTACTACATTGTCACAACAACTCTTAACTAAACATTTTTCTCTTCTAATCTATTCCACATGTTATTTCTAGGAACCATATCGAAAGATTTCCTCAAGTCCACAAAAGAGATTTTATGATGAGATGGGTTTGTTTTATCATTGCTTTTAAAGATAGGAATAATGAAGTTTTGAGTCCAACGATTAGTGAAACACCGATTGACACCTAGACTAAAGTGTTTGTGGATGTGAGGAATGAGGATTAACTGACCAATTTTTAATATTTCTTCTTAGTATCCTTTAATGTCCTTAGCTTTTCCATTTGCAAGGTGCTTAACCCCAAAATCAATGTTTTCTAATGAAAAAACTTCTTATGTTGTAAGGAGGGTTTGAATGCCTTCAATGACATCTAAGGATTCGTAAATGTTTTTAAGATATGCATTCCAATCTTCCTAAAAAAATTTTATTATTATTTTTAGTTTTACAAGTTCAAATTTACCTGTAAAATTTTTAAGAACCACCTTAGAGAGGTGCAAAATATTTTTCTATTTTTTATTTATATAGTATCAATTGGACAGAGTGGTAACCTACCACCTTCTAATTTTCACCATAAGAGCAATTTTCTAACCAACTAAGGGTTAGAGCATTTTTGTTTTTGTCTCTAAATTAATTTTATAGTTTTTAAAAAATTATTCAAATTTTATAATATTTTAAAAGTTTTTTTAATTAAAAATATCATTGAATTAGTTTTTAGATTGGATAAAAATAAAATAAAATAAAATTGATATAATGTGTCTTTTCACTATCAATTTAATAAAAAAAAATTGTCCATTGGTTGTAGCTTGGGTGGTTGGGAGGAATGATTGTTGCCCTCCCCACCTAGGTTCAATTCTTGTAAGTGACATGCTGGTCATGTTGAGCCCTTATTGTAATGATTGTATTTCTGGCCATACCTTGATTTTCTAGCTAGAATAACAAGTGTTGGTACTCTCCCGGTGGACTAGCCCTCTAACAAAAGGTAAACCACCATTTTAATCACTAAAAAACATTAAGTATATATATATATATATAATTTTAAATTGATATTATATTATTCAATTTAATTGATAAAAAATATAATTTTTTTTTTTTATATATAATTTGACAATTTAAGAAAATTATAAGCATATGATGTTATGCAATTTAAGTTTTGAAATAATTGATCATAATTAAATATTATTAATAGTTATAATTACAATAATTAATAACAATTATTTAATATAAACCATTTCATTTTATTATATAAAATTTTAAATTCAAATAATAAAATTTTAATGTTTAATAATAATTTAGATTGCAATTTTAGCTTTTAATATTTGTTTAAAATGCTTTTATAACATTAAAAAAAACAATGATTAAGTTTTTTTTTAGAAAAAAAAAACACGAATCTTGTTATTCATATGGAATTAAAGAGTACATATCGCCATCACATTTGACCTTCTTACAAAAAGTACACCACCATCATAAAAGAATCAAGTCCTTCAAGAAAAACTAGTCTTTGAAAATAGTCAATATACAAGCAGTCAACAAAGAACGCCAATTTCATTGAATTTGGACATATTAGGCAATTTTTGGACTAAGAAAGTGTGAATCTAGGCCTTGAAAGTGTCCATATCAACCCTTCTAAAGTGCAAAAACAGGTTCTGAAAGTGGCAATATTGGCTTTGAAAAGTGCGTTTTTTCTATTCGAATAGTGTGTTTTTTGACTACTTGTGAACCTTAAAATTGCAGTTTTTTGTTATAAAACTATGAATTTCAATTCAAAAAGTGTGAATTTCAAATAAAAAAATGCAAATTTTGATTTGAAAAGTGTGAATTTCAAATAAAAAAATGCAAATTTTGATTTCAAAAGTGTAAATTTCAAATCAAAAAATGAAAATTTTCAATTGAAAAGTGTGAATTTAAAATAAAAAAATGCAATTTCTGATTTGAAAAGTGTGAATTTCAAATAAAAGAATGCAATTTTTTATTTGAAAATTGCAATTTTCATTTTTAAATGTTCAAAATGTTAAGGCAAAAAGTCCAATGTCTAAAATATTCACTCATTGTTTGAATAGCCAATCAATTGGCTGAGTTATAACATATAAAAATGGTTTGTCCCAACTTCTTTTTTCTGACAAGGGATCGGCTTCCCCTTCTTTCGTAGTTAATTGTGAAAACATTTATCCAACAATTCAAATATATTCATAATGGAGACCACAAGAAGGGTCGACCGATCCTTCTTGCAGTGTCGAACTATTATGAAAATAATATTGGGAATTCGAAGGGTTGGCCGACCTTTCAATTACGAGGCAATTTTAAAAATATAACACCTTGGAAGTTTTAACATAGAAAAATGGTTTCTCCCGACTTCCGTTTTTTGACAAGAAGGATCGGCCGCCCCTTCTTTTCGTAGTTAATTGTGAAAACCTTTATCCAACAATTCAGCTATATCCATAGTAGAGAACAAAAGAAGGAGCGACTGACCCTTCTTGCAGTGTCAAACTATTATGCAAAGAATATTGGGAATAAGAAGGATTGTCCGACCCTTCATTTACGAGGGAAATGTAACAATAGAACACCTTGGAGAAAGAGCGACTGCTCTTTCTTTGAGAATATTTCCACTTGCCAATAAACTCTTTGAAGAAAATGTCTAAATTTTTTTGTTTAAATGTTGATATCTAGTATCCCAGGGTGACACGTGGCATATTTGATTTGGCACATTGAGTATTAGAATATAGTTTAATTATAATATTGGATCGTATAGAATATTTTCTCCTCTTAGCACCACTGAATCCATGCTACGTTTTATTCTCTATTAAACACTATGTTTTAAATATGCTTGGGCGAACTGCAAGAGGAAGTGAATAATTATAGTAGCATTTGTGCTCTCACACAATCACTGCCTCTCTAGCTGCCGATACAGCCTATTATCTTTGTCATTCACGTTGATCCAGATACTTGCAATTGTTGAGACCTATGGATTGGAAATATTGAGACCTAAATCCTACAAAAACAAAGGTATCGAAGGCAAAGACCGTGTTTTGATGTTTTGTGCCTATGTTTCATGTTCTAATCGGCCATCAAATGCAAATGGTTTCATGCACCCAACTTATGAGATATTGAAAAATACAAATACCTGGCAATTGAAAAACTAGATTTAAATGTTTTGTTACAGATTTATTATTAAGACATTAAAATCAGTAGAAGTTATTCCTGGCAATTGAATTTACTTCGATCTTTCAACTTTTTCAGAGCTTGGGCTCTTAATACATTTCATGACTACAAGCTTGAGCTCACAAACACAGACTCTTCTACTACAGGATTTATATTAAACAATTTCTTACTAATTAGACATAAAAATTAGTAGAAGTTATTCTGGGTTAAAACAGTGCAACTTCGCTGCATTACACATAGATGAAATTTACTTCGAACTTTCACCTTTTACAGAGCTTGGGCTCTTAATACATTTCAGGAGTATGAGCTTGAGCTCACAAACACAGACTCTTCTATTACAGAGAATTTACAGACTTTATTTTGGATTCAACTAGAAGCTATTATTACTTTATTTTTTATTCAACTAGGAGCTCCAACTAGAAGCTATGAGTCAGATTAGACACAAATCCTGGCCTTGAGGTTTTGACACTGCTCGAAATGCCCATTTAACATGCTGTGGTGAGGATTTGTCAGGGAACTGCTGTCGAAATGCTCATATATTACGAAGAGAGAGACCATAAGACTCCATGACTTCCTTTGCATTTCTGATAAAACAATAAAGGAAACGGAACAGAGGCGGTCAAGAAGAGTGCCATGAATTCCCAAAGATTTCATTCGGCTGCAATAAAGAAAAGTGCAAATTTAAAATAAGAAAGTGCGAATTTAAAATAAAACATGCAATTTCTGATTTGAAATGTGTGAATTTCAAATAAAAAATGCAATTTGCATTTGTAAATGTTCAAAATGTTGAGGTGAAAAGTTATAAAAATGGTTTTTCCTGACTTCCGTTTTTCGACAAGAAGGATCGGCCACGCCTTCTTTTCGTAGTTAATTGTGAAAACATTTATCCAACAATTTGGCTATATCCATAATGGATAACACAAGAAGGATCGACCAACCCTTCTTGCAGTGTCAAACTATTATGAAAATAATATTGGGAATAAGAAGCATCAGTCGACTCTTTTGGTAGTGTCGAACTATTATGAAAATAATATTGGGAATAAGATTGGTCGGCTGACCCTTGGATTTCAAGGGAATTGTAAAAATAGAACACCTTGTAAGTTATAACATATAAAAATGGTTTATGATGTCTTTTGTCTTTGATCCTTGCTTTTCGACAAGAAGGATCGGCTGCCCCTTCTTTTCATAGTTAATTGTGAAAACATTTATCCATAAATTCAGCTATATTGATGATGGAGAACACAAGAAGGATCGACCGACCCTTCTTGCAGTGTCGAACTATTATGAAAAGAATATTGGGAATAAGAAGGGTCGGCCGACCTTTCATCTATGAGGGAATTGTAAAAATAGAACACCTTAGAGAAAGAGCGACCACCCTTTCTCTGAGAATATTTCTACTTTCTAACAAAGACTTTGATGCAAAACTTCTATAAATATTGCGACACATGGAATGCTTATAATGTGACACGTGGCATATTTTATTTTTAAAATTAGGTTAAAGATTGTTTAAATGAATATTAAGGATATTAATGGTACCATTTAACGTTTGGGGACTATTTTAAGTTCTTGCTTTTTTTGAACCAACAACGTGGATGTTATATCAGCACGATGCAAATGAGAAGTATAGCTTGCAGTTTGTGGAGAAATGAGAAGTAGTTGGAGATGAAGATGGTGCAAGGAATTTATGGTTGAGTTGCTGAGCAGAAGTTCCTTATGGGTTTTTTGTATAACCCATAAGTTGTTCGGTAATACTCTTGCTAGTTCTAGTTCTTTCTTTTACTATAAGACATTCATGTATTGATTATGAAATCTAACATGGAAACTTTGATTTGAGCTCTCATCGCGGCTCGGTAGATATGAGAAGTATAGCTTGCAATTTGTGGAGAAATGAGAAGTAGTTGGAGTTGAAGATGGTGTAAGGAATTTATCGTTGAGTTGCTGAGTAGAAGTAACTCCTGTTAAAATTTGAGCATTAATTCACAATACTCTTGGATCTTTACTGAGAGAATAACATATAGAGTATATCAATGCATAACAATCACAATAAGCATCACAAGAATCAAAAGCATGAGAGACAAGAGACACAGAGTTTCCATGGGGAAAACTCTAATGTGAAAAACCCCACAACTTCCTCAGAGATAGAGAGAGAAATGGCTCAACCAAAGTACAACCAAAATACACTTGAGATAGTCTCCTAGAGCAGATGATCCTCCTCCTCACTAGTGCGCCACTTTCTGAGTGAGAGAAGTGTGTCTTTCTGAATGATCCAAATAGAGATCTCCCGATCTCTATTTATACTTAACCTGTTTTCCCAGTGACCTTATGGGGCCGACTTGTCTATCTAGATACATCCACAATATAATATATATTTTAGGGCCAACCCCACACATGGTGATCTAATAACCCATTGGCAAGTACACACACTTGTGACACTTGTCAATCCACATGACGACACTTCCTTATAGAGGAATAACACATCTCTTATAAGGGTACAATAAATATATATGAACTACATAGATGAAATACATTCCGAAGTTACATATACATCAACACTCCCTCTTAACTAGGAAGGTATTTCTCGACACAGTTCTGCTAGACAAGTCTTCTTCTCGGGATCATCATCATCATCATCGTCATTGCTGCTGCTATCTCAACCAATCTCCGACTCTACTCATCATAGGAAGTTCTACAGAGCCAGTCCTTTTTCATATTGGATGTAGGCCCACCACTTGCAGGTCTTCACCATCTGTGCGAATGATCTGATAGAGGTGGCCTCTCAGGACTAATTTTATGTGCGGATGCAATACCAGAAAGAGTATCCTAGGAACATTTATGTGCCTAAGCATGACCGGCAAGATCTCCCAGGACTGATTACATGCATCTCCTCAACAATACCTTTAAAGAGTATCCCAGGAACATTTATGTGCCTCAGCATGACCGACAAGATCTCTAAAGAGCATCCCATGACTTATTATGAGCACACAGCTCAACCTCTTGGATCTCCAGGACTGATTACATGTGGATAGACAAAACCTTTAAAGAGCATCCCAGGAACATTTATGTGCTGTAGCATGACCGACAAGATATCTAAAAAGCATCCTAGGACTAATTATGAGCATACAACTCAACCTCTCGGATCTCCAGGACTGATTACATGTCTCCGTAGTAATACCTCATCCCAGGACTGATTACGAGCACGCAGCTCAACCTATCGGATATCTGAGGACTGATTACATACTACATAGCAATACCGGAAAGAGTACCCCAGGAACATTTATGTGCTGCAGCACGACCGACAAGATCTCCCAGGACTGATTACATGCTATTTGCACAACCTGCCACATATCATCTCTGACCTCCAAGTATCAACCCGATACTCATGATCCAACGGATCATCATTGCACGAGGCATCATCCTGATGTCCATGATCATACTGATCATCATCATTTGTACCATCCTGGTACATATCATCTGGAGCAACATCTTGAAGCTCATCATCATGATCAACCTGATCATACAATGCATCCACCTGATGCACACCAAGTATCTACCTGATACATATCATCCTACATGATCCACCTGATCATATAGTGTATCCACCTGATACAAATACAAATACATGATACATATCAACATACATGATCTACCTGATCATACAATGTATCCACCTGATACAAATACATGGTCCAAGCATCCAACATGATGCATATACAAAATACATACAAACGATCCAATCGATCATATCCATCATCCAACATGATGCATACATACATATAAATAATCCAACTGATCATATCCAGCATCCCACATGATGCGTACATACATATAAATGATCCAACTGATCATATCCAGCATCCAACATGATGCGTACATACATATACATATAAATGATCCAACTGGTCATACAAAGTAGAAACTAGAACATCATCCTGATGCTCATCAACGCTTACATCCACAGCCATGTGAAGGATCCTCCTTCCAACATGCTTGAAATGGCTTCAGCAAATGTGTCCATCACTTCTTCCTCAAAGTGTCCTCGATCTGAAGAACACCAAGTCTCCCCTGAAATACTCAAACTTCACCCTGGCTAGTGGCTTCGTCAGCACATCTGCAATCTGCTCGTCCATCGCAACATACAGGAGCTTCACAGCTCCTCTCTGCACCATATCCCCGATATAGTGATATTTGATCTCTATGTGTTTCGACCTGTCATGAAACACTGGGTTCTCAGATAGCTTCACATAACTCTGGTTATCGTAGAATATACGAGTAGCATCCAATGGGAGATCAAATAACTCAAACAGTAGCTTCCGTAGCCATACTGCCTCACAACTAGCTGAACAGGCTGCAACATACTATGCCTCAGTTGTACTCAGTGCTACGCAGGACTGCTTCCTGTTGAAACAAGAGATCACACCTGATCCCATACTGAAGCAGCATCCAGATGTGCTCTTCCTATCTGCAGCATTGCCAGCCCAATCTGAATCAACATAACCCTGCAGGTTAAAATTTTGATTCGCTTCATACTTAAGCCCATAATCCACTATACCCTTCAGGTACCTCATGACATGCTTTATAGCAACCAGGTGAACACTCCTCGGATCCGTTAGGAACTAGCTCAATGTGTTCACTGCAAAGCAAATATATGGTCTCGTGTTTGTCAGGTACATCAAGGACCCAATCATCTGACGATACATAGAGACATCAACCGGCTCAGATGAAGCATCACATAGAAGCTTTAGATTCGATGCCATGGGTGTGGCCATGGCCTTGCAATCTATCATTCCAAATCACTTCAGGATATCTACTGTGTACTTCCCTTGACCAAGGAAGATACCACCTGAATTCTGCCACACCTCCATACCTATGAAATAATGCATCATTCCCAAATCTTTCATATCGAACTCAGTAGCAAGCTTCCTTTTAGTATCTGCAATCAATCTTTCATCTCCTGTTACAAATAAGTCATTCACATACAGGAGTGGAATCATAGGATTCCCTTCCTCAACCTTGTAGTAGAGGTTGGAATCCGCTTTACTCTTGGTAAAGCCCAAGCTAGATAGGAAATTGTCCATCCTACCATACCAAGCTCTGGGAGTTTGCTTCAAGCCATACAAGGCTTTCTTCAATCTACACACATATGACTCCCTGTCGTGTATTTCAGAATCGAGTGGCTGCTCCATGTATACTTCCTCTTCAACTATACCATTCAAGAAAGCAGTCTTGACATCCATCTGGTGTATTTTCCATTTCATTACTGCAGCCAAGGCAAGTACTGTTCTGATGGAAGTATACCTGGCTACAGGTGCAAAAGTTTCTTTATAATCTATTCCCTCTTTCTGAGAGAAGCCACGAGCTACGAATCTTGCTTTGTATTTCTCTACACTGCCATCTGCAGCATGCTTGATTTTGTAGATCCATTTGGAAGTCACAACAGACTTCTCTTTAGGTCTTGGGACAACATCCCAAACATCATTTTTCATTATTGATTGGTATTCCTCAACCATAGCATCCTTCCATTCTTTCTTTTCCGTTGCTTCTTCATAACTGGAAGGTTCTTTGTTCATAATGTCACAGAGTAAAGCAACATAGCTGGTATGTGATCTGGTTCTCTTTTTTGCTCCATGTTCTTCTCCTGGAATGCCAAATCTTTCTGCATCTTGAATGAGCTCTCTAGCCCATGCAGGTTTCCTCTTGTGAGAGTTATCCTCATGGGGTTGATCTACAGGTTCTTGCAAATCTTCAAATTCACGAACAACTTCTGGAATTGCTTTAGTCATGGTAGTGTCTTGAAATCTAGTTTCCTTAGGTTCTTCATAAACTTCGATAGGTGCCTTCCTTGATTTGATGAATGCTGAGTTTTCATCAAATGTTACATCCCTGCTGACATCAATCTTCTTGAACCCTGGAAAGTATATTCTGTAAGCATTCGAGCTTTCACTGTAACCCACAAAGATACCCTTCTTTCCTGAAGGATCTAGTTTGGTCCTCTTTTCCTTTGGGACATGAGTGTATACTGGACAAGCAAGTATTCTGAGATGGCTGACTTCAGGTTTCTTATCAGAAAAGACCTCTTTTGGTGCCTTGTTGTCCAATATCTTGTGGGGTGTTCTATTCTGCACATATACAGTTGTTCTAGCTGCTTCTGCCCATAGATGCATAGGTAGATCCTGGTCATGCAGCATTGCCCTTGCTGCTTCCATGATTGTTATGTTCTTCCTTTCTGCAACTCCATTCTGTTGAGGATTATAAGGAGTAGTCAACTCCCTCTTAATCCCTGAATCACTGCAAAGCTTCTTGAAGTCATCTGAGGTAAATTCTCCACCATTGTCGGATCTGAATGATTTGATCTTTTTGTCAGTTTGATTCTCCATCAAGGTTTTGAATTCCTTGAACTTATCAAACACCTCATCTTTGTTTTTCAAGAAGTATACCCAAGTCTTCCTGGAGAAGTCATCAATAAATGAGACATAATAAACATACCCACTTAGAGAATTGGATGACATAGGACCACATACATATGAGTGGATGATTTCTAAGATATCTTTTGCCTTGCTTTCACTGCTTGGGAAATCCTTCTTAATATTCTTACCTTTTTCACATCCTTTGCAAACACCTTCATGTTTGGTCTTGATTTCAGGAAGACCCTCTACAGCCTTGCTTGCAATTGGAAGTGCCCTGTAGTGCATATGAGCAAGTCTTCTATGCCAAAGTTCACTTGGCTCCATGGATTCATGCACCATGGCATGTTCAGGTTGTCCTTTTAATTTATACAAACCTCCTTCTTGCTCTCCAATCACAACTACATCATCTATGGTCTTTCCCTTTGGCCACATTAGGACTTGGCCATCCACAAATGCAACCCTCATACCTTTTGCATCCATTGCAGAGATGGAGAGTAAGTTTTTCTTGAGCCCAGGTACATAAAGGACTTCTTTCATCTTCAAAGATTTTCCAGAATCTAGGTTGTAGGAGGCTTCACCACTTCCTTTGATGGGATATTGATAATCATCCCCAAGTTTCACTTTATGGGGTGATTCATGTTCAGACAGATTTACAAAGGATTCTTTAAACCCAGTCATGTGTTTGGAAGCCCCACTGTCAATTAACCAATCATTACAACCATGGGAGATAGTACTTGTGAGAGCAGAGATTAGAGCATACTCTTCTTCACTTGATGAGTCATCATTACTATCATCATTTTTTGCCCTAGCCTTCTTCTTTGGAGTTTCATCATCTTCGGCAGCATGAGCATGGTACCTTCTTTTGTTACCCTTCTTCTTCTTGCTGGAGTTGTTGTTGTTGTGGTTGTCCCTTTTGTTCTTGGGACATTCTGAAGCAAAGTGACCCTTCTCATTACAAGTGAAACACCTTAGATCTTTCTTGTCTTTGTGAAAATGATGAGAATATTTATTCTTGTAATGGGATGGCTCGCTCTTGAACTTGCCCTGCTTAGTGTGAGCTATGAGAGCTTGATCTTCATTTACCATTTTCTCTTCTCTTGCCACAAGCCTTGCTTCTTCTTGAGAACATTCCTCCCATAATCTGCTGAAGGATATTAACTTCTTTCTGGCACAGATCCCATGAATAAAAGAGTCCCATGACCTAGGTAGGCCATTCAAAGTAGTCATAACAATTTCACCATTCTCCGCCATTTCATCTACAGCTTCAAGTTGTTCCTTGCTCTGAGATACCTTGGAGAAATAGGATAGAATGGTTTCTCCATTCGACATCTTGGATCCTTTCAATTGATTCCATAGGGTCATCTTCCAATTTATGTTCTTTCCTTCAAATAGCTTGGTCAAAGAATCAAACATAGCCTTGGGTGTCTTTAGAAAAGACACATGGGGTATGAGATAGTCTTTGATAGAATCAACAATGATTCTCTTTGCCTTGACTAAGTTTTTCTTATGCAATACCTTAGCCTCTTCATCCTCTGGGATAGGGATGTCTTATTTTATATATGAGTCCAACTCATTCTCTTCCAGGATTAACCCAATCCTATACTTCCAAGCTCGGAAGTTATCAACCCCTTCAAGCTTATCCTCAAGCTTGGTGTGGTGAGACATCTTAAAGAGTAATTCAAATGGAAATAGAAAAGATTTAGGTCTTACAACTTGAAATGCTGAAAATTGGATCTGGTCCTAGATTAGGATTTGTCGGAAAAACCCTACAAATTCAAAATGTGAATTTCAACTTTCTGAAAGGATAGAAAGATGCACCTTGATGAGCTAATCAGCCTGGTGTATTCAGAATTTGAGATCAGCAAAGTTTTACCCTTTAGATTTTCCTTTTTGTCCTCCTGGGTTCACTGAGGAGAGCCCTGCATTAGGGTTTGAGTTTCCTGGAGATCTACCCAGCCACAAATTTCGATCCAAAGCTCTAAACTTCTATTTTTGCAAGGAGCTTCCAGCTATGTCTTCAGATTTCAGAAATTCCTATTTTTGTGGAAACCTTAATTTTTAGGGCCAAATTTGAAAATGCTCAGAATTGAATTCTGCTTGGACAGATAGATTCTCCTTGATGAGTAGTGTCAATCTACTATACTACTTTTCCAAAAAAATGTGGAGAGAAACCCAATAAACAGGAAACTCAAGTTTTCGTCACTGCAAAATGTCTTCTTCTCAGGTTAGCTCTGATACCATGTTAAAATTTGAACATTAATTCACAATACTCTTGGATCTTTACTAAGAGAATAACATATACAGTATATCAATGCATAACAATCACAATAAGCATGACAAGCATCACAAGAATCAAAAGCATGAGAGACAAGAGACACAGAGTTTTCGTGGGGAAAACCCTAAGGTGAAAAGCCCCACGACTTTATCAGAGATAGAGAGAGAAATGGCTCAACCAAAGTACAACCAAAATACACTTGAGATAGTCTCCGAGAGCAGATGATCCTCCTCCTCACTAGTGCATCACTTTTTGAGTGAGAGAAGTGTGTCTTTCCGAATGATCCAAATAGAGATCTCCCGATCTCTATTTATACTTAACCTGTTTTCCCAATGACCTTATGGGGCCAACTTGTCTATCTAGATACATCCACAATATAATATATATTTTAGGGCTGACCCCACACATGGTGGTATAATAACCCATCGGCAAGTACACACACTTGCAACACTTGTCAATACACATGACGACACTTCCTTATAGAGGAATAACACATCTCTTATAAGGGTGCAGTAAATATATATGAAATACATAGATGAAATACATTCTGAAGTTACATATACATCAACAACTTCTTAATGAAGTTTAATACTGATACACTCCAAACCAAGTAAATATAAACTTCGTTAAATATATAAACTTCATTAAATATATAAACTTCGTTAAATATAAACTTCTACGCAGAACCTCAACAATAAATTCCTTACACCACCTTTACCTCCAACTACTTCTCATTTCTCCACAAAATCCAAGCTATACTTCTCATATCTACTGAGCCGGGAGGAGAGCTCAAATCAAAGTTTCCATCTTAGATTTCATAATCTATACATGAATGTCTTATAGTAAGAGAAAAAACTAGAACTAGCAAGAGTATTATGGAACAACTTTTGGGTTATACAAAAAAGCCTGCCTCCAATGGCGTGGCCAAGACCAAAAAAAAATCTAACCAAGATCATACAAGAAACACATTAGATTGCTATTACAAAAAATGAGAGAGAATGGGGCAGCTCCCTAGTAGACATGGAATTATTCCTTGAGAATGGGCAGCAACCCAATTACAGACGAAGTAGAGATAATGAGGAAGCTCCCTAGTAGACATGGAGTTCCCTAGTAGACACGAAGTAGAGAGAATGGGGCTGCTTTGAATGCATAGAGGGTCGAGGTACCAGAGTTGCAGCCAGCTATCCGGTGAAGGGACTTGCGAGTGAAGAATCGAGAAGGAGCCATAAAGCCGCACATGTGAGGGCAGGTAGGTGGAAGCGAGGGATGTGGTATATTGCATGGGGAAAATGTGCCATGTTACGGGTGGCTGGGTTGAGGCTCCTCCCACACGTGCCCTACTTGTGTCCAGCATGTGGCCCCTTGTATAATGGTGACGCCCGCATCCGGGGTTAATATATGGTATACTTGATTCACATAAACAATTTTGTTTCTTAAAAACAATCATGGGAAGTAATTGCACAATTTAATATATGGTATACTTGATTCACATAGGCTGAAACTTACGACAAATATTATTTAGCCTGCTACAGGCCATTTAATGTGCTGGCAGCAGGCATGTTCGCCGTTGGATTTTCAAGGAATTGATTGGAGGGATACGTGTACGATTACTCTAGCATCATCTGTAGTCTCTACAGATGATATCTATGACCACCATGATCCCGCCATACCATGATAATTACCATTCCCCATCCGTCCCAGATTCCCATCCCATTCAATCCATCAACATAGTACTCACTATATATCACAACAAACTGAAATTGTCTGAAAACCATGGAATTTTCCTTTACTTCCTATGTTATTTTTTCTTTGTTGTTTTATGAGAAATGCTTGAGTCTTATGATCGCTCCCCAGTTCTCCCTGTGATATATGAGCATTTCGAAATCAGATCCCTTGGATATATGGATGGAATGGAGCCGTCTTTGTCTGACAGAGGATATGAATTCGCATGCAAAACTTATAATCACTGACATCCAACAAGAATATGCAACTATGGAACAATACATGTGATATGGACGGAATGAAGCCGTCTTTTTTTTTTTTTTTTTCTCTGACAGAGGACATGAATTCACCTACAAAACTTATAATCACGGACATCCAGCAAGAATATGCAACTATGGAACAATACATGTGACGACGAGCAATAATTCGACCTAACAATGTGACCGGAGAGATAGATCCGCGATCGATGGATGTAAGGATGTGATGGAGCCCTCGTCACATGCAGTCGTTAATAGTTGCAACAGTCGTCAAATGTTGTTTTAGTACCATACCATGTTGTCAACTTCTTCTTATTGCACCAAGTAGAAGGTAGAAGGACTATGCTTTCATAGTTCATTCAACTCCAGTTATTTTCTGATTTCTTCGGGATGAAGAAATAGATTGTTCATGGGGGAGATGTTGGAGGATCTTAGGTCGGCCGCTCGACTAGGTCCTCCATTCGACCACTTCAGAGAACATGTCAAACCGTCATGTTGATCAATGTTAAATTTTAATTAGCATTATAGTGTGTCTAGAAAGGCATGCATGAGTCACATGTTTTTGAAATTATACATGGATTGTGTTGAATATAATTGTACCATTGATGAAAAAACTATTCATTAATGACAGTCTATAAATTTCCTTCCTTTCTCTGTTAATAGTTATTTCCACCAATGATAGTCTGTAAATTTCCTTCCTTTCTCTATTAATTTTTATTTGTTGTAAATTATGTGTGTGTAAAATTCCTTTCTTTCTCTGTTAATTGTTATTTCCACTAATGCTTTTCCATTGTGTTATTCTTCATGCTTGGATGAAAGTAATATAAAATTAGAATTCATATGTTTATGCTATGGTTTACCACATCTAAGTATTCACCAATTTTCTGCTAAAGTTGATATTAGATTCATTTATAACCAATTCCCAATATTAATGGAGAACACAAGAAAGATCGACCGACCCTTCTTGCAATGTTCAACCATTATGAAAATAATACTGGTAATAAGCAGGGTGGGTCGACCCTTCAATTTCGAGGGAAATATAAAAAAGGACACCTTGGAAGTTATAACATATAAAAATAGTTTGTCTCGACTTCCATTTTTCGACAAGAACGATGGCTGCCCCTTCTTTTCGTAGTTAACTGTGAAAACCTTTATCCAACAATTTAGCTATATCCATAATGGAGAACACAAGAAGGATCGACTGATCCTTCTTGCAATTTCGAACTATTATGAAAATAATATAGGGAATAAGAAGGGTCGGTCGACCCTTCAATTATGAGGGAATTGTAAGAATAGAACACCTTGGAAGTTATATCATATAAAAATGTTTTGTCCCGACTTTTGTTTTACGACAAGAAGGATCTGCCACCCTTTCTTTCTATAGTTAATTGTTAAAACCTTTATAATCCATCAATTCAGCTATAGCTATAATGGATAATACAAGAAGGATCGACCGACCCTTCTTTGCAGTCTAGAACTATTATGAGAATAATATAGGGAACAAGAAGGGTCGGTCGACCCTTCATTTAGGAGGGAATTGTAACAATAGAACACCTTGGAGAAAGAGCGGTCGTTCTTTCTCTGAGAATATTTCAACTTGCCAGCAAAGTATTTAAAGAAAAACATCTATAAATTTTGTTGTTAAAATATTGATATCTAGTATCCTAGGGTGACACGTGGAACGATCATATTGTGGCACATGGCATATTTGATTTGGCACATTGAGTATAGCGAAGTTACTATTATTTACCTGATTTGGAATGTATCAGTTTTAAACTTCGTTAAGGAACTTCTACTTAGCAACTTGACCATAAATTCCTTACACCATCTTCATCTCCAACTACTCATTTCTCCACAAACTGCAAGCTATACTTCTCATTTCTACTGAGTTGGGAGGAGAGATGAAATCAAAGTTTCCATGTTAGATTTCATAATCAATACATGAATGTCTTATAATAAGAGAAAAAACTAGAACTAGCAAGAGTATTACCGAACAACTTGTGGGTTATACAAAAAACCTGCCTCCAACGGCATGGCCAAGACCAAAAAACAGTCTAACTAAGATCATACAAAAAACGCCCGCATCCGGGGTTAATATATGGTATACTTGATTCACATAAACAATTTTGTTTCTTAAAAACAATCACTGAAGTAATTGTACAATTTAATCTATGGTATACTTGAGTCACATAGGCTGAAACTTACGACGAACATTATTCAGCTTGTTGTAGGCCATTTAATGCGCTGGTAGCAGGCATGTTGGCTGTTGGATTTTCAAGGAATCGATTGGAGTGATAAGTGTACGATTACTCTAGCAAAAACTGTAGTCGCTACAGATGATATCTATGACCGCCATACTATGATAATTACCATTCCCCATCCAAGAAATTGTTGGTGACAAGGCATAAACATAATGTGGACTGAAGCATGATGAAATTATTCACATGAGTGATACAATCCATCATTTACGACGAATATTATTCAGGAGCCTGCTGTAGGAAATTTAATGTGCTGGCAGCAGGCATATTGGCCATTGGATTTTCAAGGAATCGATTGGAGTGATATGTGTACGGTTACTCCAACAAAATCTATTGTCGGATTGGAGTGATACATGTACGATTACTCAAGCAAAATATGTACTGGCTACAGATGATATCTATGACCACCATGATTCCGCCATACTGTGATAATTACCATTCCCCATCCATCCCAAACTCCCATCCCATTCAATCCATAAACACAGTGGCCACTCAGTATATATACTAGGCTAACCATGCCCCATATCACAACAAACTGATATGGGGACAAAGGGATAATATCACTGTCAAAGTCCCAATACATGGATTTGTCATTATGTTCTTGGGTATGCAATGAGGAGGGGGCATAGGGATATTAGCAGTCTTGGAAGCTTTCTTCTCTAAGACAACATGCGTTGTTGCGGTCGTCAACACTTGCAGCAAATTATCGTCGAATGTTGTTTTAGTACCAGACCATGCTATCAGCTTCTTCTTACTCTTGTTTCAATTCATGAAAATGGTCTAAGAGTCACACTATGTTGTTTTACGAGCTTTGACAGATGACTCTTTAGCTCGCTTTATTTCTCATTGCCCGCTTCTGCAAAAACTTGAGTTGCTGAAATAGAGGCTTTAACTGTGAATTGCAAGAGGCTTTTACTATCGCTTCAACTATTGATCAAGATGCTTATTTGCGAAAAGGGTATATTGAAGATGCATCTTGATCAGTAGACAACCTGGTGGGTGGAGGCTGCGGGTACTGCGACTGTTGGGGGGAGGTACATGGAATGGTAAGGGGTAGATGGGTGTAGGTCATGATGAGACTGTGAGTGAAGCCAAGGAAGAAAGTGGTCTTATGAGGGGAGGAGCGAGGTTTCGACAGGAAAAGAGGCAGAGGACAGGAGAAGGTCCTGCTGCGGTCGAACCGCAAGACCGTGAAGGAAGACCACACGAGACAAAGCGACCTCATAGTCCTGACAAGGACAACCAGGCCTACGCCTAGGATAGAGGTAGGACCAAACCCTAGCAACAACGTACCCATACCCCCGCTCACTATCTCTCAGATAGCAAGAAATACCACTTCGACTCCACCAAGTTCGTCAATTCCATAGAAATTAATTGGTAGTAGTACAACGAAAGGAGGAAGGAAGCCTAGAATGGTAGGCGATGATGCTAAGTTACCGTTGTTACACAGCAGTGCGATAGACAACCTAGAACAGTATTGGTTTTTGTGTGAAGCAGTCAAGACCATCAAGTAGATCACCGATGATGCTGCTAAGAAAGGATATCTAGCGACGACTCTGCGAGGCCGTGCATTAGAATGGTTTATGAAGTTCGTTCTAGTCCCTACAGGAGCCCCAGAGAAGTTGCTAGATGAGATTCGGGATGGGATGATTGCTGAATTTAGAAGGCCCAAGTTTGAGGCTCAATATATTACAGAATTGAAGGAAATTAAGTAGTCTCCCAATGAGACGGTATGGGATTTGGACCAGTGATTCAAGATGCTGATGGCGAAGGTTAGTTTCGATATGAGCACCATCCAACATAAAGAGTGGTTCATTGCGGCACTGCTACCACACATTCAGCTTTCATTGATGCAACAAAAGATCTCGACGCCCAGTGAAGCTCTAGAGATTGCAATGCGATTGGAGGCGTTGCCGATTGGAGATAATGCAGCTGGGATGTCACAAATACAGACCCAGCTTGCTAACTTGACTATACAGCTACAAGATTTGAAGAAAGGCAAGGAATAGCGCGATGGAGTATGGTGTACACAATTCCGAGGAGAAGGGAATACAAAGGACAATTGCCTGGATTTCCGCAATTATTTGGTGTCAGCTGTGCCAAACCCCTTGAATTGCGGCAGCATGCCGTGGTGTCGCGTCTGCCAAATGTATGGGCACAGTCATGACAATTTCCCTTATATGCAGAAAATGGTTACCACCCCAAGGAATCTCTATTGTAAAGTCTGCAAGTCGGTGGGTCATGATGACAAAGATTGCGGTGCATATGGGTTTCTACAAGAAAAAATGTATGATGCACTCTATGTCAAGGACGATCACCATGCTGTACAACAATCGCAACCACAGCCACAGGTATCCCAGCTGCTACCTCAATCGCTGATGCAGTTTGTACCGTAGCAACAGCAACCGCCACAGTTCATGCCGCAATATGCTCTGATGCAGATGGCTCCACAACAACCATAATATGTACAGCAACCGCAGTATGCACAACAAGGTCAAGGGATGCAATTGACACCAATGCAGCAACAATTTAACCAACCACAGTACCAGCAATAGGGAGGATTCCGGGGAGGATACCGGGGAGGATGTGCTGGAGGATTTGGTCACGAAGGAGAAAGAGGTGGTCGTGGACCTGTTCAATGTTATCACTGTGTGGTATGGGGATACTATTAGTGAGACTATCCACTGCTGCAGAACTAGTGTACGTTCTGCTTTGTTAACGATCATACAGTTGAGAATTGTCCATAGTTGATTGCACGATGGCAGGTAGGGAACACTCCCCAGTTGCAGACACAGCCCAGGCACAACAGCCTGCTCAGAACCAAGTATAACAACCAATGCAGAACTAGAATCCGTGTCCGAATCATAACATAAATCAAAATATAAATCAACTGGGGAATGTACCACCGAATCAGCAGCAGGCTGCAAATATCGCGACAATCTCTGCAGAACCAAGACCGCAAGATGTTTCCGTTGCTGTGGTCACTCGACGAGGAAAGAAAACTAGAGAAGACAACTCAACGATCCGGTTAGCTGGACAAAAGAAGGTGTCATTTGACATTGATGTGGAACGGGAGACGTTTCTTCAGGCATGAAGGGCATTAGGGAACGACCGAGGTAAAGCCGTCATGTATGACATGCCCTCTACTTTTGATGCTACTTCGAAGGTTAGCCTGTCGCGACGGTCCAGCACACTTCGAGCATTTTTGGAACATTGTTTGTCCATGGAAAAAGATCTTGACGCTCTTGCTGCGATTGAAGCCTTGTTGCAACGACCGACCCAGGATCGACAAGAGCTCGCAGTTAATTCCTTGCAACAACGGAAGACGGGTAAGGAGATGCGGATGAATGTTCAAATTGGAGACTATGATGTTGATTCAGTTATTCTGGATCTTGGTTCGGATGTCAACATCTTGACCAAGCAGGCTTGGCAGAAGATGGGGAGATCCCCATTGAGCTGGTCTCCTATACAGCTTCGATTGGCTAACCATGCGAAAGTAACACCCATTGGGCAAGTTCTGTGGCTAGTGGTAGATATCGAGGGTATGAAAACCTATGCCAACTTTGATGTCATAGAAGTTGTTGAAGGAGGCAACTCTTATCCTGCGCTGTTGGGGATTGGATGGGCTAATGATAGTGGAGCTGTAATCAACTTCAAGCAAAGGATGATGAATTTTGAAAATCGCGATCTCAGAGTTATCGCCCCGTTGGATCTGGCTGAAGGATGCCGCTACATAGAGCCAGTGAAGGATGACGATCCCAGCGAATGGGACCATGAATTCAATATTTCTGAAGATTATATACATTCGACTGCCAATAGTGAGCTGGGATGGTGCAGTGACAGTTTTGCATCTTTCGACTCTAATGATGCACTGGAATATTGGCAGAACCGCTTGCACGAAGTGTCGCTCCGTAAGTGCGGGTAGGTCACACAGACATTATGCCGTGTCATGACTGAAACAGTTACACTACGGATATATGAAGGACTACTTGGTTTATCCGACTTTCTAATGGAGTTCGAAGAAAGAGTTTCCAAACCACAGTGCTTGCTAGCATTGAATGAAGCATTGGAGGCTACTCTAGCGTGCTGGTGGGCGACACACAAGGCATCGATTGATGGATGGTTGAAATGTCAAAGATTAATGATGGTACATTTTGGTGATACTGAGGTTTACCACAATGGAAAGTATGATGGTTGGACTGATCTAGGTGGTTGCTTGATGGAATGTCAATGGCTATGGGTATCGCGACCAAAAGATGAGTGGGTCCATGATTTTATCCATACTTTGGATGAGATGCCATGCTCATGGTATACTGCAACTGAGTTGTGAGGGGAAATTTCTACTTGGTTGGAGCTCACAGTGTGTTTTACCCATACATTCAGTTTTGCGGATGCCGATCAGAGGTTAATAATGCATTACAGCTCATCCGTGATGTAATTCTGCAGGTTGTCCCGATATCATAACCTGTGGATCTGCACACGCATTGCCAGATGCAGTATCTCATGGAGTGTTTCAATATCAGTGGTGGGAAAGAAGATGGTGATGATCCGTAGAATGTGAATATCCTGGACTCGGAAGGAAGTCATGCTGTGGTACCACCTGATGCACCAAGCAACCCGATTAGTTAGCCGCTGAAGATCCGCAAGATTAACATTGAAACAGAGGACACTCAGAAGTTCACAAATGTCGAGGATTATAGGGATGATGAGCTGATAAGCAAGGTCACTGATTTTCTCCATGAGTTTCAGGACATATTTCCTACTAAGTTTTCAGACATGAAGGAGATTTTGGGTGACTTAGGAGAAATGAAGATTCCATTAAAACCAGTTGCTAAGCCGATCCTGCAGTGACCCTATCGGTTGAACCCGTGACATAAGGAGCGGGTCAAGGATGAACTGGATTGCATGTTGGATGCTGGTATTATTGAACCAGTTGACGAGTCAGAATGGATTAGTCCTATGGTGGTGCAGGATAATAAGATTGGTGAAGTGCGCATTTGCGTTGACCTCAGGAATCTAATGATGCATGTTTTCATGATCTGTTCCCCACTCCATTTACTGATGAAGTGATTGAAGGTGTGGGTGGCTAGGAGATGTACTCCTTCACAGACGAGTTCTCTGGCTATCATCAGATCTGCATTGCCAAAGAAAATCACCATAAGATAACTTTCATTACTGAATGGGGCTGCTTTCAATACACTGTAATGTCGTTTGGTTTGAAGAACACAACTGTGATATTTTCGCGGGTTGTTGTTGCTGCATTTAAAGACTCCATTCAGAAATTTTTATAGGTATACATGGAAGATTGGACAGCTATGGTTTGGTCCGGGATCATCTGGAAAATTTGTGGTTGATGCTCGAGCGATGGTGACAGCACTAGATATCACTGAATATGAAGAAATGCATCTTTTGTGCACCATTTGGGATATTGCTCAGCCATATTGTGTGTAAGTAATAGTTGTTGGTCGATCTGGCTAAGATTGCGCTCATTTTGAGTTTGCAACCACTAACCACTGTTAAGCAGTTGCGGGCGACTCTGGGACACATGAGGTATTATTGAAAGTTCATCAGGGGTTATGCTGCGATTACTGCCCCCATGGAGAATTTGTTGAAGAAGGATGCGGCATTCCAGTGGAGCCCGGAATGTCGGGATAGCTTTGAAACATTGAAGGCGAAGATGGTGTCGGCACCGATATTGGTATTTCCAAACTGGAGTAAGGAATTCCATGTTGATGCCTCATCGATTGCATTGGGCGTCGTATTGGCCCAACCAGGAGAAGGCGACCTTGATCATCCTATTGCTTTTGCAAGTCGAAAGTTGTCCTCTGTAGAAAGAAATTACACTACCACTAAGAGGGAAGGTCTAGCAATGGTTTATGCACTGCAGAAATTAAGACACTATTTGTTGGGTGGGCACTTTAAAATGTTCACCGACCATTCCGCGTTAAAATACCTAGTTAATAAGCCTGTGTTGGGGGGGAAGATATGCCGCTGGCTACTTCTTTTTCAGGAGTTCGATTTTGAAGTCATTGTGAAGCTAGGATGGTTGAATGCCGATCCTAATCATCTCTCGCGGATTGATACAGGAGAGGAGCTGACCAACATTGAAGATGGTTTACCAAATGCTCAACTGTTTCGGATTGAGGTTATATATGGCTACTTTGCGGAAATCAACCAGTTTCTGACAACGGGTACTGCACCAGACGAGTTCACCACCAGTCAGAAGAAGCAGTTGGTAGTCAAAGCTACAGACTTCCAGTTAATTGTAGGAGAGTTATACAAAATGGGTGCCGATGAGGTATTGTGCATATGTGTCTTGTTGCATGAGCAATCGCAGATATTAGCAGAAGCGCATGGAGGAGTAACCGGAGGACACTATGGCGGTAGGGCGACTGCTACGAAAGTGCTGCATGCTGGGCTACGGTGGCCCACACTACATAATGATGCGACAGACTATGCGTAGTCGTACGATGTCTATCAGCGAACTGGAAAACCATCCTGACGCGATGAGATGCCATTGATGCCCCAGTTGACATTGTAGCCATTCGACAAATGGGCAGTGGATTTTGTAGGATCGATCAATCCACCAGGGAAGCGCATGGGTGCACGATATATTATCACCATGATAGAGTATTTGACTTGATGGGCAGAAGCTGCACCAGTCACTGATTGCTTCGCGGCCACAACCGAGCTGTTTCTCTTTGACCACATTGTCACTTGCTTTGGCTGCCCCAAGATATTATTGATCGATCAAGGAAACCACTTTCTTAATCGTACCATCAGCGCATTGACGGAGGAGTTGCAGTTAAAACATAAGAAGAGTACACCCTATCATCCACAAGAAAATGGCACGGTGGAGGCTTTCAATAAGATATTGGAGCATGCACTGACAAAGGTGTGTAACGTGAACTGCGATGACTGGGATCTCAAAATCCCAGCAGTATTGTGGGCCTATCGCACCACATGTAAACAAATGACAGGGTAGACACCATTTAAGCTGGTGTATGGACAAGAAGCAATTATGCCTATGGAGTATATTGTTCCGAGTTTGTGCATTGCGACCGCAACAGGCCTGGATGATGCTGCGACACTAGATGAACGTCTACAGTAGTTGGTGCAGCTAGAGGAAGATCGTTTCATCGCTGGGTTCCACTAGGGGGTAGAGAATGTAACATCCCCTCCTACCATACCAGCATGATAGAGAGGACGTGGTGCTAAATCGGGCAATTAGTCCCATACTTGGTAAAACAAACATTCAATTTAAAATGAAGATGGACATATGCAAATGCATAAACATTTGAAAACACAGCGGAAGTAAATTCATTAGCACATCCATCATTCATTCCAATATTCATCAAATGATAATTACAAATTTAACAAAAGAGAATACTTATCTCAATAAGGTAGTCCCAAGCAACTGGCTATGCAACTGCAACGTTCCACCCAACCATAGGCCAGTTGTGCTTATCAACCTCTTGATACAACTACCACCCCCGAGCTAGGCATGATTACTACAAGGAACCAGGGAACAGCAGACTCACACATAGCCAAGCATACACCAAGATGAGCTAAGCCAATCTGCAATTGGGTTTATCAGGCTGCTAGGAAATGGGAAGGAAGAATTGCTGAGATAGTGACCTCAACCACAGAGCTATGGGTACCCCTCCCAGATCTATTCAGCTTGGCACTCACAATGCCTACACACCCAACACAAGGAAGTATTCTCTTCACTGCCACACAGTCCCTCAAGCCATACCTTCCTTTCTAGTGATCTCAGGGTGTGCATAGAAAACTAGCCATCCCTCTTGATCTTCTTGAGAGGTTACTCCCTACACTAGGTTTATCAAGCCAATTCTATCCACTACCACTCCAGTTTCTTGCTTACAGGTTCAAATAAAACAAGGATGCACATAATAGCAAAACTACACTTGCTGAGCATGAGAAAAATGTTTCAAGAGTGGGATGCATGAGGTGGGGTTTCCTGAGCTTTAGAAAAATGTGGGAAGACCCAAAACGTATTGGCAACTGGGAAAATTCGACTGGGAGAGCAAAACCCATTCTAGAAAAATGCCCCAGGGACAAAAACGACCTCTCACTCAGTCCCAAATCGCGGCCCCCTTCCCCAGTTGCTGCACACTACCAAAAATGAGTTCCTGGGCATGGAAAACACAGGGTTATGGTGAAAAACGTGAGGATAAACTCCAGTGAGCTCCATCTATGTGAGAGATGAAAGACCCCCCTTGTTCAGAATGGCTTTGGGAACCATTTCGTGGGTGTTTTCTTGCCCAAGGAGACAAAACACGATTTCCCAGGTTGATGGCTTGCCCATGCATGAAATTGGCTGCCATACCTCTTCATTCCCAAGGCATTAACTGCCTCAACTAACTCTTGGAAGAATTAAATGATTGGTTCCATAACCCAAAATGGGTAGTTGGTAGTTTATGGGTTTTCTCATTAACACATGGATTACACCATTGGCTCAAGGGTTTGAATAATTTCCCTTCCTATTCCTTGTAGAATCATGCCCCATCTCTTTGTTGCATTGCATAGCTAGTTGTGGGTTTTTCCATTAAAATTCGTATTTACATGATGTCTTATTTACATTGTGCCCATATCGCACAAAAACCATAGGCATCTATTTTTAATTGCCAATACATAAAATGCTAAATCAATGGTGGGGCCTTGGCCTTGAGCTCCTCACCATGATGAAATTACAATACTTACATCATTTACGATTTAATACAAAGGGGGTCAAAATGGGGACATTACATTCCCCTCCCCTTACATTAGCACTATCCTTAGTGCTCATCAAAATTGAACAAAAATGGATATGCCACCCTCATGGCATCCTCCAGCTCCCATGTAGCTTCATCGGGACCGTAGTGCTTCCATTGCACCTTTATCTGTCCGATGGCTCGGTTCCGGAGCAATGTTACTTTCTTGTCTAGGATGGACAATGGGTCGGTTTGGAATTCTCCCTCGGGTTCCACCTGGATCACATCCCGATTAATCACATGGTTAGGATCATGTACATATTTCTTAAGTAAAGAGACATGAAAAACATTATGAGCTTTAGTGCTAGCAAGCAATGCAAGTCTATATGCAACTGGCCCTATTCTTTCAAGCACTTCAAATGGCCCACAATATCTAGGTGATAGCTTGGCACAACTCCCAAGCTTCAAGGAACTCTTCCTTGATCTCACTCTAAGATACACATGATCCCCAACATTGAATTCCCTATGCACTCTATGTTTATCTACATAGATTTTCTGTCTATCCTGGGCTACTTTTAAATTTTGTCTGATCTTGGAAACTTCTTGCTCCATTTCCTTAAGCAATTCTGGCCCAAGTACAATTCTGTTCACTGGATTGTCCCAAGTCACTGGTGTCCTACACCTTCTGCCGTACAAAGCCTCATAAGGACTCATTCCCAATGATGCTTGTTTCCCATTGTTATATGCAAATTCTACCAAGTGTAGATAATCTTCCCACTTGGATGGTTTGTCCATTACATACATGCGGAGCATGTCTTCAAGCACCCGATTTACTCTTTCTGTTTTCCCATCTGTTTGAGGATGGTATGCGGTACTAAAGCTTAGCTGTGTACCCAAATCTGCAAAGAGACCTTTCCAAAAATTGGAAGTGAACTTGGTATCCCTGTCAGAAATTATTGCCTTAGGCAACCCATGTAATCTGAAAATTTCCTTCATGAAAATATTTGCAATGGCATCGGCTTTATGTGTGGATTTAACCGGTATGAAATGTGCTGCATTTGTTAACTTGTCCACCACAACCATGATGGAATCATGTTGTCTCTTAGTCATTGGCAATCCTGTAATAAAATCCATGGATATTACTTCCCATTTCCATTCTGGAATTGGCACTGGAAGCAATAAACCTACTGGATGTTGGTGTTCAATCTTCACTTGTTGACATTCCATGCACTTAGAAATATATTCAGCGACATCCTTCTTCATGCCTGGCCAGAAATAATATTTCCTTGCTGTAGTAATTGTTTTCTGATATCCTGGGTGACCAGAGTATGGAGTTTTATGGATCTCATCCATAACCATTCTCCTCAAATCTGCCATATTTGGAATATAGACTCTATTATTACAAATAAGAAGTCTGCCTTCTTCCAAATGATAGCCTTCATACTTCTTTTCAAGGTTTTGCTGCTACAATTTGCCCTTTATCTGCTCATACACTTCATCCTCAACCATATGGTTAACAATCTACTGCTTTAGATCTGGTTGGCAAGTACTAAGTGCTGCCGCATGCATTTCCTGTACCTTCCTGCTGAGTGCATCATCCACCTTGTTTTCTTTCTCTTTTATGTGTTTGATCTCAAAATCAAATTCACACAAAAATTCCAGCCATCTAGCTTGCCTAGCATTTAAAGATGGTTGATCAAACAAGTATTTCAGACCACAATGGTCTATCCTTAACTCAAATTTTCTTCCCATTAAGTAATGCCTCCACATCTTTAAAGCATGTACTATGGCTGCAAGTTCTATATCATGGGTAGCATAGTTCTTCTCATGCTCCTTCAACTTTCTTGAATCATAGCATATCACGTGGTTGTCGTGCATAAGAACTCATCCAAGTCCTTGATTGCATGCATCGGTACACACCACAAAGTCTTTTTCTGGGTCTGCAATCTTCAAAATAGGTGCACTTGTAAGAAGATTCTTCAACCGTTGAAAACTTTCCTCACATCTTGGTGACCATTCAAACTTTATCCCCTTCTTTTGCAAAGAAGTGATCGAGTTTGCAACCTTGGAGAATCCTTCGATAAACCTCCTGTAGTAACCAGCAAGGCCCATAAAAGATCTCACATTAGTCACATTCCTTGGAGTTGGCCAATTCATAATGGCTTCAATCTTCTCAGGGTCTACAGATATTCCTTCGTCGAAGATGATGTGACCCAAATAATGAATTCTATCTTTATAAAAGTCACATTTGCTCAACTTGGCATATAGCTTATGCTCCCTTAGTAATTGCATTGTCATTCTCAAATGTTCTTCATGCTCTTCTTCATTCTTAGAATAGATGAGAATGTCATCTAGGAATACAAGAACAAAATTGTCCAAATATTTGCTAAAAACATTATTTATGAGACACATGAATGTAGCTGGTGCATTTGTGAGATCGAATGGTACCACTACAAATTCATAGTGTCCATACCTTGTTCTAAAGGCTGTCTTATGAATATCTTCTTCTTTGATTCTTACCTGATGGTAACCAGACCTCAAGTCAATCTTTGAAAATACCTTTGCTCCTCTCATTTGGTCAAAAAGGTCATCAATTCGGGGCAATGGGTATTTGTTCTTTACAGTGACTTTGTTCAACTGCCTATAGTCAATACATAACCTGAGTGTTCCATCTTTCTTTTTCACAAATAGAACAGGTGCTCCCCATGGGGAAACACTTGGCCTAATATATTTCTTTTCCAGCAACTCTTGCAATTGCATCTTCAATTCTATCAATTTTGGTGTACTCATCTTGTAGGGTGTCTTAGATACTGGTGCCGCTCCTGGCACAAGTTCAATTGTAAAGTCAATGTCTCTCTTTGGAGGGAGCCCCGAAATCTGATCAGGAAAAACATCCCTGAATTCTTGCAATATATGATAGTCCTCCAATTTATGAGTTTCATTCCCTGCTGCCTCTAAAATGTGGGCTGCATACAGTTGACATCCCTTCCTACAGAACTTCTTCAGTTGCATGGCTGAAACCTGTCTAACATAAGTCACCTTTGGAATGCCTTTTACAACCGTCGAGTTTCCTTCTTCGTCCATGCATTCAAATGTCTTATTGTACCAGTCAAGTTTAACCCTGTGTGCTTCTAACCAATCCATTCCAATGAGAATATCGTAGGAACCTAGTGGCAAAATATTCAGATCTGCATAGGTGAATAGCCCACCCATCTCTAATGGACATTTCTCTGCTATTTCACTAACTTTTCTCTTGGTTCCAGTGGCTAGTTGAACTAACTATGATTTACTATGCTTTAATTTCTTGAAAGAACAAATCTCAACAATTCTAGGAGTGACATAACTGTGAGTAGAT
The DNA here is from genome assembly GCA_027924585.1 of Larix kaempferi. NCBI lineage: Eukaryota > Viridiplantae > Streptophyta > Pinopsida > Pinales > Pinaceae > Larix > Larix kaempferi. The sequence continues at coordinate 2,383,176 of BSBM01000447.1, read as the reverse complement.
CTAGGATCAATCAAAATAGAAACAGATTGCTTAGCAATCTTACCTTCAACTTCAACCATAGTTGACTGATGATCTGCTTGGTGGTCATCTACTGCTGCATAGATTCTAGGGATTGTCCTTGCCACTTGACCCACAATTCCAGCTCCTTGGATGTTGTGAACTTGATTTGCATTCCCATTCCTATGTGGACAGTTCCTAAGCATGTGGTCTCCTCCACAACCCCAACATTGAAGTGGTTCTCTTGGCTCCTTTGGATCCCTTGGCTTGTCTCCCATCATCCTAGTTGGCTTAGTCATGACCCGTGATGGTTGCCTTTGCTAATTCCGGAATTGAGGAGGCTTGAACCCCTTCTTCCTTTGATCAAACTTTTCATTTTTCCTATCCTTCCATGCCTTATGGAACTCCGGTTTGCTTCGGTTCTGATCAAAGCAATACTTGGCCTTTCTTATGGCCTCCTCTAGAGTTCGAGGTTCATCGAACTCAATTCTGTCTTTATATGACTGGGCCAATCCACTTAGGAAACGCTGAATTTTGACCTTATCATCTCGAATGTACTTGACATACCTCAGCAACTCCAAGAACTTGTTTTCATATTCTTCCATGGTCAATTGTCCCAATCTCAGCTCATGGAACTCTTTGATCTTATCATCATAGTACCTATCAGAGAGGTACTTCTGCTTGAAGTATTTCTTGAACTGCTTCCACACAATTTTCCTTTCATCGATCTTCTTCATTTGCCTGGTGTGTTCCCACCATATAGATGCTCTTCCATTCAAGTTGAAGATGGCAACCCTTGCCTTCATATTTCCCGAGTAGTCTTGGACTTGGAAATACTTTCTCATCCCAAGAAGCCAAGCTTCAGCTTCTTGACCAGACTTTATCTCTCCATCAAATGTAGGAGGTTTCGCCTTCTTAAATTCGCCATGTGAATTGTTCTTGTAGTGCTTCTTCCTCTTACTCATGCGAGATGAAGAGCTTGAACCCTCAATGGATTCTTCAGAGTCAGATGATTCATCAGAAGAGGTTTTTGGAGTATATGTTCTGTCTGTAGAAACTCTTCTTGGGCTACTGGCCCTCTTGCGGGAATTCCTTCTAGAGCTACTCCCACCCCTTTCTAGATTTGATGTCTGATGCCCAGAGTTTATCTACCTTTGGATGTCTGTCAAACTTTGTAGCATGGCTGCATTCAACTGATTTTTTTCTTCCTGAGCTTTAATCATCCTTTCATTATGTTCCCTACAGCTTTGCAACTCCACTCTTAGGCTTCTCATGGTGGCTGCAATACCTGGAGGAGTCTCTTGATTTCTTCTCCCATTAGATTCTGTTTCAGCATTTTCAACATGTATATTCTCCCCCATGGCATCTGTCTCAGGCTCATAGGGATTCTATGCATCATCCATGATGTTGATTTTCTTGGCCCAACCAAGATCTAAACTCTCCGACTGTATTATCTAGAGTGCTACCTTGCTGTAACTGTGACTCTCTGAAATGTGTTCATCAAAACAATTGTTAGCTGCATTATATTCTCAGAAATTCACAAATTACTTCATGCACGTGGGAAATATTACGTTGACAATTTGTCAAATCACAATCAACGACGTATGAGGGGAAAAACAAAGGGGGTCAAGGGGGCTTGCCCCCTTGAATGCTTCCGCAGTTGCGGAGTAATTTGCTGAACGCTTCCACGGTTTTGGGGCGGTTTGGTGAATGATTCCGCAATTGAGGGGCGATTTGCTGAAGCCTTCCGCAATTGCGGGGCGACTTACGGAATGCTTCCATAATTGCGGAACGACTCGCCGAAGTCTTCCGCAATTGCGGAACGATTCGGCGAAGTCTTCCGCAGTTGCGGAGCGATTCGACAAAGTCTTCTGCAGTTGCAGAACGATTCAACAAAGTCTTCCGCAGTTGTGGAACGATTCGGCAAAGTCTTCCGCAGTTGTGGAACGATTGGCCGAAGGCTTTCGCAGTTGCGGAACGATTCACCGAAGTCTTCCGCAGTTGCGGAACGATTCGTCGAAGTCTTCCGTAATTTCGGAACGACTTGCCGAACTCTTCCGCATCGTGGAACGATTCGCGGAATCCTTCTGCAATTTCGGAAGAGAATTCCTTCCGAAATTTTCCTTTCGACGCCGAACACTTAGAAAAAATTTTCACCGTTTCGGAGCAGTTCGCTGAATGCTTCCGCAGTTTCGGAGCAATTCGCCGAATGCTTCCGCAGTTTCGGAAGACATTTGGGAATTCTTTCCGAAACAGTCTTAAACAAAAAATTTCATAAACACTTAGGAAAAATTTGAAATATTTCTTTCATTGATGAATGCTGCTTAGTAGGAGGTAACTTTACCTCTACAAACTATCCAACTTAGCTAGTTTAGGCCCTATGTTGCAATCTGTGGTGATCAGGAAGGAATCTTCCCTTGTAATTGTAATCAGATTTGGCCCATAGAGGTCCAATGCTGCAACCAGCAGCTCTGATACCAAACTGTAACATCCCCTCCTACAATACCAGCATGATAGAAAGGACGTGGTGCTAAAATTGGGCAATTAGTCCCATACTTGGTAAAACAAACATTCAATTTAAAATGAAGATGGACATATGCAAATGCATAAACATTTGAAAACACAGCGAAAGTAAATTCATTAGCACATTCATCATTCATTCCAATATTCATCAAATGATAATTGCAAATTTAACACAAGAGAATACTTATGTCAATAAGGTAGTCCCAAGCAACTGGCTATGCAACTGCAACGTTCCACCCAACCATAGGCCAGTTGTGCTTATCAACCTCTTGATACAACTACCACCCCCGAGCTGGGCATGATTACTACAAGGAGCCAGGGAACAACAGACTCACACATAGCCAAGCATACACCAAGATGAGCCAAGCCAATCTGCAATTGGGTTTATCAGGCTGCTAGGAAATGGGAAGGAAGAATTGCTGAGCTAGTGAGCTCAACCATAGAGCTATGGGTACCCCTCCCAGATCTATTCAGCTTGGCACTCACAATGCCTACACACCCAACACAAGGAAGTATTCTCTTCACTGCCACACAGTCCCTCAAGCCATACCTTCCTTTCTAGTGCTCTCAAGGTGTGCATAGAAAAGTAGCCAGCCCTCTTGATCTTCTTGAGAGGTTACTCCCTACACTAGGTTTATCAAGCCAATTCTGTCCACTACCACTCTAGTTTCTTGCTTACAAGTTCAAATCAAACAAGGATGCACATAATAGCAAAACTACACTTGCTGAGCATGAGAAAAACGTTTCAATAGTGGGATGCATGAGGCGGGGTTTCCTGAGCTTTAGAAAAATGTGGGAAGACCCAAAACGTATTGGAAACTGGGAAAATTTGACTGGGAGAGCAAAACCCATTCCAGAAAAATGCCCCAGGGACAAAAACGCCCTCTCACTCAGTCCCAAATCGCGTCCCCCTTCCCCAGCTGCTGCACACTACCAAAAACGAGTTCCTGGGCATGGAAAACACAGGGTTATGGTGAAAAACGTGAGGATAAACTCCAGTGAGCTCCGTCTGTGTGAGAGATGAAAGACCCCCCCTTGTTCAGAATGGCTTTGGGAAACATTTCGTGGGTGTTTTCTTGCCCAAGGAGACAAAACATGATTTCCCAGGTTGATGGCTTGCCCATGCACGAAATTGGCTACCATACCTCTTCATTCCCAAGGCATTAACTGCCTCTACTAACTCTTGGAAGAATTAAATGATTGGATCCATAACCCAAAATGGATAGTTGGTAGTTTATGGGTTTTCTCATTGACACATGGATTACACCATTGGCTCAAGGGTTTGAATAATTTCCCTCCCTATTCCTTGTAGAATCATGCCCCATCTCTTTGTTGCATTGCATGGCTAGTTGTGGGTTTTTCCATTAAAATTCGTATTTACATGATGTCTTATTTACATTGTGCCCATCTCGCACAAAAACCATAGGCATCTATTTTTAATTGCCAATACATAAAATGCTAAATCAATGGTGGGGCCTTGGCCTTGAGCTCCTCGCCATGATCCAATTACAATACTTACATCATTTACGATTTAATACAAAGGGGGTCAAAATGGGGACATTACAGAGAAGGATCGCTAGAAAGCATGGCATGATCGACACATAAAAAACAAATAGTTTCAGCAGGGCGACTTGGTGTTGTTATACGATAGCGAGTTTATGAAATATCTAGGAAAGTTGTAGATGAATTGGCTTGGTACATATCGCATCAGTAGTATTACTTCAGGAGGTGCGGTTCAGCTGCAGCAGCTGGACGGGGAGATGCTCCCAAAACTGGTAAACGATCATTCGTTGAAGCCCTATCAGTCGGGCTTGGAATACCGCAATGCTTGAGTCGCTTCGGGAAAAAAAGAAAAAAAGAAAAAAGAAAAAAAAAGAGAGTAGTAGATTGATTGGTGGCAGGATGGCACACCAACATGGATGAAATGCGGAAGTAGGGAGGCTTCTATCGCAAGTTTGGAGTGGTCGGTGACAAGTGGCATTGTTTCGACCAGGTCAAATCAACAATAAATAATAAAAGTTAAAACAATTAATTAACAACGCATGTCTGCATGCTGGGCATTAATGGCAGATCCGACCGATTGGCGTACAAAATCGACGGTGGATTTGCGTCATTAATACAGGATTTTGATTGAGTTAATGCATGATTTCATGATGATTACAGCGGATTTGGATGGATGCTATAAAACCAGATCGGAGTTGGTGGGAAGACACCAAGAAATCAGTTGAGAAGTGTTGTTGCAGAGTGTAGTCATGAATTGAGCTGATAGGCATATAATGAGGTACTGTGAGGTATGCCAGGCGAATTGGAGATAGTCAAGATTAGTAGCGAAGTGGAGTCTCCCTTCATCCCGGTGGTTATTGAGCAAGAAGTTGTGTCATCTGGAGCCATTGATATTGGAGCTGAAGTTGCCAATATGCTGGTGGGAACATCAATCATCCTTGAGAAGTGACGGGTAGGTCAGCACTCTGAGTCCCCACAGAGTAAGAGGGTGCTTCGGTCTTCCACCGCGACGGCAGGCAAAGCTCAGGAATAGGTGGGGTAGTCTAGTCTCCCCATTCGTGAGTCTACCCAATGGGAGGGACTGTCAGCTGGTGACATCCTTGGGTATATCCCTCCCATTCGAGCGAATGCTACCCCAAGCAAGATAAACCCAAGACAGAAGTACAGTGTGAAGATGCCGGCACTCCCGAATGGAATGGAGTGCTCTGTGGATATTAGGCTAGCATTGTCGCGATTGCGTTACAACAACCATGATATGGTGGCCTACCTTGACATTGCATCCGCCCCCTATGTCCCTGAGACACAACTTTCCCCGACATCAGTGGTACAAGACTGGGCACAAGGATTGAAGCAGGTCGGCTTGTTAGGGCTTCTTAACATGCCACATTTTGGGCGACTAGCGGAAGATAATGCATGTGTAAAGAAGCTCCTCACATGCTTTCATGGTGGTTCATTGTGGCTGGACAGAGAAGTCCCGGTCACCATCAACTTAATTTCGTACATAACCAGCTTGCCTAAAAATGGAGTTGATCCATCACAGTTTATCCAAGGAAAGGCAAACGAAAAAAAGTGGTTGCTGTAGTTGGTACAGAAATATGGCCTAGAAACGGACGGGCGTGGGTATCACACCAGGCGGGTACTCACGGACATTAAGATCCTATCCTGTAAGGTGATTAGGGGTGGTCGACCTAACCAGTGCAACTCGGGAATCGTTGCATGCGCAGAGCAATGTGTGGAAGGGGTGCAAATGAACTGGTCCTTGTATCTCTTGAATCAATTGATGGAGGACGCTATGGCGGTCCAATCGGGAAAGGGTGCCTTCACATATAGTTGGATGTTGCTGTTGATCGCCTTCGTCGCATGGAAAGAGCCTGGCACATACTAGGGCAAGGACTGTCCAGCTACAGCAGAACGGCGGGGGGCACGATATCAAAATATATGGTATGTACGGGAGCCAGAGAGACTTTAGGATTTCCAATTGCAGTTTTGGCTATATTAGGAGATTCTTTGTGCTACAGCAACACAGGTCCCGCGAATATTTGAAGAAATTGTAGCACGGTTCAAACCTGTCATGGCGTTTGCAATTCGGCCGCATACCATACATATCCAATCCCGCCGTGATCTTGATCGACAATGGTTGTAGACCTCGTATAAGGTAACGTCCGAAGATTTGGAGGTCAGTGTGACCAAGTGGCCGGAGGCATGGCGACAACCCATGAGTTTAGTGGAGATAGTAGTCGGTAGCTCGATGCTGGGCCTAGATGATTAGGTATCAACACAGGACGAGCAGAGTCACCATGAATCAGGGCACCAATCAACCAAAACACTGTTAGATGATAGCGACCGGGATCTTGAAGAGAACCACTCGAAAAGGTATTAGGAGCATGCAATGATCAGCGGGTTGTCTTTGCTCGTCGAGGCACAGTTGGGCCGCCTAGTCACAGCGATCAATATTGCATCTTCTGTGACAGCAGACAAGATGGAAAGGAAAGCAAATGAAGGATTCCATGAGATCACCACTCAGTTAGAATCTTTGTATGACATGGTTTCTGGCAAGGCACCAGAGAAAGCAGTAGCGTCAACCTTTGACACAATCGGCACTAAGCCGTGGGTCAAAAATGTGGAGATTCCCCTAACTGCGATTGTGACCGAAGATGCAGCAGTTAAAAAGTTGTTGCAGCAGCTAAAATGGTGACCATTAATGTGAATGCCTTGCTCATGGAAGGATTGACCACTCTGCAGGCTACTACCAGCAAGGAAAGGACAAACTGACTGCGGAATATTAGTGGTATGTGTGTCTGACTACAGGCGAGCGAGGCCGATGCGCAGCGCACTACCGAAGAATTGACTGCCAGGGCTACTTCCACACGACAGGCCGTGGATGACCTCGAAGCACACATCAAGGATGAATGGGTTGAGAAGGCACGCGAAATTGAAGGCCTAAAAAAGGAACATGATTTCCTTATTCTGGAGAAGACTCGTATGTGGGATGACAGTGTATGGGTTGACCGGGCGATCACAAAAGCTTATCAACATGTTCCAGAGTGAACTAAAGAGGTAGATGTGCTCCACCGAGTGTAGTGACTAGGGGCTTCCATTATTCAGTTGCGATAGGAGAATCATGAGTTGAAGGCCCAAATGAAACTAGGTTCGCCCCAGGCTGAAGTGGATGAACGAAGAAGGGCAATTGAGGAAGTTGCCACTTAGATGGAGGAGCTAGAAATGCAGGAAACCAGGCTCACGGTTGAAATAGTACAATTCTGGGGTCGCATTGTTCAGGATGAGCAGGTTGAGCAGCTGACTAAGTACCAATAGGAAGCAGAGGGATAGTTGGCCACATTAAAAGCCGCAATGTGCACAATGCCACCACTGGATCAAGTTGCTAAGTCTCAAGAGTTGAAAGACTTGCAACACCGTGTCGCCAAGGTAGACGAGTGACAAAAGACATGCGCGGCCCAATTAGAAGAGTTCCAGGACACCGATGGCAAATTTATGATGCAAGCTAGTGAAGCTCTGTAGGCAGTGTAGAAGTGTCAACAGCAGGTCATGAAAAAGCTTACAGATCACCCATCTGCAGAAGATGTGGTCGACAGTTAGGTAGCAGCTACGGAAGCCAAGGAGGTGGTGCGGACAATCTGTAAATTTCCTTACTTTCTTTGTGAAAAAATCAATGTCTAAAATTTCAGTCATTGTTTGAATAACAAGTCAATTGGCTAAGTTATAACATAAAAAAATTGTTTTCCCCGATTTCCTTTTTCTGACATGAAGGATCAGCCACCCCTTAATGGCGAACACAAGAAGGATCAACTGACCCTTCTTGCAGTGTTAAACTATTATGAAAATAATATAGGGAATAAGAAGAGTCGGTCGACCCTTCAATTTTGAGGGAATTATAAAATATAACACCTTGGAAGTTATAACATATAAAAATAGTTTGTCCCAACTTCCGTTTTCCGACAAGAAGGATCGGCCGCCTATTCTTTTCGTAGTTAACTTTGAAAACCTTTATCCAACAATTCAGCTATATCCATAATCGAGAACACAAGAAGGAGCGACTGACCCTTCTTGTAGTGTCGAAATATTATGAAAAGAATATTGGTAATAAGAAGGGTCGACCGATCCTTCTTCGACTTTCGAACTATTATAAATATAATATGGGGAATAAGAAGGGTCAGCCGACCCTTCAATTATGAGGGAATTGTAAAAATAGAACACCTTGGAAGTTATATCATATAAAAATGGTTTGTCCCTACTTGCGTTTTACGACAAGAAGGATCTTCCGCCCCTTTTTTTCCTAGTTAATTGTCAATACCTTTATCCATCAATTCAGATATAGCCATAATCGATAATACAGGAAGGATAGACCGACCCTTCTTGCAATGTCGAACTATTATGAAAAGAATATTGGGAATAAGAAGGGTATGCTGACCCTTAATTTAGGAGGGAATTGTAATAGTAGAACACCTTGGAGAAGGAGCAGAGAAAGAGCAGCCGCTCTTTCTGTGAGAATATTTCCACTTGCCAGCAAAGTCTTTAAAGAAAAACGTCTATAAATTTTGTTGTTAACATATAAAAATGGTTTCTCCCAACTTCCTTTTTACGACAAGAAGGATCGGCCGCCCCTTCTTTTCATAGTTAATTGTGAAAACCTTTATCCAATAATTCAGATATATCCATAATAGAGAACACAAGAAGGATCAACCGACCCTTCTTGCAGTGTCAAACTATTATGAAAAGAATATCAAGAATAAGAAGGGTTGGTGGACCCTTCATTTATGAGGGAATTGTTACAATATAACACCTTGGAGAAAGAGTGGCCGCGCTTTCTCTGAGAATATTTCCACTTGCCAACAAAGTCTTTGAAGCAAAACGTCTATAAATTTTGTTGTTTAAATGTTGATATCTAGTATCCTAGGGTGACACGTGGAACAATCATATTGTTACATGTGGCATATTTGATTTGGCACATTGAGTATTAGAAATATAGTTTAATTATAATATTGACTCATATAGAATATTTTCTCCTCTGAGCACCACTGAATCCATGCTACGTTTTATTTTGTATTAAACACTATGTTTTAAATATGCTTAGGTGAACTACAAGAGGAAGTGAATAATTATAGTAGCATTTGTGCTCTCGCACTATCACTGCCTCTCTAGCGCCTCCGTATTATACTTGATCTAGATACTTGCAATCATTGCAATTGTTTTGATGTTCCATGCCTATGTTTCATGTTCTAATCAGCCATCAAACCCAAATGATTTCATGCGCCTAGCTTATGAGATATTGAAAAATATAAATACCTAGCAATTGAAAAACGAGATTTATGGTTTGAATAATATAAATACATGGAAATTGAAATGTTCTGTTACAGATTTATGGTTTGAATAATATAAATGCCTGACAATTGAAATGTTCTGTTACAGACTTAGATAAAAATATGAATACCTAGCAATTGAAATGTTCTGTTACAGATTTATTATTAAGACATAAAATTCAGTAGAAGCTATAATTCCTGGCAATTGAATTTACTTCAATATTTCATCTTTTACAGAGCTTGGGCTCTTAATACATTTCATGACTATGAGCTTGAGCTCACAAAAACATACTCTTCTACTACAGGATTTATTTTGGATTTACGAGTTTTTACATCCAAATTTTATGTAAAAACTCATCCAAGTTTGAGGAATAATGACTCATTATTTTTGCAGTTGCAGGGGATGAGTCCACTACTTCTATGTGTACAAGTCGAAGCTCCAATAAAATTTTAGTCTTTTATTACTCCTGTAAAGGATATGATCTAATTCAAGGATAAGGAGAATCTATATACCAGTGATACATGATATAGATACCAGCGATACAATGTGATATATAATAAACAAGCTATACATGATATATAGATACCAACTATATTAATACATGATACATGATATATAGAATTAATATAGTCAAGAAATCAAGAAGTATTCTATTACTCAGGACCAAGTACAATACAATACAATCTCTCAGTGCCAACCAAGTACAATACAATTCAATGTCTCAGTGTTTCCTGGACATGGATCAACATGGGTGTTCTTGCTGTCAACATGGGTGTCATTGTTGTTAACATGGGTATTTTTTCTATCAACATGGCTATTCATGCTATCAACATGGCCATACTTGCTGTCAACAAGGCCATTATTGCTTTCGGCATGGGTCTTCTTCTTGCTCTGAATATGGCTCTTCTTGCTGTCAACATCGATATTTTTGTTGTCAATTAGGCTATATTCCAAGAGGACTGCTGGAAGCCTATGTTATAGGTTAAACTTGCACCTCTCCGTCCGTGATCACCTTGAGCTGTTGATCACACAAAAGGACAACTTGGATGGAGGAGCATGTTGACCTTGGATGATACTTTGACTCATTCCATTTCCTAACATTACTAGAAAACCCCAAAAAATATCATTTTGAGATATGAGCGCTACTCTACTCAAAGAGACTAGCGCCCATACGCTACTCCGGTGTATAATAGTAGCGCCCATACTCTAATACATGCTACTCCTTCTCAGCATAGTAGCGCTCACCATTTAAAATCGAATGAGCGCTAGTTGATAAACATTAAAGTAGCGCCCTATACGCTACTTCACTGAACAAGAGTCGCGTACATCTTAAAAGATGATTAAAAAATAAATTAATTTTTCGAGGAGGATTAGTTGCTGGCAGTTTCTTAACTCCCCCAACTTCCTCCATAACTATACATCGACCTAAACTACTTCTCTAATCTTATAAATACAAAGAAGATTAAAGGAGAAGGGTTAGCTAGAGAACCTAGATGGTGAGATGAATTAATGGAGAAACTTTAAGACATTGGAGGAGTTGATGTTGAAGATATCCAAGCCAGAGAAGAGCCAGAGCCCAGAATCAAGTTGCAGGAGCCTGTTTCATGATCAGGTATACTTGTACATCATTCTACTTTTGACAATAAAGGTTGAAGTGTCTTTCTTGTTCCAATTTGAATGTGTTTTGTAATGACATCTTAATTTGGATCTGTTTTGGTCAATGCTGAATGTTAAACATTGTTTTTGTTTCTTTCAAGCTTTATATATTGTCCAGAACGCTTTGAGAAAGGTATTGTTATTGCAGGTTTACTGAAGGGAAGGTGGATTTGGAGGTTGAACACAAGATCAAGTAAAAGCTGGGATCAAACTTCGATTGAAAGGTGTGTTTCCATAATCCATAGCTTATTTCTTTTCATAAACATATTTGAAATATCATCAATACACTTACCTGTCACCCCAACCAAGTTGATAGCATTAGTTTCCTTGCTATAGGGTAGATTTGCCTGCCAACAGACTGGCGATTCCGCTGGGGAAAGTTGAGTTTTGGCTCAAGGAAACCTTGTTCTTGTTTGTCTTCTTAGATTGTTTTGACTTCTTTGATGTGTTAAGAAACCCTGTAAGTATCTGTTGCCTGTTTCTTGTTGCTTTCATCAGTCTTTTGGTTTATTTCAAAGTCGGTTTTTTAAGCTTTTGAGATATGAGCGCTACCCTAGTATATATACAGTAGCACTCATATGCTATTGTGCCATACATACAATAGCACCCGTCTCTGTAAGGGCACGAGTTTTCCTACTGCACAGTAGGGTACACTTTCTAAAGCATTCTATTTTTTGGTTTGCTTGATTTTTAGCCTTTTGGTGGTTTGCTGACTTTGCTGTGGGATCTTTTTGACTGTTGTATGAGGTTTTTAACTATTGGTTAAGTCATAAAACCTTCTCTTTGGGTTTTTTTCCATCTTTTGAACCGCTTGTTGACCTTTGGAACATTTGGACTGTTTGTGACTTTTGGAAGACTAGGTTGTGTTTGGTGTTGAGCACTTTCACTTTTTTTAGGCCCTGACTACCTGTTGCTAGCTTACAAACCTGCATACTATTGTATCCGCTGTTTGTGGCGACGTTTGTCTGCTTTTTACTCATCCTACCCTTTGTTTTAGGGTTTGGTCCGTTTTAAAGCTTCTAGGGTGTCTTCCGTTTTGGTTCATTTCCATTCTCCCTAGACTTATTGTCTTTTGCTGGTTGCAAGTGCGTTTGAACAGCTGTAGGCTGATTCATTTCCCAGTTTCTTTGTGTTAGTAATTGGCAGCTTGCTTGTCTACTTTTGCTTGGCATAGTGGTCTTGCTAGGGCTAGATACTTTAGGTCAGTCCTTTTGTGTCTTTCTCCTTTGTTTTCTCCCACTTTGTTTCCAAGTTTAGAGGCTTTTTTCTTTGCAAAAAACCTGTAGATCAAGTCTTTTTCGAGCTAGGGTTTCGATAGCTATAAGCCTAAGAAATTTTTAGCCATACTTACACACATTGCACATAAGTTTTGTTTTGCTTACCATTTTTATAAGTTCTTTTTCGTTTATAGAAAAAGAAAAAAAAATTTGGTATTTTAAGTTTAAATAAAACTTATTTTTATTGTTGCAAGATAGCATAAGATATTTTGTACAATTTCAAAAAAAAGAAAACAAATTTTTTTCTTTTAAGTAGGTTTGCTTAGATTTTCAGTTTTGGAAAGAAGTAAATGAAAAAATGAAAAGAGCTTTGTTGTAGAAAGTTTTTAATGCACTTTTGTTTCCTTGTTATAACCACGCCACACAAAAGCACTACCCTTTTTGAGTAATAACAACCCTAAAATTTGTTAATAAAATGAACTAGAAACATTTTTTCTTTTTAGGGATACACTACACCAACTAGTTTTGGTTAGGATCTTGAGTTTAAATCACCTTAAACCACTCAAGATCACACATTGCGCAAAAATCGTAGTAAGACTATCACAGGTAAACCCACCTCACTCAAAACTTGCCTGGGATCTATGCAGTAGGTCATTGCAAGATCAGTTTGTGGGAATACTCCTCTTACTTTCTGTTCGAGCATAAGCCAGGATCGGATTGCGTATTGGGGACTCTTTCAAGTTTCAGGCTTAGCTACCCTGCCCATGCTTTCTGATTCGACCGGTGACTGTTCCCCCAGGAGTTTTCGGTGTTGTGGTATCCTTAGTATCTGACTCTAGGTTCATACACAGGTGACAGCAGAGGGTATATCTGCTGTACCTAAGACAGACGTGGGAGGAAACCCCTTGCAGGTCTTTGGGGGGGGCAGTTGGGTGATTCCAACGCTTTCACCCTTAGTCATTGTATTGTGGACCCCGGGTAACTGTCTTTCTTCCTTCGTTGATCTGTTCTGGGCCCTCATCATCCCAGACTCTTCTCCGGAAGGCATCTTTGTTTGCTTGGTTTGTATACTTAGGACTTTTTAGTTGGCGTGCTGTTTGCCCCCTAGTTGTAGTGGCCACTAGGTTCCAGTCTGATATTTTATATTTATAATCACGGAGAATCAAGAGATTCGTAGATTGAGGAAGTTTCAAAACCTTCCACCACTTAGAACAGAACCTTTACAGCCAGCTAGACGACAGCGGGTAAACCCCGGTATTTCTTCAGAAATTACTCCTGAAACTGAATTACCTGAAGAAATTCTTGTAACAGAAAACCTTGAAATTGAGGTTCCTGAGGAACCACTACCAGGTACCACAGATCAGCAACACTTTAGTACAGTTGAGGTGGAAGATCTTACATCTGCAGAGTATAGCACTCCTTTCAATCCTCCCTTAACCAATACTAGAATTCTGCTTCTGTCACCTGTTGGTTTCCAGTAGCCCCATTTCAGTGCAGACAGTTCCTTACCTGGACATCTGATTTCTAACCTAGGAGGTGAATAGGGGGTTCCCCAAACTCCCACTTTAGGTATGAACACCAACATAGTAAATCCCTCTTTTACTGCTACACCAAGTCAGGCACAAACCACATCTGTGTCTACTCCGTCTTTCAGTTTCAACACTGGTACATTAGGTATGCCTAGTTCGACAACGATGGCATCTATTCCTACACCTACTGTTGGACCCAACAGTACAGCCAACTGTGCAACACCTCTTGCTTCTCAACCGTTATATCAGATTCCTAGTACTTGGATTTCCACACCTGTTGTAGGACCAAGTGCTTCTGCAAACATGCCAGTCATGGGCACCATGACTGCACCGTCCACATCGGCTTCTACTGGTTTCAATACCTTTGTGGGCCCTAACATGAACCAATGTAGTATGCCTGCAAGTAATGTCCCTTTTTCCTTATTTTCAGGGGGAGGGGGGTAATATCTTTAACCAACAATATGGCGGGGCTAACACCCAGCCACAGTGGACGAATCTGCAAAGCACTAATCCACTTTCATATGGGTGGGAAAATTTTAATAACTCTTTCGTACAACAACAAATGGCAGGGGGCAATCCCTACCAAGAAATAGCTGGGGGCAACCCCTACCAACAAGTGACTGGGGGCAACCGCTATCAACAGTTGGTAGGTGGAAAATCCTATCAGCATATGGCCAGAAGTAACCCTTATCAACAGATGGTTGGGGGAAACCCCTACCAGCAGACGGCTGGGGGAAACCCCTACCAACAGCTCATGGGTCAAACGATGGGGGGTTCCCCTTATCAAGTACCATCTTACCGACCTTGTCTACCATTTCTGGCAACTTTAAATTTGCCAGATCTTTCCAAACTGACGAACGATCCTGTGTGTCATAATGCTACATGGCCATCAGTTCCCACCAAGTTACCTTCGGACATTCCAAAGTTTGAAGGCAAAGCAGGTGAAGACCCTGGTGACCATGTCACTACTTTCCACTTATGGTGTTCCTCCAATTCATTAAACGAAGACTCCATCAGATTGAGATTGTTTCAAAGGACCTTAACCGGTGCTGCAGCCAAATGGTACATTGAGTTACCTGCTGCAACATTCTCTAGTTTTGGAGATCTCGCAACCGTCTTTTTGAATCACTTCCAGCTTCCTGTTCGGTATGATGCCGGAACAGAACTTTTGTCTACTTTTAGACAAAATAAAGCCACTCACTTATCTGATCACATTCAGGAGTGGCGAAGATGGAAGAGGCTCATTAAGGCCAACATTCCACCAGAGTTCCTGCTTGAGTGGTATTTGAAATCAGTCCTTCCTTATATTTCTAAGGAAGTAGCTACATCTGGAGTATCCAATGAGGAAGAATCCATCTTACGGACTCAGCAGTTTGACCTTGTGTATGCACAATCTGGGTTACTGTATGAGATCATACCCGATGCACCGCGATCGAACACTGATCTGAGTAGACCGAAACCTGGACCACATGCTGATGGCATAGTGGGTTCAATTGACTCTGCAGCCTTCGAAGCACTGACCAAACAGGTCCATGCCTTAGCTGTCAAACAATCGACTGCAGATATTTCTTCCGTCACAACCTCTCCTTCTACTTCTGAGCCAGTCAACCAGGTCCAAAACAATCTAAAGGGCCCTCGATAGCCCAACAACAAAAAGAAGGGCAAGAAAGGAGAGGGGAACCAACAAAAGCCCAAAAAACACAATGCCGAAGAGGGTAACAAAGAAGAAAAGAAGGTTAAGTTCCCTTGTAAACTTTGCAAGCAGAACCACCTTACTCATCAATGCCCTCTGCTTGAAGAAGCCCAGAAGCTTTTAAGTGAAAAGAAGCCTGCCGTCCTGAAAGACCCATTCCCTAAAGGGCAGGGCTCAACTTCTGGCACCTAAAAAACTGGGGGCACTACACACGCCGCGGTGGATCAAACGTTTATAAACATGGTTAATTCGGATGCACTTTTGCAAACCAGAGCCAGAAACTATACCCCGGAAGCACATAAAAAAGATAAGGAGATTCCAGAATCTTCCACTCCACTTCACATACATGTGGACCCAATGCCCAAGATTCTGAAAGGTGTCTTGAAGAGGGCATCACACAATCCCAACACACGGGCTACTTCTAACTACAATGTGGTTGAATATTTAGCCCAGACCCCCTGTGCCATGTCTACTCTAGAAGTCTTGCAAAGTTGTCCTTTACAACGGAATGCACTTCTGGAAGCTATTGGGAGTATGGAATCCTCTAACATGTCTACGTGATTTGATATGACTGATGTCAAATACCGGTTGCCCTACCACGTTGCCCTTCAGATTGAAGTCGTTCATGGTCCAATGACCATCAGACGAGCTATTGTAGATGAGGGCGCGTCGACTTGCGTAATGTCAATTTCCTGTTGGAAAGCTCTAGGTTCTCCTGAGTTAGCCCCTTCTAACACACTGCTTATTGCATTTGATGGCAGAACTTTCCGTCCACATGGAGTTTTGCCATCATTTGATGTCACTTTGGCCGGTAAGATAGTCACTGTTGAAGTAGAAGTTCTGGACGCTCCGCTTGATTACAATATGTTATTGGGTAGGAGTTGGACATATGCCATGCGAGCTATAACATTGGCAGTTTTTCGAGTGGTCATGTTCCCATTTGAAGGTAAGATCATTACAGTCGATCAACTTTCTTTCACTCAGAGAAACAACCAGATGTCTTCGGAAACCACAGTTCCTTTGATTGATCAAACCACCTCGGTTGGCGAGAGTTTAGGAGCAGGACTTTACGGATCACTAATTGGCACTTTTGATCTACCCGCTCCTACTTTATTTGTCGGTACTGAGGGATGTTCATCATATGAAACTTCCATGGTTAGTTTAACAACTGATGTTGAGTTTCTCTCAACTAATTCAAACCCCCCCGTGCCCACCCCTATTGCAGAAGTTACTCACTCAGATCCTTATCAAACTACAACAGCACATATGTTGACTCCATTGGTGTCTGTTGAGTCAAACATAGATTGTGCCACTACTCAGACACCAGACCTGATCCGCTCTCTTGATAGTTTAAATACTACTTTACCTTCTGAAGAGGAAATGTTAGAAGCCATGACCGACCCAGATCTTCCTCGGGAACATATAGATCCAGCATCTTTCTTGTTTCCTTTTCTTAACTTTTTAGAGAGAGGTGAATTTTGTTCACCACCCGATGAAAATACTGACTTCACTTCTTCACAAGTTGGTATTGTTGAAGCAAATAGATTACATACCTCGCTGGTGAACATTTTCACTGGGATCAACGGAAACATTTTCTTTGAAACGGGATGTTATCTCGATGAGATCATTCCGTATACCAATCTTTTCCGTGATTTCCATAACACCTTTGCCCGACCTCACGAGCAGGACCCAGGCATTGACCCTACCTGAAGAAGTATTATGCTTAGGCTGAAGTACTTTTTCTTGTAACATAGCTGTATATTTTTGTAAAGCTAGTTTTGTTATGCTCGTTAGGTGATCTTATGTGTGTTTCATTTCGTGCACCAGATGTCAACCCAACACTTCTTAGGATTTGCTGATGGCGCCAGTCGCCACACCTGTCAGTTGGCTGCAGCAGCTTGGGTCATTTATTCACCCGCTGGACAACTTGTCTCTTCGAGGGGGGTTTGTTTGGGTCCTACCACGAATAATGTGGCTGAATACAGTGCAGTTATAGAACTTCTCCGAGATGCTCTCAGTCATGGCATTTCACATTTGGAGGTAAGGCTTGACTCACAATTAATTGTATTTCAGTTAACAGGTGTCTATCAGATTAGGGATCCTGTATTGCTACATCAGTTTCTATGAGTTAGACTATTGGAAAGACAATTTTATTCTATTAGATATGAACACATTCCAAGAAGTTTAAACACATTAGCTGATTCATTAGCAAATTATGTGTTAGACTGGAATTTGCATCATACATTGTCATAAACAACATTGCACACATAAAATTTAAACACATACACATGTAAATAACCGATACTGTATATAGCCGATATTGTATCAAAAAATATGAGTTTTGAGTCATAGGTCTATCAAGTCAAGTCATAAAAGTACAAAACTGGGCATAGTAGCCTCAAAAATATATACATAGAATGTATCCCTCTCCTATGGAGAAGGAGGGACCTCCTCATCATCTACTGCATTGCGATAGCAAATGACAAGCCTAGTTATTTTCCACAGCACCCTAAGCCATGCTGGGGGCAACCGAACAACATCTTCCTGCATATCAACAGGTATCTGATCCATACGGCATGCAGGAACCTCGTGAGTCAACCGACCTATTTTTCTCTCCAGGGTTCCCAACATAGCATCTGCTGCAGTAATATCAGCTGGACTCACAAAGATGGTAGGATGTCCCTCAGGACGAACAGGCCCAACATCTGCATGTGACACTTGATTTGAACTTCAAAATTCATTCATAAAAATCAAATACTTGAAAAGTTTGAAAAAATCAAATAATCCTCAAAATTTAAACATACCAATATCTCCCCAGGCTCCACCTGGAGGAAGCACCAGCTCTGGATCATGATGGAAATCCAATCCAGCATATGGAAACTGCTCGAAAGCGGGCACTTGCCTCTCCCACCACCCCCAGAAATCATCAGTATGATGACAGTAGTGACTTTCCCCACCACCCTAGTGGAGGAATATGTCACCCCAACGGCCTAGTCTGGGCTCACGGGGGTTAACTTGAGGTAGAGGCATCCCCAAACTGATAGCAGGAATCCTCTCAAAGAAGAAAGTACATAAAATACTACCGTACCCAAAATTCTTCATTGTGCCGGATTTGCAACCTGTCAATTGAGATTTCATGTTTGCCAGCAAACTAGTACACCAATCATAGACATGACCGTGTAAGCATTGTACACCAATATGCATAGAGTGCCTGGAAGGTAAGTGTTGTGAAGCACTACCTGCTACCCAGTTAATCATGCTCACTATCACTTTCAAAGGGAGACCGTCAATAGTTGAAATCAAGACTTGGCTTCCCGATTTTTCTGCTCCGGCAACCCAATATGTATTCACATATTCTTGCACTGATCTTACACCCACATGAGAAGACCCTTTCAGATTGATTACATCTCCTCTCCTTGAGAGACCAGTAATGAAATATATGTCATCAACAGTAAGCTCCAGAGTTTGCCCACGGATGACAAAGGTATTGGTATCCACATCCCAATACTGAATAAGTCTTCGAAACAGTTTGTTTAAAGCCCTCATGTTTACGGTTCGGTAAAACTTCAACAAACCGCATCTTCGGAGAGCGTGGAGGGTGGCCGGATCTTGCATGGCCAACCTATCCATGTCCTCATGCTCCCTCTCCCTCCATTGAAGGACCATCTTGCATAAAAAACGAAATTTTTTTGAGTCTCGGCGCTTGTAGGTAGGTTTGCAAAAGTGTACGCTACTGTGTATACTACATAGTTGCGTATGGGCGCTGCTCTGCTTCAGCACAGTAGCACCCATCGCGTTTATACGCTACTGCTGTGGTTACATAGTAGCGCCCGCGCAGAAACACTTATGAACATTGCGTTGCAAGCTATTTTTTGCTCAAAAATTGAAAAATAAACCATGAAAATGCAAGACAGGTGGATTTTAACTTACTTGGTGGAGGAAGATTGACGGTTGGATGCTCGGTTCGATCGCAATGGAGATTTGAAATTTGAAAAGGTTGCCCCAATCCTTGCCCTACAAAACAAAATTGAAAATTGATTTTTAAACAATGAAATTATATATAAATTGGATTTTGATTTTTACCCATAATTGTTAATTTTCTATAGTTTCAAAATTTTAAAAAAATCCCTAATTAATTAATTGAAACACACAATACGGTATAATACTAATCCAAGCTGAATTTTCATTTAATTTTTGTCAGATTCGTCTCCTAAGTACAAAAATTCTTGATGATAGACCTTGTCAACTAGTTAAATATTTCAAATTCATATATCATTCGAGATTTTTGCCGCATCGACTAATCTTTTGTTGAAGACCTAGTTTTGGCAGAATATGAAGATATGATCCTAGAAGCTGACTTTTAAGTCATTTTAAAGCTCTTGTTTGGACTATCTAAACCTAAACAAGATTGCCGAGCAAGCTTGTGATCTTCGAGCTCGTTAAAGTAATCGAAGGCTCATCCACTCAGGTATAGAATTACCCCTTTTCCGGGTCTAGGTGGATTAACTACGGAAAAGGTATACTCTAGGTATACTCCTGTATGCGCTAGAAGAGTTCTCTTTCCATTCTTTTATACTTTTTCGGGGGAGGAGACTAACTATACGAAAAAAGGACCTTTTGGAGCCTCTCTTTAGGGTTTTCAGGCTCTCTAAACATGAAAATACCAAGCGAGCATTCACCTACTCAGGCTCGATGTGAAATCCATGAGAGGGTAAATAGAGGACTGTTTAAGTTTTTTCAACTCTATAAACAAGAAAACACCGCCGAGCACAGACCAATCCGGGCTCGATATAAAATCCACGGATAGGTGAAAAGAGGATTGTTTAAGTTTTTCAGACTCTATAAACAGGAAAACACTGGCGATCATTAATCTGCTTGGGCTCGATACTAAAATCCATGAGCAGATATATGGAGTTATTGTTTAAGTTTTTCAGACTCCTTAAAATTGAAAACACCGGCGAGCAAGAACAGATCTTGGCTCGATATTAAAATCTTGAGATCAATAAATATAGAGTAATCTTCTATCTCTTCTTCGAACTCTATAAACAATGAAGAAGGTTCTGAGTCTCCCTCCCATGGGCTCATTAAACTATTTACATGGTTGGATCTATTGAGTTTTCATTCTTTCTTGGACTCATTAAAATAACAAGAAGGGTATTCTTTTATCTAAAAAGAATAAGGGACGGGAAAGACATATCATATCTTCATTGTCAAAGGCAGTTTCAGTCAAGTTCTATCCTTGAACACAGCACCTACTTGAGTCTATCTTGTCGATTGGGTTTAGTTTTTGACCTCAGGGTGAACCTTTCCTCCGAGTAGTTTACTCCCCCGGTTGGTTATTCTTCCAACCATATGGAGGGTCTGCTAATGTCTCTTACATTTCAGATTTTTTATTTACCTCATTATGTCAGAAACTGCCTTAGTCACTTTGTGTCGTGCTCAATGTTCAAGGATATACCCTATGTTGGCCATTCTGCAGTTTACCTTGACCTCATGTGTCGGCCTTCCTAGTGTCAATCTTGTTACATATTATTCCATATCAGCTCTTACCAGTTGAGTGTTCCTCGAGTTGGATGATGGAGGATGCCTTAAGGCCTCCCTTCCAACGGACTTCTTCCCATCGACATCAACTCATTATTCGGGGATTGAAGTTTAGAGTTTCGGTTAGTACCTTGGAGATTGCAGTCACCAGTGGCAATTTTCCTCGCTGTTGAATGATGAGAATACATCAATGTCTCTTCTTCGACAGGATTCCCAAGTGTTCGACTCCAAGTCCATCTATTCACATTTGGCGAATCGTACTTGGTACCTTGGACCCCATCATCATTATCGGTGGAAGCCCTCGCGTTTGTTAATGGTATACATCAATGACCGGTAATCAAACGATACCCCCCATGTTCGACTGTCAGCTCATCTATTCACATGGTTAGGGTTTGTACCTAGGGTTGTTTTGGATGAAGACCTTGGGATTTTGGATGACATTACCTCATTTTGTTGTTCACCCAAGTTGCGCAAGACTGAGCCTCACTTATATTCGGCTCTCCATGAGACAGATCCAGTTTGTTTTTATGCCTATGATCTCTTAGTTTGACATGGATCCACGTTTGTATTTCAAGTGGCCATGATTTATATACATCTTCTTGTTATGTATCGGAGATCATGTTATATCACACTGAACATCTATATGATGAGAAAAATGTAATTGCTAGCTGACCTTGATTTTTGTTGCAGGTGTTCTTGTGACTTGTTTTCTGCGGTTCTTTGCTCCTCCTCTGGCTTTGGATTATAATGTATTTCGGCCATCATTTCCCTCTGACCTCACACATTAGGGGGCATCTGTTATAGGTTAAACTTGCACCTCTCCGTCCGTGATCACCTTGAGCTGTTGATCACACAAAAGGACAACCTGGATGGAGGAGCATGTTGACCTTGGATGATACTTTGACTCATTCCATTTCCTGACATTACTGGAAAACCCCAAAAAATATCATTTTGAGATATGAGCGCTACTCTACTCAAAGAGACTAGCGCCCATACGCTACTCCGGTGTATAATAGTAGCGCCCATACTCTAATACATGCTACTCCTTCTCAGCATAGTAGCGCTCACCATTTAAAATCGAATGAGCGCTAGTTGATAAACATTAAAGTAGTGCCCTATACTCTACTTCACTGAACAAGAGTCGCATACATCTTAAAAGATGATTAAAAAATAAATTAATTTTTCGAGGAGGATTAGTTGCTGGTAGTTTCTTAACTCCCCCAACTTCCTCCATAACTATACATCGACCTAAACTACTTCTCTAATCTTATAAATACAAAGAAGATTAAAGGAGAAGGGTTAGCTAGAGAACCTAGATGGTGAGATGAATTAATGGAGAAACTTTAAGACATTGGAGGAGTTGATGTTGAAGATATCCAAGCCAGAGAAGAGCCAGAGCCCAGAATCAAGTTGCAGGAGCCTGTTTCATGATCAGGTATACTTGTACATCATTCTACTTTTGACAATAAAGGTTGAAGTGTCTTTCTTGTTCCAATTTGAATGTGTTTTGTAATGACATCTTAATTTGGATCTGTTTTGGTCAATGCTAAATGTTAAACATTGTTTTTGTTTCTTTCAAGCTTTATATATTGTCCAGAATGCTTTGAGAAAGGTATTGTTATTGCAGGTTTACTGAAGGGAAGGTGGATTTGGAGGTTGAACACAAGATCAAGTAAAAGCTGGGATCAAACTTCGATTGAAAGGTGTGTTTACATAATCCATAGCTTATTTCTTTTCATAAACATATTTGCAATATCATCAATACACTTACCTGTCACCCCAACCAAGTTGATAGCATTAGTTTCCTTGCTATAGGGTAGATTTGCCCGCCAACAGCCTATCATTGACGACAGTGGCTATTCATGTTGTTTAAGAGAAGTTTCTCGTGAAACAATTACCGCAACCACCAATCAATATTGGTGGCAAGCAAAAGAATGCCAAATCGTGGTATTAGGGCTTCGAGAGTGCTTGAAATGCCCAAATATCATGGTGTGGTGAGTATTTGTCAGGGAAGATGAATCGAAATGCTCATATATCATGAAGAGAACTGGGGAGCGACCACAAGACTCAAGTATTTCTGATAAAACAACAAAGAAAATAGAATAGAGGCCGTAAATAAGAGTGCCATGACTTATGGAAGATTTCATTTTGCAGCGATATGGGGTATGGTTTAGCCTATATATAGTGAGTGGCTAGTGAATTGGTTAATTGACTGGGATGGGAGGGATGGGGAATGTTCAGATATCCACATCATCTTTTTCAGGATCTTGCATGCAATTAGGGTTTGCATGCAAATTCTAGGGTTTGCATGCATCCCAGTCACCAGGTTGATGCCTCCAACACCTTAGCCACCTTATTCTAGCACCCGGGAGCTTCTTACATCAGTTCTTTAGCCCTCCTAGTCATGAAGGCACCCACTTCTCACCTACTGCCAGAGAAAGGCACACTTCTTCACCTACCACTGCAGTTCCACTTCAGTTACACTCAGTTAGCTCTGATTCTCCCTGATTTGAGGCTAGTTTCACTCCCGACTGACTGTTTCACTCCGTTGGACCTCCATATTGACTAGATGACTTGTTCTAACTTCAGTTAGCCTCCCATGTGCCCTGCATTGAGCCCACTTCCCTATATCAGTGCTACACACTTCAGTTACACATGTTACACTCAGTTAGACTCAAATTGACACCTGGATGACTAGTTCTTGTGCATTGATGACCACCACTAATTGATGATGAGGACTCCTAGTTGGAGTCAAGCTACTCCATTCAGTGATTCGAATGACCTCCTTAGGCAATTCAAATTGCTCAGTCATTGTGACTATATTGTATTGTAATTATTCACCCTCATTGGGATATTGAGCACTGATGCATGTTTTGCATAGTTTTACACCATTTTTCTGAGTTTCATCTATTGTGATTGATTTACTTGTTCATTAGATCTGCTGTGACTAATTTTACATGGTATCAGAGCCATTGCAGGGACAAGATCTCTTTTCTACAGGTGTTTCTACAAGAGGATTTGAGTGAATTTGCTCAAAAATTACAAAAAGTTTTGGCATGAAAGATCTCAAGGGCATTCGCTCCTGTGCATGCAAAGCTTGAAAATATTTCCAATACCACTCCAGAAGCTTGAGTTTCCACATAAATCCTGGATCTGATACATTGGACCTATTCAACATTGCTTGATCTCCAATCCCAGGTGTGATGCAACTCTAAAAGGGTGGATTGTTCAACCTCATTGTTCTTGGTTTTATTGTGATTTG
This sequence comes from Larix kaempferi, assembly GCA_027924585.1. Classification (NCBI taxonomy): domain Eukaryota; kingdom Viridiplantae; phylum Streptophyta; class Pinopsida; order Pinales; family Pinaceae; genus Larix; species Larix kaempferi. The sequence continues at coordinate 2,358,936 of BSBM01000447.1, read as the reverse complement.
CAGGTTATTGTCTTCATCAATTGCATTCATTACTCTGCCCTTGCAAGCATTTCTACATCAGTGTGCACTCGCTCCTAGCAATGGAATACTCTTCTTCAAAGCCTATCCTCACCCCATTCAATTATTTTGATTGGAAAGATGATATGGAGATCATATTACGTTCAAAAGGTTACTACCGAGTCACTTTTGGTCTTGAATTGGAGCTAAATACCTTGTCAGATAGAACCAAACACTACAACAAGCTTGATGAAGCTTATGGTCTTCTTTGTCTCTCCATCTCCAAAGATCTTCACTTCCATCTCAGCGGATTGAAGACTCCAAAAGCTATATGGGAGCAACTTGAAACACTATTTGGCAAGTAGGACGAGCTTAGGTATTTTCAATTAGAGAATGAATTGATTGCCCTTAGTCCTGAGAATTTCGAGACCATTAATGAATTCTTGACAAAATTCAAGAACTTGAACATGCAGTTGAAGAACAGTGGAGTTATCAAAGAGGATAAGCAATTTATCCTCTCCATTCTCAGCAAGCTTGGTAAAGATTATTCGGTATTTGTCTCTACTTTCAATTCTGGTTGGCTAACTACCCCGAATTGGAAGATGCCTACCTTGAATGCCTTCATTGAGTCCGTCACAAAAGAGCATGATAAGTTGATTCAAATGGGGTCCATAAGCTCCAAAGATTCAGCCATATATGTTCAAGTACCCAAGATCTCGAATGGCAAATGAAAGCAAAAGAAGGAGAAGCCCAAATTTGAACCTCACAAGCAAAGAGAGAAAGGCAAACAAACAGATGCACCATCCAGTTCGAAGTTCAAGCAAAAGTGCAAAGAAGGTGACCAAAAATCTAAATGTACTTATTGCAACCGTGGCTTTCATCCCAAAAGTTCGTGTATGAAGAAGACTATAGATCAAATGGCCCTCCTTTTGGAAAAGAACAACATAACTCTTCTTGACGGTGCAAGGAAGAAGGATAGGAATGATGATCATGAAAGAGGACAAGCACTCATGGAAACTGTTTCGAAGCCCACTACACTCTTGATAGATTCGGGTGCATCGAATCATATGGCTGCAAATATTGATTATTTTTCTTCATTTGATCCAAACAGCTCCATCCCCATCCATTTGGGAGATGACTCAAAAATTTCTTCGAAGGGAAAATGTACGATTCATGTAGATCATGGAAGCTTTCAGAATGTTCTCTATGTGCCTTCCTTAGTTTCAAATATTCTTTCTGTGTATCAAATGACACACACTAGTGAACCGAAGCAAGTTACATTCAACCCTAATACAGTTGAAATTTCTGATATCAAAAGTGGAAGACTTGTTGCAGTTGGAAAGGCGAACCACACTGCAAAATGCTATGAGTTTTCACACTTTATTCCGCTTGCAAAGCCCACTGCTCTTCACACACATGGTAATGAGGTTAGTAGGATTTGGCATGAAAGATTTGGACATCTTAATTATAAGTATTTTCTACTGTTATCAAACAATTCCATGGTAGATGGTCTTCCACAACTCCGTTCCTCGAAGGGAATATGCACTGGTTGCATTATTGGGAAGCACCCCGAGCACAGATTCGATCGCGACAAAGCTAGCAGAGCTTCTACATTTTTGGGGTTGATACGTTCTGATATTAGTGGTCCGCTGCCCCATACGTCATTAAATGGTTCAAGGTATGTTTTGACATTTATTGATGATTTTTCCTGCTTTACATGGGTATTCTTTCTCAAAAACAAGTCAGAAGTGCTTGGAAAATTCAAGGATTTTAAGGCTTCTGTTGAGACGGCCACTGAGAGCAAGATCAAAGCTCTTAGATATGATAATGGTGGAGAATATATCAAGGCTGAGTTGCTGCAACTTTGTTCCCAAAGCAGAATTCAGATCCAACATACAGTTCCCTACACACTCCAGCAGAACGATGTAGCGGAAAGGAAAAATCGGTCACCGAAAGAGATGGATACATGCATGATTGAATCAAAAGGTTTGGCTGCAAATCTTTGGGCTGAAGCAATCAATGTTGCTACATACATATAGAACCGTGTTCCACATTCATCCATGAAAGGTATGACTCCTTTCGAAGCATTCTTTGGTCACAAACCGGATGTGTCAAATTTGAAAGTTTTTGGCTCTACTGCATGGGCTAGAATCCCTTCCAAGAAGAGACGAGCTTTGGATCCAAAAAGTATTGAGTGCATACTGATAGGATATGGGGAAGAATCAAAAGCATATAAACTCATGGATATCAGATCTAAAAAGATATTCATAGAGAGCAGTGTGCAATTTGAAGAACCGCTTCAAGAATTGCAACTAGTCGAGGAAGAGACTGTCATTTCACCGCCTTCACCAAAAGAAGATCCGTGCAGCGATAATGAAGGTATGAGTTCTGATATTTCTAATATTTTAGCAGCACATGATGATCATGACATATCAGGTTTGAAATCCGACCATTATGATCCTCCTCAGTTACCAAAGTGGACCCAAAACACTCTTCAATCTGCTGGTTCGAACCTTGGAAATCTTGCTGATCCGAGACGAACAAGAGAAGACTTTCAAAGAGCAGGTGTGGATCTTTCTATTTTTGATCCATTACTTCCTGAGATTTTTTATTTGATGACTAGTTCATATCCCACATCATACTATTCTTCCCACCAAGATCCGAGATGGCAAAGTGCCACAGATGAAGAGTACAGTTCTCTTCAAAAGAACAATACATGGGAGCTAGTTTCTCTTCCACCTGGAAGAAAATTAGTGAGGTGTAAATGGATCTACCACACGAAAGTTGCTGCTAATGGATCTATCAACAAATACAAAGCAAGGTTGGTGGAAAAAGGTTTCTCCCAAGTCCAAGGAGTGGACTAGACTGAGACCTTTGCACCGGTTGCAAAGATGGATTCCATCCACCTTGTTTTGGCTATTTCCGCATCTAAACACTGGGAAGTGCACCACATGTATGTGAAGAGTGAATTTCTACATGGAGACCTTTCTGAAGAGGTATATATGCAGCATCCAGAGGGATACACATCAGATCCATCATTAGTTTGCAGATTGAAGAAATCTTTGTATGGGTTAAAACAGGCCCCAAGAGCTTGGTATGCAAAGATGGACTCCTTCCTTCTTTCTCAGAATTTCCAAAGATGCAAATCTGATCCGAATGTGTATCTTCAGCGAGATAAAGGTAATTTTTTGGTTATTGTACTTTATGTTGATGATCTTCTCATTACTGGTAGCACTCTTACTTCAATAAACAAGCTAAAAACTGCCTTAAATCTAGCTTTTGACATGAGCGATTTGGGCTTGCTGAGTCACTTTTTGGGCTTGGAGATAGCTCAAAATTTTGATGGGATCACTATATCTCAGCAAAAATATGCTTCTGACCTATTATTGAAGTTTAATATGGCTGAATGTAAGGCAGGCCCATTCCCATTCCTCTCAGAAATCAGTCTTGAGGAGGGAGATTCTACACTGCTTGCAGATTGCAGTATGTATCGACAGTTGATTGGTTCACTACTTTATTTGACACACTCAAGGACTGATATTTCATATGCCGTGAGTGTCGTGTCAAGGTATATGCAACAGCCCCATGAACTTCATTGGCGAGCAGTCAAGCGGATCTTACAGTATGTGCAAGGTACGAAACATTTTGGCATACATTATGCTGTAGATTCTGAGCTTGAATTCATTGGTTTTACTGATTCAGATTGGGCAGGTGATAGCATTGATCGGAAGTCCACTTTTCGTTATGTTTTCATGATTGGTCATGGTGCTATTTGCTGGTCCAACAACAAGCAGGAAGCCATTGCACTTTCTTAAGCAGAGGCAGAGTATCGAGGGGCAGTCAATGCCTGCATTCAGGCAGTTTGTTTGCAGGGTATTCTTTTCGAGTTTCGTTTTGGTGGCACTACTTCGACTGTCCTATTTTGTGACAATCAAAGTGCTATCAAGATCTCCACAAATCCAGTTCAGCAGTAGAGGACCAAACACATTGAGATTCATATGCATTACATTCGACAGTTGGTGCATGATCGCACCATCATTCTGCAATATTGCCCTACTGATGAGCAAATTGCAGACATCTTCACCAAGAGCTTCACTGAGGAGAAGTTCTCTTACCTCCATTCACTGTTGGGGGTGAGTTCCTGATACAGGTGGATATCGGTGGCAGCCCACCTCTTCCAACTAGCTCAAAATAGTCTTCTGGCAATTTTGGTAAATTACTATTTTTAGCAGTTTTTCAGGTCCTGAATTTCCGGAGCCATTTTGAGGCCCTAAATGACATATTTTGGCGATTTGGGGGACCAAATGGTTTCCAATGGCATGAAACACATTTGGGCCCAGTCGAAACTTGTAAATCTTGGATAGACCTTTCCAACAAGCTACCGAGCGCCCCAAACGGAGATCGTATGCAAAAGTTATGACCCCGGGAAGTTGACTGTTCAACTAACCACCTTGGGGCCGCAAACTTTATGATGGTTCATCTTCTAGGGTTAGGTTTTTGGATGTTTGGGATTCTTTCCCTCATGCTTATGATAAATAGGCCCTTTCGGCCTCTCTTTGTATTCATCTTGGCACGAATGAGCATAGCGGCCACATCTCTTCTTAGAGATAGCTACCACCATTCTAGCTATTGTATTTTACAGTCTGTTCTATTTCTGCTATTTAATAGAATATGTGTTTACTGTATCACTGTGTTATTTGCAATATATCTCTATATATGATTCTGTATATGCTATCTTTTGTTTCGTTCCCACATAAATCCGGATCAGTTCCATCATGGTGGAGACAGATTGATCCATTATTATGCTTTAGCTTGAGGGGGGGCTTTCTTCCCACTAGGTTTTCCCTCTTTCCTCACTTAGTTTATTTTCAGCATTGTTTGGATTATTGTATTGGGGTGACCTTTGGTCTTAGTTACCAGGGCCCCACATTATTTTTTTTCACATCATAGTCTAGCTTGAGGGGGGGTGTTTGGATATCCACATCATCTTTTTCAGGATCTTCCATGCAATTAGGGTTTGCATGCAAATTCTAGGGTTTGCATGCACTTTGCATGCATCCCAGTCACCAGGTTGATGCCTCCAACACCTTAGCCACCTTATTCTAGCACCCGAGAGCTTCTTACATCAGTTCTTTAGCCCTCCTAGTCATGAAGGCACCCACTTCTCACCTACTGCCAGAGAAGGGCACACTTCTTCACCTACCACTGCAGTTCCACTTTAGTTACACACAGTTAGCTCCGATTCTCCCTGATTTGAGGCTAGTTTCACTCCCGACTGACTGTTTCACTCCGTTGGACCTCCAGATTGACTAGATGACTTGTTCTGACTTTAGTTAGCCTCCCATGCGCCCTCCACTGAGCCCACTTCCCTATATCAGTGCTACACACTTCAGTTACACATGTTACACTCAGTTAGACTCAGATTGACACCTGGATGATTGGTTCTTGTGCATTGATGACCACCACTGATTGATGATGAGGACTCCTAGTTGGAGTCAAGCTACTCCATTCAGTGATTCGGATGACCTCCTTAGGAAATTTTAATTGCTCAGTCATTGTGACTGGATTGTATTGTAATTATTCACCCTCATTGGGATATTGAGCACTGATGCATGTTTTGCACAGTTTTACACCATTTTTCTGAGTTTCATCTATTGTGATTGATTTACTTGTTCATTAGATTTGTTGTGACTAATTTTACAAGGAACGGTAATTAGCACAGTATGGCGAGACGGTTATTTTCTATTTTTCTATTTGATGGATAAGGAAATTTACTATATTATATAATACTGTTCATTCTTTTTATGAGAATTCATTATTTCTATAAGATTTTTTATCCACACCGTTGCAATAAAAAGTAAAGTGTTTCTATTTAAAAAAAACAAAAAGAAAGAATGTTTCTCTTTAAAAATTAAAATGTTTCTATTTAAAAAAAAAGAAAAAGAAAAAATAAAATTTTTCTATTTATAAAAAACAACAAGAAAAAGTAAAATGTTTCTATTTAAAAAAAAACAAAAATAAAGAATGTTTCTCTTTAAAAAGTAGAATGTTTCTATTTAAAAAAAAAATGTTTCCGTTGTAGCTGAAAAATTGGGTGTTGGTGCATCCATCAAGTTGGAGCTTGCAAATTAATTGTAAATATAATTTTTCAATATTAGAAAGAGTTGGTGGTTTTCCCAATTGGTCTTCCACGATAAAATTGTGTCTTCCATTTTCTTTGTTTATTCAGTTTTTAATTGTGATAAAATTTAAGAATAGTGAAAATATTGATTCACCCCCCCTCTCACTATTGCTTGATATTCCAATAGCATGATGGGACAGTCTGATGCAAAGATTACATGTTTGAGGAATAATGACTGATTATTTTTGCGATTGCAGGGGATCAGTCTACTGCTTCTATGTCTACAAGTCGAAGCTCGAATAAACGTGTAGTATTTAATTACTCCTGCAAAGGAGATGATTTGATTCAAGGATAAGGAGAATCTAAAACGTTCAGAGACTTTGTTGGTTACAAGACATAAACATAATGTGGACTGAAGCATGATGAGATTATTCACACGAGTGATACAATCCATCATTTAAGGCAAATATTATTCAGGAGTCTACTACAGATCTCTAGTCGGATTGGAGTGATACGTGTATGATTGCTTGAGCAAAATCTGTACTGGTTACAGATGATATCTATGACCACCATGATTCCGCCATACTGTGATAATTACCATTCCCCATCCATTCCATACTCCCATCCCATTCAATCCATCAACACAATGGCCACTCAGTATATATACTAGGGTAACCATGCCCCATATCAAAGCAAACTGATATGGGGACAAAGGGATATTAGAACGGTCGAAGTCCTAATACATGGATTTGTCATTATGTTCCTGGATATGCAACAAGGAGGGGACATAGGGACATTAGCAGTCTTGGAAGCTTTCTTCTCTAAGACAACATGTGCTGTTGCGGTCATCAACACTTGCAGTAGTCATCGAATATTTTAGTACCAGACCATGATGTCAACTTCTTCTTACTCTTATTTCAATTCATGAATAGTTTTTTCTTCTTTTATTGTGCATGATGATATGTGTGCTCACGCACTACCCTGGTTGCAATAAAATGATTACTTTTGAATTTGTTGGAAATGGTTTCTTTTTACGATAGCGTGATAAACAGTTATTTGTTTGCTATGCAGGTATTCGAGAGAGATGCAATACCGCTATGGCTAGGATATCTTCGAATGTCTATGCCTCCTGATCATGCTGTCAGCTTCTTCTAACTACGCAAAGTAGAAGGTGAGAAACTATCCTAGTGGAGGGGACACAACTCACCAAAGTTCAGCTAATCAACTTAATTCCATGCATCATTGCTCACCTTTGTTCACTGGAAAAAGAAACATATCACTTCAGTTCAATGAAATGGTCATCAGGAAAGTGAGAATCTGTGCGAGTGGTTGAATCAACATCTTACATTACAGAGCGGTTGAATCAACATCTTAAATTACAAAGCATTCTATATCAAATTTTGTTATCAAATTTTGAATCGGATGATGTAGTATCAGACTTAACAGAAAGTAAACTTGTTATCACCATTGCACATTTTTTGCACTATAGTTCATCAACAAATAAATACATCTGACCCAGAGAGCTTACAAGTCTTTGCAAGAATATTCCTTTTGTACACGAAGGTGGGAAAATCATCAGGGTACGAGGATTTCTAAAGTTTCTCCAGCCTACATCCACGAGTAACTAGGCCAAGTTAATGGGGATGGAAATTGGAATCCTTGGATTACTATGGGATTTTCAAAACTTTTTAAAGGTTACCTTATACTACCACCTTGTGCAGGAGGTATGATGTATTCAGTGAATGATTTTGTTTCATTCTTTCAAAGACACTTGTAGCAGTCATCGAATGTTGTTTTAGTATAGTCCTTCATGTCTGGAAAGCATAGTCCTTCTACCTTCGACTTGTCACACTAAGAAGAAGCAGCAGCAAGTAGAAGGCAGGACTGTACTTTACAAACATGACGACCCATTTCCAGCCAAGGGAGTTTTCGGTACCAGCTTTCGGGATGAAGAAAGTTATTGTTCGTGGGGGGGATGTTGGAGGATCTTACGTTGGCTGCCCGACTAGGTCCTCCGTTCGACCACTTCAGAGAACATGTCGAACCCTCGTGTCGATCACTATTAAATTTTAATGAGCATTATGGTGTGTCTGGGAAGGCATGCATGTGTTCCTTGTTTTTGAAATTATACATGGAATTTGTTGAATATAATTGTACCACTGATGAAAATACTATTCATTAATGAGAGTTTGTAAATTTGCTTCCTTTTTCTGTTAATTTTCATTTCCAGTAATGATAGTCTGTAAATTTCTTTCCTTTCTCTATTAATTGTTATTTGCAGTAAATTGTGTTAGTCTGTAAATTTCCTTCCTTTCTCTGCTAATTGTTATTTCCAGTAAATTTTTTCCATTGTGTTATTCTTCATGCTTGGATGAAGTAATATTAAATCAGAATTCATATGTTTATGTTTTGGTTTACTACATCTAAGTATTCACCAATGTTTTGCTAAAATTGACATTGGATTCACTTATGACCAATGCCCAACATTAATGGACTGTTTTCTTTTATTCATTATGAAACTGCAAATTAAGACCTTAACTATAAGAAGATAACTACCTAGAATATAAAAATAGTTTGTCCTGACTTCCGTTTTCTAACAAGAAGGATCGGCCACCCATTCTTTTCATAGTTAATTGTGAAAACCTTTATCCAACAATTGAGCTCTATCCATAATGGAGAACACAAGAAGGATCGACCAACCCTTCTCGCAGTGTCGAAATATTATGAAAAAAATATTGGTAATAAGAAGGGTCGACCGACCCTTCTTGGAGTGTCGAACTATTATTAAAATAATATGGGGGATAAGAAGGGTCAGCCGACCCTTCAATTACGAGGCCATTGTAAAAATAGAACACCTTGGAAGTTATATCATATAAAAATGGTTTGTCCCTACTTCCGTTTTACGACAAGAAGGATTGACCACCCCTTCTTTTCCTAGTTAATTACCAAAACCTTTATCCATGAATTCAGATATAGCCATAATGGATAATACAAGAAGGACTGACCGACCCTTCTTGCAATATCGAACTATTATGAAAAGAATATTGGGAATAAGAAGGGTTTGCCGACCCTTCATTTAGGAGGGAATTGTAACAATAGAACACCTTGGAGAAAGAGCGGAGAAAGAGCGGCCGCTCTTTCTCTGAGAATATTTCCACTTGCCAACAAATTCTTTAAAGCAAAATGTCTTTAAATTTTGTTGTTAAAATGTTGATATCTAGTATCCTACGGTGACACGTGGAAGGATCATATTGTGACATGTGGCACATTTGATTTGGCACATTGAGTATAGGTAGGTTACTATTTTTTATTTGATTTGGCACATTGAGTATAGCAAGGTTACTAATGTAGGTATAACCACAACACAATCAGGAAATGAAAATCCACTCATAGTAGTTTTAAGGATTAGGCACATGCAAGATTACCCTGTAGCTGGAATTCTAATTGAAAAATTAACATGAATTTATTAATTTATATTACTCATTTGTAGTAATAGATAAATGTTTTAATTAAATAAATTCACTTAAAACATAAAAGACACACATATCATGAGTAAAGACAAATCCAAACTGTAGATCAATGTATGGATTATTGATTGCAAAAGTTAAACAATGTTCAGAAATAATCTGAAGTGAAAATCAACATTCATCAAAGAAATTTGATCAATTAACAAAAGAGGAATGAAGAGAAGGACTAACTGTATTACTTCAAAGTTGCAAAAAATTACAATCTCTACATCAATCAGAGTGTCTCCAGTCTTCTTTTGCTGATTTTCTGCCCCCTACCCCATGAAACCTCTACCCTTTAAATAATAATTACAAAAATAGTTACAAAAGATAGACTTCCCATAAAACAGGGATTACAAATCAAGACAGGGAAGTATCCCGTAACAAAATGTGGAAGATACTGACTGTTAGCAGCTGAATTGTACCTTAAGGTTGCAGAAAAACAAACTGTGGTAACCAAAAAACCACTTTAGGAAAGGTAAGCTAGCTTCTTCCTCTACAGAGAGGGATCTCTCACAGAATTTTAAACAAGGCCAAATACATATGAATGAATATTGTAATTGAAATGTTGTTTGGTTGAAAGAAAAGTGGACAAACTCGTTGGGCCGTGGAGTCAAAACATACAAATATGATTAAACATGATAATGCTTTGGAGAGAAAACTAATCAGAGGTAGGATAGACACCCACTCACAGTCAAATAGCTTTTGTTTGGTGATTACAGAAGAAGATATGAACAAGCCATCAATACAGAGCATATGATAATGAATTCTATACTGATTTTAGCAGAAAATGGTAGTGGATGCTTGAAATGAAAGCAATAAAGCATCATATGTATGAAGCCTGTCCCAATACAACACTTATCCAAGCATGAAAAAACATAACAATATGAATTAAACAGTGAGAGAAACATTCACATAAGAGAATAATTAAACAGAATGTAAGATGAATAACACAGGAATCTCTGATAGAAAACCTTGCTCGTCCTAGCCAGATTTTATTAAAATATATCTCAGAGTGCTTAACATAGGGAATTCACAAGTCCAACAAAAGTTTCCAACCATTTCTCCTTCTATTAAATTGCTTATATAGATGCTCAGAGCCTTTAGGCTTGAGCTCCCTCAATAGGAAGTTGTTACAATGTATGTGACACCTATTCAAATGGGCTCGCCACCCTTAGGAATTAGTTACAACAAAATGACAATGCTAGAAAAACTAGCTCAATTGCCTTTTACAAAATTACTAAGCAATTTTACTGAAAGATAACAGACTCTAACAAAATAAAAAAAATGCTTCAGTGGTTCAATATCAACTTTATCTTCCCATATTTCTCAACAAGCTTCCATAGCTCGGCAGCTAGTAGCTCTGAGGTGGCCAACTCCTTCATTAAGACTCGGATCTCAGTGTGGTCTCTATATTAGTAGCTTCGTACACTACAACAAAATAGCCCTTTAGGGGCGGTTTTGTCTTGCGGGGGTTTTTGTAAACCCCCCCCTAAAATTTTTTTTCAGACATTTGGAGACGGTCTTCTAAAATCGCCCCTAAAAGTCATGGAAATTGGACTTTTGGGGGCGGTTTTATTAAAACCGCCCCCAAAAGTCCTGAAATTTTACTTTTGGGGGCGGTTTTCAGAAAATCACCCCTAAAAGCCCAATTCTGATAACTTTTGGGGGTGGTTTGTCAAAAGCCCTCCTAAAAGTCATCAGAATTGAACTTTTGGCGGTGGTTTTTTTGGAACCCCCCCCTTAAAAGTACTGAAATTTTACTTTTGGGGGCAGTTTTGGGAAACCCCCCCCTAAAATCTCAATTCTCATAAATTTTGGGGGCAGTTCATCAAAACCCCCCCTAAAAGTCATGAGAATTGAACTTTTGGAGGCGATGTTTTGGGAACCCCCCCTTAAAAGTCATGAGAATTGAACTTTTGGAGGTGGTTGTTTGAAAACCCCCCCCTAAAAGCCCAATTCTCATAACTTTTGGGGGAAGTTTGTCAAACCTCCCCCTAAAAGTCATGAGAATTCAACTTTGGGAGGCGGTTTTTTTGGAACCCCTCTTAAAACTCATGATTGAATTGAAATCTTGAGTGATGAAGCTTAACACGAAGCTTTGGACCCAGTCTAATAAAATATGAGGAGACAAAATTTTAAAGTTAACCAAAATTTAAATACATTGGTGTGGGTCGATGCTATATTCAACTTCATCAGTTGCCATGTGTGCCTTAAAACAGTGAGTGGAGGTGTCTTTCACCAAAATCCCGATTCCACTTTGATCCTTATTTGTTGTGCTATCGAAGAATCCCATGGGTGAATTACCAAATAAAATTGGTCGATTTATCAAAAATTTTACTTTGTCCGCACCTGGATCTATGACAAATTATGGTGATGCTTTAATAATCCTTCTCCCAACCTCCTCTAGGTTATGTCTATAGCCTTAAAAAAGAATGGCATTCATTAAAATCCAATATAAGCCCCAGGTGACAATAAAGGGAATTGATTTTACCTTGGGTTTTGTTAAAAACCAGAGCTTTAAATTTTCTTAAATACACTGTAGATGCCAATTAATTTTTACTTGAAGAAGGTTACAAATCAAAGTCCAAAGATCGTGAGTAATGCTAAAATCTATTGCAAGATGTTGTATGGTCCTCACTGCTCAAACATAATGGATAGGCTGAAGGTCCAATTTCACCCCTTTCTCTGTAAATCTCCCCTGTTAAGACTTTATTTCGTAAGCATGACCACATAAATAGAATTGATTTTGGAGGAGCTTTGATTTTTCATATCACTGTATACCACCACTTCAAATCATCATTCTCATAAAGATATATAAATGCATTAATATCAGCCTCTTTTACTGTCTGCACAATCCCTTATATTTTGTTCCAAGTCCAAGCCAACCTATCTGGTTCTGTAGACAGACTAGTGATCCCATTTTGGTAAATTCTCTATATGCAGTATGTGTTCGGCCATTCACTGGATAGAGTTCCTGTGAGTCCGAGATCTTATGCAGAGAGTCAAATACTAGAACCTATCAAGTTGGAGATATTTGTCTTATGTATATATGCAAGATAATAAAGGCTTCGACTGTGTAGGTGTGGTAGCAGTTCTTCTCATAGTATAAAGCGGGCAGATACTCCACCCAGAAAAGGATCCAATCCTAAAAGAACTCTCGTCCCTGTACCAACCTTCCAAGCAATCCACCGCTTAACCACAAGTAGTGTAGTCAATATATTTTTCCAGATAATGGATACTATTGGGACAACAAAGTGTTTCTTCGACCTCAACCATGATACTGCAACATCAACTCCTTTCAAATATTTCCTTCTGATCATAGTGACACTCCAAATACCATCATGAAAAAGTGCCCTCCACAGTGATTTGGTAGCTAGCTAGGGCCTTGTTAAAGAGATTGATATCTCTTATTCCCCAACCTCCCTTATTTTTTGGCTTTGCTATCAGACTCCATCTTGCCAAATTGTAACCCCCCTGAAATTCCAACTGGTTGTCACAACACAGTTCCATGCATGCCGGACAAACTTTTAGAAAAAAATATTTAGCACTAACATGATCCAACATAGTCTCTTGTCGAAGAAACACAACATTAGGTTTAACGTTAGACAAAAGCTCCTTGAGGCTGGCTAGCATCTTGGACTAGGCACCTACAATCCCCCTAATGTTAAGAGAGATTAAGACTAGCGTTAAGCAACCCTCATATCAGGGTTCAATGCTCTAAGTTTCCCAGAAGGAGAAGGAACAGAAACAAGGTAATTTGAAGAAACCATTATGGGTTGGGGTATGTTTCCAACCCTCCCTGATCAACAACCCCCATGTCTTTTTTCCTGTTAGTGGATTTGTTTTTAGGCTTCTTCCTGATGGTGACATTTGCAATATCCATAAGGCCAGCTCCGTCTACAAAGGAGATGTTATAGGTCTGAAGAGGTGCTTTATTAATAAGAACTTCTTTGTATGAGGGTTCCGAGGGTTTGGTAAGCAAATTTGTATCCAATGGAGGGAGAGAAGCCAAGGTGCATTCACTGTGTAAATGAGGGGTAGTGTGAGGTCCCTGATGAGAGGTCTCAGTCAAAATAGGGCTTTTGGGATTTGTAACTACCAACTGTTCTGTCGATGAGGGGGAAATCAAAGGAGCGTTTTATGAGATGACAGGGTTCAAATGAGAAGTGAAGGGATGGGAATTGTTAAAATTTTCCAAGAAAATTTCCCAAAAACCCTCAAAAATATCGACCAGCCACTCCTCATTACTACTTAGCAAAATGATGTCTTATTCAGTTAAAGAAGTACTACTAAATAAATTTGGACCTTAGAAAATCTTTAACTTACCAATGAAAGATTCAGTAGAGGGGAATTAATTGGGCACGGCCTCCATCTGAGCATTCTGAGTCCTCCCATTTAAGTCTTATTCTCCCGCTTTTGAAACCAACTCCAACAACTGAGCCTCTCAAACCATTGAAGGACAAATATTTGTTTTTATATGGCCAGTGGATCTTCATACATTACACCGAAAGGGTTCTCTCCAATACTATAGGTTTTGAATGAAGGACCCCTTTTCAGTGAAAATCTCAACTTCTTTTGGCAGTCCTAGGTCCATGTCGAACTCCACTAAAAGCCAGGCCATGCATTTGTTATTCCACCTTAGGTCCCTTTCATCAAAGAAAACAAATCTGCCAACAACATCTCCTATCCCTCTCAAAACTGCTAGGTCCCAGTATTCAATGGGGAGGTCGGGCATTAGTATCCATAAGCATATCTTTTGGAAGATCAACACTGTAAAAGGGTTGAAATAATTACCCAGAGACCAACGCTTAACCATAAGCACCCCTCTGTCGACTATAATCTAGGTTTTTTCTGCAAAATTTTCCAAATCCTCCACTCACAAGAAGTGGAAATTAATCCAATAGTTGGACAGTAAATTGAACCGTGGCTGGTAGCCCAAAATTTGTTTCCATTAAGTGGAAATCCAGTTTTTCAGTCATAGCCTTAATTGTCAGTAGCCAAGCAATAGCCAACCAATCAGGTACCAAGCATTTTTTTTAAACAATAAATCATTTGAATCATCAAAATGTTTAATTTCCAACTTTTAGGTTGTTATAATGACCTTGAATAATGCATATCCAATCATTTCAAACTTTGATTGGTGAACTCCTCCATAGTTATTAGGCTTCTAAACAATTCCTCATAGGTCAATCCTAATGTTCGAAATATTTGAAATTCAAAACTTAACCCAATGGAGTTAGCAATCCATTTTCATAAAGGACCTAATAACATTCAAAAATTCAAAAGGACAACCCATTAGAGTATATTAAGGTGATTTCAAACTTAAAATGTTAAAGATAGGAGGGAACCCAATAAAAGGCATTCAACTCTCTTTTGAAAAAAGTGTTCAAATGTGAAACAAGGGACTATAACTTCTCATTGGGCTTCAAGCAAGAATGTACCATTGTACTCAGCTTCTAAAGGTTTGAATCATTATGTTTAAAAGAGACCCCATGGACAATGTTATCGAGTGCCCTTTTAACTTCAAAATGTGAACATGAAAAGAATCCTAATGAATGGTGTTGGGATTTTGTTAACAATCCAACTTCGGGCTATTTGGAAAGTTATAAACATTTTAAGTTGGAAAATGGATCAAAAGCCAATGTTGTTAGGTGGCTTTGCAAATTTGAAAAGTACACATGGAAAAAAGGTTGATAGCTAGTGTTGTCGAGGTAAAAATATGTGAAGTTCGATTGAATGTGTATGTCAGCCTCCTTTTCAACTTCGAAAATCAAACAGGAAAAAGGAACCGATAATAAAGTATCAAGATTCATATGATCTTTGGCATCAAATGAACTCGAATATTCACATGATTTAGAGTTTCAAAAGGGGTCAATAGTACGTGTTAGACTTGTTCTGAATTTTGGGTTTGAAAGTTAATAGAATTCAAAGTTTTAAGGGCCTAAAAATTTGTGTTATCAAATGAACATTTAAAATTTCAAAATTTCTAACATAGGAAAGATACTAATTCATAATTCATAATAAGTGAACATGTGATTTCTTTGAAAACAAACACCCAATAAACCAAAAGAAACTTCCAAAATGTGTCTCCTATAAAACCTTGCAAAAAATGTAAGATGCATTCCCATCATGTTTAGGAATCCCGCGCAATCATTTGGAATAGTGGTTTTTGCCACTCCATTTTGTGAATTTTTTTGAGAAATTGGTTCAATCCCGTGCCATCATTTGGAATAGTGGTTCCTGCCACTCCATTTTGTGATTTTTTTGGAGAAATTGGTTCAATCCCACGCTATTTGGACAGACTGGTTCTATGAGAACTTGGTCAGCTCGATTTGGACAGACTGGTTACTGGTTCGCGATTTGGACAGACTGGTTCCTGAGCACTTGGTCAGACTGGTTCTATTACGAGCCATTTCAATATAGAGAGGTAGTGAAAGTAGATCCTGATTTCTTCTTCTTTTGTTCTCATTAGACCACCTCACCTCCAATTGGAACCCCCCCTTAAAAGCCATGAGAATTGAACTTTTGGAGGCGGGTTTTTGAAACCCCCCTTAAAAGTCATGAGAATTGAACTTTTGGAGGTAGTTTGTTGAACTCCCCCCGTAAAAGTCATGCAAATTAAAAGTTTGGAGGTAGTTGTTTAAAAACCCCCCTTAAAAGTCACGATAATTGAACGTTTGGAGGCGGTTTTGTGAAACCCCCTTAAAAGAAATTAGAATTGAACTTTTGGAATCGATTTATTGAAACCCCCCCTAAAAGTCATGCGAATTGAAATTTTCGAGGAAGCTTTTTGAAAACCCCTAAAATTCATTTATGTACGTGGGTTAGGTGTGTCACATGGGTTCAACAATGCATCTCATCAAAACATTGGAGCTAAGCGCACATAAGCTATTGTAGTGTTAGGAAAGGTGTGCATTATCATTCAACACCATATCCCATTAGAGCTCTATAATTGATGTAGTCATGCTATGTTTTTCACATCAAAGATGGTTCTCACACTCCAACTTTCCATGACCATGGTCAAAATACAAACTCGTGTGCCATAACATTATCCTTTATGGCTAATGGGCCATGTGTAGGGCCCTAATCACTGCATGATTCCTACACAAGGAATATTTAGCTTGCAAGTGGGTATGGTGGCCATTTCAATATTTACAACATCATGGATGGTTCTTGAAGCCTAATCCATGGTGTCCATGTTGTTAGATCAAAATATAGTTTATAATGAATGGTAGTTACCTCAAGGTCTTGTGACCTATGGGCGTTTCTCTGTACCACCACATATGCCACAGGTAAGGAATATTTAGCTTTTTGAGTAACACATTGTCATTTTTTTAATATTTTCATGTCGTGGATGGTTCTAGGAGCCTATGTTATGGTCTAGGGCCAAAATGTAGGTTCTTGTGCAATACAAATTTATTTTGAGACTCATGGGCCATGCATAAGGACTTGAGTCATCATACATACCCTAGATAGGGAATATTTTGTTTATAGTCTAAGTTCTTGTGTTTATTTTTGCACTAATTTTGGTTTGATAAAATCTCATACAATGATCATTCAAACCTTGATGTCAAAGTTTTTGATCTAAAACCTTGGTTATAAATAACCCAAGGTCAAAGTTTATTGTGTTAGTGTGTTGATTTGGTGCAGTAGGCATGTTAGTGATTGGGTTAGGGGGTAGTGGGTTAGGGTTATAGGGACATTGGCTTAAGGGGATATTTTCTACAATTTCATAATGTGGTAGGATTTGGGGAGTTTTTGCATTAGAAGCGAGGCACCTAAGGGATCAGTGGGTTAGTGGGCAAGGGGTTTTGGTTTTGTTGGTACTAGTGGTTAAGTGGTTTATAAGTTATCATGTTATTCAGTTTGGGGCTAGACGTTAAGGTTAGGTACGAGGTGAGGGGGTTAGAGGTTGAAGCTTCCTAGGTGCATGAATTCATTGCATGGATCAAGTGTGCCAAGTGCATGAGTCAATTACATGGGTTGGTTGTGTTAGCTCAGTGTCTAATTAGTGGCATTATTTATGGTGGCCATTTCAATATTTCTAACACAAAGTATGGTTCTCATGGCCTGGACTATGGCATGTGAACTAAATTTAAGGTCTAATGCCATATTAATTTTCCAAGGGGTTGATGGTCCATGCATGTTAACCTAGATTACCATATAAGAATCTCTAACCTACATGTGAGATCGTCATGATCATCATTGTCACCATCATCGATGCCATTGTTGTTGTTGGTTTGTCCATGATTATGTAAACCAATAAACCAACAATGGTTTAATATTTATAGGTTATGTAAACCAATAGTGGTTCTCATAACCTAAATAATGGTCCATGGTTAATAAATGTACTATATGATTCATGGTCCATGTGTAGGGCCCTACACATAATTACTTTACATTACAAGTGAGATATTGTGGCCATTTCAATATTTGTAACATTGACGATGGTTATCGTGGCCTATACCATGGCCTATAAACTAATTTTAGGGCCTAATACCATATTAATTTGCTATGGGGTTGATGATCCATGCATGTTAACCTAGACTACTACATATGACCTACATATGGAATATCTAGCCTATATGTAACAATTCCCTCTGTTGCTCTTGAGTGATGATTAAGGCCATGCGACATCACATAATCTCTAAAGAGTGAATCTAATTTCAACTACAAGTGGGATATGTTGGTAATTTTTAGATATGTAACACCAAAATTGAATATTTTCCTGCCAATTTCAACATGCTAGTAATTTTCATTCCATCACCCTTTCTTCTCATTGTTTTCTCCTTTTTGTGAAGGGTGACTCAAGTGGATTCCAATGGAAAACAATGGCAACAAGAGAGCATAACATGACAAACACATGCCCATATCCAAGGCCTAGAATATATTGAAAACTAATGAGTTGAGTGAATTGAAGATGCAATTACAATAATTATTAGACAAATATGACCAAGTGCATCACCTTGGATAGAACACATATTGGTAGTTAATAAGAAGGATGGAACCTTTTGGATGTGCATTGGTTATTCAATGTTAAATAAGGTGACAATTAAGAACAAGTACCTCCTACCCAAATTGATGATCCTCTTTATTAACTTAGATGGGAAAAGGTTTTTTCAAAGTTGGACTCAAGTTTTGGGTATCATCAATATTTGAGAGCAAAGACTCATTTGCATTATTTAAGATGTGCCACCACCTGTCACCTTGATGTAGACACATGTTAGTTCATACCACCAACTCAAACTGCGTGAAGAATGAGCTCTCCACCATCGTCATCGGTGCCTATGATCGGAGATGGTCAAGGAAGAAATTTAGGTTAAGCATGCTCGATAATGGCATGGTTCCGAACTTTACACGTATTGTTCCTGAGGATTTGTTGTTAACATGAAGCTTTGGACCCAGTCTAATAAAATACGGGGAGGAAGAATTTTAAAGTTAACCAAAATTTAAATACATTGGTCAGGGCTGCTATATTCAACTTCATCAGTTTCGTTTTATCAGTTGCCATGTGTGCCTTAAAACAATGAGTGGAGGTGTCTTTCACCAAAATCCTGATTCCACTTTGATCCTTATTTGTTGCGCCATCAAAGAATCCCATGGGGGAATTACCAAATAAAATTGGATTTATCAAAAATTTTACTTTGTCCACATCTGGATCAATTTTTCCCCATTTTTTCCCGCCTCTACTAAGAAAGCAGATGGTGAAAATTGATGAACCAGAGATCCATGGAAAACGTGTATTTGATGGTAATTCTGAAGGAATTCTTTTCCTTCCTTCCTTATACCAAGCCATAGGTCAGGGTTTTCTTGCATTTTTACAGCCATGTATGTCAAGGAGATTTGGATGGAGGGTTTCAAGTCACATGCCACAAGAATGATGGTGTCGAGTTTCGATCTAATTTTCAATTCCATAATCGATTCTAACCTAAATAGATAGGCCCACCCAATTTCGAATGAGGATAAGTAAGTTCATTATAGCGATGGGTGCATAAAAGGAAAAGAGAAATATGTTCAGCGGGGAAGATCTGTTGCTTCCTATTATATTCATATTAAACAAATAGCTAAGTTTGAGGCAAGGCAGGTCTACAGGGGGATTCTGCTGAGGGATAGCGAGGGATAGGTAGGTCACCAGAGATCTGTAGTAACCCTAGGTCCAGAAAAAACATGGAGAGAGATGTTGTAACAACGTAAGTTACCAAAAATAAAACATATATTATAATATTTATATATTTTAACATAGTATTATATCTTACATATAATATTATAGGAAATTAATAGTTCATACTATTATACATTTACTTTTATATAGCAAGTTAATATTTTAGGTTTATATATAATATGAATATAATATGTTTTTAATAGATTAATGTATTGTATGATATGTTATATTAATATATAATATAATAATATTTACACCAAAGGCCTTCTTTATGCGAAAGACAATCCATACTCCTGTAGCAGGATTCGTCGTCCATAGGACGAATGGAATGCTGCCACGTATATTTTCCAATTTCATACGTGCGGTTCTCAAAATTTCTCCATGCGTCCACCAGTTTCACGGAGTTTTAACGCTATGCCTTCGTCAATTTCACGCGGTTTCCCAGTTTCCAAGAGTTCGACGGTCGCAAGGTCATTACGCGGAAACTTCCCAGTCACATGAAAACATGACATGAATCACTATGTTTTAGTTTGTGTTTCAATGGTTGGGTTTAGCAAGGGTTTAGTAATGTTCCAGTTGGTGTGGATAACCCCTTCCCAATTAGACGTGTAAGGGTCTAATTCCATCCAACTCGGTGGTGTGTTTTTCCATTCTATTTGCAGTTCCCTTAGGGTGGCAGCTTGGTGTTGTTGAATGTTGTGATTAACCTATGGGACTAACTAAAAATGAAACAATGTTGATCGCAATAATAAGCATATAGAATTTTATCTTCATGCAACTGGAATAGATAAAATCCCAAAGGAAATGTTGAATTCCATATACAAGCACAAAGTAAAAAGGAAGGGGAATCACCATTTTCACTATATGTTAATCTCATGATTCCAATGCATAACATACCAACACAAAGTAGAATAAGCAACATAGTTGAGGACATGACCATCACGAAGCAAGAATTTGAATTCCAATCCAGCCAAGGAATGTTTAAATGTGCCTTAGGAGCTAACCTCGATGACTTTCACGCTCGAAAACCTAGATGATCCCATGATAGCAATGATCCAAGTATATGCATTCATAGAAACTCCTCCTTCACCATGTCTCCGAGGTCTCAAAAACTCTCTACAAGCACAATGTCAAAAACAATGGGCCAAAAAGAAATTGTAGAATTATAGGGAAGTTATATCAATGCTCTCATTGCAAAGTTTGGAATGGAGAGTGAGCCCCTACAGTAGGGTTTGAGGAAGTGAACCACCATAGCATTATGTTTTAACAGTTACATGATTACCTTAGATGTTTTTGGTGCATGTTATAGCAAGTTTGGAACTTAATGGATATAATGTGTCATCTAGATCTAAAACCAAACGAATACACAATAGTCATAAAATCTAAATCTTCCCTTAAATTTCAAATCAAAATACTTCCAGGTATGAAGAGAAATTCCAATGACACTTTTTCAGGTGTTTAAGATTATTTTGTAGACAAGTTCCGTGGCTTTGAGAAATGGTTAGTAAATAAATATTATCACAAGAGAGCTTGAATTTTGAGATTGTATAAGCCATGAAGCTTATTTACAATGCACAGGATCACTTTGATTTTATCAAACATGCAAATATGAAGCGTAAAATAGTAGAGCTCACTCTAATGAAACATACATATCAAATAATACCATAAAAGGCCAATATGTTGCTTGTCGTCCCATTTCATCCCGGAAACATATATCCATATGTCCAATAACAAACCTACGCTGAGGTTTTTACCTTTGGGAAATGTCTCCAAGTCTAGAAATTACTGCTTTTGTACATCATCAATGATATCTATAATAATTTCAAGGCAATTAAGAAGCTCATCTTTGTGAGATTCCCATATTTGTTATACTCTTGAAAGCTTCTCATTGGCACTTTGCCAAATGGGATGAGATTCTCCTCACAAAAAACTTCCAATGACCTCAAGGGAAAGTGGTAAACCCTTGCACTTTGCTGCAACCTACAAATATTTTTCAAATATAAATCCATGCCTTACAACTTTTATGGGAGTTCTATTGAACACAAATTATTTTGAAGTTGCAGAGTTGAATATTGATTGCAAAATTAGTTTTTAGAGACACGATTAGTTACCAATAGAGAACAATTAAGATAAAATAGATTATGAATAGTATTCATAATTCATATCTTTTTAACAAGATTCTTCTTTGTTGTTGTTGGAATTGAAGTTTGATGAAAGTCCTAGGAGTGAAAAAATGAGAGGGCATTGGTTTCCTCCAACATATTTATTTTATGCCAACAACCTATACTATTTGTAATTCAAATAGTGGAATCCTACCTAGTTGTGATAAGTGTATTCTATCATTTTGCTTCAAACAACAAGGGTTCCAAACTTGATATTGACTAAACATCATCCAAAACTACCAAATTTGGTCCATATCTTCTTAACTTTAGCTTTTGCTACAGTTGGTTGTGTGCATCCTCTAGGCTCCATAAACGAGGTATATGGCCACTGATTAGCTTATCCCACATTACCTCTAAAATCTATGAAAGGTCATCTTATAAAGGTGTGAAACGATAATGAAAATTATGTTGTTTCAGAATCAATCTGAAAGTCAGAAAGAGAACAAGCATTACTATGGAATCCTAGAGAACAAATTGGAAAAAACAATTGGGTGAACTTGAAATTCCAAGCATTCTAGCCACCCTTTTTGTTTCCTTTACCACCACAACTATGGTTTTTGAAATGAGATGGAAGAGTTGTTTGATGAATATATAATATATGGTGATGTTGATGTTGAGTTGTTTGTGGATTTTATGTAGGGAAAGCTAGAGGTATTACAGGTTTGAGAAGAGGCGCACCCAAGAATCGACCCTTGGACATCGGCACCCTAGGCAATTATTGGATGGAGGCCTTCCTATGTGAACATATGTATTCTTATAAAAACTACATCGCCTATGCTAGTGGCATGTTTCTTTCTCTCAATGCAAGAAGCAATCACTGCATCAATATTGGGAGATTTATTATTTCTCCTTATGATTGTAACATGTTACCTAGCTGAAGAAAATAAAAACCAAGTTCCAAAGAATTTATTATGGGTGATGCATGCAATGAAAGCTACTTCCAACTTTAATGCATTTGTAACATATTACCTAGCTGAAGAAAATAAAAACCAAGTTCCAAAGAATTTATTATGGGTGATGCATGCAATGAAAGCTACTTCCAACTGTAATGCATGTAGAGAATGTACAAACTAGAAGTTATTTGTTTTGTGTAGTTTAACTATTGCACATTCAATTTTTTTCTATAAGGAAAAAATTTGCCTTTTTTTTGTATTAAGGTGAAACTTTGTCGGGAGAAAATTATATATTCGTCTAGATATGGAACTCAAACCTAGCTAAGTGGAGATACTAGGTTTGGCTATCAATCTTCGTCACAAAATTCTTTTAGATCTCCTTCACGAATTGGATGATTAAACCAATTTGAGTAAATCACAACACCTATTGACTTAAGAATCAATCCTTTGGTTTCCATTTAAGCTTGCATTTGAAGCAAATTTGGTTTCCAATTTTGATATTTGTATCTTCTTCAAATGTATGACAACAATGGCCACATTGGAGAGAGGCTAGGTGCAAGTCTGAATAATAGAAAATGAAGATAATTAAGTGCGTTACTCTCTTTTCCCTCAATATACAACTTTTGCTATTCTCTCTATTTGCATCAGCATTTTATCATTTCTTTGTTTGGGCAAAAGTTTGTCTATCGCATATTTGATAGTCAAACATTTGTCATGGAATCTAGAAATGAAGTGAACCACCCAAAATTTATGCTATTTTATTGATCTCTTCATGGTCTTTTAATGATGAGAAGGGAGCTCTTCACGACATCTATTTTACTATTATCATTTTCACTTCATCACATTTACTTTACTTTCAGTTCATTTGATCATTTCCGCATTCCTTTGCACCATTGGGGCAATTGCTAATAATAAATTTTATAAAGCCAAGGAACCCAATTTGGATGATATCTCCGTGGTGCAATTTTATGCAAGAGAAGCTATTAGACTCATGCTAGAGGCCCTTAAACGAGGACCCACAATCCAAAAACAAGAGCTTGAGAAGGAATTGAGGGATGAAACTATTACAGTCAAGGAGACCATCTTTGATATATCAAAAGGTGATCGAGGGTTTGTGGATGGAACCCTTGCCGAGGAGCTCTTGAGGCTGTTAGCAGAGGAAGAGAATGGTTATACCAAGATATGCTTCATCAACCAAAGCTTTGGTCTCGATGCTGCTCGTGTTGCAGAGAGAGTCTTGATGGAAGTTCAGAGAAATATGACTGATGTTGATCTTTCAGATTTCACTGCGGGAAGAAGCAAGGATGAGGCCCTTTAGGTAATGGCCATATTTTGGGTGTTAGGGCATTTGGGTCTCTATTAAAATCTCATAAAACATTGGAGGAACTGTATTTTACGAACAATGGTATCCTTATGGAGGCTGCTAGAGCCATCTGTGAGCTTATGCCCTCTGTTGAGAGTCTTAGGGTTTTGCATTTCCACAATAATATGACAGCGATGATGGGGAAGAGGCGCTTTCGGGGCTTGTTAGGAACTGCACTGCATTGGAGGATTTCAGATGCGTGGGGTTGCTTTGAGCAGATCCCTCTCAAGCCATTTGGGTCCCACAGAGGCTTACTTGAGCTATCTTGGTTTTCAGGATAAGGGGACAATAACTCTTGCCAACAAACTCAAGGAAGGGTCTCCGTCCCTCAAAGTTCTGGAGATGGTAGGTCATTACTATTAAAGTAACTCCAGCTTTGGCAGAGTGCCTTGGTTTGAAAAGAATGCTTACAAAGTTAGTTTTGTCAGAGAATGAGCTCAACGATGAGGGATTTTTTGCAATATGTGGAGCACTTGTGGAAGGCCATGAGCATCTGAAGGAACTTGATTTGAGTTCAAATTTTATCAGAGCAGAAGGGGCGAAGGTTGTAGCTGAGTCTGTGATCCATAAGCCCGACTTTGATCTGTTGAATATTCATGGAAATTGAATTTCGGAAGAAGGAATTGATGTTGTTAAATATGTGCTGAGAAGAAGTGTGGAGGGTGTTTCCGTGCTTGGGTCTCTGGAAGATAATGATGCAGAGGGTGAAGGTGATGCGGACGGTGAGGGTGAGGGTGAGGGCGAGGATGGGGATGGGGATGAGGATGATGATGGAAATGAGAGCAGTGACAGTGATGGTGATTTAGAGGCCAAGCTTAAGGACCTGAAAATGCAGTAGCACAATGTATAAGCTTGGCACATACACACATGGACAAATTTGGGCCTGCATTTGCTGCGAAAACTCTGATCCCCTTAAGGCAAACTTTCATAGTTTTAACTGCTGCAGTTAAGTCCCTTTACATTTAAATGATTGGAAATTCTATCCTCGGCTAAATGTTGTTTTGTGAATGAGAAATGTGATTTGGCAGCATTTAGCTACCCTAGCTTAAGTTCTGTTTCTTGTATTGCACGTTTACTTGTGTTTTAGTTAGAATATATTTATCAAATTCTTCATCATTCCTAGTGATGATTTTTTGGGTACTTTGAGGGCCTTTAATTTTTTTGCTACCATAGCTTTGAAACCCATAAAAAAACAACAGATAACAAAACCCACATCAAAATAAAAACCAAAACCCTCCACTAAAGTTATAGCATACCTCATTGCCAGAGCATGACTGAAACTTATGAAAAAGAGTAACAAAGGGAGGAGAAGTTTTTGTTATAGAACTCTGAAACCCACATCAAAACAGATAAAAAAACCCTTGACAAGAATAACAACTAGACACCCCATTCCCAGTACATGATTGATCTACATATTACGCAGAAAATTGATTAAGAAATAGACTTTTTTTTTCCAGGATGAGGAATCCTCCACACCCATAGGATGGGTTTATAACCTGGGCCAATGCCAGCCTTAGCTACCCCACAGCTCAGCCCTGTTGGGTATATAGAGCTTAACATACTTGACTATATTCGTGTAACCCCCTTAATGCATAATGTAATAGAAAAACAAAGATTGCTTAAGAATCCTAACAAAATACAACTTTATAAGAAAAATCTGACTTATGACCACTTGAAATAGTCTTTTATTAAGGAAATCAGCTTGAAATATAATGCAATAGAAAAACAGAGATTGCTCAAGACTCCTAACAAAATACAGCTTTATAAGAAAAATCTGACTTATGACCACTTGAAATAGTCTTTTATTAAGGAAATCATCTTGAAATGTCTTAACTCAAATCTAGGTAGCCTCCTGGCAAATAAACCTCCATAAAAATAAAAAAACAAGTGCAAACTTCAAGTGCAAAGTAATAAGATGTTTTTTCAGAGTATGTAGCACTTTCCTGCATATAAAAAAATAAAAATTGCAAGTTCGAGTGCATTGATGATATAGTGATTAAAATTGTTTGTTCAGTTGTCCTTGATGATATAGTGAATAAAATTGTTTGTCCAACTCACTCCACAATTGTAGAAAAACAAAATGATATGATCTCTAAGCTTTGTTAAGCAACTGAATGCAGTGCACTGATGCTATGTTGTTTTCAGAATTCTATCAAATAATAAACTCAACGGAGCGATTCCAAACTTATCTGGCCTAGCTAATCTCCAATATCTGTAAGTAGATGATAAACACATGTTACTATTTTAAATTTTGGCTTATATAAATCCATGTATAATGGATTCCGTGTTCAGGGATTTGAGCAACAATTACTTCAATTCATCTGAATTTCCCCTGTGGCTTCCGACTGTATAGGACTTGACAATAGTGTAAGTTCCTCAAAAGTTCAAATTCTTATAGAATCTTTGAAGATCAGAAGAAGAATTGCTAGAATAATGTTGGATTTATTTTGTTGTGTTGTTTCACAGAGTACTGGAGAATTGCAGTCTGACTGGACCGATTCCATCCAATTTTTTTAACTTGGTGTTTCTTGAGACTGTGAATCTTAGTCACAATCATCTGAATAGATCTGTGGTTATCCGCAATAGTGTAAGTCAGTTCCTGCAATTGATAGACCTCCAGAATAATAGCATCAACGATGCGCCTCAGTTAGGCAATGCCAACATTTCTATATTGTGAGTACCTTTACTCAACCCACTCGGTCATCTCTACATTTACACAAGTTTAGTTACACACTTTAGGAAGTAAATAGCCAATGATTGGCTCCTGTCAAATGTAAATTTGAGGGTTGATTCTCACGAGTGTTAATGTAATCATCTAGTTGTTAATGTGCTCATCTATATCAAGTTGTGATATTGGTTTTGGGTAACTTGATCATGGCACTGAATTGTAATGGCTTGAAACTTGAAATTTCAGGCTTGGGGAAAACCCTTTTTGTCAATCCCAGTCTTCAAGCTCTAGCATTTTCTGTAAAGCATCCAGTGGACAAACCAGCTACACAACGAGTCTAACACAATGTGGAGGAAAGACACGCTCTGGGAACTTAAAGGTCAATCCTCGTTCCTGCCAATGCCAACAGCCTTACCAAGGCAATCTAGTGTTCAAAGCTCCCTCATTTTCAGATTTAAACAATAAGATGATATTCCAAGGCCTACAACAAACTCTTCAATCGAGTCTCACTCTCACTGTGGACATAGTGTATCTGTGTTGCCTCTATTTTGATAGCAACGATTATCTCATTACATCGGTTCAGTTTTTCCCAATTGGCAATCTGCAGTATTTTGTGTACCCAGAGATTATGAGAATCAGTTCCTTCCTCGATAGTCAAAAGTATCAATCTCCTCCAGGATTCGGACCCTATCTTTTCCTGGAAGATCCATACCAATATCATAAGAACATGACAACTGCATTGCATACTCTTGGCCTTCATCTAAAAACAATTAAAACGATAAGATAGCATTAATGATCAGAATAGCTAGTTTGTGTGGTTGTTTACAGAAAATCCAAAATCGAATAAAATAAGCATGGGTGCAATCATGGGCATAGCCATTGTAGGAGTTGTGTTGGCTCTTGGTATTGCAGCGCCAATAGCCTTTTATGCTATGAAGCAAAAGAAAAGAGCCGATCAAGCCATTGAAATCCACAAACCATTTGGTACGTATCGTTACCAAGCTGAAAACATTAAAATGTCAGATTATATTACATTTTAATAAGTAAATTTTTCTATCACACTGAGATGCTATATAATTCAGCATGATTTCATCAACATGAATTTAAATAGATTTCTAATGGTTTAAAAAAATTACCTTTCTAAATTAATAACTGTAGAAATGAGATGCACAGGCCACATTTCAATCGGATGTGTCACCATCAAGAGACATCTGATTGGATAGTAAGTGCACATTCTTCTCTATGTGAAGAAATATGCTTCAAATGAATTCTGATCCTGTCAATATGTAAATTGTTACAGCATCATGGGGAACAAATGCTCAGGATGGTGGAGGTGCTCCTAAACTGAAAGGTGCCAGATGGTTTTTCTTCACTGAAATAAATAAGCTTACGGATAATTTCTGTGACAGTAACGAAATCGGGAGAGGAGGTTATGGCATGGTATACATTGAAATGCCTGAAGTGATTTTCATTAGTAGTAATACAATGATAAAATAAATAGGTGTTATGTTCTTAGCATTATACTTATTAACTTATAGAGAAAGAAATTTCTATTTATTGGTAAAGTACAAATGCTATACAAAAGACCGAGGGAAGTTACCACAGGCATCACACACACCACCTTAACCTAGGAAAGCAACCCCACATCCTATTACTTGGAAAGTATAAAAACACCCCTCATTAAGAAATACTATATAAGTTTCATAATTATTCAATTTAAATTATTATAACCTAAAAAAATTACTAAGGGACTCTTACTCAGGAAACCTAAGTTTCTTCTAAAAGAATTAGGTCAGCTTAGAGTACAAATCAATTACTATACATTCTTGCTATTGTAAAGGAATTAGAAAGTTTAGATTATATACAGATTAGAAGGTCTTAGGAACTTATAACCTTAGGTATTAGTTTATCTTAGCTATGATTTTTAGGTTATAAGGGTAAGCAATCAGTAATACTTACCCAAGCTACATTAGGCAAAGGAAGGGACAACCAAGGATAAGGATATTCTATGTAACTCTTATTACCTTAATAAAAACTACAACTCTATTCTTTCATCTTATTACTTGTTGTTTAAGAAAATGCAATTAGACTCAACTCCTACTTTACTGAGACTTTATTAGACCCTCTTCACAAGCTTAGGATTATAACAATTACTTCTATATTTAGTCAAATCCTAACTCTACATCAAGAATATATAACTAAGCACAAACACTCTTAAGAATCTTAACAACACTAGAAACAGGAATTACTCTTCTTATCATTCTTAGGAAACTACTAACAATAAGGAATCAATTACTCAACATATAAACTCTTACTTAGGAAAACACTAAGACTACTGAATACTATACTTCTACTCTTATTATCTTAACTAGAACTATAACTCAAATTAGTAGTATCAGGATTAGGACCTACCTCGAACCTATTTAAATTTTGACGAGATCTACATGGAACCACTGCTTGCTTTGCTTCTGTCTTTCTAGTTGTTTCAGTTACCTATGTATATACTACTTGTGCTACTACTGGTGTTTCAATTGCTTATGTTGGGTGTGGGTCATGATCACGAAGGTAACCTACCTCCAACCTATTTAAATTTTGGCTAGACCTACATGGAACCACTGCTTGCTTTGCTTCTGCCTTTCTAGTTGTTTCAGTTACCTATGTATCTACTACTTGTGCTACTATTGGTGTTTCAACTGCTTATGTTGGGAGTGGGTCATGATCACGAAGGTCAAAATAAGATCTCAAGAACCAAAGCCTGGTCGAGACCTAGTTAAGACATTGATGTTGTCTCTACAGATTATGCAGCTGCTACCTAAACTTCTCCTGTCACTGGTCCTACTATTGGATATGCTCTTTCCTCTTAGGTTATATGGGTAAATACTTTACTCCTATAACTCATTTAGTAATCCTTAGGCACTAAAACTTTTAATCCACTTAAATCCTATAATGAAAAATAGAAACTATAAATAAGCCTCAACCACTAAACGATCCCAAGAGACAGAACCTAGCAAGACAAAAACCACCAGGGACAAATAAGACACTAGCACAAATTTTAATATACACTTGAGGAAAACGTGGTAAACCAAAAATTCGGCCAAATAGACATTATAATAATTCCCCCTTAGTCTTTAATTGGGTAGAGAATCCATTCAATATTGACTATGATGAGGTCATAAACATCTCTCAATGGATAGTCCATATGTAGAACTACAACCTATAAAACACCTTCACACAAACCTCTTTGGAAGTGATGAAGCAAACTTGTGTTTAAATGGGAAGTCTACCTTAAAAAATTAGCCTCCAAAATACCTTCACAGGAACTCATAATTGGTGAAGAAAACACAAGTTTAAACCAACATATGCAAAAGTGGTTAGAGTGGGAACTCAAATATGTGCATGCTGTCAAAGAACAATGTCCAAAAAATGACATAGATGGCGAAGAGCCTATTGAAGTTGAGAGTGATCCAACCATGTTGTAGGAAAGTGTCAAACTTTCAAAGATCATCAAGAATTCTTTTAATGTCACCATGAGCAATATTTAATTCAAACATAATAAATCTTAATTGCGTGTCTTGATATAATATTTTTCCGTCTATGCTCTTCACATTCAATCTGTCAGAAGAGCGACTATTATACCAATGATTGTGCTGATAATAATGTCGATACCTGGGTAGATTGTGAGAATGGTTCTGACTGTGATTAAGATGCCGATATGGCTAACATGTGGATGGCGAAGAAACTAGTTCTTGCTGATCGAGAAGTGCAGGGTGTGACTCTTCATAATCATCAGATGACATAGGTTAGGTTTCATCTTATCAGAATTAGATGAATCATCAAATTTGGGCAAGATCTGGTTCTTGCAACACCATACTAGCACAAGATGCAGGGTCATGTTACTATGACACAATAACTACACAAGTATAAGGGAGACTTGCATCTAGCAATGAAATCTCAACATATCCAATGCCCTCTTTTAATGGTCTCGTCTCAGTTTCAATTTGAGTAATGATATCCTGTCCATGTTTAACAAGTCTACCACATCTATAACCCATCAAACTAATGCCTCTAGTATGTCGCTAAAAGTTAGGAAACCAAAGTCCATGTGTCCAATAGTGCATGAGAATATGCTCAAAAGAAGACTGAATATTCTTTTGCAAGGTGTTAAGTCTATCTTTGCTCTCCCTTGATTCAAATTGGGAGTGTTTGAAAGGATGGAACATGGGTTTCTTCAAGCTTATTAATACAAAGCATCAATCTCTCTGCAAGTGTATTATACTTTCTAAAAAGAAAAAAATGCAATCCTTTAAGTGAGGTGGTGTAGATTCTAGATAGGCTTGCCCTTCCCGTAAAATTAAGAAGGTGGGAGGTCATAAAAAATATGAACATTATCATCGTAAAGTGGGACAACCTCCTCACAAAGCTAGGCAATAGAGTCTCGGAATGAATTCATCTCATTATAAATCTTGCAATGAATTGACCTCATTATAAAGTTGGATAAAAGTTTCTTGCGATGAAAGATTATGCTCATGAAGACTTGTTGTATCATTCTACAAAGAATTAACTTCATAAACAACTTCATTATGAAGTTGAGCAATAGTATATAGCTGATTGTTATTAATATGTTGCAAAGAAACTTGATTATGAAGTTGGGTAGGAGAATCTTGCAAAATAAGAAATCTGCTCATTAACATTGGCAATAGTGTCCTGTAAGGAAACAAATTTCTCCTCATAGATTTTGTGGGGCATATTTTCCTCACATTGTTTGAGGATAACTTATATGGTTATTCTGCTTCTTCATGATTTTTTTGAAGAAGCATTTTTTTCCACATCAATATTATCCATGATAAAATATAAATGTAATTTTCTATCGTCAGTATGTGGAAGCTCTGACGTTTATCCTAAGTTTGTTTGGATCACGGAGTTGTAGTGTTGTACTGATAAAATACAAGAACATTTCGTTCTTACTTGAATTCCTAGAAAACACTAAACTCACAGAGATGTACTAATAAAACACTAGACAACCCTAGTCTAAATCACTTGAGCTTTCTTGGTGGTTGGTCAGGTTGGTACAGGCAGGGACAGAACCAGCAGGGAAGCATATGAGCCAGTTCTGGGTCCTCTTTAAGCAACACCCCCAGCCACTAGAGAGGCAACATATGGGAAAGCAGCTATAGAGGTGGAAGAACGAGCGACAAAAGTATACCCTGTAAGTACAACAACAGTTCCTCCACCAGCCTTAATTGAGGAGCCAGTAGTTTCTAATATTGATCTGGATCTAGTCAATTATGTTGTTATTGACTCAGCAGTAAAAGAGCCATAGCTAGCAGCACTAGTAATAGAGCTAGAAGCATAGGTAGGAGGCAGCATAGCAGTAGCATAGTTGTTTCATGTGTCCATGGACCTTGGCAGACAATGGAAAAGGTACACTTCTCCATGTTATTTATACCTGTTTATCAGAGGAAAGCTAGTGGATTTAGATTCTACTAGGAGCTCAGGTAGAGATGCCAATATCATATAATAACTTGACCACGTAGGCACCGGACCAAGTATAGTCACCAAGATTGGATTCTCTCACAAGGCTTTCACTTGGATTTAACTCTGGGGCTATGGGCCTTGGCACATTTCTCATGGAGAGCTAGCTCTAGCTATACTGGGGCCTCTTATGGGGCTTTGTCTAGGCATGGATATGAAAATCCAAGTGTCAATATAGATATGTTAGGATCCTTAATAGTTGTTGGAGGTTGTTCTAAGGTAAGGTAGAGCTAGTGGAATTGGGGAGAGCCTAGTAGATATGTGAGATCATATGTCTATGGATTCATTGTGACAATGGAATTTTAAAACTTATCTATGCTAGTATCATATATAGAAATAAGTTCTCTGGTTATAGAAAGGAACTTATCTATTAAAAAAAAAAGGGTGGAGCCATGCAAAGGAAATGATCTATTCTTTTTTACTACCTTAGCGCAGATTGGGTTAAAGGCTGCTCCTAAGCAATAGTTCGAGGAGATGCAGATTGGGATCTAAAGAGACAAAGATGCTGATTGGAAAATATATTCTTTATGTAATCGCTATCTAAAATTGTATGTCCCTAAAGACAAGGGACCTAATTACAAGTCGGGCCCCTAATGCCTGTCACCCAGCCCTCCATAAAAGTTAATTAGATGCCCTGCCTTATACAACCCTACCTCAACCCTGACTTCACTTACAATGCTCTGCCTTACCTTTAGTCTTTATTGCTGCGAATAAAAAGTACTTGCTGGCTTACTTCCTCGGATGTAACCTTGCTTGGAGGAAGAGATCAATGGAGAGACGATAGAATGCATAGGATAGCCTATTCTCTTTATTACCAATTTTATATATTACCGATCGGCAGATCCCATTAGCTTTCTTACCAATTGAATGAAAGGATTACCAACCATGTAGCGCACTTAATCTCATTCCATTTTAGGCACTTACTATTCCCTTAAGGCTATCTTTCAGCATGGATGGGCTTATGCTGCAAAGTGTTTGGGAGGAATACATCGATTGTGAGGGCCTGCATGGAAAACACAATGTAATCCTCCTTTAATGTAATAACCCTTATCACTTTATCTTAGCGAAATTGATTACATGGAGACTTCGTAAGTCATAGTGTTATATATACATTGTCACTTGTCCCATTGTAGATATGAGATTAGAAATATGGAAATTTTTAGGGTTGGGCCTTATGGGTATATAGTCAATTGTTTCCATTATCGAAAGCATTTTTCAGGAAATAAAATATACACAATATCAAATAAGTATGTAGAGGTTATCTCAGTCTTCTCCTCTATGTGTTGAGATAAATTATATGTATGACACTCTAAGTTAATTTTAGCATTTGGATGGGTTCCATCCTCTTCTTGTCACCCACCATACCCCGACGAAACAAGCCTCAGAGTTGTTTGAGCCACCTTATTGAGTCACCTCCTCCATGCATTGTATTGAAATATTTATCTACTTCGGTAGTTTTTTTATGTTTCATATAGATTACTTGACATGCTTGAACTTTTGGGTAACTTTTCTAACTTCCAAGATTTAGCCTTTGGACAAGTGGCATCACTTACATGGGTTTGCTTGGCTGTATTTATGGCTTATGCACCATAAGTATTTTGTCTCCCATTTAGCATATTTACATCCAGCATGAGTTCAAAGTAAATTCCAACTATCTTTAGGATAACACATGCTCTCCAAATGCGATAAAAGTTAAAACCAATCAAATTTTCAATGAATCTCCATCTAAGTTGGTGTCTTTATTTTAATACAGCACGATTCTCTTGGAAAGTCTATCATCCCTTTGTCATGGAAGAAACCAAAATTAGATGTTTGAATTATGCAGGTCTATCATCCCTTTGTCATGGAAGAAACCAGAATTAGATGTTTGAATTACTCTCCATTTGAAAACTGCACTTGTACAAATTGTGCTAACTGTGACAGCTGATCTTTTGGTAATGTTTTGTATTATTGCTCTCATATATTTGAAAATTGCCTACATAACACTGGAATACAACATTGATTGTAGGATTTGATTCAATAAGATGTTGATTTTAGTGGTTTTTGTCAAATCTGAATGTTGTTGTTTGTGAAGTGATTCGAAGTTATGAGCATTGGTCAATATCAACTGTGAAATGACCCCTTTGAATGTTTATCTAATGGTAGGGATTTGATGGCATTAACCCAAGTCATTCCTCACTCAAAGAAAAGAATGCTCTTTCTCTTGTTATTGTTGCTAATATAGGTAAGATGTTTATCATTGGTGCATATTGACCACACCAAGTTATTTCCATTTATAGTTGTCTTCGTTGGCATTTCTTATTTTGTATTAAATTGTAGATAATTCTTGAAATTGATCTTTAAACAATGCTGGAGATATTCAAAATGGAGCCATTGATTGGGAACTAGCTCTTGTCACCACTTCAAGCTCTAATTATAGTGTGCAAGCATAAAGTAAATCGGTAATACCAGCTTTCTATATAGTTTGTTGTTCCTGGAGGCCTTATTGGTGTGGTACAACAATAGATCCACATTCACACATGTTGATAAGATTGTGGGGCAAGTCCTTCAAGAAGTTGGAGAGCTACCTGATGCATTTATTGAGCTTGAGGAATATTTATTTATAGATTAGTGCATTGGCTTGATGGATACTGTTCATTTGAATATAATCATTGTTGTGTTTTTCCCAATTTAAAAAAAAATAAATTAGGTGCCATGAAAATAGATATGAGCATGTAGGTAGCTGATGAGTGATTTTAAGCATGTCTGTATTTAGATCTTATTGTCTTTTATTAGAATTACAAATGATGCAATCATGGTGTTAATATTTCTCCTATCCCCAATTCTTAAAGGGTTCTAGCTCAATGGAAGAGTGTCTGCCTTACAAGTAGAAGATTGGTGGTTCGATTCCTCCATGCCCTAATGATATTGCATATTGGTATTTTTAATAAAATATATTTTATTATGATTTATTATGGCTATAGGGAGGGTTTCAAACTGTTTTTTATATTTCTACGATGGGGGTTTTAAACCGCCTTCATATGACACTATGAGGGGGGTTCAAAATTGTCATTGTATGTTACAACGAGGGGGGTTCAAAACCCCCCTTGTAGGTTTATATGAAGGGGGTTAATAACCACCCCCAAATGTTTGTAAGATGGAGTTTTAGGGGGGCTTTCAAATCGCCCCTATAGGTGTCTACGTAGGGGGTTTCGAACTACCCCCGTAGGTACATACAAAGGGGGTTTCGAACTGCCCCCAAAGGTTTGTAAAAAGACTTTTAGGGGGGGTTGTTAACTACCCCCATAACATACAATGAGGGGGGGTTCAGAACCCCCCCTGTAGGTCTCTGCAAGGGGGGTTTCAAACCGCCTCTATAGGCCTCTACGAGGGGATTTACAAACCGCCCCTATAGGAATCTATGAGGGGGGTTCCAAGCCACCCCTATAGGCCTCTACAAGGGGGGTTTCAAACTGCCTTTATAGGCCTCTACGAGGAGGGTTCAAAACCTCCCATATACGCCTCTACGAGGGGGGTTCTAAACCGCCCCTATAGGCCTCTACAAGGGGGGTTCACAACCGCCCCTATAGGCCTCTACGAGGGGAGTTTGAAACCGCCCCTATAGTCCTCTACGAGGGGGGTTCCAAACTGCACCTGTAGGTTTGTATGAGGGGGGTTCACAACCTCCCTCGTAGGTCTCTATGAAGGGGGTTCAAAATCGCCCCTGTAGGTCTCTATGAAGGGGTCTACGAGGGGGGTTTAAAACCGCCTCCGTAGACCTTTACGAGGGGGGTTTAAAACTGCCTCTGTAGACCTCTACGAGGGGGGTCACAAACCGCCCCCAAAAGTCACTTTTGGGGGTGGTTCCAATCTCACCAAAAACCGCCCTTAAAGGGAAAAAATTTTAACATCGGTGCCTTTAGGGGTGGTTTTGCCAAAACCGCCCACAAAGCCAAAACCCCCCCCACAGGTCACTTTTGCGGGAGGAAGACAACCCCCCCTAAAGGCCAAAAATGTAGTAGTGGTAGATGTGCACTAGCATCCTTGAACATCATGCTTAACTCAAAATCCTTTGCCATTTTCTCCACCACTGTCTTCCCTAATAGCAACTGATCCATACCTACAAAATCTGTGAAATCCACTTTACATCCTGCCAATTTTTTCTGATATTATTTTTCTGTGAGCATTGTTCCATCCTTCTCCCAAAAGGGAGGTAACCCTTTCTTGAACAAAGGGTCAAACATGTCTATGAAATACTTGATTTGCTGTGCCATGCCATCTATTTTAGCTTGAATAGTCTTTACTTGCTGGTGCTTGTGCATCACTTTTTTTCTCCAATGATGATGGAAACCCTATATGTTACACGATTTTTCTTAACCCGCTTCTCAGATAAGCCATTCAGGAATTCGATGGTATTCTTAGTATACTCTACAGGTTTTTTGTTCAATTTCTCATCTGTTGCTGTCACACTATTCTTGGTTAATTTTATCACTGCTTGTCCAAGACAAAATCGAGGAAGGGCCTCAATTTTCCTGCTTCTTCAATCATGCCATATTAGATGACCTTCCTGGCCTCTAGCAAGGAATTCTTCCCTATAGCTTTTCTTGCCAACTCATCATATTTACCCTGCAACTCTTGGTGCTTGGCTTCCCAAGCCTCCTTTTCTCTTTCTGCATTATCAGTCAATGTTTTCAGATTCACATTCTGCTTTTTTAATCTTGTTATTTCCATGTCTTCCAGACTATCTTTGGCTATAGCCCCTAGCAGGGAGAAATCACCAGCCTCTATGGATGGTGTGGCCATGCTTTCTACTTCTTGCTCTTTCTCCCGCAGTTTCTTCTCAAGCTCTTCCACTTTGGCCTTTGATATTTTATCACTTGCCACCACAATGGCTATATCTATTTGGCATTGTTTTTCCTTCTCTTCAAGCTTCAATAGCTTGGCCCTACAGTTTTTCAAGTCAGTCTACAACTTCTCCTTCTTTTCCTCCAGTTTTGTTAGCTCAGAGACTGCTACTAACTGGCTAGAGGGGATTTTCAACCCCTTTTTTAGAGATTGAATGATGTTGTCTTTTTCATTGAGTAGGTTTTAAATGCAGGCTCTTTTATCAGCCTAGCCCTCAGTGGCTAGTATCTCACCCTGCAATTTCTTGATATGTGCCTTATGAGCTTTGTTTTCCATCTTTTCCTGCTTGAGCTGGCTGGAAACCTTACTCTTACTGACCTGTACCTTTGATAGCTCCAAAGCTGTCCTCAACAGTTGAGTATAAATAACATCCCTAATTTCTTTGTGCAATTTTATTACATCTGGGACAGGGATGTCCTCTAAATTTATCCTTAGATTAGTGGCCTTGCTCTTGGTGGCCAATGCCAAACTCAGGGTGTTCTGAGCGAGGCTCCTACTAGTCACTAGAGACACTTCTTTTCTTGAAATTTGCCTTACTTCAGTATATAACTAGGACTCCTCTGAGGCTGCCCCTGAGTCCACCTTGTATTCATCTATCAACTCATCTCTAGTCTTGCTTAAGACAGTAGGCTCAGTGGCTGCTGGGTTAAACACGTATTCTTTGATCTCAAATGCTGGTAGCTTATCCACTTGTTTCTTATTTCCTTTACCAGTCCCCACAGGTACTAGCTAGGCTAACACTTGTTTCTTTTTTCCTTTATCAATCCCCACAGGTAGTAGCCGCTGCTCATATTCCTCAGTTTTTTGCCTCTTTGGGGCTCTCTCAGCTTCCCCTTCTGTGTCCATAGGGACACTGTCATCTTCCTTGCTGGAATTTATTAAGTTGGTGGCCATAGGCATGGCTGCTAGCACTGATAGGACTAGGATAGAAGAGACAAGAATTGGGGGTGTGTTCCCTTGTGTCAACAGGGAGGAGCTCTTAGGTGTGTCTATTTCCATCTAGCTCCTGCCAGGACATTCCAATAAATTTGTAGTTTCTGCCATGCTTGGAATTTCAAAATGTACAAAAGCCTTCATGTTTCTTTCCTTCCTCCTCTTGGAAATGATGTGGTGGGGATCATAGTTTAAGGGTGCTTCTATTTTGAAACCCATCTCCTTTATCTTGCATTTGATGGCTATAAGATTTCCTTTGTTTTTTATTAAGAATGGACCTACAGTCCATGGAAACACAATATCAAAGCCCTTTCTATGATCTAGAAAGTGCTCAGCTTCTACCTTCAATTTTTGTCTGATGAATTCTAATGCAAATATTCTAGGGGTGAGGAAAACTGGTAGCACTTAGGGTGCATAAGCAAACCCATAAACCTTGATGACCGTTCCATGCTTGGAAAGGAACCAATCTCCAACCCTCTTCTCAGGAGAAAGCTATAGTAACTCCTGCATTTCTGGTAAGACTCTAGGCAACCTATTTTGAAAAATGACCTATAAACCTCATAGATGAGCTCATCATGGAACTTTGTATAAGCAGTGTACATCTCCTGAGTAAATAGTACCTCAGGAATTTGCAAGTTTCCCTCATTGAATGCCAAAAACATTTTTAGTAAGTATGACTAAAATTTGAAAATCCTTGTTTCCTGGAAATCCTTTAGTTGGGAGTGTATACTTTCAGCCAAAACTTCATCAAACCTGAGGAATGCACATTGGGCAGACTAACTTGGGTCATCTGATTCAAGGGGGCAGGTGCCTAGGACAAAAAGAAAACTTATTAGAGGTTCTGTGACATACATATCAGAGTCTAGACCTAGGAATTGACTCATCATGGCGATAACACCTATGGATTCTTCCGTGAATAGTCTGGATTCAGTTGGGAAAGCCTGCTCTTGTATTTGGATAGTAGGATTCACACAAGACCTATAGAAATTATGTTTTACTTCAACAGGGATTGTCTAAAAAACCAGATTAGGGATTCCTTGGTATACCTTATAGCTTTTTGGAAAAACTCTTCTGGGACGAACAGGGTTTTTCTAAGGGTTTCGGGATCGATTTTGCAAAGGATTTTGGACTTGGTAGCGTCCATGATTTCCCTCTTGGTAGAAGAGTAGTTAGAGGTGCACCATTCAATAAATTTTAGGAAAATAGGAGTTTGGCCAACTGTAAATAGATGGAAATAGGACTGGTGTACCTGGTGCACGTCTATAACTCGCTCCCTAACTAGTTTTAGCTTTCCTTTTATAGTTTCCATGGGGTCATCGGTCATCATAGTGTCGTAGAACTCTGTGTCTCTGTCTATCAACACTGTTTCTATGCTTTGAAGCTCAAAACCAGAGGGTTCTCTATCACTCAATTTAGCCATTAAATAGTTTAGTGTAGATTAGAGAACCTACGTGGTTCATTGAAGGTTGGCTTGGGGCCCTGGTTGACCTGTCTGTTTCTGCACAGCTTGCTCCTGTCCCTTCCCGATGCAAAATAGTACATATGGAATCTAGCTCTCCGTGTAGGTGAGTTTTTTATATTATTTATCCTTTGCTATCACCCCTGCATCTCCTGCTGCCTGGATGCTTCCCTGGCCATCTACTTTCTTGATCTGTATGGGCCGTGGATCGCCACTACTTTCTATCTCTATGATTCCTGGTGGCCTCGAATCCCACCACATGTTTGCTTTCCTGCCAGTTAAAACCACGGGAAGTCGCCCACCGTTGATCTGGATCTTGCATGAATCTCGGTCGTCAAACGGTGTGACTTTTACCAACTTCCCAGATTTGTCTTGCATTGAGGTTTCTTGCAACTTAGATCCACGATCAAAACATCAACCATAGATCTCGGCCTCGTCAGATCTGCAACGTCCAAACCCACAAGCCTCTACCAAAAGTTCACGGATCCGAAAATTTGTTTTCTCTGCGCATGTCGTATCGGAGAAGTAATTCCCGACCGTCGATCTGCTCCATTGGCCATTGATCTGCTCCTTAAGATGCTTGTGGGATAAACCTCCTGTTTCCATCTAAAACACCTCACCCTTTTTTCCTGACTGTAGATCTTCACCACCGCCGATCTAGACCATTTATTTGCGTAGATATATAATCGGAGGTGGACCTCTTCAATTTAATTCCCCTTGCAAACTTTCAGGCTTGGGATTTGATCATTTCACCCTTGAGGTCGTGAATACCTACCCAGATGATTCTATTTTTCTCATAAATTGAACCTCCCACTTTCATCCATTCTTTTTAGAAATTGAACCTCCCACTTTCATCCAGGACAAAGCTAGTGCTAACACCGACAAGCTAAATGGGCAAGCTAAACTTCATTTAAATCACACAGTGTAATGTCATCCGCAGAATCAAGACAAATCGACGGTTAAAACGTAAACGTGCAGGAAGGAAAATAAGAGTTGCGGGGTCTTATTTCATAAATATATACATTCTTTCCGCAATCCACAATCCGTAATTGCGGGTTCCAGGTTGCGGGTTGCGGATGCAGAAGACAAGAATTATTGAAGAATATCTCTACATTTGCAATCCAGAATGTGGATTGCGAGTTGCCGAAAGAAAATGTTTCAAAACTGAAAACAAAGATTCTTCAATCCGCATTGCGGATTGCACATTACTGGTTTCAGAAAGAACCTGACTTTTGGAAAAACTCAAAAAACGTAATTGTGATTTGAAAAGTGTGAATTTCAAATAAAAAATGCAAATTTTGATTTGAAAAGTGTTAATTTCAAATAAAAAATCCAATTTTTTATTTGAAAAGTGCAATTTTAATTTTTAAATGTTCAAAATTTTAGAGGTGAAAAGTCCAATGTCTAAAATATTCACTCATTGTGTGAATAGCTAGTCAACTAGCTAAGTTATAACATATAAAAATCATTTGTCTGGATTTATGTTTTCCGAGAAGAAGGATCGGCCGCGCCTTCTTTTCATAGTTAATTGTGAAAACTATTATGAAAAGAATATTGGGAATAAGAAAGGGTCGACTGAACCTTCATTTACGAGGGAATCGTAACAATAGTACACCTTTGGGAAAGAGCGACTGCTCTTTCTCTGAGAATTTTTTCACTTGCCAGCAAAGTCTTTGAACCAAAACGTATATAAATTTTGTTGTTTAAATTTTGATATCTAGTATCCCAGGGTGACATGTGGAATGATCATATTGTGACATGTGGCATATTTGATTTAGCACATTGACTATTAGAAATATAGTTTAATTATAATATTGGCTCGTATAGAATATTTTCTCCTATGTGCACCACTGAATTTGGCACTTTGAGTATAGCGGATCATATTTTAGTATTTAGGTAGTTACTCTGAGGATAATTACTAGATTTTAAGTGCAACGAATAAACCACTTATAAAGGCCAATTATTATTACGCACAATTAACTAGTAATTAAGGTGTTAGTTACAACACTTAACGACAGTAAGTGCGCAAATGGCAACAATGATCACAAATCCATTTTTTTAACATATAACCATCCATTATCAATCCCAGTGGCCTTTACTTTTATAAAAATTTAATGAAAATGAAAAAATACAAATTAACTTTAAAGAACATTAATGTATGAAATTAACTTTCTGTCCCACAAACCTGAGATTGTGATTTTCTCTTAATATTTCCAAAGTAGATTTAGATTGATTATTGTCGAAATTGCTTGCAATAGAAAGCAATGTTTATGTATTAAAATCGATTATTCTTTTAATCAACCATACAACAAAACTTCCACTGCTCAACCCTAGACAACATTCCATACAAGAAAACACCATTTCATCCACTAGAACACCAAAGGAGAAGTCACCCAAAAATGTTCCCCCAACAAAATCAGTCCCACTCACATTTGTTACCAAACCTATGGAAATGCAATCCTTGCTTTCTGAACACTTATGTAACAACTTAAATTTTCTCATAATAAAAGAAGATCTATTCGCAGTTGTTATGATATGTGTAACGCTCGTAGAAGTAGAAGCTGGTATATCATTCACCTCATTCTCATTTGTTATGATATGTGTTACACTCGTCGAAATAGAAAATGGTATATCATTCACCTCATTCTCGCGAAGAGCGGACCCAATCTGGTTAACGATATCAGATATAGACCATTGAATATAACCACCAACAGCCTCTGACAATGTATCTGCACCTTTCGATGGATAGGGAAATGGAAGACTTGCATTTAAAGTCTTGGTAACATTTACAATGATACATCCGGCATTAATGCTTATATTATGAAAATATTTTATTTCTGGGAAAGACATTCCTCAACAACTTTCAATCCATTCAAAAGCAGGTCCACACATTGTTGAGTACCAAAATCCATTTCATAAACAATATCTACAAAATAAAATAACAGGACACATTGTTCAAAACAAAAATCCAGTTCAGAAGCGTTTTATGAAATATAAATTACAGGAGGACATTAAAAATCATATTTATTTTAAACAAAGATATAACATAAGTTATAATATATAAAAATATGTCTGTCCGGACTTCAAATTTTTGGAATGGAAGGACCGAACGCCCCTTCTTGTAACATAAGCAAACACAAGAAGGCTCGAATGACCCATCTTGCAGTCTAGAAAGATTACGAAAAGAATACTGGGTAGAAGAAGCGTCTCCTGCCCGTTCATTTATGACAAAATATTAAAAATGTTCAACCTATGAATGCTAGGCCGTCAATACATGTATTTCCAAAATTGTGAACAAGGGAAGAACACTAAGCACAGCAAGGGTCAACCAACCCTTCATTTACGCTATAAATTTAAATATATTTAATCTATGAAGGCTATGTTGACAATTCCCGACTTCCGACTTCTGCTGTAAATAGTAGGGACCTAATTGTGGACATTCATTTAGGAGATAATTGTGGACAGCTATATTCATCAATTCACCTATAACACCGGAAGAAGGGCAGGCCGCCCCTTCGTTTAGTAGATAATTGTGAAAACCTTTATCTAGAAATTGAACGATATCCAGAATGGTGAAGACGAAGAAGGATCGACCAACCCTTCTTGCAGTGTCAAGCTATAATGAAAAGAATATCGGGGAGAAGAAGGATCATCCGCACCTTCTTTTACGAGGGAATTGTAAAAATAGAACTTGGAGAAAGAGAAACCGATCTTTCTCTGTGCATATTTCCACTTTCCAGCAAAATGTGCGAAGCAATGTTCCTATGAAATATGTGTTTAAAGTGCCGATATCTACTTTAGCCACTCCGAAAAACTCATCCCTGGGGGAAGGAGTGGACGCTCTTTCTCCTCAGCATCTACTTCCAACTCCCTGAAATGGAACAACTTGACGAAAGAGCGACCTCGCTTTCTCTGACGAAATTTCGACTTGACAACAAACTCTTTGTAGCAAAACATCTATAAATTTTGATGTTCAAATGTCAAAATCTAGTCTCCAAGATGACACGTGGAACGCTCAAATTGTGCCATGTGGATTTGATTATTCCAGAATTGATATGTGCTACATTGGCTGAAGTAGAAGCTGCTATATCATTCACCACATTCTCGAGAAGAGTAGAGCCAAAAGTAGATTGTTTGAATAATATAAATACCTACCAATTGAAAAACTAGTAGTCAATTCGTCAAACCAATCTTATTGCTCTACCTGCCCAACACTCTTCTCGGTTCCACCTCAGCAAAACCAAACCTCGGTCCTAAGAGAAAATAGAGCTCCAAACTGGTAGTGGGTGGGATATCATCACAGTATCAATGCATAAAAGTTCATGACATTAATTATCACAGTGTGGTGGGATATCATCTGTACGTCGTGACACATAA
Source organism: Larix kaempferi (assembly GCA_027924585.1). Lineage (NCBI taxonomy): Eukaryota > Viridiplantae > Streptophyta > Pinopsida > Pinales > Pinaceae > Larix > Larix kaempferi. The sequence continues at coordinate 2,314,876 of BSBM01000447.1, read as the reverse complement.
ACACAATCCATCATAAACGCGATGAGATTATTCACATGAGTGAAACAATCCATCATTTACCATTGGTGCCGTCAGGGTCAGGATCACTGCCAACATATAAACCATTTTAAATCATGGAAAAGATCAATGGTCCCACGTCCGTTTTGCATCCCCAACATGCGCTCTAGGACAGAGGGATGGGTGGTTGTGAAATCTGAAACCGCTCTCTGCGTGGTAGCACCACATGATTTTGCAAGTTGGAAGGGCAGTAGGAAAACCACCTTCCTCCATTTGTGAAACCACCTTCGCCCATCCTTCACAGTCGCCCATCCTTCCCATGCAACTCCTCCACGTCGGGGCTCCTGCCCACGTGTCTACTCCATAGATCAATGTATTAATTGTGAGGCCAGCCATGCGAAGTCAAGTCGCTAGGCTCTTTAATTCCCCTTCCCTCGACGTCGCCTCATCCTGCCTAGAAACAATTCACCTGGATCTCCGATGTGTGAAGATCAGGCTACCAGGTTCACGCTACTATGTTCTATCATGGTCCTCTGTGCTGCACATTTGCACTGACCTGGTTCTATTCCAGGCTCCTCGTGCTCTAGTTTTCCTCACGCTCTCACTTACCTACACCTGTAACATGTTCTCATTGGCTCCCATGGGTAGGCCAAAGGGTACTAAGACCAAGAGCAAGCAAACAGATGCAACTATGGAGATGAGTCACACCAAGCAGGGCTATGGTGCTGAAGTATCCGTTCCAGTCCGTTTACTAATTGATAATTGGGAGGCTAGGATAACTGCGGACATTTTGGCTAATAGGAACAGGAGCAGACATGGGACCCCTATTGTCTTGTGAAGAATATGTTAGGATAGCTCATGGAGGACATGCAGACTAATTGGACCCCTACTCTCCACGCGCCCCAAACTCTATTGGCTACTCTACCAAACTTGGCTGCCACCCTCGACACACTGGAACCCACTCTTAGTTGGGACAATCGTCTTGGGAACAATACACCTGGCGCCACCACGTCTGCTGTCATACCTGAAGCCACCCTTGGAACTCTGGCCTCCTATTGGCATGGATAAGTCCAACCCAGGGGGTAGCATGTCGATTTTGACATGCAATAGGAACCTTATGAAGGCAAAGGAGAAACCACACACCTCCTTCCCCATCCCAGCCACCTTGGGCCCGATCTTGGCCAAGCATACACTTAATGAGCCAACTGGTTTTGTTCCTTTCATGCCTTGGAAGACGACGCCCTTGCCGATCAAGCTCCCTGCTCAGGCCACTTCTCCTTCTGTGAAGACTAATCTGCCTCCCATGAGAGCTACGTCGACACTTGGGATTGCTGCTTTTACACCTAGGAATGCTGCTCCAATACCTGTAAGCGATTGGAAGGACACGAATTACTACAGCTGCCTAATTCTGGAGGAGACACCTTCTGATTCAAAAGGCCCCTCTACAACTAGTTGAGGAGGTTATTATGATGTCTCTCTTACTTTTTGTCTGTTTTGGTTCTGCCTATGAATGCCAGTTTTTTGTATGCCTCTACGGCCGTGAATACTCCTAATATTCACCATGGTTTACCTATAATGGGTAGGGTTTTTTTGTATAGTTTGATTTTGAATCGCCACAACTCTGCTGATATCTATGGCTGGAACCTCTGGATAAGACCACCGCTGACTATAATCTCTACTGTATTTCTACTAGCTTAATATAAATTCACATCTTTACAAAAAACAAATCTCTATCCCATTACAGTCAAGCAATTTTGATTATTACAATGTTTCCTTTGAAAGATAACATTGTGGACTTCCGACATGATGTTGTTCATGAACTGAGCGTATTCTGCGAGTGTCTCTCGAGTCAAGCAATTTTGATTATTACAATGTTTCCTACCTCAAGGCTTTTGATATTGAAGGGAGGGTTGTTCATAGGATAGGTGTTTTTAATTTCCGATTAAAACGCATGCGATTTCTTTTGGAAGATGTCAACACACAACTCATGAAGAATTAAGGTATATGTAGTAGGATGTGCGAGACAATTGTTTTATAAATATATTATGTGGGGGTAAATATAATAATATTGTTTTTTAAATGTGTATGTGTATTCATAAAATAAGTAATAATATATTTCTTTTTTTTGTAGCTGCTTTATATAAGCAAGTTTTTGTATTGGTCGATCTATAAGTCATGATGATCGGATAGTTTTGGATGAATAGTTTATTTTTAGTTTTCTGTGTGGAAGCTGAAAGACATGATCTGGAAAAGATCAGATATGTTTTTGCACTTTTTGATTTCCTTGAAATAACACAAGTACGTTTTTTTTCTTTGAAAAAAAAGTAATATACCATTCTATATAGATATAGATATAGATATAGATATAGATATATATTGAAATTTCATTTCAATCATTTCTAAAAAAACTTTGCTTCTCATTCAAACTACAATTTAAGTAAAAAATATTTAATTTGCTGTCTAAATAATATTTTTTTACATGGATTTAATTTGCTATCTAATTTTTTTTTTTTTTACATATGCAAATTTTAATAATAACCTTGATATGAATTAAATTATGTATTGAACTGTCAATGTTGAAATTTGGCATTTACCTTTTCTTGTCAAAAATAAAATTTATAATACATAATTATTTTGATCACCCCCGATTCTACTTTCACACAAATTAATACTGTGTCAATTTTAAATTGACGACATCAAAACCATGTAACATTATAATTATAATGATAACTCTAGGATTTTAACAATTGTAGTATTTATATATTAACTCTAAGATAGCATTATAATTCCTTTTCAATCAGTATTTATATATTAACTATAGGATCATGTAACATTGTAGTTATAACAATAACATTATTGATATTGTTCAATCAATTGTTGTATATAACCTTTTGCATTGCAACAATTCTCACTGATTATTTTTATTTCATGTAATTAATGATTTTTTATTCCCTATAATTGGATTGAAAGCTTGTTAATTTTCTAGCCTTTATCCATATGAAAAATGCAAGGCACTATGGGTCATTATAATTTTTTCATATTGCTTGAAAAGGAATTTCATAATTAGTATATGGCAACCACAATGTAGTCTTGATAATTGGAAATTTTCATGGAAAACCATGTGAGTTAAAATTTTCATGGAAAACCATGGCTAATATTGGTGTAGGATTGAATTGTGGTTATGTTATGATAAACGACCTCCTCCTAGTGGATAATTGGGTCCCTTAGCTATGTCCTTAAACCATCTGATCCCTTCCCCCTTGCACCCTTGTAACCTAGGTCTCATCCTTTTGATGAACTCCTTTAATGGCCAAATCTCCTCGGGATTCTCTTGCTCCTTTCAAACATCTCCTCGTATGAACTGGTGGCCACCCTTGACAGGCTCCATCTGTCTCGCATGCAGGAGATTGATGTGGACTAGTCCCAAGGTTTTCAATGTCTATTTCATGCACGAAGGTGGCACACTCTGTATCTCACATGTCTCTCTCTGCGAAGGTTCTCTTAGTGATTTTCTCTGAAGTCTGTTGTTTGGTATGAATATGGAGGATACCAATTTGTGTCTGTCTGCTCTACAATGTTGCAAATGTAGGAAGTCTTCCCAGGGGCACTCCGAGGGGGTTGGCTCAAAGTGATACCTCTCTAATATTTTTGATGGACACAACATTGTCGGTAACAAACTCTCTCGTAGTGGCCAAACAAAGAAGGCTTGCCATGACCATTCAAAAGATGAGGACCATGGCAGCGGAAAAAGATGGGTTCCTCTCGACTTTGGTTAGGGTCAGGGAATCAGGGGCCCTGTCCAGCATTCTGGCTATTGTTTTGATTCTAGAAGCAAGAATTGTAAGGTCCTCTCGACTCCTGACTCTGGGTTTATTTCGACTCCGATGCAGCAGTTTCATGGTAGCCCGGGAGAACTGGGAGGCAACAAAACTTGGCAGCATGTGTTGGGAAATAATGGTGGTCTGGTTAACATTGACTCTTCTCGTGGGAAGGATAGCCCTTCCCCTGAAATTATCACGCAATTTCAGCGTGACTTCTCCAACATGAAGAAAGCAATTTCTCACCTCACTGCCTTCGTTCGAATTTCTAACTCTGAAGTCCAGAACAGCAATGGCAAGATGAAAGACTACTTCGAGAAGCTAGCGAGCAAGCTTGATTCATTCCATACTAGCCTCGGGATAATGGAGGCTAAAGTTGATTGTATTAGAGACTGTGGAAAAAATAGCCCATCCGTTAGTGACGATGAAATTGCAGGTGCAGCAACAAGAGGCAAGGAAAATAATGCTCATCCCCATCATGGCAATTGGCTCCTTCTTTGTGTTCTCGCCTTGGTGTTTTAGTAGCTCTGTTTGGGCTGGAATTTTGTAACTTCTCATATGTATTACTCTTGCATGTTTCTCTTAGGTCACTTTGTTAAAAATTTTAGTAGTAGCACGCATAAGGCCATTTTTGAAGATCAAAGACTGAAATATGAAGAGACTGTTTTGAAAACTCTTGTTTTTTAGGACCAGTCTCCTCTATGCTATGTAATATGTTCCATCCTTTTAATATAAAAGCTCTTTAACTGTTTGTGTAAAACAAAAGAGAATTTTTTGGTTTAAAAAAATAGTTATGATCCTTAACGTTTAAGATTAAATCACAAACAATATATCAAAATTGCTTGACACTTTATTCAATATCAATTAGCTTAGGATCTTTAATTATTTTATTCACGTGTTGCAAATTCATATCCACAAATCCCATTAGACATCCCTTGGGTATTCTAATTTGACAACCGAGGCCTTAACCCTCCTTTCATGGACTTGAACCCCTCAAATCGTCTAGGGAAAAACTGGTGCCAACGGTATGATTGTAGCTTAAGGATTGGAGCACATACAAGATTATCCTGTTATAAAATGCTAATTGAAAAATTGGCATGAATGTAATGTTTCCACCATCTGCAGTCGGGATAAATGACAACTTGGAGAAAGAAGACAAAGCCGCTCTTTCTATGAGAATATTTCCACTTACAAGGCCCTATGAAGGCTAGACTGTCAATTCATTTATATCCAAAATGGTGAGCACTGGAAGAATACTTACCACAAAAAGGGTCAGCGAACCCTTTATTTACGAGTGAAGTGTAAACATATTTAATCTACAAAGGCCACGCTGAGAGTTCGGGACTTCTAGCTCCCGCTGTAAATATTTGTGATCTGCCCATTCGTTTAGTGGATAACTTTTAATAGCCTTATTCAACAATTCACCTATATCCAGATTGGCCAACACAGGAAGGATCAACCAACCCTTCTTGCATCCTAGAAGTTTAGAACTATTATGAATAGAGTTATGGGCAATAAAAGGGTTGGCTGCCCCTTCTGTTATGAGGGATTTGTAAAAATAGACAACTCGGAGAAAGAGCGGCCGCTCTATCTTTGAGAATATTTCCACTTGCAAGCAAATTGTGCAAAGCAATGTAAAATTCATCTATATCCATAATGGTGAACACTAGAATAATACTTACCACAACAAGGGGCAGACGCCCCTTCCTTTATGAGGGATTTGTAAAAATATACAACTTGGAGAAAGAGCGGCCGCTCTTTCTCTGAGAATACTTCCACTTGCACACAAATTGTGAGAAGCAATGTAAAATTATTCAACCTACGAAGGCTAGACCATCAATTCATTTATATCCATAGCAGTGAACACTGGAAGAATGCTTACCACAACAAGGGTTCGGTCGACCCTTCATTCATGATATTAGTGTAAAAAAATTTAATCTACGAAGGCTATTCTGAGAATTCTAGACTTTCAACTTCCGTTGTGAATAGAAGGGATCTGCCCCTTCAATTAGTAGATAATTGTGAACACCCATACCCATCAATTCACCTATATACAGAATGGTAAACACAAGAAGGATCGACCGACCCTTCTTGCATTCTTAAAGCTATTATGAATAGAGTTATGGGTAGAAGAAGGGACAGTTGCCCCTTCCTTTATGAGGGATTTGTAAAACTACACAACTTGGAGAAAGAGCGGCCGCTCTTTCTCTGAGAATATTTCCAATTGCAATCAAGTTGTGCGAAGCAATGTTCCTATGAAATTTGTGTTTAAAGTGCTGATGTCTACTTTCGCCAGTGCTACAAAACATCTCTGGAGGAAGGAGCGAAAGCTCTTTCTCCTCAGCATCTAATTCCAACACCATTTCACTAAACACAAGTTTCAACTTGCCATCAAACTCTTTCGAGGAATCTTTCTATAAATTTTGTTGTTAAAATGTTAACATCTTGCTTCCAGGGTGACATGTGGAATGCTCAGATTGTGACACGGGACATATTTGATTTTTCCATTGGTTTTCCTATTGTTTAAAAGAGTATTACGAATCTTAAAGGTACCATTTCAATATAAAACTATGGATTTAAGTTATAGTAATTCCAATGCAAGAGTAGAATCATTTTATGTTATAATGATTCCAATGCAAGAGCAGAAAAATTGGGTGATTCCAATGCAAGAGCATAAACATCGAGGGGAAAACTAAGAAATACATGACCTTCGATAATACTCTTTTTATAATTATCCTATTGATAATGTTTTATTAAAAATTATTGTTTTCAAATTAGAAATTTAAGCCATATTTAGATAACCATGTATATTATGCAAAGTAAATACGGAAATTTACAAACATTAGTACTTCGAAAATCAACACAACTCCAGTTTCAAATCTTATACAAAATAGCTAAAATGCACTTCCAAGAAAAATATGGTTCCTCGCTCAATCTGAAAAACGAAATAAAATATGGTTCGTTAATGTGTTTCATGGAGTTTTTCTCGAGTAAATAATCACTATGTCGAAATGATGGCCTCAATTTTTTGTTTTCCGTTATTTAAACTATCATGCAAAAGAAATTCAAAACTTTATCTAAACTGAAACAAAATACATAAATCCAAACATAATCGATAAATAATAATGGATAAATAAGAGAGGTTAAGAATTTAGAGAAGAACAAAGAATTACTAAAATTAATGAAAATTAATATTCAAAAAAACTGGGTATATATTCTTCAAATAGTAGGGACATCATCACAAAGTTTAAATATTTTTTCAAAATTTAGGGTATTGAACAAAATCCCTCCCCTAAACTTACAGAAAAGTAAACCTAAAATAGCTGTCGATACAAACTTATCATAGGGGCCGAGGACAAACGCCCTTGCCTAAACTAACATAAAACTAAACCTAAAATAAGAAGTGACCATTTTGGGTGGGCCACGTCATTCCCTCAGGGGTCGATATCCATTAGTTTGACCCCTCCTGATGATCTTTTCGATCTTGCCTCTGAGGGAGTCTCTAAGGGATCCTTTGACAAAGACTCTGAGGGAGTTGAGGGAGTTCCAATAGTTGGACAGGATGGACGGGACTATCCAGAACCTACCGAAGTATCTAGGCTCCCCTCGGGTTGATTTTGAATGGCTTCATTGCGTTCATGGAGGAGGGCTCGCAGTATCCTCATAATTTCGACTTTGTCATCTTGGTCTTGCGCATTCCTCTCCATCCTTTTGGCTTTGTCATTTGCCATGGTTTTCTCCTAGGAGTTTAAATCTTGCCGAACCTCTGCCATTTCCTTCTCAACCTTCTCGACTTGTCTGCGAGTGTGTGCATCGGTGATGCTAGTCCTTCCACGACTGCTACCTTCCGCCATTAATCAAGAATACAAGCTTGAAGAAATCCTGCAAGAAAGCTTCTCGTACAGGATCTCGCAGCCGCTGAGCAGAGCAGTGGTCGGAATCCTTAGACTTTCCTGTTCTACGACTCTAACAACCTAAAGTTGACGAGGTCCAGTGGACGGAGAAAGAGTCGAACAAAGACCTAATTTAGAAAACATTTTTGGCAACCTCAAGCGAACAGGACCGGATCCTATTTAATTCCACAACATGGATCCGAAATAATAAAAAAAAAACAGAACACAGATCGCAATAAATCTACAGAGCCGTTGGAATTTAAGATCAAAGCAATTGAAAGACTATTATAGCGCATTATAGGACATTAAGGGTCAAAGATGTTACCCTTTGATTTAACTCATGGGACATATTGATGACAAGGGTTCATAATTGGGCAAAAGAAAATTTTGAAGTTCACCGTCGATCTTGGATGGGGCATGATTTTCCTTAATAAAGTTCTCAAATAATAAAGTTCTTTGAAAATATATAAAACCATACAATTCAAACGTATGAAGAAGACCATAGGTGTCTATGAAGTTTTGGTAATTTCATATCAGAAGCAAGATCTGGAAAACTGAAGCTAAAACTATTATAAATTAGAGGGTTGTTGGGTGCTTCTCGGGGCAGGTTCAAGCCTTCTAAGGGAATTCTTGCCTCCTTCCAGTCGTGGGTAGAGATTTAGGGTGGTGGGGCATCCTTTCTTGTTTAGCAGGTAGAAAACCAGGGGTGTAGGAGCCTCCTTTCTATAGTGGCAGAAGAATACGTGGGATTAAGTTCTCCATCAAGTTGGTGCTTGTAGAACAATTTTGTATACAATTACCTCATTAATAGGAAGGCTTTGTTGGTTTTAGCTTTGAGGTTTCCATGATAAATCGGTGTGTTCAAATTTTTAATTGTCCTATTCACATTGGGAATGATAATTATTTAACTTGTGCTTAAAACTAATTTTATATAAAAGGGTTGAAAAAGGAAATACTGATTCCCCCCCCCACCTCTTAGTATTGTTGGATGAACCAACACATGCTGCATAGCACCCTCATTGTTTCCTAACATCTTTTGTAGTTGATGCTCTAGCGCCTCTACTTAATATTTTAAGCACTTGGGCCTATTAGCATAACTTTGTAGGCCCCCTAAGGTAAGCTTACTTCCCTTATACGTTTTAAGCCTTCTTTGGACTCCAAAGCTCATGAACTATTTACCCGATGTTTTTAGGTACTTGGGACAAAAATAATGCTAAGAATGGAGTCCCTTTGTGCAGATATTTTGTACCTTGTCCCACCTAATGAACACCTTCCAACTTTATCTTTCACATGATCATGTATTCCATGCAACATGATATCCATTTCCATTGCATTATTATTTGTTAGATCCTTCATGGATGCAGTTTTTTGTAGTCTTTTTAGAGCGATGTAAGCATTTAGAACAAATTTCCAGATATCAAAACCTTGTGCATTTAAATGGAGTCGCATTCTTATCATCCAATCAGATCAGAATTTGATACATTAAGAAAATTCGAACCCCATCTGTGGAGTAGAGACTTTCATGTTCGTCCATGTGCTCTAGAGATCTTTAGTCCAGCTATCAGACTCTCTTGAAAGAATTGACTCCATGATTTAACTGCACCAACTGGAAGGAGACTCGAAACCTAAGGAAGCTCCAAATCCTTGGTTTACTAGCGCCATCTGGAACGAGGCTACAACCCCTTGGTTGTCATAATTTTCAACCTATAGATAGGACTCCAGACCTCAGTAAAGTCCAACTCAATAGTTTTACTTGTACCTGTATCACTGTCCATGTATCATTGTATTGATGTTACTATCACAATCCATGTTCATCACAAGGACACAATCATTGTCTCTGTCACAAGGCCACAAAAAATATCGATGTCACAATGTCAACTTGTACATGCCCCAAATCTGTCATCCAAGAATGGTAACAACTTCTTCCAATATATACTTCAGATGTATAACAAGACCATAAAGATGCCTCCAAAGAGTGTAATAAAATCCCTGAAATAATCACCAATAGACTTCATCTATTTTCACCTTCAAACCCTTACATCATAGACCTCATAGTACATTCCAAAAGCTTACAGGGATCTCATGCCAATATCATTACCATGGAATATTCCAATACAATCACCAATAATATCTATGCCATTAGAGAGTGGTTTTTGATGATTTCTCATTTTGCGTATTGGAGAGCATAGCTTGTCCATGCTTGTAGAGGGTTTACTCTACTTTCCTTAGTACCAATTTCAAGGGTGAAATATTCCCATCCTAATTGGGAATTGGAGAGGCCATTGTGCATTGGACCATGAGGACACATATTAAGAGGTTGTGGCACCCATTTGTGGAAAGATTCCCCACTACACTTGGCATGATTCTCTCACCAATTCAAGTTCAAGATGAAGGGTAACATAATTGGGCTAGTTTAAGAGGTATTATTCATGGCATGAGTCATGTAAGGTCGAATTGGAGTGGAAGAATAAGTCCCATGGAAGAGAAAGAGGCATCTTAGAAGAATTGTGACAGTTGGGCTAGATTCTGTAGCCTCTAGTGTGACAACAATGTTGAAGATGCTATGACACCTATGACACCAGCTTGCTCACCTCAGTCAATTGCATCTCCCTATCCAATCAAAAGTTTGAAATTCCAAGTTTGGATTTTTAGGGTTTCTCAATCTTTTATTTCCATTTGAGTTTCTCATTAAGATGTCTCACCACACCAAGCTTGAGGATATTTGCTTGAAGGGGCTGATAACTTCCGAACATGGAAGTATAGGATTGGGTTAATCCTAGAAGAGAATGAATTGGATACCTACATAAGTGAAGAGGTTCCAGTCCCAGAGGGATATGAGGCTAAGGTCTTACATAAGAAGAACTTGGTCAAGGCCAAAAGGATCATTGCAGATTCTATCAAGGACCATCTCATACCACATGTGTCATCCCTAAAGACACCCAAAGAGATGTTTGACTCCTTGACCAAGCTGTTTTCATACCACACGTGTCATCCCTAAAGACACCCAAAGAGATGTTTGACTCCTTGACCAATCTGTTTGAAGGAATCAACATAAATCAGAAGATGACTTTGAGGAATCAATTAAAAAATGTCTAGATACAAAATGCAGAGACCATGCAGTCACACTTTACAAGGGTGACTCTCTCAGATAAAAGAACAACTTGAAGTGATTAAAGAAGATATAGAGAATGGATAAATAGTGATGACCACCTTGAATGGTCCTCCTAGGTCATGGGATTCCTTAAGTAGGCTGTGGGAGGAATGCTCAAAGAAGAAGCTCGAAAAGGAAACATGGGTAGTGAAGACCAGGCTCTCACAACACACACCAAGAGGGAGAATCCTCATCACAAGAAGGAGATTGTCCCAGGAACAAACGCAGGTCCAAGAACAAGAAGAAGAAGAACACTCTGTGATAGACTCCAATAGTTCCTACAAGGAATCTAATATTGAGAGGGATTCCACCCAACAACCAAAAAAAGATAAGTATTTGAATTATACGAGACCAAGTATTTGCTTTGTTGTAAACACATTGAGTAAATATATGGTGGAACCCAAGAAAGTTCACCTGATTGCGGAAAAACAGGTGACGAGATATCTAAAGGGTACATTGGATTATGGACTCAAATATGCCTCATATAGTGAGTTTAGACTGTATGGGTACACATAATCATATTGGGATGGAAGTGATGAATACAGTAAGAGTACCTCAGGATCATGTTACTTTCGTTTCGGATCAGTCATGACCTCATGGCTCAGTAGAAAGCAACCCTTTGTTGCACTTAGTACAGTGGAACTTAATTTGAACATGTAGCAGCCTGTTCAGCTTACGGTGAAGTAGTGTGGCTTCGCAACATGTTGACAGGATTGTTCGATGCAGAGATTGATGCTACCGAGATACTCTGTGACAACCATAGTTGCATCAAGTTGATAGAAAATCCTGTGTTTTATGATAGATCGAAGCACGTTGAGATTATGTTCCACTATATCCGGGATATGGTGTAGAAGGGAGTTGTGAAGCTCGATTATGTTCCTACAGAGGAACAAGTTGCTGATATGCTGACTAAGCCTCTGGCTCATGTGAAGTTTGAAGCTTCATGTGGTCCAAAGGGATATCTCTAGAAACAAAGACTAATAGAGATCCTATCTGAAAGGATAGATGCCTGTCCAGGAGGGACGGAAGACCAGTATTGGCTGACTGAGAGTTCCAACTCTCATGAGTTGATGCTTGTCCGTAGGGATGGATGCGTCTCCAAGGGTGAGGGTAGATAAGTACTGGCTGATTGATAGTATCAATACTGGATGACGAGGTTGATTGTTAGGATATCTCATCATTCAGTTATGTACTTTGCATTCACTTTGCATGCATGCATCCTCATGCAGCCCAGTCACCAGTTTGATGCCTCTAGCACCTAGTCCCTAGTCTTCCAGCACCCGGGAGCTTCCTTCTACTCAGTTTTAGTCCTCCTAGTGCTTAGCGCGCCCAACATGCACCTACAACTTGAGAGGGGTGCCTTTTCTCACCTACCACTCCAGTTCACTTCAGTAAGCTAGTTGTCTTTCCTTGATTTAAGGCTAGATTGACTCCTAACTGTTGTTATCACTCTGATGGACCTCCGGTGAGACTAGACTACCTATTATGACTCTAGTTAGCTCCTCATGCGCCCTCCACTAAGCCTCCTTCTCTATATTAGTGCCATCTCCATCAGTTACACTTATTACACTCAGTTTGACTCAGTTTGACACTTGGTTGGCAGTTATTTGTGCATTGATGACCACCACTGATTGATGATGAGGGCTCCTAGTTGGAGCCAAGTTATTCCATGCAGTATATTTGAATGACCTCCTTGGCTAATTCGAATTTCTCACTCATTGTGATAGTATTGTATTGTAATTCTACTATTCTAAGTTATGGAGCACTTATGCATCTCTCTTGCACAGTTTTTGCTCCAATTTGTTTTACATCATTGTGATTGATTTACTTGTTCAATAGATCTGTTGTGACTAATTTTACATGGTATCAGAGCCATGGCAGGGACAAGATCTCTCTTCTATAGGTGTTCTACATGAATATTTGAGTGAATTTGCTAAAAAATACTACAGTTTTGGCATGCAAAACTCCTTTTGCATTCGCTAATGCTGAAATTTTCTCTCCAATACCACTCCAGAAGCTTGAGTTTTCCACAGAATTCCTGGAATTGATACATTGGATCTTCAATCTTGCTTGATATCCAATCCAAGGTGTGATGCAACTCTAAAAGGGTGGATTGTTCAACCTTACGGTTCTTGTTTTGATTGTGATTTGTAGGTTAATCTTCTCCATCAATTGCATTTGCTATCTTGTGATTTGCAAGTTATTCTTCATCAATTGCACTCGCTATCAGTGATGGATTACTCTTCTTCAAAGCCTATGCTAACTCCTTTTAATTATTTTTATTGGAAAGATGGCATGGAGATTATATTGCACTCAAAAGGGTTCTATAGAGTCACCATGGGCCTCGAATTGGAGCCAAACACATTGCTTGAGAAAACAAAGCACTTCAATAATCTTGAGAAGCTTATGGTCTTCTTTGCCTCTCTATTTCCAAGGATGTTCATTTCCATCTTAGCGGATTGAACTCTACAAAAGCAATATGGGAGCAACTTGACAAACTTTTTGGCAAGCAGGACGAGCTTAGAGCTTTTCAATTGGAAAATGAATTGATTTCTCTTAGTCCTGAGAATTTCGAGACCATTAATGAGTTTTTCACAAGATTCAAGCATTTGGCTTTGCAACTGAAGAACAGTCGAGTTGTCAAAGAGGATAAACAATTGATCCTATCCATTCTTTCAAATCTTGGTAAATATTTCTCAGTATTTGTCTCTACTTTCAATTCCGGTAAGCTAACTACCCCGAATTGGAAGATGCCTACCTTGAATGCCTTCATTGAGTCCGTTACCAAAGAGCATGGTAAGCTAATTCAAATGGGGTCCCTAAGCTCCAAAGATTCATATCTCTTTTTTAGAGGATCCAAGAATTCGAATGGCAAAGGGAAGCAAAAGAACAAGAAGCCTAAATTCGAACCTTCCAAGCAAAGAGAGAAAAGCAAACCATCGGATGCACCATCCGGTTCAAGGAACAAGAAAAAGGGTAAAGAAAAATCTAAATGCTCTTATTGCAATCGTGGCTTTCATCCTGAAAGTTCATGCATGAAGAAAAAAATAGATCAAAAGGCCCTCCTGTTGGAAAATAATAACATAACTCTTCCCGACGGTGCACAAAAGAAGGATAAAAATGATGATTATGAAAGAGGTCAAACACTCATGGCAACTGTTTCGAAACACACCACTCTACTGATAGATTCCAGTGCCTCTAATCATATGGCTGCAAATATTGATTGCTTTTCCTCATTTTATCCAAACAGCTCCATCCCCATCCATTTGGGAGATGACTCAAAATTTTCATCAAAGGGTAAATGTACCATCCATTTAGAGCATGGCAGTTTTCAGAATGTTCTTTATGTGCCTTCCTTGGCTTCGAATCTTCATTTTGTGTATCAAATGAAACACACTGGTGCACTGAAGCAAGTTCTTTTCATCCCTAACAAAGTTGAAATTTCTAATATTGAAAGTGGAAAACTTATTGTAGTCGGAAAGGAAAATCATACTGCAAAATACTATGAGTTTTCACACTTTGTGCCGCTTGAAAAGCCCACTGCTCTTCTCACTCATGGAAATGAGGTTAGTAGGATTTGGAATGAAAGGTTTGGAGACCTTAATTACAAGTATTTTCTGCTGTTACAAAACAAAACCATGGTTGATGTTATTCCACACCTCCGTTCCTCGAAGGGAATTTTCCTAGGTTGTATCATTGGGAAGCACCCTGAGCACAAGTTCGACCGCGACAAAGCTGGCAGAGCTTCTCCTATTTTGGGGCTGATACATTTCGATATCAGTGGTCTACTTCCCAATATCTCCATGAATGGTTCAAGGTATGTTTTGACATTCATTGATGACTTCTCCATCTTTACTTGGGTCTTCTTTCTCAAACACAAATCAGAAGTGCTTGGAAAATTCAAGGATTTTAAGGCTTCTGTTGAGACTGCCAATGAGAGAAATATCAAAGCTCTTAGATATAATAATGGTGGAGAATATATCAAGACTGAGTTGCTGCAACTTTGTGCTGAAATCGGAATTCAGATCCGACATACAGTTCCCTACACACACCAACAGAATGGTGTAGCGGAAAGGAAGAATCGGTCACTAAAAGAGATGGCTACCTGTATGCTTGATTCAAAAGGTTTGGCTGCAAATATTTGGGCTAAAGCCATGAATGTTGTTGCATACATTCAGAACTGAGTTCCACATTCATCCGTGAAAGGTAAAACTCCTTTCAAAGCATTCACTGGTCACAAACCAGATGTGTCCAATTTGAGGGTTTTTGGCTCCACTGCATGAGCTAGAATTCCTTCTGAAAAGAGAAAATATTTGGATCCAAAAAGTACTGACTGCATCCTAATAGGATATGGAGAAGAATCAAAGGAATATAAACTCATGAATATCAGATCCAAAAATATATTCATAGAGCGAAGTGTGAAGTTTGAAGAACCGCTTCAAGATTTGAAACTAGTCGAGGAAAACACTGACGATCCACAGTCTCTACAAGAAGAAGATTCAAGAGAAGATGAAGAAAACATTGGATCTGATATCTATGATAGTTTATCAGAATTTGATGGCCATGACATATCAGGTTCATAATCTGACCATAATGATCCTCCTCAGTTACCAAAGTGGGCCCAACACACTCTACAATCTGCTGCTCCAAACATTGGAAATCCTGCTGATCCAAGGAGAACAAAAGCAGACTTTCAAAGAGCAGGTATGGATATTTCTTTTTCTGATCCATTATTATATGAGAAATTTCATTTGATGATTGGTTCAGATCCCAAATCATACTATCATGCCCACTGAGACCCAAGATGGGAAACCGCCATGGATGAAGAGTATAGTTCTCTTCAAAAGAACAATACATGGGAGTTAGTTTCTCTTCCACCTAGAAGAAAATTAGTCCAATGTAAGTGGGTCTACCGCACGAAGGTTGCTGCTGATGGCTCTATCAGTAAATACAAATCTAGGCTGGTGTCAAAAGGTTTCTCCCAAGTCCAAGGAGTGGACTATACTGAGACTTTTGCACTGGTTGCAAAGATGGATTCCATCCGCCTAGTTTTGGCTATTTCCACATCCAAGCACTGGGAAGTGCACCATATGGATGTGAAGAGAGTGATTTTCTACATGGAGATCTCAATGAAGAAGTATATATGAAGCAACAAGAAGGAAACATATCATATCCATCATTAGTTTGCAGATTGAAGAAATCTTTGTATGGATTGAAACAGGCCCCAAGAGCTTGGTATGCAAAGATGGACTCCTTCCTTCTATCTCAGAATTTCAAAAGATGCAAATCTGATCTGAATGTGTATCTACAAAAAGTTAAAGGTAATTTGATGATTGTTTTTCTTTATGTTGATGATCTTCTCATTACTAGTAGCACTCTCCTTACAATCAACAAGCTAAAAACTGCCTTAAATCTAGCTTTTGACATGAGCGATTTGGGATTGCTGAAGCAATTTTTGGGCTTGGAGATAGCTCAAAATTTTGATGGGATCACATTATCTCGGCAAAAGTATGCTTTAGACCTGCTATTAAAATTTAATATGGAAGAATGTATGGCAGCTCCATTCCCATTCCTCTCAGTATTCAGTCTTAAGGAGGGAAATTCTACACCGCTTGCAGATTGCACTATGTATCGACAGTTGATTGGTTCACTACTATACTTGACACACTCAAGGCCTGATATTTCTTATTCCATGAGTGTTGTATCAAGGTATATTCAGCATCCCCATGAGCTTCATTAGCAGGAATCCAAAAGGATCTTGCAATATGTGCAAGGTACGAGACATTTTGGCATACACTATGCTACAGATTTTGAGCTAGATTTCATTGGTTTCACGGATTCAGATTGGGCAGGTGATAGCATTGATCAGAATCCCACTTCTAGATATGTTTTCATGATTGGCCATGGCCCTATTTTTTGGTCAAGCAAAAAGCAGGCAGCCATTGCACTTTCTTTAGTAGAGGCAAAGTATCGAGGGGCAGTCAATGCTTGCATTCAGGCAGTTTGGTTGCAGGGTATTCTTTCCGAGTTTGATTTTGGTAGCACTACTTCGACTGTCATATTTTGTGACAATCAAAGTGATATTAAGATTTCTATGGATCCAGTTCAGCGGCAGAGGACTAAGCACATTGAGATTCACATGCACTACATCCGAGAGCTTGTGCGTGATCGCACCATCATTTTGCAATATTGCCCTATTGATGAGCAAATTATAGACATCTTCAACAAGAGCTTCACTAAGAAGAAGTTCTCTTACCTCCATTCACTATTGGGGGTGAGTTCCATCATGGTGGAGACAAATTAGATCCATTTTATGTTTAGCTTGAGGGGGGGCTTTCTTCCCATTTGGTTTTCCCTCTTTCCTCACTTAGCTTATTTTGAGCATTATTTGGATTATTGTATTGAGGTGACCTTTGGTCTTAGTAACCAAGGCCCTACATTTTATTTTTTACATCATAGTATAGCTTGAGGGGGGGTGTTAGGATATCTCATCATGCAGTTATGTACTTTGCATGCATGCATTTACATGCATCCGCATGCAGCCCAGTCACTAGTTTGATGCCTCCAGCACCTAGTCCCTAGTCTGCCAGCACCCGAGAGCTTCCTTCCACTCAGTTTTATCCCTCCTAGTGCTTAGTGCACCCAACATGCACCTATCACTTGAGAGGGGTGCCTTTTCTCACCTACCACTCCAATTCACTTTAGTTAGCTAGTTGTCTTTCCTTGATTTAAGGCTAGATTGACTCCTAACTGCTGTTATCACTCCGATGGACCTCCGATGAGACTAGACTGCCTATTCTGACTCTAGTTAGCTCCTCATGTGCCCTCCACTGCGCCTCCTTCCCTACATTAGTGCCATATCCATTAGTTACACTTATTACACTCAATTAGACTTAGTTTGACACATGGCTGATAGTTACTTGTGCATTGATGACCACCATTGATTGATGATGAGGACCCCTAGTTGGAGCCAAGCTATTCCATGCAATATATTCGAATGAACTCCTTAGCTAATTCGATTTTCTCACTCATTGTGACAGTATTGTATTGTAATTCTACTATTCTGAGTTATAGAGCACTGATGCATATCTCTTGCACAGTTTTTACTCCAATTTGTTTTACATCATTGTGATTGATTTACTTATTCAATAGATCTGTTGTGACTAATTTTACACTACTGATGAGGATGTTCTGGCAGATGGTGTTCCAACTGATGAGGTTGTTGACAACAGAAGATGTTCTAGCTGATGGTGTTGTTGATGAGGATGTTCCAGCAGACGGTGTTCCAGCTGATGAGGTTGCTGACAGCAGAAGATGTTCTAGCAGATGGTGCTCCGTTGATGATGAGATGATCTAAAGATGATGACATTATCCAAATATGATGGGGTGACAGTAGGGTACACAGTTTTTTTTAGGTTTTTTCAAAGACAATGTAATCAGTCATGAGATGTACTCATGGAGGACTTGAGATGTTTATAAAAGTTGCAAGAACAAAGAAGGAGAGTAGATTTTGTGATGGTCCAATAATATACATTTATTTGTATTCTGAAATATATACTCTGTCTTTAATGCTCAGAAGAATCTCAGGTTGAAATACCAAGTGAAACTATGTAAAAATACCAAATAATGCCTAAATGGTGCCATTTTCCCTATATCTTGTTGCCGGAGCTTGAAGAAACATTATTTCAAATTTTATAAGTCAATATTTATGATTTTGTTGATGTATGGAGTTTCATTAATGTTAATATGAATAATTTTCATTAAAATTTCACAGGTCCTTGGAACCTAAATCTCGAATTTCATAACCAGTGGTGAAGTTTACAAGCATTTCCCCCTAGACTTATGTGAAGACATGTATACAAACATCTAATTTATGGTAGTTGTAGAAGCCTATAGAAACTAATTGATGATGAATTGGGGAGATCATTGATGTCCTTTATCAGTACCACATCTCTGTTCTGAAATTTGGAAAGGTATTACAACATTTGGGAAGCCATCTTTGTCCCCTACCCTTAGGGGTTTTGAACATCGATTTGACTGGTAAAATTCCCCAACTTCTCCTGAAGTTAAATGGATGTTGCAGAAGTATTCTAATATTTGTCTACAATCACCGATGATGTTCCTTTTTATGTCTTAATACCCTTCATATAGCTTTAGAACCAATTCGAAATCCTTTAAAGAGTCTTTTGGAGCCATCTACCCTTGGGGGCTTCAACATAGATTTTCCTAGTAATCATGCCTTTCATTCTCTAATTGTAAATGCAAGTGGCTGAAGTCTTTTGGAAGTTTCCAAGCCTATAATAGCTGCATAAATGTGTCATATTACACCTCAGTGGTTATGAATATTTTTCAAATGTTATTTTCAAATTGTTAGGTATTTTTTATGTTTCTAAAACTTCCTCTATATGGGTTCTTGGTTTATCTTGGTTAGACATTGCTTATTAAAAGATGTATAGAGGAGCGATGCAAATTTTGTCTCTTTTTATGTCCCAATACCTTTCAAACACCTTCAGATCCAAATCAGAAGCATTTGAAGCCCAAATCAGAAGCATTCCAGTCATTAATTGGCCAAAAATTGCAATTTTCCAATTTTAACAAATTTAATAAAAAGGGACACTACATGAACAATAGAATTATGCAACTAATATGAAATGGGTTGTGTAAAAAAACAATACCAACCTTAGATGTTATTGCTACGACATGTGATCTCTCATTCTTTTCCTAATTTAATGTTTTATCTCAATGCCATCTTGGAAGATTGATCTTGTTGTTTAGACTTCTCTTATCTCTTATAGTGATCCCTCCCTCTTCTTCATCGACTTCTTCCCATGTTACACTAGATCTTCTACAAACCCATCTACAAACAATGTCTAGAAGTATAATTGATCAAAGAAGTGATTTCTTCATATTGTTAGCATTTTTGTCTTTATGTTTTTTAAATTTATTCTATATGGATTCTTGGGTTATTTAACATTAATATAACATTGCTTATTAATGTTTATAGAGAGGAACAATGCAAATATTGTCACTATTCTAAGGTATCTACATAAGGTCTCTCACTCCAAGGGAGGAGGTGGAAAAGAATCTAAAAAATTGGACGACTCACACCAAAATAGACAAACGTGTAGCAACGTGGAGGAATTATGATGAAGACCCACCCAGAAGCAAATCGATGGTGGAAATGGGCTCCCACACTAGAACGTGCACGGTGGTTAAACTTGGGAAAGGTGGAGCAAAAATTAAACCGCTAACCATGTGGCAAGCATTGGTGGAGTTCGCTATGAAAAGCAGTTAAATCTAAACTGCTCATCACAAGTTCCGAAACCACCTAAGCATATGTTCTATAAAAAGTTTGTTCGAAGTTTAAAAAAATATTTTTTGTCTCTTATTGCCTGGAGGAAAAGAACCCGCGGGAACATCGTTGTCTTCGTTAACTAGAACAACACCCAAGAAGCTCAATTCAAAGGTAGCTCGAAACCCTCAGTGTTTTGATTTGGTGTCCCAAATGGAGAAAACCCAAGACCTTCTTCCCTTCAATGAAAGTTCAGATGAAAACGAGAAGATGGTATTTGACAGGGAAAGGGATATTTCCGACCTTGTTTTGTCTGTGGGTAGTATTTCGCAGTCTAAGGAGAAATTAATGGAGTTTAAGTCATAGGGAAAGGATGTATTTAATTTTTTTGGTTCTTTTCTGTACTATTTTTGTGTCGACCAAACCCTGCACTTCCCTGAATTTGTTTGTTGGTGTGCGGCGAATTATTCACAGGGCCAAAGGGTAATCATTATTGTAAAAATGACCAAAATTCTATGCCGAGTAAATGCGCAGATTGTCCATGAGGCTCTACGTTTACCTGAAACATTTCCCAAAAGCCTTGAGTTGTTTAACGAAGAAAATTTGGCAATGTTTTAATGAAACTGCAGTCCTGCAGAAAAAGACAAGTTTTTATTACAAGTCTTGAAAGATGGTCAGTCGCATGAAAACCTATTGTTCCCTTTGAGTATTGATGTCTTTCAATGAGATACCCAATTATTTTTGTCTTTGTTGAGTCAAATTTTAGGTCTAGATAGTGATAAGTCAATCACGGAAGTTATGTTAGGTTTCCTTCTTCAAGTAATTTCACTAGAGTCATAGTCGAGTCTCGTGTGTTGTTTTAATTTTGATGAATTCCTAGGTGAAGCGATTCATGGCAAGTTGGTGAATTTCAACCAGTTGAAGCATTTCAGATATCAGTCATATCTCCTGAAGTTGTTCGTGTGTTCAAACATTTTGGAATCCAAGTTTCTTGGTACCACCTTTTCTCATGACCTTCCTAAACAGGTCAATGCGTTTGAGTTCACCCATAAAATCATGGAATAAGTTTACAGAATGATTTTTAATGCTGAAGTGCCCCAAGTGTTAGAAGAAATGAAAGAAACTTTGCAGCCTACACCAGTAGGCTAAACAGGTGATTGGTTCTTGTATAGAGAACATACTATAATTAGGGTGTATGGTTTTACTGGAGCACCATATCTGTTGCCAACCTTTTTAACAGCGAGGGTTTTTGCCTTGGAATTTATTAGACAAAGGTTGCATTCAGAAGAAGAACATTTTTGTGCTTTAAAAAAGGATCGGATGTCAAATTCCCTCTTAAAGTTAGTCCATTCATCATTAAGAATAAGACAACCCTCTCTATAGTAGAAAAATTATTGAATATTATGGATTTCCAAGAGGCTGAAAGGATTAATTATGATCCTCATCAAATTACATCACAAAGGAGACATCAAAATGGAAACAAGGATTTTGATCATCAAACAATAGAAGGATTGAAAGAAATGGCAAATTTATTCAAATTTCAACAAGATAATAAATAGGCGAATATGGAACAAACAAGCAATTTCGCAATGCTGGTTCAGACACTAGCTAAATCTGATATCACCAGTAAGAGAAGTATTCCAGAAGTTGATAGTATGGAAGTTGATCAAGAAGTTTCAAGGAAGAAATCAAAAGTGGAACGACAGAAGGAAATTTTTGATGTATATGTAACTTCGGAATGTATTTCACATATATGTATATTGCATTCCTATAGAGATGTTATTATTCCTCTATACGGAAGTGTCATCATTTATATTGTAATTGTCGTAACTTATACTTGATGGGTTATTAGACCACCTTGTTGGGGTCAGCCCTATATAGGCCATGTGGGTCAAAGGGTTATTAGACCACCCTATTGGGGATCGGCCCAGTCAGCATTGTGTTATGTGGTTAAGTTGAGGCCGACCTAGTAAAAGTTATTAGGAAAGTCAAGTCAAGTATAAATAAAGTGCGGGAGGCACTCTATTTCATTATTCAATTCTTACACACACTCTTTGGAGGGTGGTGCACTTGTGGAGGAGGAGAAGATGCTGCTAGGAGATGTCTATCTCTTATGCTTGGGTTGTATCATTGTTCTATCTATCTCTGAGGAAGTTATTGGGGTTTTTCACCTTTATGGTTTTCCCCAAGTAAACTCTGTGTCTCTTGTGTGCTTGCATTATTGTGTCCATGATTGATATGCTGTACATGTTGTTCTCTTAGTTAAGATCCTAGATCAGATTGAGGTAAATTTTGAAAAACTAACATGGTTTCATAGCTAGCCTGAAAGAAGGCATAGTATGGCATGTATGACACTTGTTGCACTTGTGATGCTAGGGCTGGATATAGAAAAAACCCATCATCGTAGCACTTTCACCATCAATCCATTTTGGAGATGTTTTCGGATCTGAAACTTTTACAGGTCTAAGATCAGATCCCCATGTACCTTGTTTCCAAAGGACAACTTCTAATTCATTGTACTTTGTGTTTTATGATCTGTACAATCTAGGGTTTCTTCCTCTTCCAGATCTGAGTCATAAACAAGTGACCTAGGAAAAAGGGTCATAACTTAAGCTAGGAAGCTCCAAATTAAATGTCGTAAAAAGTGATAGGAAGTGCATGGAATGTAATTTATCAGGTGACTTTTTCAGAGGCCAAAACGGAAACAGTGACATGTGGCACGTCGTACAAGTTTGCTCTCCTGTTTTATCCCGTAAACAAGTCACGTTGCGACACTTGGCATAACTCTCTCTCAGAGAATCCAATTGAGGTTAGAGATATGGTATTGGAAAGATGATAGGTCGAGCTACCACAGGTAGAAGTTTTTAGATCATGTGGATTCATAAGTTCAGAGTTACACTAGAAACAATCAGGTGCATATTTCTGTCAAAACAAAATTGGATTTTGAGCACCTTCATTCATGGCTCTAGGAATTAGGGTTTCGGAGAAAGTTGGAATTTTTTGTAATCGGAGACCATGGCTGAATGCTACTCATCAAAATCAAAATTTAGAGAACAAGATAATATTTTTTTGTTGGGAAGAAGGCCGGGCTTGATCAGACCCTAATTCGGGACTTTGATCGGAAAATTGGAAAATTAGGGCTTCTGCAAAAAATGGGAATTTTTGAAATCTGTGACCACGGTTGGAAGCTCCTCAGAAAAATAGAAGCTTAGAGATTTGGATCGAACCTTTTGATAGGGTAGAAGGGTGGGCTTTATAAAACCCTAGTTCGGGGTCATGTCTAGTGAATCCGGAAGTTTCAAAGGCAAATTTGAGGGGTGAAACTTTGCAGTTTTCAAATTATGAGTATACCGGCTTGATCAACTCATCAAGGTGCATCTTTCTATCCTTGCAGAAGTTTGAAATTCAAAGTTTGAATTTTTAGGGTTTCTCTAACAAACTCTAATCCAACTCCAGATCCAGTTTCTGCAAATCAAGTGGATTAGGTTAATCCCATAAGAGAATGGATTGGTCACCTGCATAAGTGAAGAAGTTCCTGTTTCAGAGGGAGATGAGGCTAAGGCCTTACACAAGAAGATTACAAGCAATCTCGATAGGTATGACTTATCCAGGTATGCTTCAAGATTTTTTCATGATTAAGTTTATGGTATGTTTGTCTTCATATTATTACGGTTAGTACAATCTTGATTAAATTTAGACTTGTCGTATCACCTTAATAAAATTATGAATGCATGATAGAAGATATTCATTGATTAGGGTGTTGATACTTATGATTGTACTAATGCATTATGGTGTTGTATGAGGTTTATGTAGTCCACTAACATGAAGGTACACCAAGAAAGACAAATCATGTTCTAGTTCAAGAACACATGATCATGGTGACATGAAGACAAAGATTCATCCATTGTCATGGATCACATAGAAGATCTATTTACGATGTATGTATAACTTGGTTCTATAATGGTTAACTTATGAGATATGTAGGTTACTAGCACAAGTCATTGAAGAGAACAAGAAGACATCATGTGGGTATGTTAGACATAACTAGGAAACATACTAATCCAGGTATTTTTTTCCTATATCAAGTTAGAATCCTACCTTGTGATAGGATCTCTTAGATAAGTATACATGGCATGATTGATAATGATTATTCATAGGTTTGAATAAACATGGGTGTATGCATATTATGTTTCTTACCTTAATTGATGATATGACTAACCAGAAGAGTCATGAAAGTATAGGTTTGAGTAATCATGGGTTTAGACATATTATGTTTCTTAATTTAATTTATGATATGACTAACGATAAGAGTCCTTGAATACTAATGCTTATTATTTATGTTTGAAATGATCATGACTATACATGCTTAAGATTATTGTGTTTTGATAGTATTGAGAATATACTAATAAATGTATGATTATGTATGAGATCTCGAGGATATCACAAGAATGATACTTGTAAGCATGCATAGTGATCGGGGATGGATATAAGTTCAAGGACAGGTAATCCAGGAAGCAAAGATCAAGAGGGAGCACACTCCAGTAGTTTCTACAAGAATGCAGATATTCAGATGGAGTTGACCACTTCTCAGAATCCACATCAGAATGGAGTTGCAAAGATTCGGAGGGAGTCCACCCAACAACCAAACAAAGATAAGTATTTGAATTGTCATTTCTTACATATTTGTTTGTTTAAACAATGTTGTTCAATGATGTATATGCTTATGTTCCTAGACTTAGGTTGTGTATTATGCAGATTAGAATAATTGCATTAATGAACAATATACTACTAATATGCATGTGATGGGTAAGTGGCCTATGGCACTGTACAACATTCCATGTGCTACTTATCTAGAATGAAACCTCTTTGCTGACATGTTGGGAGTAGTGCAAACTCTTAACAATGTTCTGGTAGAGATTGGAAGGCATCTAGAAAGTTACAGGATATGGGTGAATTTTGTATTGAAGCATTGGCTAAAATAATTGCATAACTGTATGACATATTTCTTTGTGTAAGAATTTGTTCTGAAAACTATGAGATGTTTCTAATCATGCAATTTAACTTGTTTTGTAAGAAAGATTGTATACCTTCACCTACAAAAGAAGAACTACAACATCTGTTCCAGCAACAAAGATATCTATTGAATATATTGAAGTTCCCAGGATCTGGGATGAAGTAATGGAAGAATGCCATGATCAGTCGATCATGAAGAATGATGTTTGGGATGCAATCCCAAGAACTTAAGGGAAGTTTGCTGTGACTTCCAAATGGATCTATAAGATCAAGCATGCTGCAGATGGTAGCATGGAGAAATGCAAAATGAGGTTTATAGCTCTTAGCTTCTCCCAGAAAAAGGGATTGAGTATGAAGAGACTTCTACTCCTGTATCCAGATACACTTCCATTAGATTAGTACTTGCTCTGGCTTTAGTGATGAAATGGAAGATACACCAGATGGATGTCAAGACAGCTTTCTTGAATGGTGTAGTCGAAGAGGAAGTGTATGTGGGGCAGCCACTTGGTTTTGAGACACATGACGGGAAGTCATATATGTGTAGAACTTGGTATGGTAGGATAGACAACTTTCTATCCAGTTTGGGCTTTATCACGAGTAAAGTAGATTCCAACCTTTACTACAAGGTTGAGGAAGGAAATCCAGTGATACTACTTTTGTATGCGGATAGCCTGTTTGTTACAGGTGAGGATAGATTGATTGTCAACACGCAGCGAAAGCTTGTTGCCAAGTTTGAGATGAAGAACTTGTGGATGATGCACTACTTTCTAGTCATGGAGGTGTGGCAAAGTGCAGATAGAATCTTCCTTGGACAAGGGAAGTTTGTAGTAGAGATCCTTAAGAGGTTCAGGATGACGGACTGCAAGGACATGGCCACACCTATGGCATCGAACCTAAAGCTTCTGCTTGATGCTTCATTTGATCTGGTTGATGTCACTGTGTATCGTCAAATGATTGGGTCCTTGATGTACCTAATGAACACGAGACCAAATATTTGCTTTGCGGTGAACACATTGAGCTAGTTCCTGACGGATCCGAGGAGTGTTCACCTAGTTGCTGTAAAGCATATTCTGAGGTACCTGAAGGGTATAGTTGATTATGGGCTCAAGTATGATGCAAATCAAAAGTTTAACCTGCAGGGTTATGTTGATTCAGATTGGGCAGGCAGTGTTGTAGATAGGAAGAGCACTTCTGGGTGCTGCTTCAGTATGGGATCAGGTGTGATCTATTGGTTTAGTAGGAAGCAGTCACACGTAGCACTGAGTATAGCCGAGGCAAAGTATGTTGCAGCATGTTCAGCTAGTTGTGAGGTAGTATGGCTCCGGAAGCTACTGCTTGAGTTATTTGATCTCCCGCTGGAGGCTACTGGTATCTTTTGTGACAACCAGAGTTATGTGAAGCTGTCTGAGAATCTGGTGTTCCACGACAGGTTGAAACACATTGAGATCAAATATCACTATATCAGGGATATGATGTAGAGAGGAGCAGTGAAGCTCCTGTATGTTGCGATAGATGAGCAAGTTGTAGATGTGTTGTCGAAGCCACTAGCCAGAGTGAAGTTCAAGTACTTCAGAGAGAGGCTTGGTGTTCTTCAGATTGATGACACTTCGAGGAAGAAGTGATGGACACATTTTCCAAGTCCATTCCAAGCATGGTGAGAGGAGGATCCTTCCCATGGCTGTGGATGTAAGTGCTGGATGATGAGCATTAGGATGATGCTCCAGTTACTGCTCTGTATATGCATCAGGTGGATGCTGGAGATGATCAGTTAGATCATTTATATGTATATGTATGTATGCATCATGTTCGATGTTGGATATGATCAGTTGGATCATTTATATATATGTATGTATGCATCATGTTGGATGTTGGATATGATCAGTTGGATCATGTGTATGTATCTGTAGATGTATCAGGTGGATACATTGTATGATCATGTAGATCATGTATGTTGATATGCATCAAGTATGATCAGGTGGATCATGTATTTGTATATGTATCAAGTGGATACATTGTATGATCAGGTAGCTCATGTATGATGATATGTATCAGGCAGATACTATGTATGCATAAGGTGGATGCATTGTATGATCAGGATGATCATGGATGATGAGCTTCAGGATGTTGCTCCAGATATGCATCAGGACGATGCAGTGATGAGTATCAGGATGATACTCCAGATGATATGCATAAGGATGATGCTATGATGATGATCAGGATGATCATATGTATCAGGTGGATACATTACATAATCAGTTAGATTATGTGTGATGAGTTCCGAAGACACAGATGCACAAAGCCTTTTCGACATGGTGGTAGATGTGTTCTCTGATGTGCGTTGATGTAAGTGCAGTGCCTTTCCGACATGGTGGTAGATGTGTTCTCCCATGTGCGTTGATGTAAGTGCAGAGCCTTTTCGACATGGTGGTAGATGTGTTCTCCCATGTGCGTTGATGTAAGTGCATAGCCTTTCCCACATGGTGGTAGATGTGTTCTCCCATGTGCATTGATGTAAGTGCAGATCCTTTCCGAAATGGTGGTATATGTGTTCTCCCATGTGTGTTGATGTAAGTGCAGAGCCTTTCCAACATGGTGGAAGATGTGTTCTCCCATGTGCATTGATGTGAGTGCTGAACCCTTCCTGGATGGTCAAAGGAAAGTCCTTCCATGCCGATGAGTGTAAGTGTTGTGTTGTGTGCATCTGGACTATGCTTTGTGGATGATGATCATTATGATTATGAGTATCAGGATGATACTCCGTGTTCGTGGACAAGTTGTGCAGTTACATGTAAAAGATCCTGGGAGATCAGATAGGTTGAGCAGTATGCTCGTAATTAGTCTTGGGATGCTCTTCCGAGGTTTTGTTGATGCACGTAATCAGTCCTGAGGATTCCACAGTATGACCAGTGATGATGAATACCTACAGGTGGTGGGCCTACATCCAGTATGAAAAAGGACTAGCTCTGTAGAACTTCCTATGACGAGTAGATTCAGAGATTGATTGAGATAGCAGTAGCAGTGACGATGACAATGATCTACAAAAGAAGACTTGTGCTAGAAGACTTGTGTTGAGAAATACCTTCCTTGTTAAGAGGGAGTGTTGATGTATATGTAACTTCAGAATGTATTTCACATATATGTATATTGTATTCCTATAGAGATGTTATTATTCCTCTATATGAAAGTGTCGTCATTTATATTGTAAGTGTCGTAACTTATACTTGATGGGTTTTTAGACCTCCTTGTTGGCGTCGACCCTGTATAGGCCATGTGGGTCAAAGGGTTATTAGACCACCCTATTGGGGTTCAGCCTAGTCAACATTGTTTTATGTTGTTAAGTTGAGGCCGACCTAGTAAAGGTTATTAAGCAACTCAAGTCAAGTATAAATAGAGTGCGGGAGGCACTCTAATTCATTATTCAATTCTCACACACATTCTTTGGAGAGTGGCGCATTTGTGGAGGAGGAGAAGCTGCTGCTAGGAGATGTCTATCTCTTATGTTTGGGTTGTATCATTGCTTTATCTATCTATGAGGAAGTTATTGGGTTTTTTCACCTTTATGGTTTTCCCCAAGTAAACTCCGTGTCTCTTGTGTGCTTTCATTATTGTGTCCATGATTGATATGCTATACATATGATGTACATGTTGTTCTCTCAGTTAAGATCCTAGATCAGATTGAAGTAAATTCTGAAAAACTAACAGAAATTATTAGTATGGAGGAACGAGATTGAATTGTTCCAGAAAAGGCGAGTTTGATTTTGCCGCCACCTACAAAAATAAAGGAATATTGTTTTTCAGAAATAAAGGAATATTGAAGTTACTCTCAGTATAAGTCCATATCTAATGTCCTTTCCCAATATACATCAAAGAGGAAGCAGTCTTCCGAAGAAACTCAAAAATTGTACCCTCAAGTAAGAACGTTGCTAGAACAAAAAGTTTCCCTTCTTACAGGTACGGATCAAGGAAGAAACTCTATAAAGTTTGCAGTTGTGAATGATGAGAAATTTTATGAAATGGAATTTAAGCTTGATGTGATTAATATACCAGATAATATTCAATTGCATAAACAGATAGGAAATGTCCTGTATTCTGATTTATTGCAATTCACTTTATAAATTTCTAAATTGCAGTTTGTGATAGCAAAGCTGGAGAGTCAACTGAGGCAAGAGAAGGCAGAAAACAAAGCAAATTCAATCCATATCAAAAGACTACAAGTGGACCTTGTGATAATGGGAGACAAGCCAGGGAATAGCCAATGTACCAAAAGGCTCATTGATGAAAAACACTACTACATATGGCTCAAAAGTCCCACGAAAGTTTGCCAAGAAACAATTAAAATTGATGTTTTCGTGGAAAAATAGTTTAAGTTTTTGGAAAAAATTGAAAATCCCCTCGACGATCATTTCTATAGCCATGAAAAGTACATCCGTCACTATAGCCACAAAAAATACTAAAGTGGTTAGTGTCCAGTGTGGATTACAACCTCCTTCCCCTAAAGAGAGTGTTCCCATCTATTCATTGCTTGTACAAGGGCACATGGTTTTGGTCCCTTCACTGCTCTACCCCCTCATTGGACTTCCATCCATTGTTAGTCCTCAATATCATAACCATTGGTTGGCTAACTCTCCTTACTTGCTGAGTTTCCTCAACTCTTGTAATCTTCCTCCATTTATTCCTTCATTGGTGACCTCCCTCTGCAACTGCTCAATCTTCTTTTTAACTACACACATACAATTAAGCCAACATCGGTCTATGATCTATGCCTTTCTTAAAACATGTTCAACCCTTTCACTATTTCTTGCTTCCCCCATGATATTGTCTCTTATATGCCCTCAACATTGTCAAAACCACTCCAACCACCCCCATGGTGCAAGGTTTTGATTTTTCCATGCTAATGGGTTATAAAAGGTTACCCTCCTTTACCAATAGTATTTTGATCCAAGAGTTTTTTGTCACTAGTCTCATCCTCATGCCCCACTTCAACTCTTCCTACACCTTTGAATATGATTAGTATGCTTCTACAACAAAGTCCTCTACCATTGTTTTCACCCCAAAATCCATTGCTTGGTTTATCAAGTGGTCTACTTGCCAAAGCATAATTAGGTTCTACATATTTCACTCTACTATCTTCTCCACCTTCTAGATGTATTCCACTGCCTCCTTAATCAGTTGTAACCATTGATAGAGACTCATTAGGATGTCCACTTAGAAGATATTGTACTCATTTCTAGTAGCATTGCCATACAAAACTATCTATATATAGTTTTAAATATATTTCCCTCACAACTCAGCTTCCTATTTAATGAAAACTGTAAAATGTGTTTCAAACCACTCATCTAACCATGATTTCAATAACCCTTGTCTCATCTTGTGACAACTCCTCCCTAATGAAAGTGAAAGGCAAGGGAAGGTGGAAAAACGATGCTAAAAATCTTATCACTCATCTACCTAGTGATGGTGTATGGTTCATAGCGAGTGGTTTGATCAACCTATTGGGTCTTGTAATTTGCTCTTTTTGCAAGTCAAATAAGACCTTGTTACCAACATTGTGATGTTGAAACCAATACTGATCATGTCATTTATTGTGCTTTCCAGAACTTTGATATAGGATGTCATCTACCAGTCATTAAATGTGCTAAAATCGTTTCAAAATGATTTTGTTTGTTTGTTTCTATATGAGCATGGGAAGATACTTGTGTTGATGTAATGGGAAAAACTACATCAAAATTGCATTGGGGAATTGAGAGAAATTAGGGTTACCTTAGAGATAGAGTTGAACTAGAAGGAAACTATGCCAATCTTTATCATCTACAAGGGAAATTAGGTGTTGAAGCTTATATCCAATCTCGAGCTCTAAATGATTCGTCCATCTATCTAAGGCTAAGAAGATTGCCTCCACTAAAAAAACATGGCCTCTTGCGGGTATAATTGGCCTATGATTGATTATGTCTAACTTCAACAACTTCTATCTCTAATATTTCAAATATTTCAACAACTTCTATCTCTAACTCTTGAAAGAAAATTGCATCACTTTGCAAATTGTAATCTCATCAATATCTTCATTCTTCGGGCATTTAGAATAGTTTCCTACCCTTAGAATCCTCACTTCCATGAGATATCATTGAAATGCAATTGAATTTCTTCTTGAGGGCTTCCCTATCTTAATCACATGCACAAAGCTGAAACAAATCTTTCACCCATCAAAATAGTTTGAATGTCCTCTTACAACCCTCGCACCACCCTTAAGATTCGTACCTCTACTTATTTGTACTAAACAAATTACACAATATGTGTGTATACGGAGGCAAGAAGTATCACAACCAACCCACTGGTGAATATTCACTTCAAAGTCAAATTTGTTGCAATTAACACACATACAAAGGTTGTAGAATTCACCCCTATTGTTACAAACTACATAATTACAATCATTGATAGGAATTTGACTCTAAGATGATAAATTATAGAAACAAATACTTCTAATATAAATTTGTGTTCCCGAGACATTAACTGATGTGTATGATCAGCAAGAACTTATTCAAAGTTTAATAATAATAAAATATAACTAAAATATAAGAACCTTAGAAAGTCATTATACTTCTAAACTCAAATTCCATGATATATACTTTGTTTTCGTTTTAATTATCTATAAGTATAGAACTATATGAGTCCCACGCTCATCCAAATGGGTTAAGGTAAGCTATCTAATTTGGCATGTATGTAATAATATATTTACATCCATGGTAAATGCAGACACCCTATGCATTATTGCAATGTTTTCATGGCTTTTGTTTTCATGATCCAAAAATCAAAATGTGCTCACTTGTCTCTTAGAAAAAATGCATCTCTTTACATCACCAATGAAATTAATAAGGGTAGCTGGAGAATGCACATTTGGCACTCATCATGTGAGCTTGTACTCGTTTCCCCAGTCTTGAGATATGAGAGCTTGGGTTTTGGATTGGAAAGATATTACAAACTCTCATTATTGACATTTTCTTGCACAATACAGACCAAACCACATAGGGTTTCGAGGAGAAAATATTGCATACCCGCGAAAAACAGAGTTCATAGTTCCCGGAAAACATAGCGGAGGACTTAGCCATGCCTTTCAACCATAGGAGAAAAGCGCAAAGCTAGTTGGATAGTGGAGGATGTAACAATGGTTACCGACAATCAGTTGCCTTCCGAATGGGACAGAAAATCCTTTAAGAGGTATGCATTTGACATTCTCTATAATACCCAATTTTTCTTCTCCAAAAATGTTCACTCTACAACTTTCAAGGTCTGCATCAATGCCTTTTAAAGATAAAACATCGATAATATGAAGGAACTAGAGTGCAATTATTTTTCCATTTGTTAATTTTTGCATTCTGTTTTTTAATCTGTCCATGGACGAAGATGACTATTTGTTGGGGAAGATAGTTGAAATTGAGATGCACAACTTCATGATAGACAGCCACATAAAATTCAGGCCAAGGATATGATTTCTGATTTTAAGGAGTCCGATGAACCCTAGGATCTCAAATGGATATGATTTCAAAACATGACAATATAATGAAGTTTATCTATGATAGGTATGCCCTCAAATATCTACATTGACCTTGTCCGAAGCAGGATGGGGAGGACTGAGTAACAGCAATAGGGTATCCAATAGCTGACCACCCTACTTCAACGTTAACTGTTGTTCTCGATACCCCTTCCCCAGGAGGTTCTTCGTTCTCGATACCTCAATTTTGTTTACATTGCCATTTGGCCTCAAGGATCCTTTTTTATCTAGCAGGTATTCATAGTCTCTATCTTGTTCTGCTGTGATTGATTTTATTTTAAGATCAATCACAAATAAACAAGTATCTATGGTTTGCTTTATTCTGAACACATTTCCCGAAAACTCTGTTGGGTTATATAGACAACATAACCTATCTAGTTATGTTTGGTTCCCATGATGAAGCACTTTAGTCCTTTCTATCTAAGCTCAACCAGGTCAGGTTATCACAACCCTAAGTTAGAAGGGTTATCCCCTTCTAGACCAGCTCAGTCAGGTCATGTTATCACAACCCTGGGCTAGAAGGGTTATCCAGAAACAATATGCAAAAGTGCAAAGTGCATATAAATTTTATGGTTTAGGGTTCAGTGATTAGGTGTCAAAGAGCTTTAGAGGTTAGGCGTAGAAAAATATGTTTTTGACAGAAAATTTGAGGAAACAATGAGTACATTGGAGTTGGCGGTCATGGAATTTGATTGTAAGCAAATAAAGCTTACAGGCTTTGACCTTGATTGATTCATTATTAGTCAAATCCCAATTTTTTTGAAAATTGAATTAATTTAGTGTGGATAATTGGGCAGTGTAAGAATCAAAACCCAAGCCTTGACCATTTCCAATGTGTTGTTTTACCACTGAGATACATGCTCCTTCATAATGGGCCCCATAGTAGTTTGAGATAGAAGTGTGGATTTCTATCTCTAACATCCCCACCCCCTCTCAACCCACACTTTCTCTAAAGCTTCTTAGCCAATCTTGGCTCTAACAATATTTTGAAAAGAGGTCAGGCTAACAATCAAACCCAGTACCTTCCCCTGGTCGACGGGCTACTCTAAGATTTAGTGACAGACTCCTTCATGGTGGGCATGCTAAAGGGTTCAACTTCGAAGATTTTGTATGCATATGCAGTTTTATAAATCAATGGATTGTTCATATTTTAATTTAACTACAATTGTGACCCTGCATTTGAATGTGGTGGCTCCAATGGTTGAGAACACTTGCAACTTGATTGCGATATAGGTTTTCAGTTTCACAGCTAATCAACCAAAAGTGGATTGAATTTGCAAGCTGCAGGTCTAATTTGGAGGGTAAGTTGTCACCTTTGAGGACTCTAACGAAGTATCTGCACTTTTTGGCTGACACATTTTAAGTCCAATGTAACAAGAAGGCTTTGGCATAGTTGTAAAGCTTTTGTTCTGCACTTCAAGAGGTCTCTAGTTCCATCTTCATGCAGTCTCTTTTAGTTAAAAAATAAAACCACATAAAAAGTAACTAAAAAAATCTATGTCGGCTCATAAAATAAAAAAATAAAAACTAGCATAGATCCATCTTAAACCGAGATTTGTCAAGCACCGAGAGGGATAAAAAAATTACACCTCAAGAAATTGAATCCTTCTCATTGCTTGATAGATCGAGGTTTAAGATGGATCTATGTTGGTAGTAAAATTTCAATAGTACCAATGATGCAGTCACTCAGACTGTTCAGTACAAAAATATGGAACTGACTTCAAATGGGTGATGACCCTAGCTGCTACAGACACAGATCTGAAACTGAATTCTTCAAACATGGGTATGAAAGAAAAAAGGTAGTGGTTCCCTACCTTCAAAGCCTACAAACAAAACTCATATAGTAAAATACGGCTGGGAACTGGATACATATAGGGTACCCTATTCATGAGTTAGTCATGCCTAAGATTCAGAGAAATTAACATTGATAATAACAGCTCAAAGACCTTTTTCTCTTATTAACTCTAAAAGAAACACTAATATAGAGAAGTCTCTCCCAGAGCTCTCTCTCACTAATATAAATTGGGAAACAGGCCCAAACCCATGGCTTCTAACCATTGATTAATGCCCACAATGTATGGCTCCTCTAAGCACATCATTTCTCTCCCTGTTGCATAGAGACATGCTGGCCTTTATACATAGAGATTGCATTCAGTTATATCCTAAATTTCTTAATAGAAATGCATCTAAACGCCAAAATCTACTGCTAGTTAGATTGAAAACGCTAACACTCAATCCACCACATTTTTGGGTATTTAAGACCCACTACACAGCGCTTCGGATTCCTGCTTTATGGTCTTGCTTCCATTTCTCTTTCCTCTTCTTATTCCTCAATATGAACAGACCCAACAAATCCCCTAAATCTCTCAATAGAAGTGGATGGGTG
Organism: Larix kaempferi; assembly: GCA_027924585.1. Classification (NCBI taxonomy): domain Eukaryota; kingdom Viridiplantae; phylum Streptophyta; class Pinopsida; order Pinales; family Pinaceae; genus Larix; species Larix kaempferi. Next base: position 2,279,780 of record BSBM01000447.1, on the reverse strand, counting down.
TCATGTTGTCGAATTTCAACCTTGATGTTTGAAATTCGATGAACCTAAAAAAATTTTGAGGTTTGTTCAGGTTTATTGAACCTCATGGCCCTTGACTGAGTCCAAGCTTCTTTTCCCTATCCCTTATAAACCTCACGTCACAACTCAAGCTCATAATCTATCTCTGCAGTTTCCATGCCCATCATAATATTTTTTATGTTTATTGATTTTGATTTCTTACTATTTTATGTTATATTTTTAAAATTTAATATATATATATATATATATATATATGTATATTTTAAAAAATGTATATAGATGAACCTCATGGAAAACATCATAGGAAAATTTGAATTCGAACCAAACCCGAACTTGAACCCAAACTATGTGACTTAGGTCTCATGCTCTATAGTCCCTGCATCATATTCCCCTTGAAAAATATTCTGAACCTCCTGGTTCAGACTTCAGAGTCATTAGGTGTATATTTTGCTTCCTCCTCTAACTGTGAATTTTCCTTACCCTAGGTGAATACCGTCCTTATGTTCTCAAATACATAAACTAATATTTAATTTGTGGAAATTAAATTCTTCACGTAGCAGCATTCACACACATAGTAGGAAAATGAACAACAAAAGCATAAAACAATTAACACATGCATGTACTCCTTCAAATCCGCTTTTCACTAATACTTCAAATCTTACAAGGAAACCTCCATAGCTTCCATTAACTTGCAGCTTTACGGTACACTCAAACAAAACAAAAATATGTAAACTTAGAAGATAAATCTGCCTGCCAAAACTGAGGAAAACTGCCCACAAAAATCGAGAAAAAATATTGCAGACTTATGGCCTGCTGTGCAACTATCCATATGACTGTACGGACCTGTTCTATATGGACATGTCCGCATGAATAGATGGAATCCATACGGCCATGCTGTGCTGATCCATACACCTGTACAGACCGCTGTCTCTACTGGCTACACCCTTAAATATTCCTCATAGCTCAACCTGGCTCCTCTTTGGTGCTATCGATTTTCTTCACCTTCCGACCAACCTGTCTTCATGAAGAATGAATGTGTCTTTATGCTCTACTTTGACTTGCCTTTATACTTTAGCTGAAGACCTAATCTACCCAAACCCTAATTTCACGGTGAGATCTACGGTTGAGATTAGTCTAAATCACTAATGTATTAAAATACGCTTGATTAGACTCAACAGCTAATTAAAATATTTTCACTATATTACTAATCACAAACTTCATCAAAAAATTTGAATTCGAACCAAACCTGAACTCGAACCTAGACTATGTGACTTAGGTGTCATGCTATACAACCCTTGCGTCATACTCCCCTTGAAAAATATTATGGACCTCCTGGCTAAGAGTCATTAGGTGTACCTTTTGCTTCTTTCACCAAACCGTTTCTCAATAATAGTCCACTTCACTCCGAACAATCTCACTGTCTAATTTAAGCAAAGACATTCTCAACATTATTTCAATCTTCTCCTTACCTGCTAATGCCTTTTTTTGGTTACCAGCTTTATCCTCTCTTTGTATCCACCTACAATGTTATCTTCTGCTTCAAACATCTTCCCAGAATCTCAATTTCTATATGGTCCTTTTCTTCTCCTATCATCTCTACTTCTTGACACTAACACAACTTCATAACCTGAACTGTAGGATAACTATCCATTGCTGCTGCACCGTTTTTAATCTCAAATGGTTTCATATCTCCCAATGCCTCTGCATCTTCATGCTTCGTTGATTTGATTTTCCACTTCTTGGTAAAGTTGTTGCATATGATGTGCAATTTCTTTAACAATACATTCCTGAAACTTGTCTTTCTCAGTTTCTAGAATTCTGCCTTACTCAATGCACTCCCCCACCTGCTCATGGTTTTGTGGCATTAGTGTTGCAAGTTGCAACAAACTAAATCTCACTACTATTCATTTGTTTCTGGATTGCAATTCTTTTCTCTACACTAGAAGCTCCGACAACATTTTCTTTAGTTTTCATTGCATCTTCTGTAACAACATTTCGAAGGTTTGAAAAGATGTCTCTTTCCATCATGTTGTATTACATGGTTGTTTTCTTGGCCATGATGGATCACTTTTTTATTACATTGCCAAAGCCTTCCCAACAGCAAATGACATGCATCCATCAGAACCACACCACATAACACTTTTATCTTCATATGGAACGATATTAAAAGCAACCAAACATGATTGATCTACAACCACGGTATGACCCTTCTATAACTAAGAATTTTTTTAGGGATTATATTTTGGCATGTTCATAGATCCTCCATCAATGATCACCTTGCATACTTCGTCTTTGCAGTTGCACCTTGTTTGGAAGACACTCTTTCTCTTCCAATCAATTTTTAGGCTCTCTTTGTTTCTCGATATTAGGCTCCTTTGCAGCCTCAAGTTCTCTCTGGTCTCTGCTTCAACTTCTTGTGTTGCAAGTTCCTCTTGCCTACCAATGCCTTTTTGGGGTTTTGGGGATAGTCTCAGTCTTTATGAACTTCACCACTGATGAAGCATTTCAATGCTTTATTGGAACCAAATGTTTGTTCTCTTCCTCTATAAATTCTACAAAAAACTTAAGTGGATTCAGGTTGCAATGAAACAAGCTGCGAGAATATGTAAATGTAACAACTTATTCACTTTAAAGTTGATATCTCTTGACTCTTTTGAGTGTCAATGATTTGAAAGATGAGAGAAAATTTTTTCTTTAGTATTTAAGATGTCCATGTGATATTTCAAGAGTAAGGAAATTACATAAACTGAAAAGAAACCTAATTATTATGGAATGTGTAAAGTGTCGAAATTTTGCTTGGAATTGACAATTCAATGCAAAACAGAAATTTCACCTTCAACCTAGAAGGTTTCTTGGATCTTAGCCTTGTGAATTTTGAGCCTTAGGACCGCTGTAAAATAAAGTACAAAACAACAAAGGAAATGACTCAATATTTGAATTCCAAGCAACCCCAAACTTTCCGGCAATTCAAGGAGAAAAGATACCAAATATAAGGATAAGTTTCATCCCTTCTAGGGTGACTTATCAGCCAATAACCAGATCTGAAAATACACTTTACATATGTAATAAATTAATAATAGCATTATGACAGCAGTAAAATCACTTAACAATTTGTCCATGTAACTTTTAATGGGTTCACAACTCAATCTTGTTGAACTGTCAATGGATTTCTCAGTAGTCACTGATCAAACTTGTTCTTGGTGAGTCTAACTCACCAACTATGAGTTCGACACTGTCAAGTTGAATCGACCCATTTCAACTGATGAGCTAGGTTGAACTTGTGAATCCTGGTCAAACATGGACAATTTAGCATCTTTGTACCATAATAGGCAGAACCTATTTTGGATACCATCCTTGCAATTGTCCCAAGTGTCGTTGGGTGGTTGATTTGTAGATGCTAGGGACTTGGTGTGCATCGACGACTAGGTGAGGGCATTCTTTTCCCGGTGTACTTCATCCACTAAAATATTCTGAGTGCTTGTAAGGTTGACTTGGTTATTGAAGTAATCCCCAAGATTGCAGAGCCATGAATCCAACGTAATCGCATTAATTGATTTGTCAAATTTTAGGGTGGATATTTTCGTGTCCTGAGGGAAGGGTTGTTTGGCAATGGGAATAGCTAAAGGTTTAGCATGCAACTAAGCCAATGGAGGTTGTTTCTATTGTTGTATTTTTTGTGACTACTATTGCATGATCATCTACTTCCAGAAGATGGTCATTGCAACATCTTTGTTTTGAACTGTTTTGTTGTTGTCTCTGTACATCAAGTTCTTCCATCAAGATTTGGTTTTGTTGGCACTCATTTTCTTGCATTTGCTCTACCATGAGCTGAATAATATTTGAGCCTTGCAAGTTTCCCTTGGATGGCAAGGAGACTTGATGCAAAATTACAACAAGGGTTTCACATTACCAGCCATGAAAATTGTGGTATTGCTGATAGAAATCACAGTAAAGACTCTGCTAAAAAAAAAACTTACAAGTGGATGGTACTTACATATGCAATTATCGCAGGTCTGGTCTGCATTAGGATTTCAAATTTCTTACCACTAGCAAGGTCTAAATCTAAGTTTCTTAAGCAAGCTACCTTTTTAAGGCATAACCTTTGGGTAACTCAATATAATAAAGATGAGAAATATCTACAAGGTAAATTTCCTAATCAAAATCCACGTGTTGGAGAAGGATTGCACACTTGGATGAAGCAAAATCAAAACCTTGAAGAGGCTGATATTGTTCGATGGTTAGTCTTTAATCCCATCCTTTGCATCTTTATCATGATGGAATAGTGTAATATTCTGTTGGTTGTGTTTTATGTTTGACTTTTGTTTTTGCAATCTGTAATATCCCAAAAATAGCAAAAATTTAAAAATTTCGTCTGTCCTTGTAACAAGTACTAATTGAAATAAAAGAGTCGCATGTCAATTTTAATACTAAGAAAACAATATGTAAATGCTCCTTGTATATAAAAGAAGGTCTATGGTTTCCGATGATCATAAATTCTAGCAATTTACATTTCCAATTCTGCGGAAACAATGTGGATTCAAAAAGGTAATGTATCCTAGTTACGAGTCTCTATTTACTGACATAATTATAATGGTACGCTTTCATACTGTTTCAAATGAATGCACATGAATGTATGATGAAAAGTCTGTATGGTAACTTCAGGTGATAGCCCTTTGTTGATGATATGATGCTCCCATGGTGGGTGTTGTAACACTCCAGGAGAGGTAATTACATACCCCAGCAGGGTTGTCGAGAGGTATGGGTATGTTGGGGTATTTCTGGACTTACTTAGCGTTTTGCTAATACTATCATTCATGTTTGTTTTTTTTGCAGGCGTATCTCTTATGAATATCCCTATCTTGGAGAGTTAGTCCAACCTCTAACTAATTGTTTAAGGTTTAATAGATGTGATATTATAATGGTAACAATCCAAATGGAGGGGCCATGCTATCAAGCGCAATATACGTAGAAAGGGGTCTGCTAGGGAATGTTTATGGTCATGAGACCCTATGCATAATTAATTAAATTGTGACTAGAGTCCACGACTCTACTATAGTCTTTGTACAAAAGAATCGAGCCTCCACTATAGCAGGGTAGATGTGATAATAACTGCACTTTTAATGAACAGTGGGTGCCAAACTATCATCGAGGGTTTGGTAATGTTTGGGGTTTTTTCTAGTTCTTTCTTCAGCGTGGTTGCTAGTTTACCTGCTCTTCACTTCGTTTCAGTGGTGGCTGAGTTGGTATCGTGACCTGAGCTATTTCTTGTGGTCAACTCACTTAGCGTTGTTTAAGCTCAACCAGTGGCATAGTGGGTAGCAAACTTCTATCAGGTATGAACAACTCCATGCTGTTGTAAATCAAAGTTTCCTCTTTTGATGGTTAAATCATAGAGTTATTGACTAGTATTAAGTATTTGGATTTCTTTGGAAGGTGATAAGAAATTGGCATGCGATGCTGCAATTGTTTAGGGTTTCTATTGGTGTGGCCAGGGTATTGGTAAGTCCAGCTTACCCACCCATTGCCCTGCCTTTCACATCTCTGGTGATGTATGTATGCGTCTTGTTCTGGTGTAATGGAGACTCCCGTAAGCCTTTGGATTATTGATTCACCTTGGGGAAGTCTAGTATGGTCGCCTATTGGCTGGACCAGAGAATGTTGGGGTTCCAAAATGTATTTGAGGGATTTGAATTCGCAAAGGAGAACTATGTTGTAATTTATGTTTAAGAAGTTAGGTCTTTTAGTTGCTCGGCGTTTCTATTTCCTGTACAATATAATCTCTGTTTTGATTTGAAAAGAGAAATTGAATCCCATATGGAATGTATGGTTGTAATGGACTCTAATGGTAATTGTCTTCTTTACCCTGCGTGTGTACCAATCCTAAGTCTGTACTGATACGATTTCCAGTGCTATGGTGCTTTTGTGTGTTTTATGAACTGTTGTACCAAAATAGTTAAATGATAATAGGTCTTCTGCGCCTCTAGTTTGGAGACGTAGCTAGGGTTTGTGTGTTGGTTTCAATTTGCTTACTGTCTGTGTTGGATAGAGCGAAATCATGTTGGGGTTTTAAAAAATGAATATCTTGTACAAGAAAATGCTAAATGACTACTAGCTTGGGTTCTGTGTAAAGCCCCACAAAAATCGTTGAACTGTTTTAAAGAAAACCTCAAAATGCTGTAGGCTACGTTTTAAATCGTGCATCTTGTAGAAAGTGGTTGTCTATAAGTTTGACTAGAGAAATATTATGGGATTTGACCCTTGACCTGTATGAATTCTTTGGTCGGTCAATGTGCTAAGGTTTGTGTTGTTTTGAGGTTGATCTACGATTTCTAGTCTTACTATGGAAATGTTGGGAGGATATAGCTACGTATGATGTGTGTTTTTCTATTGAAGAATATAAGTAAATCAATTTTATTCTTATGTTGTAATTATAAAATGAGAAGATCTCCCGTGGCTTCATTCTACTCTATGTTTGTCCTGCGTCAATTCTAAACTGTGTGTTTGAGGAAAAGGAAACTATTTAGATCATAATTGAATCTATCATACTCTGGTTTAGAAATAAAAACATATGTGTATATATGTAAAGAATGATGACTGTGTTTTGCTACAAGTTTATGCATCTTGGTTTTCAAATCGATTTGTATCGTGATAAACGATGCCTAATAAATATTGATCACAGTAGCTAAAAATACGTGGCATTGTAGAAGGTAAATAATTGATAGATAGGAGGAAGATAGAACAACTCAATTAAAAATGCTATTTAAAGATCCCTGAAACTTTAGAAGTTTAGCCAAGAAAATTTGATTGACTAGCAAAGGCTAGCTGGCTAGACCTGCTAGGAAATGCCATTAGATTCTGGGCGAATCTTGAATTAAAATTGATATAGAGAACAATACTATTTTAACATTTCATTCAAATAAAATAATTAGTTTGAAGGTCTTATAAGGTTTGCATACCTGTTTATTCTTGTAGCTTCCTCCTACTTGTAATGACCTGCACACCCAGCCAATGATTAATGGAAAACTACTGATCTTTTAACTGACCTGACAATTGATCTTAGAATGGATAACATTGGGACTACCATGTTCCTCCCAACCATGATTCTACAACTGTTCTTGGTTCAGTATGAATCCCCCCGAGCTGGTTCTGACATGCAAACTGAGAGATAGAGGCCCTAGATGTGTAGCTGATTCAGATCTGGAAACATTGAGGTGGGAAGGGTTCACTTCTTGGAATAGAGAGTTTCTCTTGACATCATAATACCAAAAGAAAAAGATTCCCCAAACTTTGGGGTCTATCCTCCTTAAGTAGGACAAATCTTGAATTAGGGCTATTGGAATTTACTAGTTTCTTTAAAATAATTTAAATTATAAAATAGTATTTGTTTAGTTAACTGCTAGCTATTTTTGGAACTAGGACTTCTCAAATTTGTTTGACTAAAGTGTTTTTGATCTTTAAATCTTTTTACAATAATAATAATATAATAATTACAATACCATCTAAATATTAATAAATAATATTTAGTAAGTGGCAGCCCACTTATGCATAAATATATAAATATATATATATATAAAAGAGTAAAAATTTATAAAATAATATATAATTAATAACAATATTATTATTGAAGCTCCTAATAATAATATTTAGCTTTGTGGCCTTTAAACATTTTGTTCACATGATGCTTCTTTTAAATCTTTTTAAGGAAAGGGTCCACTTCTTTGGATGGCTTCGGTAAGTTAGTAAAGGCACCTCTAGTCTCTCCCTTTGCATGTCAGATTCCCTTGTTTTAACATGGTAGTTCCCGCAGTATTTGATGATAATAAGATTTATTTAATCAAGTCAAATAGTCGTGATAAAACACATAAGTGCTATTCAGAGTCCTCCCAACTCAACACTTGAGAGATAGTAACCGTGAGTGCTCTTCAGAGCCTTTTAACTCAACACTCTCACATGTGCGTTACGCTAGTGCAATTCTAGATCCTTTGCTCAACACTAGAGATAGAATGTGGTTGTGAGGCACATCTAGGATATTTAAGTGGCCTCAGATCCGGTAATCATTTCTTTCAAGCTTGGAGTGCTCCAGGGCTTATGCCCAACACTCAACGTACATCGGGGCTTAGGCCCAATACGAAATAAGAATCCTCTAAATACATCGGGGCTTCAGCCTAGTATATAGGTCATTCGTGTGTTTCTAAGTCCATGCTCAACACACTAAATAATCATCCATGTGAATCATACTCTGCACAGTATAAGGTAACATAAAAAATCTCAGTATATCATAATTGTAACTGAATCACAACATAAGTTTATCCATTCGGGCTTTCCTGCCCAGTATATAATAAAAATGAAACAATCAAAGTACCTGCCCAATATATATCAACTCATGAGAACATAGATCAAAACATGCTATGGCTTATGCCCAATAATAAATCACATATGCTGGGGCCGTAGCCCAATATAACATCATAACATAGTTAGTCAAAAAGTTGGGATATTACACAATCTTAATGAGTTCTCTTGATGAGTTCGAAATATTTGTAGCAATGTGTGGTTCTTCTAAAGATTTCCATGTGATTGCATCATATCATAAAGCTCCATTGAAGTAGGTTTGTTTTGTGTGCACTTTATGTGGCCCAACACATGAACTTATGGCTTGATTGCACTCAAACATTATGTGCTCTTGCATGCTTTTGTCTCATTATATGCATAATTGATGATTTGAAGTTAGAATTCAAATTATGTCTTCCATTGGTTGTCCCACCTTGAGAATTAAAGGGTATATAATTCATTTCTATTAGAGTGTTTATTTTTCTGTAACATTATATTTTTTAATCTCTTTGCTTGTGAATCCCCTTTTAAATCTTGATCACCCACACAACAATATATATAACACCTTTTCTGCAATGAAAATTATTAGACACATATATTGCAAGTATATTCAGAGAGTTAGTGTGCTTAAACTCTCCTTAAATAAATTTCTTGTTGTGTTTTTTCTTGAAGATTTATACATTTTTGAATTATTATTAAAATGGTTTGTGTTTGAATACTGCTTCATGCCATCCTTCTTCTTTATATATGGTAATTGTTATGGCACCATTGTACTGCTATAGTTCAAATTAGAAGTTTCAGTCTAAAGAAAAATTTCATTCCCTGCTATCCTATCTTGTTATTTATAGATGGAAATAATAATTCCTTATCACTTCTACGTTTTCAATGTTGTTACCCTCTAGTCTTGGAAAAATTACATTCTCTTTATGTCTTTTGGATTATTGTTTTGATGCTTTTTTTTGTAGGTTGGAGGATGGACTCAAATATACAAAGGGTTGACACTTGTGACAATCAGAGGGGCGGGGCATATCCACCTTTCAACCTTGGGGTATCTAGTCCTTACAAGAGGAGGCGGGTAATGTTGTATCAACATAAATGGCACTATAAAAAGGGCTTGGTACTCTGTTTCAAGCCTTACTTCCTATAGTTGTTTTAATATTCTTTGTAAGTCTAGAACCCAAAAGAGTCCTCACCATATCTCAGGCTATAGAGAGTGACTTAGAGTTTGAAAAGCATCCCCATCCTCCCAAAAGTAAGAACCCCATAGTTGTATCACCTCAAGCTTCCTCACCCTCATCAAGTTATTCCCATTATTATCAGAGGATACAGATGGATGCTGTGAATGCACCCTGGCTTACATGAAGCAGTCCCTTTTACATCTAGGGACCAGCACATAAGATGCCAAAGAATGCTGATAAATACTTTCCAAAATACAAGCAAATGGCATAAGGACCAAAGAATAAAACATGTAGGAATACAAGGATGCCTTAATAATACTGCAAGTGGAGCATGCATATGTGTCATGCAGAATATTTTCCATGACACTTGATGATCAGTCTTATGACTGGTATATCAGCTTGCCCATTGGTTCAGTCCCTTCTTGGGATGAGCTATAATCTGCCTTCATAAATCTCACTTTCTGCTTCCCATTGATCCTGCAGTGCTATATCATCAGTTTGCTTCAGCACACTGAGAGCCAAATGAGTCCATGAGGTTTTACAAAACTCCATTTACAAGCTGTATACTAGGTTGGTAGCTCCTTACACTCTCAATGAGCAAGCAGCTGTTCAAATATATTTGATAACTTTAGATCCATCCCTTGACCTCAATGTTTGTTAGGAGGTCACCCACTATAACTACCCTTACATTAGCCTATGCTGAAGCCATGAAAGTAGAACAACAGTTGATTGTTAAGATCCTAATGGACGACCTTCACTAACAGCTCAGGGTTTTGGTGTAACAGTTCGTATCATTTGGTATCAGAGCCTCCAATCAGGTTTAAGTCACAGAGCGGGTGGCAACGTCGGCATTGCAGTGTTCACCCGAGGCTTGTACGATGCAAAGGGGACACCACCGTATGGGCGCACTCCAGCCCAGAGTCTGGACTGCAGAGCGTGGTGGGATGTTAAGATCCTAATGGATGGCCTTCACTAACACCTCGGGGTTTTGGTGTAACGGTTTGTATCATTGATGCCCCAAGGCTATGGAGTTAGCCATTGACCATCAGTCGGTTCCTGTTGGGTACCAAGTTCCATGGTGGTAGCATTTACTGGTTATTTCGAGTAGGGTAAAGACATAGAACTTGAAGCTTGGGGGTCCCTCATGGATTGATACCTGGAGTGTTAGGAGCGGATTGCCTTTAGAATTGTTAAAGCCAGTTTATTTCAAGTTGAAGTTGGGTTAACTTTTGAAGTTTGAAGATATTTAACCAGTTTGATAGAGTTAGTTTTGTTTTATATGCTTTCTTATTGGGAAGCATGCAGTTATAACTGACATATAAATTTAATAGATCTTGACTTTTTTCCTTATTTGCTCTGTGTATTCTTGTTTTCTGGTAATATTTGGTTTTCTTATATTTAGGGCCACTTCTCCTAGCTGTTTCATGCTCTTCCTGTTTATGCATGGGTGTGTTTTAGCTCCCATCTTCATATACTGAGATAAATATATGCTGATATTTATCATGCAGAACTCATTCATTTGTTATGATGTTCTCATAAATATTTTCATTGTAATAGGTATCAACCTTTACATTACTTTCCTTAAATTTAGACTTTATAAAAGTTCTGCTAGAGAACAATAGACTTGAGTGTTGTTCCACCATTCAACAATAATAAACATCATGGTTACCAAATCTAGAATAATTCCTGGCTAATTTTGGTCATCTAGATAACCGGATTTAATATGTATATAATAAACTAAGAAATGTAAGAAAATAATAATTTTACCTCTATTTCATTATTAATTAACTACTATGTCCTAACTCAAAGAAATAGGGACCAGGACTGGGTTTTAATAGAAATATTTGACACACCTATGACCATCATCATAGTTGTGGGCACACCACTGCATAGTTTCTAGAAATAAAATTGTTTCAAGCACAACAACATTCAATAATACTTAAAACAATTGAAAATTCAATATAATAATTACCTAGACATTCTTGCACTATAATTGTAGCCTTTGATGTTGAGAACAACAACATCATAAAATTCATTGTCGGATGCAACTTGAAAATTGCAGTTGCCACAAACTCTCTTACCTATTCTGAAGGGGTATTGTATGGGAACACCCAAGCAAGAAAACATAGAGGATTAGTGCAATCCTCTACTTGGTAATCATGTCCATCCTCTTGTAAATTATGCAATATGGCATATGTTTCCCTTTCGTTGTCAAGAATCAACAACATGGGGAGAGCCTCGAACTAGCGAAGGTAGTAGGGCCACACATCACATCATGTACATCCACTTGGAAATCATGCACTACAACATACTCTTTCCTTTTGTCATGAAGAATTGGCAACTTGGTGAGAGCATCGAACCAATGTATGTAGTGGGGCCACAAGTGGAGCACAAATCACATCATGTCCCTCCAGTTGGAGGGATCCACATAAGATTGGTAACTTTCATCTTTTCGAATGTCTTTACAAAATTTTCATTCATTTTCTGTTAAAGGCTCTACAACCTCCCAAGATGTTGTTAATGAAGTTGATTTTTACCCATGGCAATGGCTCTCACAAATAATGGAGAATAAAATAGGATGCTCATCACCAAAACATCAATATGACTGTCATAGTACATTTAATGTGTGAAGCATTGGTCGGGAGGCATAATACATTTGCATTGGATCAAGCTAAGTTCTATAGGACCAACAAATAGTAACAACAACATTCTAGGAGCCAAGCATCCAATGATCTTGTTTACTCACAACAAATATCTCTTTCTAGCCAAGCATCATTTACAAGGTATTTTTACTGCCACTTCACCACTTACATCTGCATGTAGTGTTTTATATGTTGAATATAAACAATCAATCTATACTTAATATCTTATTGTATGCAATTTCTAGGGTTTTTTAATAGGTTCAAGTTTTCTTATTCCTCTTCTAATTCGCAAACAAATGTATAATTTGAGACTTTGGTATCTACTAGCTAAAATACACAGGCTTTAAAATCTATATTGGTTTATTGGCATTCCTATGTTTCATCTTCTTATGTCCCTTTGGAATTAAGAAATGCAAGGTGTATCCTTTTCCATTAAAGTGCATATATCTGGTTCTAAAACTTTGCCTATGTAAACTATATCCTCAAGGCTCAGTCCCATCCAAGGAGACAAAGCAAAGATCTTTTAACATGATTACAGTGTTCAGGTCAACCAGTTAGTCACACTAAAGGAACAGGATGTTATATTTTGCCTTTAGTTCATATGTAATTCATGTTTCTATGTGTTGTGAAAAAGAGAGAATGGAGGTGTTTTTTATTATGCATGATCTGTTTACACAGGTTCAGGGCCAATACAAAACAGATTGTGTATTAATGTAAGCACATGCAAAAATGCTTGAGGTGCAGAAAAACTTGGGTAATTCGCAAATTTCATTTGTATGATTCCTGATGCGATAGACAAATATCAACCATATCAGTAGATCCATTTTCCTTTATATTCCAAGTTTTCCATGGAACATTGCCTTTGTATTGCAAGTTTTCCATGTAACATTGCAACTTTTTCCAATTTCTGCACCAAGAGAAACAAGCTGTTCTACAACTTGGGGAGGGGGGAGATGCCCATTACTTCATGTCTTCATGTGTGTGTGTGCTACATCTAGCCACAAAAAAACACTAATTGTACACATAAACATCATAGATTCATCTTAACCTCGAATCCATTAAATGTTGAAAGGTTTTCACCTTGAGTTTTTTTATCCCTCTTGATGCTTATTAGATAACTTTGCTTGCTCTTTTTGTTGAGCTTGGTTTCCCTTCATCACTGGGTGTCTTATTTTCATGGGCATGCATCCAAGTTGGGCCCATTCCATTCAATTAATTTCTCATGTCAACATGGGTAACTAAATACTAAATAGGCATCATAGATATTGTCAACACATTGTTTGTGGAAGTACCATTGCAATATTTCAGGGCTTCCAGAGTTTCAACAAAATTCATTTCCAAAATGCTATAAAATTCCAGAGAAACTATTTTCCAAGTTTGTCCTTACTATTGCAGTGATCACCTTATTAAGTGTACACAATATAGAGTGTATTACCTGGGCAAATCTGGGCAACATTGTACGCCCATGCAAATCTGGGCAGCAGTGTTCATTGATACCTGAGCTATGGAACTCTTTCAAGTTCTAATCTAATCACTTTTTAAGTTTTTATGGCTTTTTGCTGAAAGGAGACAACCCTTATGACACCATCCCCATTGGTAAAGTTCATATTATTTTTGAATTTGGAGTTTTTAAGGTAATCAAAACTTTTGGAAGGACAAGTGCTACCTTGATGTGCATATCATTAGTTCAGGATGTTATCTAGACAAGTAAAATGGCTGCGATATATACAATCAAAAGAATCAGAACACCATAGCCATGAGTGTCAAAAGAATACCTAGCTCCAATCTTATCTACCTTTGTGATGTAACAAACCTGCAACAATCTCGATATCTTGTTGATACAAAACATATAATTTTTTAGATGAGATAAGGAAACTATATTTACCATTGGCAAGGCTGGTGGCTTCAGAGTTTGGATGTCATGAATATAGCGAGTGAATACCATTTTCTTTTTAAAAAAGTATAATGACTACAAAGGTGTTATAATAGTTGATCATGCTTCCTCTGACAATCTCACTATGGAAAAGCATGTGGAACTATGATTCAAATAATACTAATGTTGAAGTTCTTTATCGAAGGAGACGCCATCCTTGTTTCTTGAATATCCAAACCATTTTTCTATTATCTACTTTAAGAGTTAAAGATTACAACTTTAAAACTCTGCAACAGTAGGAAATTGCACACCTAATTGATCCCTTAACCAATCAAGAGATGGCTCTAGAAGTCCCACAAATTATATTTGTTAGCTATAGTCACAAGACTCTTATAGATATGCTTTCTTGCTTTCATTAATCCTACATGCATTTTGATTATGTAAACTATTGGAATTCAGAAACAGGGCACACATATCTACACCAAAGGGGAAGATGCTTGATGGGATGCCTAGATCAAACCTATACTCTAAAATACAGGGAACAATTTCTTCAAGTTTCTTGTACTCAAGAAGAAACATCTTGGAAATTATAGCCAGTTAGCATATACACTCTCTAACCAGGTACTTGAGTATGTCTCAAAGTACAAATCACCTATAGTTAGACCAAACATTTTCAAAAGAAGTTGATTTTCCAAAATTGGCATTCTTACACAAATTCTTGTCATTTTACACCTAGAAGAGTATCACCTTTTTTTAGAGAGTTTGAAAGCCATTTTTGGACGAGTTGTCCCCTTATGAGTGGATTTTCTAGTACACATTGAGGGATGTCCCTAGCTTGGAGACCACTCTTCCTTAGGTTTGCGAGTATGCTAATGTTGCCTAGCAAAATGCATTACTCTAGAAAACATGTTTATTATTCTCAAAGACCTAATCAGGCCTATTATTCTGGTGGACATAATTGGCTGTTGTAAAACCTAATTCAAGGTGCTGTCAATACTTGGTGTGTTCCTTATCTTAATATCTCAAATCATTGATTTCACAGCAAATTTTCAGCAGTCACCAATGTCTTGAAAGCATATAAATACTTTGTCAGTAGGTTAATAGTGGTTTTGATCATAACAAAGGCTTCCAATGTCTATTTCCTTGCAGGAAGATTTTAAAGTACCATCAATAATCAAAGAGGATGCATGGGAAGGGCTAGCTGTGTGAGCCCTTATCAATGAATTGAGAAGTTTAATTGAGATGGTAAGAGTGCTTTAATAAGAATTTCTCAACCTATCCTTTATTACAACCATGCAAACAATAGCAACCACATGGGATAGGCGCTGGTAATTGGAATCCAATCAATCTTTCAAACATTACAGGTGATAAGAACCGAGATTTTGAGAAGGAAAGCTACAGAAAGTTTTCCCTTAATGCGGTTATATTTCTTTTAAATGAAAGCTGATTAAAACCAGCATTAAAGATGATTGTTTGGCAACTCTGTTTGTTGTGATTTAACTTTCATGCATCCTACAGGAAATTAGAGTCTTTGACAACAGGCCTTACCCTCAGCAAAGAGACAATTTTGACATCAACTATGTGCTTGACAACCTCTTGATTGGAAGAGTTTTGATGCATATATCATCTTGTGTTTTATTGTAAATGGCAAGATAGGATCCAATGATGATAGATCTAAAGAAATTGCTTCCTTTGGAAGACCGTGAAAGGCAGTTTGCAATTCTGTAAATGATACTAAAGCCCGACGTGCTGATTAGACATATCATGACTTTAGAAAACGAAGTTCTACTTTAATTGCAGCCATGCAAACAACATAAATTATGGGCATTTCTTACTGAAGCAGTGGTGATAGTGGATTTGGGCATATTCCCAGCATGGTGGATTTGGATCGGTGTCTGGGTACAATGTAATGGCGGGGCCACACCTAGTGCCTTTTGTGGAAGGCATAATCCAAGCATTGGTTGAATGGAAGTCATTTCCTCATGAAAAATGGGCTCCCGATTTCAATATGCTTGTAATTCAAGCTTGTCACACTGCTTCGCTTTTATGGTGTCATCATTCTTACTTTTGGAAGATGGGCATAAAAAAAGTCCTTTCTAATTCACTTTTGTTTGGTAACTCTGATGGGAAACAATGGTCAAAGTGTGGGGATGTATGCCATGGCCAACAAGTGGATACTGTGATCAGGAACTTTCATATATCCATAAGCATAATGTTATATAATCTCATCTTTGAGATATTTTAGGTTGGATTGCCATACATTTTGAAGCAAATCTTGATCCAACTATATCTGCGAAGAAAGAATCACTCTTAAGGTTTATTTCATTTGCCTGGTATTTTGCTTTTCCTTATCTCATATTTTCCATATTTGTTTGGGGTTCTTTTTCCATATCTATTTTGGGTTGCTTAGTGTTTGAAGGTAAATTAGCAGTAAGTTAAAACTAATACCTCATGATATAGGAACTTATAATAATTAGATGCTAACACATGGTTTGCAAATATGACCATAAAATTGTGGTAAGAACTATTCATAGACGTGGTCAGCTTCATTTCCAGCAAGAAATAGGGAATCGACCTACACAGGAAGTACCTGATATATCTGAGAGAGAACCGATTTTGTAGGGTTGTCCTATTTCTTGTTTATTCGCCTTTCAAATATCTTTCATCACAAGAACAAATTTTTCTAGCTGAAGCTCTGGAGCCATTTGGTCATGAGTGGCTACAATCTTTATTGAATACTGTAGCACTAGGAGCTTGTAACAATGGAAATTATGTATCTGATGATCTTCTGATGGTAGTAAGCTTGATGTCTTTGGCATGTTTTTCAAGCTTGGAACTGCATAGTTGGAGTTTACATAAATATAATGTACTGGAAATATTGTCCCATGCTATTAAGTTCTACTATGACAATGAAGTCAAAGTTGCAAGATCAAATGTATATATTCATGTTGTTAGTGGAACACATGGGAGAATCTGCTGTTGGTATCAAACACAAGATTGAAAAGGAAGCAATTTAATATTGTTTCTTACCCATTGGCCCTTTGCAAAATTGGTTCCAAATTCAGTCTTTGCTCAAAATGTCAGACAAGATATCCATGTTGAAGGTTCCATTGAAAAGGTTGAATGTGAAGAAACAGAAACTGGAGTATCAATCAGGCAGGTTTAGAAATTGGTTGCTAACAATAGCCTTGCTCCTGGTGTACAATGGTATGCAACACACAACATGTCTTGCTTCGGTATATATGATTTCCAAATAAATTTGGAAGAAGAATGAAGAAGGAATTTGATAATGATGAGATGTATGACCTCTAGTTGGTATTGTCAGATGGGAGTTCATTGTTTGCACACTTGGTTATTTTAGCAGCTAGATGCTCATCTTTATTTCCCTCTAGCTATATTTTCTAAAATATATGTTACCCTAGACCATGACTCAACAAGGTCCTGATTTTAACTAGATATTTCTGATCGTAAGGGTCGATGGATTCTTAGGTCTTCTCTTGTTGGAATAATATAAATGATTACCTAATATAGGTCTTAGCATTTTATTGTATTAATATTGTTACAAGTGTTTAGTTCCCAATTAAATGGTTTCTACAGGATTTCCAGCTGATGAATGTGTTTATGGGTCTGAGCTGCATTTTGTGCATTGAAAACATATCTTTATAAATATGATAATGAACTATTGCGTGTGATTCTACTCTATATTAGAAATGATAAATGGATGAATATATATATAACTCTAGAATAGAGAGTATTTATATAGAAAAATAATATAAAAAAAAAAATTCAAGTGTCTCTCCTAGCAAGTTTCGACGAACTTGCTATACTAGAGATGAAAATTTCCGTCGCTAATATAGCAAGTTCGTTGAAACTTGCTAGGAGAGACACTTGATTTTTTTTTTTTAAATATGAGACGCTGTCTCTATAGCGACGAACTTTCGGTGCTATAGCCACAAACGTTCGTTGCTAGAGAAAAGGAGATCGCTTTACTTATTTTTTTAAATATGAACATTCGTCGCTATAGCCATGACCTTTCTGTGCTATAGCCACAAACTTTCGGTGCTATAGCCACAAAATTTCATTGCTAGAGAGACAAAGATTGGTTCAATTATTTCTTTTAAATATGAACATCCATTTCTATAGCCATGAACTTTCAGTGCTATAGCCATGAACTTTCATTGCTAGAGAGACAACTATCAATTCACTTATTTGCTTTAAATATGACCATTCGTCATTGTAGCCACAAACTGTCGGTGCTATAGCCATGAACGTTCATGGATAGAGAGACGTAGATTGCTTCATTTACTTTTTTTTAAAATATAAACCTCCATCGCTATAGCCACGAACATTCGGTGCTATAGCCACAAACGTTGGAAAGTATTGCTACAGCGACGAAATTAGTGCCCTGAAAACAAAGGTTTATGTTTGTGTCTATAGCAACGGAAAAGTGTTGCAATAGCAACGATTTTCTGTGGGAAAAATGTCCACATGTACTAGTGAAAGAAAATACCATTCAAATTCTCAAGAAAAAATTGAAGGTACCAAATAATCAACATGTGCAATCTCCAGAGTTGATAGCATTACAACAAGAAAATGAATCCATATATCAAGAAATGATGGATCACAAAGGTAAAATGTTAAAGTTACAAGATGAAAAGCATGCTTGGGAAAAACAAAGGATTGAATTGTTGTCGCAAATTTCATTGTTGAATACCAAACAGATTGAAACTGTGCAAACACCAAATAAGTGAGGGGATCAATATCTATGTACGGATGAAGGATAAATGGAAAAGTACTCCACTGAGGAACTGACCAGTGCTATGTCACAAATTAGTCTAAAAGATGTAGAGATAGAAGAGCTGAAAGCGGAAAACCAAAATTTGAAAGAGGAAGTAATTCAAAATTATGGAGCAAAGATAAAGGCTTTGAGTGATAGAAATCAACTACAAAAGAAAGTTGATGAATTAAAAGATAAATTGACAGGTCAGATTCCATTACATGGATCTAAACACCTTATATGGGATGCGATATCAGTGGACATCACCAAATTCTGGTCTTATTTGAATTTTATAGCAGATAAAGATGTTGTAGCAAACATAGCTCTCTAGAGGTGTAAAGTGGCAAATGAGACATAACACAAAAGGCCTTTAGAAATAACTCAAAATACAGTTAGTTTGTTAAAAAATCTAACCCAATTAGATATGCAGAGTTTTGGAATCAAAGACAGACCATCAATCATCATTTTGGCAAGAAGAGTTATTAGCAAGCATGATCATGTTAAAGAAGTAGAAGACATGGCGCAACAAATGGTCCTTGAATTTCAAAAGTTTAAGGAATTATTTATCGGGCCTTTTGAATGTTGTCTACCTTCTTTTTGGAGTGTTGATGGAAAATTAATGACTAGGGAAAATTATCACAATTTGATAGTATAGGATCGTGTGGATCACTCGAAATTTGAAGGTTTGGTTAAAGGATTAATTGGAAAGACAATAATTGATAAATTGACCAATGATTTTGAAATAATTAAACAAATTGTAATGATTAAGAAGGGTCTGTCAGATGTATGTTACACAGAATGCATAGAATTGGAGGTGATGGTGAAAGAAATGATGGATTACGAAATCCCAACTCGAGATCAATGGAAAATTGTTGAAATATTTGGAAAACCAAAACACAGGTTATGTCAGGAATAAATATTCAGGTGTCTTAATTTTAAATGACATTGCGGTTCCTTTGTTAACTGCCCAAGTGTTACGTCAGACAGATTTCTTTGAAATTTCATTTTTTAGCAAAGAATTCAAAGAATGTTTTGTATAAATTTTTGATTTTACAAAGTAATAGGGGTTGGATCTGAAACATATATTCATATGTTGTTACTTTCTTCATTATTTTAATTTCTCTTTTGTGAATGTATTTTGTGTTACATCATCTTATCGCTTTGCCTCATAGTTGACTGTAATATCTGAGTTAGAATTCATTTTATATGCTCTGATCCACACATTTAAACATTGTCATTGTTCTTTCTTCCAAATTAATGCAGAATTCATGCTAGAATGGAGATTGGCTAAGTTATAACATATAAAAAATATTTATCCCGACATCCAACCTCCGATAAGACGAATTGGCCGCCCCTTTGTTTATTATAAAATTGTGAACAACTATATCCAACCATTCACCTGTATCTAGAATGATGAACAGAAGAAGGATCGACCGACCCTTCTTGCAGACTAGAACTATTTTAAAAAGAATATTGGGCAGAAGAAAGATCAGCCAACCCTTCTTGCAGTCTAGAACTATTTTGAACAAAATACTGGGCAGAAGAAAGGTCATCCGACCCTTCATTTATCAGTGAATTGTAAAAATATTCAACCTGCCTAGGCTAGGACAACAATTCCAAACTTCTGAATTCCGCAATCAATAGTTGTGATCGGTATATTGTCTAAGTTATAAGATATCAACAATATTTATCCCAACTTGCGACAAGAATAATCGGCTGCCCCTTCGTTTAGTAGACAACTGTAGACACCTATATGTTACAATTGACCTGTATCCAGAGTGGTGAACAAAAGAAGGATCGCTGAACCTTCTTGCAGCATAGAACTATTTTAAACAGAATACTCGACACAAGAAAGGTCGGTCGAGCCTTCTTGCACCCCCCATGAAGATTTCATCACCTTTTCCGAAGACATAAATATTGTTATAGCTTGAAATGACACCTCTCCGTCCGTGACGACACTTGCTTCCCTTGGTCGCATGACGACACTTCTTGAGAACAAGTTCAGTCACACAACAGGACATTTTTGGATGGAGGAGTCATTTGGGACATTAAAAATGGTTGAAATTACCTCATTCTTGACCCATTTGATGTATATGACCCTTAGGAACATTTTTCCAGACAAAACCATCTTCTGAAAATGAGCAGAAAAGCCTGTTTTTGGCCATTTTTCAACATGAGCGCAACTCCACTGTTATAATAGTAGCGTGTGTACGCGACTTTACCTCATTCAAAGTAGCGCCCATTGCCATGTGTACACGACTTTGTCTATTATAGAGTAGAGTACACACCTGTTTTGGTCAAAATATCGAAATTTGAGTAAGTTATGTTGGTTGGGAAACCTCTTGAGTGGTTGTAACTTCTTTTCCTCTTCCTCATTGACTATATAAGGAGGGTAGAAGGGTCATGTGAGAGGACCAAGCCCAATTACAAAGTTATGCTGGAGGAATGGAGACCCTCATCCCCCTCGCTTGTGCTTCAGTTTTGGTAAACCCTAGTACAATTGCTTAGAGGCTAGGATCTTGGAGAACGGAAGCAGGAGACCTTGAATCTAGGTTTCGTGAAGTGCCAAGCTTGAAGGAAGGTATAATTGTATGTACTTGCTTTCATTCATTAATAAAGATCAGACGTTCTTCTCTTTCCAAATATGACCTGTTAATGTGTCTTAATATTTGATTACTGTTTGATTATAGTTTGATGTCTCTTTCCATTATGGATATCAGTATTATATATGTAGTCAAATGTATTTGAGAAAGGTATCAAGTTGTTTTGCAGGTCTGGGCATTGCGACACTGGATAAGCATTGAAGAGCGAGGGAGGCAAAGCTAGGATCAACCTTCTGAATGAGTTGCCTACATCTCTAAACCCTAATCTCTTCATTTATTTGTTGTACTTGCAGAATCCTTGTAAGTCTATCTTTATCACCGTAAGTTGGTAGTTTCTCCCCTGAACTATAGGTGCATTTTCCCCACAACAGAATGGCGACTCCGCTGGGGAATGCCTAACTGCTTAGGGGTATCCAAGGTCATTTCTTTAGTGTTTTCTGATGGTCTTTGTTCATTTTATTGATTAGGATCAGTTAGTAGGCTCTATTTGACCCTCCTGGGCTTTTTACAGACCCTTCCCAGCCCTTGCAAACCTTTGTGGACCCAATTTGGGGGTTTTAACCCCGTTTTTTAGACTTTTTTTTTTGTACGCTACTGTTTGTACCACACAGTAGCACCCATACGCTACTTTTCCTTTGCACAGTAGCGCCCATACTGCTATGGGCGCTAGTTTCCTTCATACACAGTAGCGCTCAAAATCTGGGTTTGATTTTTTGAGTTTTTGGGTTGTGGACCAAAATCTAGGGGTTGTGGCTGCATTTTTTGGGGTCCCTGATGACCCTAGGTCTGAGTTAAACCACTGTAAGTGGTCTCCCATCCTTGTATTGATCCTACATTCATGATTTGAACCTCTTTTGATCATTTTGGGCTTGTTTGGAAAGTTTTGGGGTTTGTTGACCCAAGTTGGGGGGTTGTGGACCCGTTTGGTGTTTTGTACCCTAATTTGTGTCTGACTGAACTTGCTTGCCCCATTTCCACTGGATTTGAAACCTCTTGAGTCTTCTTGACCCTGTTTGTATCTATTTGAGTGAAATTTCTCTTTTAGGTTGGTTTCTTATCCTCCCTTATGCTTTTAGTTTTCCTTTTGTAGTAAAAGCTCAAGTGTTTTGGCTGTTGTTCAAGACCTTGTTTGCATTGTTATGTGCAGACCTGACTTTACCAAACCATACTTCTTCATAGGTCATTTGCTTTGTTTGGGTCTAAAAGTAGTTTTTATACTCTTTTCCCAATGGTTGGCATGCTTACATCAATAAGAATTTGAAAGTCATATTTGGTAGCTTTTACTGTTTCATAAAGAGAACCTGAAAGTTTCTTTGCTTTGCTTTGATAATAGGTTAGTTTCAGTTTTGTTTCTTACCTTTGAAAGCATAAAGAATTTTGATTCATTTTCTGAATAGAGTACCTTGCAAGTGGCTTAAAAGATTTTAGAGTGCTTTGCATAAAAAAGAACAAGTTTTCTTTTGCATACCTTGAGTAGCTGCATTCTTAGGTTTTGAGTTTATTTTTGCACATTTAGACTTTATTTTTACCTTTTTTGCATTCAAAATATAAAAAATTGCATTTGCACATGCATTCTAGATCAGAATTTTAAGACTTGCATTGAAAAGAAAAAGATTTGTTTGGTGGTAAATATTTCATTTTCAGTACTCTATTTCTATTATAACCACTCTCACACACCCACTACCTTTTTGAGTAATCAAGTAACCTTTAAAATGAACCCTAATAAAATGAACTAGCAACATTTTCTTTTCTAGGTTACACTACACCAACTAGTTTTGGTTAGGATCTTGGGTTTAAAACACCTTAAACCACCCAAGATCACACATTGTGCAAAAATCGTAGTGAGACTATCATTAGGTAAACCCACCTCACTCAAAACTTGCCTGGGATATATGCAGTAGGTCATTGCGAGATCAGTTTGTGGGAATACCCCTCCTACTTTCTGTTCGAGCATACGCCAGGATCGGATTGCGTATTGGGGACTCTTTCGAGTTTCGGGCTTAGCTACCCTGCCCACGCTTTCTGATTCGACCAGTGACTGTTCCCCCAGGAGTTTTCGGTGTTGTGGTATCCTTAGTATCTGACTCTAGGTTCATACACAGGTGACAGCGGAGGGTATATCTGCTGTACCTAAGACAGGCGTGGGAGGAAATCCCTTGCAGGTCTTTGGGAGGGCGGTTGGGTGATTCCAGCACTTGCACCCTTAGTCATTGTATTGTGGACCCCAGGTAACTGTCTTTCTTCCTTTGTTGATCTGTTATGGGCCCTCATCATCCCAGACTTTTCTCCTGAAGGCATCTGTTTGCCTGGTTTGATTTACGTAGGACCTTTTTTAGTGGTGTGTTCTTTGTGCTACTTTTTTTTAGTTTTCCTTCGAGAACTTCTTGTTCATTTGAGCAGGACACTATGTCTAGCATTCCGGCGAGTGCCAATCAAGGTACCCCTGTTCCGGGGGATCCTTGTGCTGTTCCATTCATTGGAAACATTGGTACTCCCTTAATGGCTACTCTGAATCTTCCTGGATTCACTGTTGGGCTGCCGGTTTGGTTGTTTTCCACTCCGAATTCCTTGCATGCTCCTGACGCTTCTTTTGTGAGCACCTCAAATCAAGAGCATCAGAACCCTGGGCCTTCTTTTCCAGTAACATATTCTCCTCCTCCTTCTACCTCATGTGGCGAAAGTAGCAATACTAGTAACCAGCAGTCTAAAAGGAATAGACGGGGGAAGAATAGGAAGAAGATGCCAAAACAAGGGGGCAAGCACCCTGCCTCTGCAAATCATGCAAGGGGCACCTACCCAGCCTCTGGAGGTCATGCTGGGAGAAAAATTTTAGTCAATGAAAATCATACTGAAAGTTTGTCTTCAACCACTGTCAGTCATGTTGAGGACACGTCATTGATCACTGCTAGTCATATTAATGACAAGTCACCAGTTCCTGTGAGTCATACTGGAGACACCAGATCAGCCACTGCAAGTCATGCTGAGGGAGTTGACATTGTCGACAAACCCAACAACCAGAAGCTTAAGTTCCCTTGTAAGTTTTGCGAGGGAGACCACCTTACTTACTTGTGCCCTGTACTTCCAGAAGTGCAAAAAGTGTGGTCCTTAGTTCAAAAGTCTTCTACTTCTGAGCAACCAGCCTCTGTGAGTTATGCTGGGGGCAAGCTGTCAACCAATGCTAGTCATGCTGAGAGTACTGACGTTGTAAAGGAGTCTA
The DNA here is from genome assembly GCA_027924585.1 of Larix kaempferi. Classification (NCBI taxonomy): domain Eukaryota; kingdom Viridiplantae; phylum Streptophyta; class Pinopsida; order Pinales; family Pinaceae; genus Larix; species Larix kaempferi. The sequence continues at coordinate 2,255,144 of BSBM01000447.1, read as the reverse complement.
AACCTATAGGACAGAAACCAAAGTTCCCTTGTAAACTTTGTAAGGGAGATCACCTTACTCACCGATGCCCTGCCATTCCAGAGGCACGAAGAGTGTGGTCCATGTCTGAAGGAACCTCTGTTCCTGAGTTTTCTATAGATTCCCTGCAGTCAGATCAACCTTTGGTTGATAAAGTGGTTGAACCAATGCAATCTTTGGTCAACCCCACTCTTCCTTCGGAGAGTGAAGTGATCGAATCGATGCAATCTTCGACCGATCCCATCAGTCCTTCGGAGATTGATGCACCTACTACTGAAGTCTTCTGCATTACTAGTTTGGATGTTCCTGAAAAAGGGGGCACTTCATCTGTGCCATCTGAACCCCTACCAAGCCCTAGGATTGTTTCCTTTGATTGGAATAGTCTAGCCGAGCCTCGTCTTCCTTCTTCGACACCTTTCCAGATAAAGGTTGATATCGGGAACCATACGGTTGATCGATGCATTGTTGATGAAGGTGCTTCTGTTAGTATCTTATCTGCTTATGCTTGGAGAGATTTGGGTTTCCCTAATGTTATTCCAGCTGTTAATTGGCCGTTGACCTTCGATAGAAGACCTAGTGAACCGATCGGATTCCTCCGTCAGGCACCTGTTACATTGGGTGGAAAAATAGTCTTAGTTGATTTTATGGTTCTAAAGGACCCTGTGGACTTTGATATGATCCTTGGGCGTGATTACATTTATGCTATGCATGCCGTGGTGTCTTCGCTTTTTCGTGTGATGCATTTCCCTCATAACGAAAACATTGTCACCATCGACCAGCTTGCATTCGTTGATCCTCCTTATTACCCAATTGAAGACCAGTCTGATCCCTCGTCATTAGGCACTACTATGTCACATGAGCCTTATGTGGCATATTGTTCCTTGAGTTCAATTGCTACAAAGAAGAAGTCTCTGAGTTCATGCTTACCTTCTCGGGACTTGGTCCCAGCTTTTGACCAAGTGACATCTCCATCTGAATGTTTAGATATGTGTTCTATCTGGGATGATATACTTCCTTCCGATGAAGTTTTCCTAGAGTCCATAGTACAGTCTTCCATTCATTTGGATGTTGATCCAGTTGCAGTTATGTCCAGCCCCGGTTTGACCTTAAAGTCTGATCTTCCTACTGTTGAGTCTTTGGACTCTCCTATAGATCCGCAAATCGGTGTTCCTACTGAGTTTGATTCTGCTTCTAGAATTTTCAACTCCCGTGATGATGAATTTGTTTCTGCAGATTCCATCATGACCTTCAACTTTGATCTTTATCCTGAAGTTGATCTTGTTGATTGTAAGTCCTCGGGCTTGGGTACCATAGAGTCTTCATTTGAAAAATCTGCCTTGTTTATGCCTGTTGTTGATGATAGTGAAGTTAAAAGTATTTCTACCATAGTGACTTGTATCGGGTCTTTCTTTACATATGTTTTAGATATGATCCTGGTACTAATGTTTCTTGGAGACAGGATTCTTAGCTGGATGTATACTTGCTTACTGGTCCTTTTCGACACCTTGTGCGACCATGTCAGGTATATTCGGAACCTTGCATATAGGTTTAGGCTTCCCCGTTGTTATGTTGCACTTGAACCTTTTGCCATCCGAATTTGCCATAGGGTCGAACCTGTTGGATATTGGTGTGTTATCCATCTCTTTATTCATTGTACACCAGTCCGACAGCAGAGCCTACCTAACATGGGTCACCCTAGTTAGCACCCTTATGCCATTCTGGTGCCCATGCTAAGTTTTTCTCATAGGCTTAGGAGCCTTTTTAGATTTACCATGACTTTGAGAAGAAGCCTCATATCTTTCTTCCTCATATATTTCTGGCCATCCCTGATAAGGCTCCCATCTTTGTGTTCAAATTGCATATGCATCTGTTATGATCCCGCTTGCGCTAATGAGCCTGAAGCTGGCTTCCATGCTTTTAGCCCATTGTATAAGCCTCCATCTCTGATCTCATTTCCGCTAAGCCCTGTATCATTTTGCCTTTTCAATTTGACACCTTTTATCTGGAGGAGACACACCCTGAGTGTACTTATCTTGCTCATGTTCCTTGCATTAGGCATAGCTTTGTTCCATGCGCTTGGAGCTAGTTTCGCATGTCCCTGACACTCGTCTCCTCCCATTTCGAGCATTCTTCTTTTACTTCGAGCTCATTAAAAACAGTAAGTAGGTTTCGAGCATTCTTCTTTTACTTCGAGCTCGTTAAAAACAGTAAGTAGATTTCGAGCATTCTTCTTTTACTTTGAGCTCGTTAAAAACAGTAAGTAGGTTACGAGCATTTCTTCCACCTTTCCTTCGAGCTCGTTAAAAACAGTAAGGAGGTTACGAGCATTTCTTCCACCTTTCCTTCGAGCTCGTTAAAAACAGTAAGGAGGCCACGAGCATTTCTTTCATCTTCACTTCGAACTCGTTAAAAACAGTAAGGAAGTTATGAGCATTTTCTATATCTCCTTTGAGCTCATTAAAAACAGTAAGGAGGTCATGAGTTTACTTTTCCGGACTCGTTAAACCTTTACGGAAAAGATCCCTATGGAGTTCTTTTAAGCCCTTTTCAGACTCCTTAAATAGGAAAATTTTGCCGAGCATAGTTGTCTTTTCGAGCTCGTTAAAATAACTGAACCGACATCCACTTAGGTATAGAATTACCCCTTTTCCGGGCCTTGGTGGATAATTTACGGAAAAGGTATACTCTAGGTATACTCTTGTATGCGCTAGAAGAGTTCTTCTTCCATCATTTTACACTTTTTCAGGGAAGGAGACTAACTTTACAAAAAAGGACCTTTGGAGTCGTCTTTAGGGTTTTCAGACTCTCGAAATGTGAAAACACCAAGTGAGCATTCACCTACTTGGGCTCGATGTGAAATCCACGAGATGGTGTATAGAGGACTGTTTAAGTTTTTCAACTCTATAAACAAGAAAACACCGCCGAGCACATACCAATCCGGGCTCGATATAAAATCCACGGATAGGTGTATAGAGGATTGTTTAAGTTTTTCAACTCTATAAGCAAGAAAACACCGCCGAGCACAGACCAATCCGGGCTCGATATAAAATCCACGGATAGGTGTATGGAGTTTTCTTCTAGGTTTTTCAGACTCTTTAAATATGAAAATACCGTCGAGCATGCTTTAGTTCTTTTTCAAGCTCGTTAAAAAATGAAAAAGGAAAGGGAAGGGAAGAATGTTAAAATATCTTTCAATATGATGGCAGCAAGTCACCTATCTCCTTGAACAAAGCACCTGTTTTGAGTCTATCAAACAAGTTGGGTTCTAGTGTTGGCCTTAGGATAAACTTGATCTCAGAGTTCTTACTCCTCCATTTGGTTAGTCTTCCAATCATATAGAGAATCTGTTAATGTCTCCTCCATTACAGATTTGCATCGTGGTCCCTTTGTGTTCAAAGCTGCCTAAGTCACTCTTGTGTCGTGCTCACTATTCAAGGATATAACCTGTGTCGGCCATTCTGCAGTTGCCTTGACCTCACGTGTCGGCCATTCCTTGGTGTCAGTATGTTTCAACATGTGTTTAGTCCTATTCCAAATCAGCTCATACCTATTTGAGTGTCCCTCGTGTTGGATGATGGAGGATGCATTAAGACCTCCCTTCCAACGGACTTCTTCCCATCGACTTCAGCTCATTGTGCTCTGGGAATGAAGTTTAGAGTTTCGGTTAGTACCTTGGGGATTGCAGTCATTAGTGGCAGTTTCCCTCGCTATTGGATAGATGGGAATACATCAATGTCTCCTATCCGATGGATTCTTCAAGTGTTCGACGGCAATACCACTTATTTGCACTTGCTTGAATGTACTAGGTACCTTGGGTTCCATTTTCATTATTGGTGGACACCCTCGCGTTTGTTAACGGTATACATCAATGACCGGTAATCAAACGATACCTCCCATGTTCGACATCAAATCATTTATTCGCATGGATAGGTTTGTACCTTGAGTTGTTTTTGGATGAAGACCTTGGGATCTTCGATAGCATCACTTCATTTATGTTATCGCCCGAGTTGCGCAAGACTGAGCCACAATCTTTTTGGGCTCTTGATGAGACATAGATCCAGCTTGTTCTCTATGGCTATGTTCTCCAGTTTTGACATAGATCCACCTTGTATTTATGTGGCTATGTTTACACTTATGTTCCTCATGGATCCACGCTTGATTTTAGTGGCCATGATATATGCATCAGTATTTTGGATCATTATTGTATCCTCTTGGAGATCATGTTCCATCATTTGAGCATGGACGGTTACCCCAAGGATAAGTTTGTCTGACATTGCCTTTGCTTTCAGGTACTTCATTTGAGCCTATGATTTTTGGTTTCTCCGTTCCTCCACAATTCAACTCTTTTTTATTTATAATGTATTTTGGCCATCGTTTCCCGTACTCCCTCTGACCTCATACATTAGGGGGCATCTGTTATAGCTTGAAATGACACCTCTCCGTCCATGACGACACTTGCTTCCCTTGGTCGCATGACGACACTTCTTGAGAACAAGTTCAGTCACACAACAGGACATTTGTGGATGGAGGAGTCATTTGGGACATTAAAAATGGTTGAAATTACCTCATTCTTGACCCATTTGATGTATATGACCCTTAGGAACATTTTTCTAGACCAAACCATCTTCTGAAAATGAGCAGAAAAGCCTGTTTTTGGCCATTTTTCAACATGAGCGCGACTCCACTGTTATAATAGTAGCGTGTGTACGCGACTTTACCTCATTCAAAGTAGCGCCCATTGCCATGTGTACGCGACTTTGTCTATTATAGAGTAGAGTACACACCTGTTTTGGTCAAAATCTCAAAATTTGAGTAAGTTAAGTTGGTTGGGAAACCTCTTGAGTGGTTTTAACTTCTTTTCCTCTTCCTCATTGACTATATAAGGAGGGTAGAAGGGTCATGTGAGAGGACCAAGCCCAATTACAAATTTATGCTGGAGGAATGGAGACCCTCATCCCCCTCTCTTGTGCTTCAGTTTTGGTAAACCCTAGTACAATTTCTTAGAGGCTGGGATCCTTGGAGAACGGAAGCAGGAGACCTTGAATCTAGGTTTCGTGAAGTGCCAAGCTTGAAGGAAGGTATAATTGTATGTACTTGCTTTCATTCATTAATAAAGATCAGACGTTCTTCTCTTTCCAAATATGACCTGTTAATGTGTCTTAATATTTGATTACTGTTTGATTATAGTTTGATGTCTCTTTCCATTATGGATATCAGTATTATATATGTAGTCAAATGTATTTGAGAAAGGTATCAAGTTGTTTTGCAGGTCTGGGCATTGCGACACTGGATAAGCATTGAAGAGCGAGGGAGGCAAAGCTAGGATCAACCTTCTGAATGAGGTGCCTACATCTCTAAACCCTAATCTCTTCATTTATTTGTTGTACTTGCAGAATGCTTGTAAGTCTATCTTTATCACCGTAAGTTGGTAGTTTCTCCCCTGAACTATAGGTGCATTTTCCCCACAACAAATATATTTCCGATTGCGGATACCTAGATTTCTTAAAATGTTCCAGCAATTCCGCTATCGCGCAACCCGCAATGCAGATTGCCGGATGGGAAAACAATTCCCGACTGTCGAATTTCGTAGTAAATAGTGGGGAACAGATATTGGCTAAGTTATAACATATAAAAAATATTCATCCCAACTTCTGACCTCCGACAAGAAGGATTGGCTGCCCCTTTGTTTAGTATAAAATTGTGGACACCTATATCCAGGAGTTCACCTGTATCCAGAATGTTGAACATAAGAAAGATTGGCCGACCCTTCTTGCAGTCTAGTAATATTATGAAAAGAATACTTGGTAGAAGAACGGTCGGTTGCCCCTTCACTGCATGGGAATTGTTAACAAAGTCAAGGCAGCCATTTGGTTACAGTCAAAATGCTTTGGTCTGGTGGAAAATAAGAGATAAGAAACAATCCAATCAATACTCTTTAATTAAGTTTTATTTGTTATCTCTGTATGATTTGTAGATCTTGTTTTCCATATACTTTTGTCCAAATATTCAACCTCCAAAGGTGAGGGTGTCAATTCATGTATATGAAGAATGTTGAACACTGAAAGAAGACTGAGCACAATAAGGTTCGATCGACCATTCATTCACGAGATAAATGTATACACAAAAAAACCCCTTTCACTTGGCCCTTTGGCATGAATTTGTAAACAGGTTGAAGTCTAACCCGAAGTGAATATGGGGGTTTCATAATCAAGATTCTCTTAACCATGGCGATGCAGAGATGTCGTTATGATCTTTGCATAACGTTCTATTTAACATCAACTAACTAATAAGGTAGAACACTAGATGAATTTGCACTTGGCAGCTATCGCAGTATGCGAGACTACGTTGAATCTCTACTGTATTCACTAGTTAGCTACAAATTCGTCAAACTATGTGTTTCTTCTTCACAATCATGCACTTGTATTCCAATTAATCAATGTGCAATTACCATTCACATACAAATAAATTAAGTGCAAAAACTCATATAAAATCGAATACAAAACATGTGATAAACTCATACACATAAACAAGAAGGATTGGCCGCCCCTTCTATGATGATCGCTCGTTCTATGACCAATCCTTATCTCAAATGACTCTATAAAATATGCATTCGATCTCTCATGGATAATGCTAGCAGATTTGTTCTTAATCAATCAATTGATTTTGGAAATGAGGGGTCGTTCCTTAACCATCGATCATTAACATGAACATTTGCAAGTATACATCTAATATTTAAACACTAATTTATAATTATAGACATTGTATGCATTCTTATATTGAGTACTTAATATTGACTATTTTGTAGATAAAGCATGGCTGCGTTGTTGAACTTCGGTAACTACCAGGAAATCCCTTTCTTTGAATTGACAAAAGATCATGACATTCACCTATTCACAAATGGATGGTATGTTGAGATGGAAGAATCTGATAATTTGTACCTGGATTTATATCTACTCTACTTGGATTACGAGAGAGCTCAGACTAGAGCTGGAATATTGACATATGAGGATCCTGATGAATCTGAAGAAAAATTGCGAGTTCAAGTTGAAGCGATCGATGGTGAAAATTGTTACCTTCTACAGCTTGATCTTATGGTTTGTAATTATCGACCAGATCTAATGAAAAGTGGTCCCGATCCAGATCCGATTTCCTGTGCGAAGTAAGGGTGGGTTTTTCCCTCGTATTATTTTTCTAAATGCTTTGGAATTGATTCTGCGTCATCCTTGAAGAAAGGAATTTTGTCAGTATGGAGGAAAAGAATGTTGGATGGGAAAAATTCCTCTGTATTGCATTACATGAATATTAATAAGAAGCCGATGAAGGTATGCCATGAAAATATTCTTACGTACAATAGAAGAGTATTTCTCCAGTATATTGTAAAAGATGTGGACAAATCTTCCTTCAAACAACTCAAAGGAAGTCCTTCTAAAGCGATGCTGCGGAAAGTGACTAAGGGATCTGAAAGTTCAAAAGAAGTTCAACAACAGTAGATCAAATACTTTTTGTTCAATGAGAAATTTTTTTCCATTGACGTAACAAGTGTGTTGTTGTGCCTCCACACTTACAATATCGAAAGGTTGATGAGGAGGTCGTGCAAAAGATGGTTGTATCTCTTGTCCATACATTTACAACAACATTGCGAGATGCTATTCTATTGCCTTTCGTTAAGGAGATGACATTGGCCTTTCTTCCTGGAAATGAAGAAGAAATTAATTTTCCATCAGTAAATTTTTATATATTGGATGGGCAGCATACTATTTCTGTACAGAAAATAATCATTGCAGATGATCGATATAAACAACTCCATTCAAGGTATCGGCCACGAACAACTCGTCTTCTACATAGAGACATTCCTCAACACACCATCAGAAACTTATGCAAACAACAAAAATTGTCAAACAAGGAATTTGCAAACACTTCATTCATTTCTCAAGTTGAAAAAGCAAGGGAGAAATGGATATCCTGTTGTACTCCATCCTTCCTGGGAAAGGGAAACGTTTCCAGTGATGCTTGGCAGGTATAGAATTTTTCTTCTTATCAATCAAAGTCTTTAGATTTCTTCCTGTGTTATGAAATTAGCAAATTAACTGGAATATTCAACTTTATATGTTTGCAGTCTTTCCAAGATGAATGTATGGATATATTTCTTGTTCAAAATAAGGAGAGCCTTAAAGACAAGCTAACTCTTGTTTTGACATCGGATCGACTGTAGAGCAAATGGCAGTCTATATTCGAGCTTTACAAAATGGCTCCTTGATATGCTCGCCCAAGAGCATCACTGAGGATGATTTTGTTCAAAATAAAATAAAGAGTTATGGCTCTAATTTTTTTAGACCATTGCGTGATCTTGATGAAGATGAGTTGACCGCTGTGGTGGAAAATATAATCAACAGAGCGGTTTGGATGATCACATTAGTCGATAAACACATTTGTGCAAAAACTTTAAATCAATATTGCAAACGAATCAAGGACGAGAGGTCAACCAGGCATTCAATCATTGAATATTTCAAAGTTAATGATGTTCAAATTGATCGATCAAAGACTTTCACTGACGATAACGTCATTGAAATATATAAAATTGGACCAAACCATCTCCAGCAACTGTGCAGTGTTTTATGCTCTGGGAAGCAAGCAAAATCTCCGAGTAAAAAGAGAAAGAACGAATCTGAAGTGGATAATGGTACCAAAATACCAATTGATGCTCATAAAATATTGAATCTATATATGAATAAAGAGAGGATGGGTATGTCCATCGGCGACGTAAAAAATAGTTCACAATTTTCTTCTCAATGTTGTTATCCCAAATCTTTGGTCAACACACTCAGATTAATTCCATTTTTTGGTGCGACAGTCAGGTGTGAATTTGTTATTGTGGATATGTGTAATTGTGATAGTTCATGGACAGAACAAGACATGCTTGCATTTTTGTACTACTTAGAAACAAATGAAGAGGCATGTAATTGTATTTTTTTAGCTGATATTGAAAACTCTTGTATGATTTCTCAAGCTTTCACAATTTTCAGAAACAAATAAGAAAAACATGTTACACTGAATCCTACAAAGGGAGATTATAGAGAATTCTCCAGGGACTTGTTTATAGGATTCTCGATTATACAGTGTTGGAGCATTGGAAGGGATAAGGATATTTTATCTACTTTTGAAATTGATATGGATTGGAAGGATGAGGGCCTACCGATGATTGATTTACCTCATCCCAAGGTTGACAACGATAGTGCGAGAAGCCATGTGTTTGCAAAAGAAACGACAAAGGAATTTTGGGAGCACATAGTTTCCAGAAAGGTCACTTCTCAAGGCACCATTCTTTCGTTGTACGCACGAGGTAGGTTTCTTCATTCGTTGATGAGGGCTCCAGAAAGAATAGTTATTTCGATTGTGGAGACAATACAACAAGAACTGTTTATGAATAGTTTCTATCATGAATTGGGTGTAACACAAGGTATTTCTATTAACTTTTTAGATGTCTTTGATTTTATTTTACTTTTTCTGAAACAAGGTATTTCTTTTAACATTTTTAGATGTCTTTGATTTTATTTTACTTTTCTCGATCGGTTATCTTCAATAACTTCTTCGAACTCCTATTCTACTACAACTTCAAATAAAGAGCACACCCAGGTATCGTCCAATCAAATTGTACTATCCGATGACGAAAGTGAATGTGATAGAGAATCCACTAAGAACTACCAAACAGGAGCACAAATAGGACAAGAAGGTAAAAGATTATTTTTCAAAGATCGTGGTTAAATTAACTAAATTATGAAAGGGGATAGTGACCTTGAATACTTACAAAAAATTATATAAAATGTATACCTGCAAATTTCCAGGTCAACATGTGGATCATCCACAAACAGAGCTGGAATCGACGATGCCCCTAGATATTGGCCAGCAAATCATATTGGAGAATAATGGACTAGGCGAGAGCTTGGACAATAATGAACAAGGCGACAACTTGGTGTCAAAATGCAGTGTCTCCAGCGATGTTACTCATTAGTCAAATGTTGGCCTGCCATTGACAGGTAAAAGACAAAGAATATTTTCTACTTAAATTGATAAAACAAATTTATTCCGAAGTATATAATGACAAGCAATATTTTTGTACAGCTCCCAATACAAAATTTTTATTGATATTAGAAATGGAAGGTTTTCTATTTCGCAAGAAAGCCATAGAAAATGACTCCAAAAGAGAAAAAAAAGGAAATAAAAAAAATACTGTTGGAGGGGAAAGAGTGAAAAAGGGGGAAGAGATTACTAATGGTGAATTTGAATTTAAACATAGAAGAACTTCATATGAGTCACTATCAAATGCCATTGTATTTTTGGATTTACTTCTTTCCAAATTCAATGTTGGGATTTGGTCATCTAAATGTAGTGCCAATGAGGGGAAGCCACTACTTGCAAAATTTTTGATGGCATGCGGTAAAGATAAATCATATGAGAAATTGTTTTTATTTATTTGGTTTCGAGAGAGATGTACCTATGATCAAGAAGGAAATACACAAAAAATATGGATAGTGTGTGGATGGAGTTCCCAATGAACACTTCATAAATTAATACATCAATGATTGTTTTGGAGGGTGATGGTGAGAAAGCACTTCCATTTAAAAAATGTATTTTGATTAAGCCCTTTATTGAATCGTCCCTTAAGACAGATACTGAATTGGTACATGGACTTTGGCAGCATGTTAGTAAAATGCATGAATCAGCTGATATCAGAACCTTCAATGCCTTCTCCCAGTTGAATCCTGGTTGAGTGACAACCATCAAATGTAACCTATCATTGCCTATTTCTAGATGTAATCTATCATTGCCTATTTTAAAGCATTCAACGTGTTTTTTGTTTTTTCCCGAGACATTGCTATTTTCGTCTGAATGTAACATATTATTAGTTCTGTGTGATGCTTTTATTAAATCAATTGAATTTGTGAAATTTTGGGTGATTTTTGTATTAATCTTTGGAAATCAACATCTTCATGTATAGTTGCATGGTTGTGATCATTAACTTCATGATCAAAGTGTTGTTGTTGTTGTTGTTGTTATATATATATTTACTGTTGTTGTATGCAGTCAGGATATCACCGCAAAAGAAACTATTGGTCCTGGGAGTAGAGGGATTGCTCTTTAGAGTTCGGATGTTATCCAACATTTGAGATTCTTCCAAACAACCTCATTTTGTCCATAATTACCATCGTTATTATACATGCATGTTCAGCCCCGAAATTATCAGTGTTGCCAGAGAGCATTTCGACATTGCTCCGTAGTTTTCCTCGCTCCACAACATGGAAATTAAAAATTTCCTTGGTATATTTGAATGGTTGAAAAATGAAGAATTTGTATTTATTTGGGGTCGAGAGCAATGTAAACTTAGTACTATTTATAATCACTCAATGTCTGCATACTATAATGTTGGTGAAGTACAGAACATATACAAAAAGTCGTTCAAGGATGTACTTATCCAATATGGAGATATATATTAAAAAACAGACATGTTGTTTATAAATGAAGGGCAATATCAATCAACAGACAATTGCAAGGAAAACTGCTTGAAAATGCCAACTAGTTGGAAATTTGACGGTTCACAAGAGAGAGATATAACTATAAAAACAATGTTGTGTTGTCTGTTGAATTATCTCGGGCCTCATTCAAAAATGGGGTGTTGGTTAAACACATTGAAATTGAAATGACCGTCATATTATACAAAAAAAATCATTTAGTGATTTGTATATTTTTTACAACTCCTAGATTTAATTGATGTAAGTTTTATTGCACAGTTCTCATATTATTTATGGACATCGTACCATGTATCTGGTAATTTGTTTCAAAAATTGTTGAACATGAAAGCAATATACTTAGAAACATTGAACCATAATATTTTATTGACTGGGTTGTGTGTGTGCTTTTTGTTTGCAGATAGTACTAGAAGATTTGTTTCTAGTAAACCATTGATAATTTTTTATTTCAATGGCGTTTTGTTACATGCATTACATAGAAAACAGAAACCTAGATTGCGATGACCACCAAACATTGAAACATCAACAAAGTATTATTTTATACGTCCAGGCTTAAGGGAATTTTTTGAAAAATGCTTTACTATTTTTTAGGTTGGCATAGGGAAATTTGCTGAACGAAAAAACGTTGATGAGTTTTTTCCTAGCTTATTAGAAAGAACAGGATTGAAAAGGGAACTATTTAGATTAATTTTAATACAGGAAGATTGTTCTTCCATATCTAGAGAGAGTTTTCAGGGTGATGGAAATACTAATGTATTTCACAAGCCTTTGAGTATAGTTTGGGACACTTTGATCCATGGTTGGGATTGGACAAATGTTTTGATTATCGATGACTCCCAAGAAAAACATGTTTCTAACGAGGAAGGAAACTATATTATAACAAAAACGTATGCTTCCGACGATGTCAATGAAACATTTTTGATAGATCGACTATGGCCTTGCTTACTGCAGCTGAATGGCGTGAGCGATGTGAGGCCAATTGTGAATAAAATGAAAATGAAAGTATTTTGTTAAATAATACAATCACTTGAATGTTTGTTTGTACTAGTATGTTCAATTTCACTACGATTATAATTCTTGTAAAGTGTTGGGTTTGGTTTCCGAAAATGCAAAATCAGAGTTTGAAATTGCTAAAATTTGTTTTAAAATTTCAAGATTAAGTATTGGATTTATAAAAAGTAGCCTTCTAAGAGGGCAAGTGGCAATCTGCCCTTGGAAAATCAGATGAATGGGAGAACCATCAAAGAAGAGAACTAGAGAAACTCTGTAGTTGGAGAATTGTAATGTTTTACAATCTTAAAAGAATTTCAGTTAGTTTCTCTTTTCCTTTCTTTTGTTGTGTATAAAGTTTCCTTGATTCATTTTGGTTTTTCATACATACATATAGTGCCTATGTTTAAATTGTATTGTTAAATCATAAAACATATAAATCTGTGTGCTCTATTTATCATTCATATGATTTATATGCAGGTTATGCATCAGTAAATTTCTTTACTTGATTCATATTGTTTTGCATTTTGCAATTACATAACAGTCATTATCACCATATTAAGTTAATTTGCTCAGTTAAGTTATTAATCATTTAATTAACAGCTCCTTAACTAGGCTTATGCCTATCATTCTAAGAACATACAGGAGGCATCGATCCATCAATGAGGTTGTGACATGGTGTTCTTGGTTATTATTCTGTGAGGTGTTCTGTTGAATTGCTGCTAGTCCTCTACTTTGTAGGTTTATAATTCTTTGTTGTACTCTAGCAACACTATCATTAGAACTTTTTAGTATTTGTTAAAGTGAAAGGGGTCCTCTAGTAGGTGATATGATAAGGATATCCCTTCTATTTTCCCGCTGAGGTGCAGGTGTACCAAGAATTACAATCGATTGTGAAACTATTTGTTGTTCATAGGTAGATGCCTGTGACTAGCTACAAGTGACAACTGATGATTTCTTGCTCGATGAGGTTTATGAGTATTATGTTTATGCATATTTTACTTCAGGCCCTCCTTCTAGTGCCATTTTTTGAGGCCTCGAGTGTGTATGTGTTGGAATGGGTTCCAACGCTCTCAACAGAGGGAGAAAACCCGTCCAGACGCTTCAGATAATCCTGTGCAAGTATTACCCTATCCTCGAGTTGTTTGGGCTGGTGATCTCCCATGGATACAAAGGCCTCCCCTAGCACTTGTGGTTTTGATCCTAAAAGGATTTGTCTTCCAATGAAGGAAAACAAAGTGTGTTCAGTCTGAAACAAATCTACCTAGGAAGGGAAATCTAAGCTAAGTTAGACCTACTCTAAAAGGTGTCTTGTTTAAATGCAGATTAACTTGATGTGAAAATAAATAATTACATTCATCTACTTAACAGAAATGTGAAGATGATCAATTCCTTATTTTCCTAAGTTACAATCAATTGATTAAAATTAACTGAATGCGATATTAAGTGTTTAAGCTCATTCAAGATTAACCTGTAACCAATATGTCAATTGAAAAATTAACATAGATTATAATTTACTGTAAATCATTTGCAGAAAACGAAAAATATTTTAGTTGAAGAAATTCAATTAAAACATAATGCATACACAGATCTAACATAAGGAAAAATCCAGATTAACAATCTCTGCATGAAAAAATATTTGCAAAGGATTAAACAACATAGATAATAACCTGAAGCATAAATCAATATTTACCAAAGAAATTTGATCAATGAACAAAAGATGATGCAAGAGAATAGCTTTACTGTATTAATGAAAGTCTGTAAGAAATTACAAGCTCAGCATAAAACAGAGCATCTCTAGTCTTCTTTTGTCAATTTCTACCCCAAAAATGATCATCCCTTGCCTAAGAGAGATCTACCCCTTAAGTAATAAATTACAAAAATAACACAAAGGATAAATTCCCCTTAAACATGGATTACAAAATCAGAATATTCTATTAGTGAGGAAATCTTCCCACTTGTCCCAAACTTCTATCAATTCATCTATATCTGGATAACGAGGAGATTCGATCCCCAGCTGGGCATCACACATGAATCCTTCAATCTCACTTTTGGCTATTTTATGCCACATGTGGATAAACAAATAGGTCTTGGCCTCCAAGGAAACAAGTTGCTTAATCAACCAATACACGTCTTCAGTTTGGATATGCTCAATCTGCAGGATTTTCTCCTTGACTTGATCACAATGGGCTTTGACCTATTCAATCATCAATTTTGGTGGATCTGCCCCCTCAATGAGCCCCATTGCAGCGAATGCCAGTATCTTCATGAGATTGTCTAATGCATACCATCTTCTTCTCCAAAGGGCTTGAGCCTGGTTGATAGTATCTTGTACCATGTCAATAACATTCTCCCAAGCTTGCCCAACAGCTTGGATCCTTCTGAATTTGAGGATTTCCAACTCAGGGATATCAACTGGCTTATCTTCAATATGCTTCTACCAATCCGTGATGTCTTCTACAGTTTTAGAAGCTTTTTTTGTCTCCTCTACTTCCTGGCCCAAGGTGCCATGCATTTTTTCAAAGAGAATGTAAGTCTCATGTATTTCACCCAAGGGAGTAAATAGATTAGCTAGAAGTTGATGATGCTCTAGGTTGACTTGATTGGATAGGTCCTTGAACTCTTGTTGTGAAAACCTAGAAAACGTAGAAGGGGCTGCACTTGTAGTTGCATCCTTTAGTTGTTGATCAAGCACAGCTATCTTTTCAGCATTGGGAGTGTCCAAAGATTCAACATCTTGCAATTGGACTTCAAGAGAAGCATTATGTTTTTGAAGGTCTTCAATCTTATTTTCAAATGCTTTTCTCAGTTCACAAATGTCAGCTTCATGTTCTTCATTGGCCTTAACCAGCTGCTCTTGAAATTTATTGAGCTCCTCCTTCTTGACATCAATTTCTTTAATCAGTGTGATTACTGAATCAAAATTGGCATGTGCAAAAGCACCCATGGCAGCAACAATATCCAGTGCTTCTTATTGTATGTCATCTGATTGCTTGGCCCAAATGATTTGATTAGGAAAGGGGCCCTGCAACACATCCTGACCACTGCCTTAGCCTTTGTGCTATAGAAATAATATCAAAGGGAGGTTACAATATATTCCTCATAAGTAGCTACCAATTCAGTGGAAGATGTAGCCACATCTCCTGTTGCAATTATTGGGGTTGTCTGAGTAACATTGGTATTAGGTATTGTCATAGTAATATGAGAGGTGGTTAGTGGACAAGGGATAACTTCAGGGACTGAGGGTAAAGAGGTTGGAGTAAGCATTGAAGTAAAAACTTCAGGAAGTGAAAAAGATGCACCGACAACTAATGGTGAAGATGGAACAACCAGGATTTGGACATCATTGGATGGTGGTGATGAAATATATGATGGTGGTTGTGTAGAGACAGTTGAAGACTAGATCTCTGCAACAATTCATGGTGGAATGGAAAGTCGAACTAACAGGGTTGGAGATGGAACAATAATGGAATTTATTGCATGAAATAATTGGGATATGGTGGATGGTGGTGTTACCCCAGAAGATAAAGTGGAAAGAGCTTGAATGGATGAAAGTAAGAGCGCTGAAGTTGTGGTATCAACAGCAGTAGTGATTTCAAGAGACTGTTGATCTGGGACAAGATCATCCATGACTATGGCATCCAACAAATCTGTGATTTCCTAAGAACTTTAAATTTATTCGTGTACCACATTCACAGAAGGAAGTGTTTCATCTTCCACATCATTGTCTTCAATAGTAAGAGTAGGAATCTCAGAGGCGGAAGTTTTAATTTTCTGTCTTTTAGCTAGTTTACTCAGAGCAGTCACTTGGACATCACTAATCAGGTTGGATGTAGCCACTTGAATATCAGTAGTGGGTTTGGGTATTGCAACCACTTGGGTCTCGAGCACTGGACTCATATGTGCTAATTTCTGCTTCAATTGCTGAGATTTATGCATCCACATCTTTAATTCTGCAGCAGTTTTCAAATTCAGAGTATCCTCCATAAGGCCTTTGCCTTTGTCTCCATATGGGTAGATCAGCATCAATGGAGCTCTAGCTTTGTGAGCTTCCTTTTCTTCCCTATCTTTTCTTATTTGCTCATCAAGCTTTAGTTCCATGCTTCTATGGCTCAAAACCTTGGTTTTAAGCTCTTGCTGATACTGAAAGATATGGCTATCTTCTTCTTTTCTCTTTGCCCTCTGCAGGACTTCAGAGAAAATATTAACTCCCTGATAAATAGAGTCATCAGTGATGTGCTGATGTGTATAACCAATATTCATATGCACCTGTTTGAAATGAGCCTCTAGAAATACTTCGGGGTCATGAGTTCTTTTGGGAGAAAATCCCAATTTCAAAGAAACAATCTTGTCTCCAAGTGTTGCTGCCCAAGTTGAAGTTGGGATAACCAAAGGCCCGAGGTGTCAACTACCCACATTCTGAGAATATTATTTTATTGGCAAAATACTTTATGTTAAATTTTAATTAAAAAGTTTTGTAATTATGACCAAGTTTGGTCAAGGATGAACGCAATTATTGATTATTATTATTTAATAAATTAAAATAGGAGACAAACACCCAAGGGAACTGTTAAATGAGTGTTCACTGACCAAGTAGGAGGAATGGAAGCTGTTAGAAGGTATGGGACAGATGGAAGCATTTGCACTTCACCACTAACTGTTGGTTATGGGACAAATACCCCTAAAAATGTGGCATTATCCCCCCGTTGGGTGGAAGAGAGTAGGAAGCTTATTAATGACCAGTTAACCATTAAAAGGCCTAGGCAGCCTACATAAGGTAAATTCAAATTGGGTAGGCAGCCCTTACAATATTTTCTACAGAAATATTCCTTAAGTGCATAAGGTGATCACTGAGAGATTCAAATAGGGAGGCTATGTGAGAGTGCAACTGTAAGTCTCCTAATTATACTGAGAAGGAAAACCAGAGGTGCTGGTGCAGGTCTCTTTGACTACTGAGTCTTAATGACTAGACAATCTACATTCTATTGCAAGTTGATGTACTAAGGCTTCTACAGAATCTTCCTCCTGGTGGTTCAGTGAACAGGCTCGAGGGTCCTAAGGCAAGTAACTTGGTTGTCTTCAAGAATAGGTTGGGTGGAACAGGTTCCTTGGGCTATTTGTTTCTCCTACAGTCAACCAGGTTTTACTGTTCCTACTTTTGTTTACATTTAAATGTCTCTGCATTATAGAATTAGTAAACTCAGTCATGCAAAAGAAATTATTTTATGTTCTAATCTAAGTATGATTCTGAATGAAAAAGCTTTGTGAAATATTTGATTTGATAATCATCTCTATATTTTTCCCCATGTTGTTCTTTGCATCGTACTCCAGTATAAAGAAGTAAATTAAGAAAGATAATTGATAGGCAGAATGCCATTGATTGGAAAGATGATTACAGTAATGTTCTTGTTAGAATTTTGTCCTATATTTAAACACAGTAACCATTACATTATAACATCAACAATAGTATAGAATTAATTTAATTAATACATGGAAGAAAAACATAGTATGTTCTGCATAGTTCTATATATTTCTTTTAACTCTATTTATTTCAGATAGTAAGCAAATGCACATCAATATTATACATCTCATGTTTCTCAAGCAATTGTATTTTCAAGAATTATAACAGCTGCAAGAATTAACCTCTGTATAGATTTATTGCAATTACACATATTTTATTTCTTCACTAACTTTCACCTTTGATTTCAATTATTGAATATCTACACAGTAGTATCAAACCCGAAGATACTACAGACCCTAGTTCTGTTTACACAGTTCATAATTTTCTTCTCAAGCCTTTTATGGCAAAATTTATACATTTCTTTTCTGAGCCTAATAGCTAAAGATTTTCCAAACCGTAACTAACATTTTGAGACTACTACAACACAATATTAACCACTTGACAGAAAGCACGATTCTGTACTAATGTCTTTCGATAGATCATAACCCTAGTAAGATCACATACACAACATTGAAAGCATTGTTGCAAAGGTTATGTCTCAGATACAAAAGCCCATTACAAGCCAGATAGCAAACGAAAGTTACATGTAGGGTTTCTTTCGTAAAATAAAATAGAACATTATGGCATAGCCATTTCAAAACCATATAACAGTAAAACTATCTCATCAATTTTCCAGACATGAATAGCAACAACGAGAACAAAGTACAGGAATACAATCTTACACATAGTTCTCAACTATTATTAATTTAAAAAAAAACAAGTTCTTCTTTCTAAAAAACGCGCCATTGTCTTTAGAAAAGGAGAACCTTCGGCTCTCTTTTCACATTCCAAAAGTATAACAGAGTTTACATTACGGACCTATCATTACATAGGGGTTTAAACCTTATCAACCAAAAGGTTTAAATGAGGACAAGATCCATACACAACACAGGGTTTTACCCTTTATTTTTATAGCAGCACAAAAATGATTGCGAAGTTCTTATCAAAAACACATCCAGGCATCAATAGCCAAGCAACAACTTAAACAAATGGAGGTTACCCTCTATACAACATGTATCAAAATAAGACTCTAGAACTCAACACTCGGCCATCACCAAAAACAAAGTCGAATAGTTCCAACTCTCGACATATGATAGTCACCATCAAAACTACGCAAAAGGGAACCTACGAGGATTTTGAGAACCACCAGAGCTTATCTAGAAGTAGGAGCATACTTCCATTTTCTAAATCTTATGCATAAGAATCATTCTATGAAGTGGGTACCTGCAAGGTTCACATGAGTTCGGAGAGATTAAAACCACAAAATGCAAGGATAAAAACAAATAATACAGTATTAGTTTCATTATCCTCAAAACCTACCTTTAGAAAATAAAACCATGAACTGTGGCACATTACACAGTAAAAAAGATGAAGCCTAATGGAACTTGACAACAACCACGATTTAAACACAAAAATCTTTTCACAAATTGGAGGATCGAAACCTAGTTTAACTATGAACTCAGCAATTGAAAGAAGAAAAACCATACACAACTTTCAGGCTATATCGTAGTGCTATGGCACAAGATTGTGAGCTTGCAACCATTAAAACTATCCTCACAGGTCCAAGGTTCGAACTAGAGGAAGGAGTCCTCCTCTCAACCAACTCTAAAAGCCTACATTGCAGTAGATGGTCGGCTCCACGACTTTCCACCAAAAACACAACAATGAATGCCAAAACCCATTTTCCATTACTTACCAATGCGTGGATAGGGTTTCATCCACAACCCCAGATCTTGCAGATATCAACGGTGGGAGATCTGCCAGTTAAGGCACGTCGATTATTTAACTGAGATTGCAATCAATATTGCATTAATTACTTCATCTACTACTTGCCATGTAAGCAGATCAAGAGCCTGTGCATGGCATAGCTCAGCTGGTTGTAATGCACAATTCAAACACAATCCACGTGATTACCTTACAACTGGTTGTCGACATCACTTAACCGTGGAACACGTTAATGCTAGGACTATCAATGCCAACTTGTGAAGCATGCCAAATTAATACCCTTTCAACA
This sequence comes from Larix kaempferi, assembly GCA_027924585.1. Taxonomy (NCBI): domain Eukaryota; kingdom Viridiplantae; phylum Streptophyta; class Pinopsida; order Pinales; family Pinaceae; genus Larix; species Larix kaempferi. The sequence goes on along the minus strand of BSBM01000447.1, from coordinate 2,235,097 downwards.
TCAAAATGATTGTATTGGTAGACTCGTGGATCGAATTTCATATCGGTCTCTATAGTTTAAGGTTATGCATCGTAATATTGTATTATATGCCAAGGTATGGTGTGAATGTATAGTTGCTTTATAAATGTTAACATTTCATTACTAAGGCTTTTGTCTATATATATATAGATATATATTGTTAATCATTGATAACGGAGAGCATAGATTATAGTTAGGATTCTAACTATGCAAAAGTAGAATTAGATACTATATACTTTATAATATTTCATACAATAGATATAACTTTCCAATTCATAATAATAATGTGAGCCTATAGTTATAGATAGGTGTTACACATTTTAATATGCTAGCCATGTATTGCAAAATTTAATTGATAGATGTAATACATAAGGTATAGTCAGATGATAACATTATACATTTTAATGCTGAGTTCATAACACTAGTCACTAGACCATTCATATATTAATGGTGTAATGATCATCAAATAAGGAACTCAGGACTTAGAATAGGGTGATTCCACGAAGGTGGTTCACCATTTTTGGCAGATGGAAGCCAAAAAAATTGTTTTTTGAACCGTCGATCGAGGTATTTTCAAGCCCTCGATTGAGGTTTTAAAAGTTCGATCGAGGCTTTTAAAAGCTCGATTGAGGGTTTAAAAATACCTCGATTGAGGGTTTTAAAACCCTTGATCAAGCTTTTGAAAATACCTCGATCGAGGGTTTTAAAACCCTCGATCTCGAGCTTTTGAAAAGCATGCAAAATCTCGATCGAGCTTTTGAAAAGCTCGCAAAAGCTTGATCAAGCTTTTGAAAATCTTGCAAAAGCTCGATTTAGCTTTTGAAAAACATAAAAAGGCTCGTTTTAGGCCCTCGATCGAGGGTTTTAAAATACCTCGATCGAGGTCTTGTTAAACCCTCAATCGAGGTGTTGTTAAACCCTCGATCGAGGTATTTATCTCGATCGCGGGCTTTAAAACAGGCCGAGAGCCCTTTTCACTGCAGAATGAAAGTTTTGTTTTCCTTCCATAGAGTTAAACCATGTCATTAAATGCTCATTAATGAGTGGACTTGATACCATTGGATTCGTCAACAAATCGTCTATCCAGATATATAAAATTTACGATTGTTTTTCTTCATATGTCTTTTGTTTTTAAATTTCTACTAAAACATGCCCTAAAAGACCCTGTCGACAACTTCGATTGAGCTCAAAGATAAATCCACAAAATTCAAAATACACATTCAAAAAATTTGAAAAAATACACAAGCCCTAGATAAACGCGTCCTCTTTAAAATGGTATTTTTAGTTTTGCGAATTATGTAAAAAATCAAAAGATTTCGTGCATGCACACACATGTGTGCAAAACACAACTTAAATATTCATTGGTTATTTTCGAAAAATAATAATAAATATATTTTTTCAAGAAAAATTAAAAGAAAAATATGTAAGACCTAGTTCATTCTGTTTAGATCATGTTCACATATTTCATTTTTTAAAATTATTACTTTAACATTAAACTATTGTGCACGCACACAAACTACTTGTTAATTGCTCTTCAAATTTTTAAGTACACACGTTTCATTAAATGAAAATTCGACATGATATATGACATTAGTATATTTCGAAAAAAAATCATTGGAAAGCCAACATAATTTTCTACATTTCGTTTTTCAACCGCATGTCAAATTCATGTGGCAAGTATGAGTTTAGAGGGATTTAATTTAATACATGGGTAAAATTTCTGTTTTTCACCGTCATATTTGGCCAAAAAGAGTTACCCATCTTCATGGAATCACCCAATAGTCTATGTTCTGTAGAATCAAGACGTAATGATAGTTCCAAAATATAAACACTATCTTCTACAAGCCTTCTAATAGCTTCATCAATAGATATTGTTATCACTATTTTTATAATAATGACAATAGTCACATTATAATAATTGCAGCATTATAATAAATACTTGAACGACGTGAAATCATAACACTAAAGAGTTTTGAAAGTCAGCATAAAAACTAGTTTAGAACCAAGTATCCATACCTCCAATAACTTGCTTCGCAAGGAAGTACTTAGCATTCTAATTTTACATTGACGATGAATTGAAAGACACATGTACTCTTAACACAAGTTGTCGTAGAATTTCTTACCTGTGGTCTGCACATGGAAACAGGATTCAAATGCCTTAGCTAAGCGTAGCTAAGTAAACTCCAGGGTACCTTGTAGGACACCTTCGCCAACATACAAACAAACTGTCAGTACTACATTAAGAACATCACAATAGTACAAACTGTGTACAGCATGTAATCATATTCAGAACTTAAGAAAATCTGTAAATTGTACTCTTATGCATAATCATAAAAGGATCTTTCGTTAAGAAGTTTAGCATCCGTCTAAATCTGAAATAGAAAATACAAATATATCATATTCTATTTGAGAAGTATGACGTGTCATCGTAATTGATTATCTTAGTTAAGAATTTAATTAATTTCTATGTTCCGCATTAACAACTTCGATAATTATTTCTATTATAAATTTTTTAAAATTTTGGTATTCTTTCGGGATGTTACATGTGGTATCAGAGCTCATGTTCAAACTCTAGGCCTGAAAAAGGTCCAAGAACACGCAGCAGAAAATTTATTATAGCATAAATCTTACTAATTAAAAATTTTAAACTATTGTGTTATACAGAAATTATTTTGAGTTACAGGTATGGAAGGATCAACTGAACATTTATAAGATAGATTTCAACCCAACAGTCATAGCACGGGACATCATTTTGAAAAAGAAGAATTCCATGGCGAATTAAATGGCAATTAATCAGGATTGTTATGAGCATTTCAAGAATTAAAAGCAGAAATTAAATCTGTAAAACAAGACAATGAGAGGATTCTGAAAGCACAAGAAGAACTTAATCAAGTACTGTTTGAACAATGCCCAATTGATGAACATAATAGAGAAATTGAGAATACCTCCAAGATTGAGGATTTACCTCATTGAGACAGGGGTAAGAAGAAGAAAATTGATGATGCAAAAAGTATTTCTACATCATCAGAACCTTCCCATGACAAACACAAAAATAAATGAAATTATTCAAGTGACAGCAGGGAAAGAGACTACAAACCCAAAAGGAAAAGTCACAAACAGTTTGAACATATTTCAGGGGAATTTAAGAAAATCAAACCCCCAACCTTCAATGGTGAAACTAAAAAAGGAGAGACAGCAGAAGCATGGTTGTCCAGCATGAAGAAGTACTTCCAAATTTATGATTATTCTGAATCATTGAAGGCAAAGATGGAAATCTACAACTTAATTGGGAAGGCATATATTTGGTGGCAAGATATCAAAAGAGTGAAGGGCTTCAAGGACAAGGATGTAAACTGGAGTACATTCAAACGATACTTCAAAAAGAAGTTCTTATTGAAACAATACTATGAAGAAAAATCAAAGGAGTTCTATGACTTAAAGATGGGAAGTATGAACATGAAAGAAATGAACAGTAAATTTTTGAATTTACTTAGATATGTGCCATACCTCGTGGAAGAAAAACCGAAAATCCAAAGATACTTGAGCTGTCTACCTTTCAACATCAAGGATAGGATCGAGTATGACAATCCAAAGACCTTAGAAGAGGCCATGAGGAAAGCAACTTTCTGTTATGACACCAATCAAAAAAGAGAAGGAATATCAAACTGGAAAAGTCATAAACCCAACAATTTTGAGCTGAAAAAGAAAAATTTCAGGTTTAGTGGAAATTCTGGTTTCCAAAAGAAAAAATTTCAGAATCGGAATTTTCAAGGAAACAATCCCAGAAATAGCTAGCAGTATAATTTTACAACTCCTAGAAACACTCCCAATGCTACCAGGACTAATGATCAAAAGGAACCTATCAAATGTTTTGAGTGTCAAGGTCCTCATTATGCATCAGAATGCCCCAAGAGGAAGCAGATAGCTAACAACATTCATTCCATACAGACTGGACCTACTGTTGGAGAATTGGCAAGGGAGATGCCCATAATTAATGCAGCACTCGACAATAGACAAGTAGATCATCAAATTTCTATGATAGAGATTGAAGGTATGCTACAAAATCATCATGTTACTATTTTGATTGATCTAGGTGCTAGCTTAAGTTATATATCACCAAATATTGTAGAAAGTTTTAAATTGAAAATAAAAAAATTCAGTAAATCTTGGTTAGTTAGACTAGCAACGAGAACAAAAAGGAAAGTATCTGATTTTATTGAAAGTTGTGCTTTATCCATGAATCAGTTAAAGACACAAACCGAATTGAATGTTTTACCTTTAGGATCCTATGATATTATAATTGGAATGGACTGGTTAGAAGCCCATCATGTCATTATGAATTGTTATGAGAAAAGTTTTACATGTTTAAATGAAGAAGGAGAAACTGTAGAAGTAAAAGGTATTCCAAGAAAGACATCCCTTAGACAGATTTCAGCCATGCAAGTAAAGAGGGCAGTTAGAAAAGGATGCCAATTGTTTGCAGTAAATGTAATAAGTGATGAGTTTATTTGTAAAGAGGACAAACTGAAACTAGAAGACATACCTGTCCTAAAGGATTTCAAAGATGTTTTTCCTGAAGAGATTCCAGGATTACCTCCTAAAAGAGATTTAGACTTTACCATCGAGTTAATACCATGAGCAGTACCAAAATCTAAAGCTCCATATAGGATGAATATATTGGAATTAAATGAGTTGAACACAATTGAAGGAACTGATTGATAAAAACTATATAAGACCCAGCGTGTCTCCTTGCAGACCACCTGTTATATTTGTTAATAAGATTTAGATGGAACCCTAAGACTGTGCATAGATTATCATCATTTGAATAAGATGACAATCAAGAATCGATATCCGTTTCCCCGCATAGACGATCTATTTGATTAGCTGCGTGGAGCAATGATATTTTCAAAGATTGATTTAAGGTCAAGATCTCATCAAGTGCGGGTGAAGGATGAGAATATTTTCAAAACAAGTTTTAGAATTCGATATGGACATTATGAGTTCGTAGTCATGCCATTTGGCTTGAGTAATGCCCCGACTGTATTTATGTGTTTGATGAACAATATTCTGCACAAATATTTGGATAAGTCTGCTATTATGTTCATAGATGACATTTTAGTGTATTCTAAAAGAAAAAGAGAGCATGACGAACATCTACGGATTATCTTAAAAGTTCTAAGAGATCATCAACTATACGCTAAGTTTAGTAAGTGTGCTTTCACAAGGACAAAATTCAGTATTTAGGACACATAATTTCTAAGGAAGGAATCTCAGTTGACCTCGATAAGATAAAATCCATTAATGATTGGCTGGTTCCTAAGGATGTGTCGGATGTAAGGTCATTTATGGGTATTACTAGATATTACAAAAAATTTATAGAGGGTTTTTCAAAGATTGCAAACCCCATAACCTCCTTACAGAAGAAAGGGAAGAAATTTGTGTGGGATTAGAAATGTTCAGACGGTTTTAAGAAGCTAAAGGAATTAAGAACACCTATTGTGAGGATAGAAGATCCTAATAAGGATTTTATAGTTTGCATAGATGCATGTAATAACAAACTCGGTGGAGTCCTAACACAAGAAGGGCATGCTATGGCATACGGATCTAGAAAGATGAAAGTACATGAGAAAAATGACTCTACTTATGCTTTAGAGTTATTAGCAGTAATTCACGCTTTAAAAATGTGGCGTCACCACCTTATTGGTAGAAAATTTACATTGTTGACATATAACATGGGTTTGAAATATTTATTAGATCAGACAAATCTAAACGCTAGATAAGCTAGATGGTTAACTTTTCTAAGTGAATACGATTTCGAAATTCAACATATTAAAGGGAAAGAAAACAAGGTTGTTGATGCCTTAAGTCGTAAAGCAAAACTGAATTTTATTTCAGCCATCAGTACTTACGCAACAGATTTAGAAAATCAGATCGTTGAAAGGAGTGAAACGGATGAAGAATACAGAAAATTACAAGAAAAGACAGCAAATAACAGTTCTGAAAATTCTATGATAGATTACAGTTTAAAGGAAAATGGACTGTTATTATACAAAAACAGATTGTATGTACCCAACATACCAGAAGTAAAAATTATGATTTTAAATTAAATGCACAAAAGCCATTACTCTGGTCATCCAGGTTATCAGAAAACCATCACTATGCTACGAAATAAGTACTATTGGCCGAGAATGAAAGATGAAGTAGCAGAGTACATAGCTAAGTGTTTGGACTGTCAAAAAGTGAAGGTTGAACATCAACATCCGGCTGGAATGTTGCAGCCATTGCCTATACCTAGCTGGAAATGGGAAGTGCTAAGCATAGACTTTATTACTGGACTACCAAAAAATCAGAAACAAAATGACTCTATCATGGTGGTAGTGGACAAACTTAGTAAGGAAGCACACTTTATACCTGTGAAGACTACTCATAAGGCTCCAGACATTGTAGAAATATTCATGAAGCATATTTTTCAATTACATGGTATATCGAAAGTGATAATTTTAGATCGTGACTCTAAGTTTACTAGAAACTTTTGGAGGTCTTTGTTTAAAGGGTTGAATACAACCTTAAACTTCAGCACAACATTTCATCCACAAATGGATGGACAAACAGAAAGAGTGAATCAGGTATTGGAAGACTTGTTGAGAATGTATGTCAAGGATAAGCCTGGTAAGTGGGAAGACTACTTACATTTAGCAGAGTTTGCATATAATAACCATTATCATGCATCAGCCAGACTTAGCCCTTTTGAAATTCTTTATGGTAGGAAATGTGATACACCTTTTTCTTGGAATGACCCCGTAAATAGAGTTGTTTTAGGACCTAAATTGTTGCAGGAGTTAGAACTAATTGTGAAGCAGGTACAAAGAAATTTTAAAGCTGCCCAAGATAGGCAAAAGAGTCAAGCAGATCTTAAAAGGTCTCATGAAGAGTTCCAGGTTGGTGAACATGTTTTCCTCAAGGTAAGACCGAAAAAGAGTTCATTGAAATTGAGAAGATGTGCCAAGTTGGAACCTAGGTATTGTGGTCCTTTCGAAATATTGTCAAGGGTTGGACCAGTGGCATACCAACTGGCTTTGCCACCGAATTTAAAGATACATAATGTTTTTCATATATCACTTTTAAAGAAGTATGTGCATGATGCTACTCATGTTTTAAATTGGAATGATGTACATGTGGGACAAGACGATGATTTTCAGGTGGAACTGAACTATATCCTCGAAAGGAGGGAAACTCTACTCCGGAATCGCACCATTGGGAAGGTAAAGGTGTAATGGAAGCACCTTAGCCCAAAAGAGGAAAACTGGGAGTTGGAGAGTAGTATGTAGGAAACATACCCAACTCCGTTTCAGGAACACTTAGAGAGTGATTAACCAACATCGAGGACGATGTTGAGACTTACGGGGGGGTATATGTCACCTACCCAAATTCTGAAAATATTATTTTATTGGCAAAATACTTTATGTTAAATTTTAATTACAAAGTTTTGTAATTATGACCAAGTTTGGTCAAGGATGAATGTAATTACTGATTATTATTATTTAATAAATTAAAATAGGAGACAAACACCCAAGGGAACTGTTAAATGAGTGTTCACTGACCCAATAGGAGGAATGGAAGCTGTTAGAAGGTATGGGACAGATGGAAGCATTTGCACTTCACCACTAGCTGTTGGTTATGGGACAACTACCCCTAAAAATGTGGCATTATCCCCCAGGTGGGTGGAAGAGAGAAGGAAACTCATTAATGACCATTTAACCACTAAAAGGCCTAGGCAGCCTACATAAGGAAAATACGAACTGGGCAGGAGAACCTTACAATATTTTCTGCAGAAATATTCCTCAAGTGCATCAGGTGATCACTGAGACATTCGAATAGGGAGGCTATCCGAGAGTGCAACTGTAAGTCTGCTAATTATACTGAGAATGAAAACCAGAGGTGCTGGTGCAGGTCTCTTTGACTGTTGAGTCTTAATGACTAGACAATCTACATTCTATTGCAAGTTGATATACTAAGGCTTCTATAGAATCTTCCTCATGGTGGTTCAGTGAATATGCTCGGGGGTCCGAAAGAAAGTAACTTGGCTGTCTTCAGGAATAGGTTGGTTGGAACAGGTTCCTTGGGCTGTTTGTTTCTCCTATAGTCAACCAGGCTTTACTGTTCCTACTTTTCTTTACATTTAAATGTCTCTGCATTATAGAATTATTAAACTTAGTCATGTAAAAGAAATTATTTTATGTTCTAATCTAAGTATGATTCTGAATGAAAAAGCTTTGTGAAATATTTGATTTGATAATCATCTCTATATTTTTCCCCATGCTGTTCTCCGCATTGTACTCCAGTATAGAGAAGTAAATTAAGAAAGATAACTGATACGCAGAATGCCATTGATTGGAACGATGATTACAGTAATGTTCTTGTTAGAATTATGTCATATATTTAAACACAGTAAACATTACAGTATAGCATCAACAGTGGTATAGAATTCATTTAATTAATACATGAAAGAAAAACACAATATGTTCTGCACAGTTCTGTATATTTCTTTTAACTCTATTTATTTCAGATAGTAAGCAAATGCACATCAATATTATACATCTCTGTTTTTCAAGCAATTGTATTTTCAAGAATTATAACAACTGCAAGAATTAACCTTTGTATAGATTTACTACAATTATACATATTTTATTTCTTCACTAACTCTCACCCTCGATTTCAATTATTGAATATCTACACAGTAGTATCAAACCCTAAGATACTACAGACCCTAGTTCTATTTACACGGTTCATAATTTTCTTCTCAAGCCTTTTATGGAAAACTTTAGACATTTCTTTTCTGAGCCTAATAGCTAAAGATTTTCCAAACCCTAACTAACATTTCCAGACTACTACAAGACAGTATTCACCACTTAATAGAAAGCATGATTCTGTACTAATGTATTTCGATAGCTCATAACCCTAGTAAGATCACATACACAACAATGAAACCATTGTTGCAAAGGTTAAGTCTTAGATACAAAAGCCTATCACAAGCCAGATAGTAAACAAAAGTTAGAGGTACGGTTTCTTTGGTAAAATAAAATAGAACATTGTGGCATAGCCATTTCGAAACCATATAACAATAAAACTATCTCATCAATTTCCATACATGAATAGCAACAAAGAGAATGAAGTACAGGAATACAATCTTAAACAGAGTTCTCAAGTATTATTAATTTAAAGAAAAACAAGTTCTTCTATCTCGAAAACAAGCCATTGTCTTTAGAAAAGGAGAACCCTCAGCTCTCTTTTCACATTCCAAAAGTATAACAAAGTTTACATTACAGACCTGTGATTACATAGGGGCTTAAACCTACCAAAACGTTTAAATGAGGACAAGATCCATAAACAACACAGGGTTTTACCCTTGATTTTTATAGCAGCACAAAAATGATTGTGAAGTTCTTATCAACAACACAACCATGCATCAAATAGCTAAGCAACAACTTAAACAAATGGAGGTTACCCTCTGTATAGCATGTATCAAACTAAGACTCTAGAACTCAAAACTCGGCCATCACCGAAAACAAAGTCGAATAGTTCCAACTCTCGGCATACGATAGTCACCATCAAAACCAGGCAAAGGGCACCTACGAGGTTTCTGAGAACCACCGGAGCTTACCAGGAAGCAGGAGTAGACTTCCATTTTCCAAATCTTATGCACAGGAATCATTCTACGAAGTGGGTACCTGCAAGGTTCACAGTTCGGAGAGATTAAAACCATAAAATGCAAGGATAAAAACAAATAACACAGTATTAGTTTCATTATCATCAGAACCTACCTTTAGAAAACAAAAACATGAACTGTGGCACATCACACAGTAAAAACGACGAAGCCTAATGGCACTTGCAGCAACCACGATTTAAACATAGAAATCTTTTCACAAATTGGAGGATCGAAACCCAGTTCAACTATGAGCTCAACAACTGACAGAAGAAAAAACACACACAACTTCCAGGCTATATCGTAGTGCTATGGCACAAGATTGTGAGTCTGCAACCATTAAAACTATCCTCATAGGTCCAAGGTTCGAAGCAGAGGAAGGAGTCCTCCTCTCAACCACCTCTAAAACCCTACATTGCAGCAGATGGTCGGCTCCATGACTTTCCACAAAAAATGCAAAAATGAATGCCAAAAACCATTTTCCATTACTTACCAATGCGTGGATAGGGTTTCATCCACAACCCCAGATCTTGCAGAGATCAATGGTGGGAGATCCGCCAATTAAGGCACGTCTATTATTGATCCAAGATTGCAATCAATATTGCATTAATTACTTCATCTACTACTTGCCAAGTAAGCAGATCGAGAGCCTGTGCATGGCACAACTCAATTGGTTGTAATGCACAATTCAAACACAATCCACATGGTTACCTTACAATTGGGCATCCACATCACTTAACCGTGGGACACATTAATGCTAGGCCTATCAATGCCAACTTGGGAAGCATGCCAAGTTAATACCCTGTCAACATCAAAATGATTGTATTGTTAGACCCGTGGATCGAATTTCATATCAGTCTCTATAGTTTAGGGTTATGCATCGTAATATTGTATTATATGCCAAGGTATGGTGTGACTGTATAGTTTCTTTATAAATGTTAACATTTCATTACTAAGGCTCGTGTCTATATATATATATGTATATATATATAGAACAAAGCTTAGCCATATATATATATATATATATATATTGCTAATCATTGATAATGGAGACCGTAGATTATAGTTAGGATTCTAACTATGCAAAAGTAGAATTAGATACTATATACTATATAATATTTCATACAATAGCTATAACTTTCCAATTCATAATAATAATGTCAGCCTATAGTTATAGATAGTTGTTACACATTTTAATATGCTATCCATGTATTGCAAAATTTAATTGATAGATGTAATATATAAGGTATAGTCAAATGATAACGTTATACATTTTAATGTTGAGTTTATAACACTATTCACTAGACCATTCATATATTAACGGTGTAATGATAATCAAACAAGGAACTCATGACTTAGAATAGTCTAAGTTCTGTAGAATCAAGACGTAATGATAGTTCCAAAATATAAACACTATCTTATACAAGCCTTCTAATAGTTTCATCAATAGATATTGTTATCACTGTTTTTATAATAATGACAATAATCGCATTATAATAATTGCAGCGTTATAATAAATACTTGAGCGACGTGAAATCATAACATTGAAGAGTTTTGAAAGTCAGCATACAAACTAGTTTAGAACCAAGTATCCATACCTTCAGTAACTTGTTTCGCAAGGAAGTACTTAGCATTCTAATTTTACAATATTGACGATGAATTGAAAGACACATGTTGTCGTAGAATTTCTTACCTGTGGTCTGCACATGGAAACAAGATTCAAATGCATTAGCTAAACGTAGCTATGTAAACTCCAGCGTACCTCGTAGGACACCTTTGCCAATATATAAACAAACTGTCAGCACTACATTAAGAACATCACAATAGTACAAACTGTGTATATCATGTAATCATATTCAGAACTTAAGCAAATCTGTAAACTGTACTCTTATGCATAATCATAAAAGGATCTTTCGTTAAGAAGTTTAGCATCCATCTAAATTTGAAATAGCAAATACAAATATATCATATTCTATTTGAGTAGTATGACGTGTCATCGTAATTGATTACCTTAGTTAAGAATTTAATTAATTTCTATGTTGCACATTAACGACTTTGATAATTATTGCTATTATAAAAAAATTTAAATTTTGGTATTTTTCGAGATGTTACATGAGGTTTAAAGGGAAATGAGGCCATCCCTTCCTTTTGGGACTAGTGAGCTTAAGGTAGACACCATCTGTAACAGTCTAATAAGATATCTCCTCAAGTAATAGTCTGTCAGGGACAACTCTTGGTAGGAAATGTACAGTACTACTTCCCAGACTCTAATGTAAGCAAAGGATTCTCCCACATACCAGTCACCCAATATACGGATGAGAGTTCTGGCATCAGGAGAAAAGGCAGGGGCATCTTCCTTGAAAATCTGCTGGTAAATTGCACCAAAGAAATGGTCGCAGATGTCATAGAGCAGGGAACAAAATTGCTTTCACATAATGCAGAACAATAAATATGAATAGGGGGTGAGGACTTAGTCCAACTCCACCCCATGGTGGGATACTGAAACTCTGTACAGAAAACATCAATTACAAATGTAGAGAAAAAGAAGTATGGCTTCCTTGTAGTTGTTGTTTTCTGATATTTCTCAATGGTTGTCTTTAACTCTGCTGATAAAATTGAAGCCCAAGGGAATGACTGCCCCATTGTTAGGACATGATGGGCGATAGGAGCCCATTCAACTTTGAATACTAAACAATTAGGGAGACCATATATTCTGTAGAGTGTGGCTGCCAGAAGAAAATAAGGCTCTTTCAACCAGGAAATTGGGTATAAATTATTAGCCCCATGCATGAAATTTGTCAGTCTGTGCATCCAAGACTTCAACATTTCATTGAAATTGTACCTAGTCTTTGAAAACTCAAGGAATGCAACATTGAGGGGTTGAACAGTTGGTTTTAGGGCGTAAGCTCTAGTAAAAACCTTTGGGCGAAAAGTAGCCAATTGAGACCCTGCGCTATCATTGAAAGAGCGGTTTCTAGCGTTAGCATGGTCTATAATACACTTAACTGCATGAGTGTAGGGAAGGATAGAAGGTTTGGCAAATATAGCATGGAGTTGTGGATACCTCATATTTTCATAGGCGGGGCGGTCAATCTGAATATCAGTTAGGTCATCATTGTCAAAGATGGAGTAAATTTTGGACCAATCCATTTGGTATGTCTCAGAAACCCTATCGCTGGTGTCGGCAAGGATGTCGAAGTTTGGGTCTTTGTTCAAAACATCTTTTTGAGGAGTTTTGTAGCAAGTGTTGCGAGACATGTTTGAAAAAATGGACAAATCTAATGAATAAATAAACAACAATAAGAAAAAAAACTCAAAATAGAGAAAAACCTTGAACAATTGAATAAGAAAGTGACACAAAGCCAACTTGTGCAAGCTAGAAAAAATGGCGAAAACAACCCCTGGTAAAAAGTCACGAAAAAGACCACTGGTAAAAAGTGGCGAAAACAACCCCTATTAAAAACTTGCGAAAATGACCCCTGGTAAAAACTCGTAGTAAAATCCACACAAATGGCGAAAATGACCCCTGGTAAAAACTCGCAGTAAAATCCACACAGCAAAATCTACACAACATGCAATTTTCGAAAATGAAAAAGGATAAAACAAAACTGAAACAAAATCAACATATTTATTAATTCCGTTGGGTTACATTTGGGCCGTAAGATTAAGACAAATCGATGGCTGAGATCTAATCTGGCGAATGCGGAAGACAAGTTGTGGGGGTTTAATTTTTCGGAAATATATACCACGTTCCCACAATCACTTCCTATGGTGTCAGTTCTCCCTTTGAGGCTCACATGTGTGAGATTTTAGCCTTACAAAATAGAGATCAATTCATGTATGAATGGTCAAAAACAGAAAAATATAAATCATAAGAAGGTTTAGCAGATACTTCGTTTAGTAGATAATTGTGAACAACAATATCTAGCAATTCACCTGTATCCATACTGGTGAACACAAGAAGGATCAGACGACACTTCTGGCAGTCTAGAACTAGTATAAAAATAATAATGGACATAAGAAGGGTCGGTCACCCCTTCATTCATGATGGAGTTGTGCAAATATTCAACCTACGAAGTATAGGCTGTCAATTCATGTATATCCTGAATGGTGAAGACCTCAAAAATACTAATCACAAGAAGGGTTGGCTGACTGTAATATCTCGCTTTCTCCCTTAGGGTTTCTGCAATAGAAGGTACAACTGGGTACCTGCTAATAGCAAGGATCTCATGGCAAGAGCTCTGCAAGTAAAAATTTGTAAGTATGATCATGTTTTCCTATGTATTAAGCAAATTCATAGACTTAGGAGACTGAAGGCTTGACGTAACGAAATGAATAGGGCACGGAATCCATTAGGAGGAGAGGGTGAATAGCTTGATAGCAATGAATTTCGACGACAACAGTCATCCTAATGTCGTGTGCAATTAAAGTGAACTGATATATTCACTAAGAAAACACAAGTTTAAAAGTATGTTAATAGCTAGTCCTAGATAAGGACATCGAGGAAACTCCTAGTCGCCGCAAGACAGTAACAAGTTCCTATCATCTAACTATTAGCAGGAGGCTAATCTATACTAAGTACCATTAAGTAAAAATAATAAATTAACATAAAGAACATTGGTAGCATAGCCTCAACAAAATATGTGATTAAAATTGCTAAGTGGAAAATGATTGATAATTTCCGGATTATAAATTATCTATAAAAGATGAATGACTTATTATTACCAAGGAAACATATTGGTATTTCTAAATAAATATTATTTAAAAGATAAATAAAATAGGTGAGATTAAAAATAAGTATATCAGTTTATCTACCAATGAAGAAAATGTTAATTATAACTATATTAGTTTATCTACCAATGAAGAAAATGTTAATTGGTAGTTGATGCATGGGAAACTCTTAGCTATTTAATAGTATGTTAACTATATAAATTGATAGTTAAAGCCAAGTCACATTTAGTTATGTTCAAGATAATATAATTACCTTAAGTGAACTAATTAAAGATCTTGAGTTGATTTAAAGATAAGTTAAGTCAACTAATTAAAGTTCTTGAGTTAATTTAAAGATAAGTTTAAGTCAACTAATTAAAGATCTTGAGTTAATTTAAAGATAAGTTAGGTGAACTAATTAAGTATCTTGAGTTATTTTAAAGATAAGTTGTTTATGCTAAATTGATTAGATAAGGATAAATAAAGTTAAATATTAGTCACCAGTTAACCAAAGCTTTACTAAGTAAATCTATAAGTTAAAAATAACTAAGGATTAAATAAGTTAAATTCTAAGAAGAACTTAGGGTGATAGTAAAAAACCTAAATACTACTATAAAAAGGACACTATGGTGTTTGGAAAGGGGGTTTTTCCCCTTCTTCTTCTTCATCTTCAAAGACAGGAAGGAAATGGAAGATTAATAAAAATTGAATAAAGGAAATGGAGCATTTACCTGATACCCTAGTGGATTCATGCCCAGCTTGGGGGTGATCTCTCGGCGGGAAAACCTACGCTCGAATGAGATCAATTGGAAGGGAGGAATGTTGTAGTTAGGCTTCAAGTCATCCCATTATAATTGATGAGATAAGTAATTTTTATGTTTGTTCGTGAACATAAATTTATCAAGTATTAGTTTAAATGATTTGGTTTGATTTCTTTTATAGTTATTATAAACGATAAAGTGTATGGTTCTTCTCCTTAAAGTATGTGATGAGTTTTCGAAGCCTTAGTTTTATTTTATTTGTTATTTTATTTTATTAGACAATTTTGTTGTATGTTATTATTCAAGGCATTCTGTTTGTTCATGGGTATTCTTCGTGTATGAGCGGTTATGGCATCGATTTAGCAACAGTGAAATCTATGTGGATTTTACTTGGATTTTACATATAGTTTATAACAGTTTCTTTTTGGATAAAGCCTGATCTATGCATTTTTTATATATACATGTTACTCATTGATTTTTACCTTGGATTTCAATCTCTATAATTATACCGATCTTTCACCCACTAAGTAATTTAGGATTGCATATAGGGATCAATCCCTCGATCAAAATCTCTGTGCATAATTATTTATGAAAGAATCCAAGAACAAGTCGTCTAGATGAAATCTTAGTGGTGACTGTCGTCTTTCCTCTACCTATCATCCTCTTCTTTTAACATTGATTGTCCCTTCTGTGACAGCTCTTCCAAGAGGAAGACTTGTGCTAGAAAGATCTATGTCGAGAAATACCTTCCTAGCTAAGAGGGATATTTGATGTATTTGTAAGTTTGGAATGTATTTCATATATGTATTGTTAAGATTTAATATGCTAAGACAGAAAATAGCAGCATCACATTCCATTTCACAATAATAGCATATACAGGATCACTGAAGAAACAACAAGCATAGCATAAACACAAGAGACACAGATTTATCCTGGGAAACCCTCATGGGGTAGAAAACCCAGCAAAGCTTCCTCAATATAGATGACCAGCAATATACAAAGATGAAAACCAAAGACATGATCTCCTCCTCCACCATAGCAGACCTCTCCTCCATAAGTGCGCTATTCTCAAGTGAGTGAGTGTGTGTGTTAAATGAGGAATACACCTCCTCTATTTATACACTACTATGACTTGTCTTTTACACAAGTCATGTAGGCTCGTATTTAACCATTGGGTTAAATACCCCATTACAACTGACTCGGCCGACCCCTCTAGGGTGGTCTAATAACCCTTTGACCCACATAACACATACAGGGCCGACCCCCACTAGGGAAGTCTAATAACCCAAGTTACCACATTCCGACGGAGGAATAAACATCTCCGGATATACAATAAGATCTTCACGGAGGAATGAAACATCTCCAGAATAATAAAGTACAAATATAATATTCTTTGAAGTTACAATATCTCAACATCGATATTGTATTCCTATAGAGTTGTTATTAATCCTCTATATGGAAGTGTTTGTATTCCTATAGAGATGTTATTATTCCTCTATATGGAAGTGTTTGTATTCCTATAGAGATGTTATTATTCCTCTATACATAAGTGTCGTAATTTATATTGTAAGTGTCGTAACTTATACTTGATGGGTTATTAGACCACCTTGTTGGGGTCGGCCCTGTATAAGTCATGTGGGTTAAAGGGTTATTAGACCACCCTATTGGGGGTCGGCCCTGTCAGCATTATGTTATGTGGTTAAGTTAAGGCCAACCTAGTAAAGGTTATTAGGAAAGTCAAGTCAAGTATAAATAGAGTGCAGGAGACACTCTATTTGATCATTCACTTTCTCACTCATACTCTCATTGGACAGTGGCACACTTGTGGAGGAGGAGAAGCTACTGTTAGGAGGACTATCTTTTGTACTTGGGTTGTATCATTGCTCTATCTATCTCTGAGGAAGTTGTGGGGTTTTTCACCTTTATGGTTTTCCCCAGTGAAACTCTGTGTGTCTATTGTCTCTTGTGTGCTTGCATTATTATGTCCATGTTTGATATGTTGTACATGTTGTTCTCTCAGTTAAGATCCTAGATCAGATTGAAGTAAATTCTGAAAAACTAACATGGTATTAGAGCTAGCCTGAAAGAAGGCATGGTATCGCATTTATGACACTTGTTGCACTTGCGAAGCTAGGGCTTGATATAGCAAAAACCAGTCATCGTAGCACTTTCGCTATAAATACATTTTGGCGAGGTTTCAGGATCTCAATATCTTACAGGTCGAATATAAGATCCCCATATATCTTGTGTCCAAAGGAAAGCCTCTAATTCATTGTACTTTGTGATTTATGATTAGTACAAGTTAAGGTATCTGCCTCTTCCAGATCTCAGTCATAAACAGGTGACCTAGGAAAAAAGGTCACAACTTGGGCTAAGAAGCTCCAAATGAAATTTCATAAAACGTGATAGGTATGAAACGGAATGTACTTTTATAGGTATGTTTTTCAGATGCCAAAATTGAACCAGTGACACATGGAACTCCCTACAAGTTCACTCTCCTCTTTTATCCCATAAACAGGTCACGTTGTGACACTTGGCATAAATCTCTCTCCGAAAATCCTTGTGCGGTCAGACATATGGGGTTGGAAAGATAACAGTTCAAGATACCATAGGAAAAAGTTTCAGACCCTATAGATCTGAAATTTCAGAGTTACACCAGAAACAATGAGGTGCATATTTCTGTCAAAACAGAATTGGATTTTGAGCACCTTCATTCATGGCTCTGGGAATTTAGGGTTTCAGAGAATGTTTGAATTTTTGTATCAGAGACCACGGCTGAATGATCCTCATCAAAATTGAAATTTAGAGACCAAAATAAAAATTTTTGGTTGGGAAGAAGGCGGGGTGTAATCAAACCTTAGTTTGAGACTTTGATCGAAAAAGTGAAAAATAAGGGCTTCTGCAAAAATGGGATTTTTTGAAATCTGTGACGATAGCTGGAAGCTCCTTGGAAAAATCAAAGTTTAGAGATTTGGATCAAACTATTTGGTTGGGTGAAGCTCCGAGAAACTCAAACCCTAATTCAGGGTCCTCCCGAGTGAATCCGGACGATTGAAAAGCAAATGTGAGGGGTGAAACTTTGCAGTTTTCAATTTCTGAGTATACCAGGTTGATTAGATCATCAAGGCACATCTTTCTATCCTTTCAGAAGTTTGAAATTCAAAGTTTGAATTTTTAGGGTTTCCGTGACAAACCCTAATCCACTCCAGATCTAGTTTCTGCAAATCAAGTGGATTGGGTTAATCCTATAAAAGAATGGATTGGTCATCTGCATAAGTGAAGAAGTTCCTATTTCAGAGGTAGATGAGACTAAGGCCTTACATAAGAAGACTACAAGCAATATCGATAGGTATGACTTATCCAGGTATCTTTCGAGATCTGTTCATGATTAAGTTGATGGTATGTTTGTCTTCATTAAGGTTAGTACAATCTTGATTAACTTTAGGCTTGTCGTATCACCTTAATAAAATTATGAATGCAGATATTCATTGATTAGGGTTTTGACACTTATGATTGTACTAATGCATTGTGGTGTTGTATGAGGTTGATATTGTCCGCTAACATGAAATGTATATCAAGAAAGACAAATCATATTCTAGTTCAAGAACATATGACCATGGTGACATGAAGACAAAGATTCATCCATTGTCATGGATCACATAGAAGATCTACTTACGAGGTTTGTATAACTTGGTTCTATAATGGTTAACCTATGAGATATGCAGGTTACTAGGATAAGTCATTGAAGATAACAAGAAGACATTATGCGAGTATGTTAGACATAACTAGCTAGCATGCTAATCCAGGTATGTTTTTCCTATATCAGGTTAGAATCCTACCTTGTGTTAGGATCTCTTATATAAGTATACATGGCATGATTGATAATGTTTATTCATTGAAGTCAGTAATCATGGGTTTAGGCATATTATGCTTCTTACTTTGATTGATGATATGACTAACCAGAAGAGTTCTATGGTCAAATATGAATATGCATGAGTAAGAGAAGTCTTCCCCGAAAGTTTAAATGCTAATGCTTATTATCTGTGTTTGAAATGATCATGACTATACATGTTTAAGATTATTGGGTTTTGATAGTATTAAGATTATAATAATAAATGTATGATTATGTATGAGATCTCGAGGATAACACAATGATGATACTAGTAAGCATGCATAGTGATCGAGAATGGATATAAGTTCAAGGACAGGTAATCCAAGAAGCAAAGATCAAGAGGGAGCACACTCCAGTAGTTCTTGCAAGGAAGCAAATATTTAGAGGGAGTCCACCCTACAACCAAACAAAGATAAGTATTTAAATTGTCATTTCTTGTAGACTTGTTCATTTAAAAAATATTGTTCAATGATGTTCCTAGACTTAGGGTGTGTATTATGCATATTAGAATAATTGCATTAATGAACATTATACTACTAATATGCATGTGATGGGTAAGTGGCCTATGGCACTGTACAACATTCCATTGCTACTTATCTAGAATGAAACCTCTTTGCTGACATGTTGGGAGTTGTGCACACTCTTAACAATGTTCTGGTAGAGATTGGAAGCCATCTAGAAAGTTATTGGACATGGATAAATGTTGTATTGAAGAATTGGCTAAAATAATTGCATGACTGTATGACATATTTCTTTATGTGTAAGAATTTGTTCTGAAAAGTATGAGATGTTTTTAATCATGCAATTTAACTTGTTTTGTAGGAAAGATCGTATACCATCACCTACAAAAGAAGGACTACAACATTTGTTCAGCAACAAAGTTATCTATTGAAGATATTGAAGTTCCCAAGATTTGGGAAGAATGCCACGATCGAGGAGTACCAGTCGATCATGAAGAATGATATTTGGGATACAGTCCCAAGACCTGAAGGGAAGTCTGTTGTGACTTCCAAGTGGATCTATAAGGTCAAGCATACTACAGATGGTAGCATAGAAAAATACAAAGCGAGGATTGTAGCTCGAGGCTTTTCTCAGAAAGAGGGGATAGACTCTGAAGAGACTTTTGCTTGTGTAGCCATATACACTTCCATTAGATCAGTACTTGATCTGGCTGTAGTGATGAAATGGAAGATACACCAGATGGATGTCAAGACAGCTTTCTTGAATGGTGTAGTCAAGGAGGAAGTGTATGTGGTGTAGCCACTTGGTTTTGAGACATATGACAGAGAGTCATATGTGTGCAAGTTGAAGAAATCCTTGTATGGCTCGATGCAAGCTCCTAGGACTTGGTATGGTAGGATAGATAGCTTTGTATCCAGTTTGGAATTTACCAAGAGTAAAGCGGATTCCAACCTTTACTACAAGGTTGAGGAAGGCAATCCTGTGATACTCTGATTGTATGTAGATGACCTATTTGTAACAGGAGATGATAGATTGATTGCCGACACGAAGAGGAAGCTTGCTATCGAGTTCGTGATGAAGGACTTGGGGATGATGCACTATTTTCTAGGCATGAAGGTGTGGAAGAGTGCAGATGGGATATTCCTTGGATAAGGGAAGTATGCAGTAGAGATCCTGAAGAGGTTCGAAATGATGGACTATAAGGCCATGGACACACCTATGGCATCGAACCTAAATCTTCTGTGTGATGCTTCATCTGATCCAGTTGATGTCACGCTGTATCGTCAGATGATTGGGTCCTTGATGTACCTGACGAACACAAGACCATATATTTGCTTTGTGGTGAACACATTGAGCCAGTTCCTGACGGATCCCAGAGGTGTTCACCTAGTTGCTGTAAAGCATATTTTGAAGTACCTGAAGGGTACAATTGACTATGGGCTCAAGTATGATGCAAATCAAAAGTTTAACCTGCAGGGTTATGTTGATTCGGACTGGGCAGGTAGTGCTGCAGATAGGAAGAGCACTTCTGGGTGCTGCTTCAGTATGGGATCAGGTGTGATCTCTTGGTTTAGTAGGAAGCAATCCTGCATAGCACTGAGTATATCCAAAGCAGAGTATGTTGCAGCTTGTTCAGCTAGTTGTCAGGTAGTATGGCTCCGGAAGCTACTGTCTGAATTATTTGATCTCTCGATGGAGGCTACTGGTATCTTTTGTGACAACCAAAGTTATGTGAAGCTTTCTGAGAACCAAGTGTTCCATGACAGGTCGAAACACATAGAGATCAAATATCACTATATCAGGGATATGGTGCAGAGAGGAGCAGTGAAGCTCCTGTATGTTGCGACGGATGAGCAGGTTGCAGATGTGTTGACGAAACCACTAGCCAGAGTGAAGTTTGAGTACTTCAGAGAGAGGCTTGGTGTTCTTTAGGTTGACGACACTTCAAGGAAGAAGCGATGGACACATTTGTTGGAGCCATTCTGAGCATGGTGATAGGAGGATCCTCCCCATGGCTGTGGATTTAAGCGCTGTGTGATGAGCATCAAGATGATGCTCCAGTTACTGCTTTGTATATGCATCAGTTAGATGCTTTGATCAGTTTCATCATGTATTTGTGTATGCATCATGTTGGATGCTTGATATGATTAGGTGGATCATGTATTTGTATATGTATCAGGTGGATACATTGTATGATCTGGTGGATCATGTATTTGTATATTTATCAGGTGGATACATTGTATGATCAAGTGGATCATGTATTTGTATTTGTATATGTAACAAGTGGATACATTGTATGATCAGGTGGATCATGTATTTGTGTATGTATCAGGAGGATACATTGTATGATCAGGTAGATCATGTATGATGATATGTATCAGGTAGATACTTGGTATGCATCAGGTGGATGCATTGTATGATCACGATGATCATGGATGACGAGCTTCAGGATGTTTCTCCAGATGATATGCATCAGGATGATGCAGTGACGATGATCATGATGATCATGTGTGATCAGTATCAAGATGATGCTCTGGATGATATGCATCAGGACAATGCTATGATGATGATTAGGATGATCACGTGTGATGAGTATTAGAACGATGCTCTGGATGATATGCATAAGGACGATGCTATGATGATAATCATGATGATCATGTACATCATGATGATGTATGATGAGTATCAGGTTGATACTTCATGGCTGTGGACAGGTTGTGAAGATAAGCATATAATAGCGCCCTGGGACATTTGCAGATACTATTTTGAGGTTTTTCCTATGGCATATAATAGCACCTTGGGATATTTGGAAAATGCTCTTTTGAGGTTTTCCTTGGGAGGACATATAATAGAGCCCTAGGAGGTTTGCAAATACTCTTTTGAGGTTTTTCCTATGGCATATAATAGCACCTTGGGATATCTGGAAAATGCTCTTTCAAGGTTTTGTCCTATGGCATATAATAGCGCCCTGGAAGATCCGATAGGTTGAGCTGTGTGCTCGTAGTCAGTCCTGGGATTCTCTTTCGAGGTTTTTCCATGAGCACATATAATACATCCTGGAGATCCGGACAGGTTGTGCTAGTCACGTAAAAGGCCTCAGATGCTCTTTAGAGTTCTTGCTAATCAAGACACTCTTTTAAGGTTTTGTGGTGAGGGTCACATGTAATACATCCTGGAGATCTGGATAGGTTGTGCTAGTCACGTAAAAGGCCTCGGATACTCTTTAGAGTTCCTGCTAGTCAAGACACTCTTTTAAGCTTTTGTGACAGTCAACATGTAATAACGCCCTGGGAGATCTTGTTGGTCATGCTTAGGCACATAAAGGATCCTAGGATACTCTTTCGAGGTTTTGTTGACGCACGTAATAAGTCCTGAGGATTTCACAGTATGGCCAGTGATGATGAAGACCTGCAAGTGGTGGGCCTACATCCAGTATGAAAAAAGACTGGCTCTGTAGAACTTCCTATGACGAGTAGATTGGAGATTGATTAAGATAGCAACAACAGTGACGATGACGATGATTCGATGACAATGATCTAGTGACATTGATCCAGAGAAGAAGACTTGTGCTAGAAAGATCTATGTCGAGAAATACCTTCTTAGTTAAGAGGGAGTGTTGATGTATTTGTAAGTTCGGAATGTATTTCATATATGTATATTGTATTCCTATAGAGATGTTATTTTTCCTCTATACAGAAGTGTCGTCATTTATATTGTAAGTGTCGTAACTTATGCTTGATGGGTTATTAGACCACCTTGTTGGGGTCGGCCCTGTATAAGTCATGTGGGTTAAAGGGTTATTAGACCACCCTATTGGGGGTCGGCCCTGTCAGCATTATGTTATGTGGTTAAGTTAAGGCCAACCTAGTAAAGTTTATTAGGCAAGTCAAGTCAAGTATAAATAGAGTGCGGGGGCATTCTATTTGATCATTCACTTTCTCACTCATACTCTCATTAGAGGGTGGCGCACTTGTGGAGGAGGAGAAGCTGCTGCCATGAGGACTATCTCTTGTACTTGGGTTGTATCATTGCTCTATCTATTTCTGAGGAAGTTGTGGGGTTTTTCACCTTTATGGTTTTCCCCAGTGAAACTCTGTGTGTCTATTGTCTCTTGTGTGCTTGCATTATTATGTCCATGTTTGATATGTTGTAGAGATGCTGTACATGTTGCTCTCTCAGTTAAGATCCTAGATCAGATTGAAGTAAATTCTGAAAAATTAATAGTTCCACGCTAGAGTTATCTTATCTCAGACTTTGTTTCTTTTTATATATTAAATTCTCTGTTGGTTAAACGCCTTCTTGGTTTCCGAAATAACAAAGTTCAACTGACCTCTGTCAATTCCTAATTGAATCCCCGTATTGGCTAAAATCACGAACTATCATCATTTGAAACTTCAGTTGAAATGGCATTTAAACTGTCTTTAATTACTTGATGAATTCCCAGAATCGCGGATCATTAGCATTTGAAAACTTCAGTTAAAACGTTATTTAAAATTCTCTCGCTACTTACCTGGTTAATTCCCAAAATCACGGATCATCTGCATTTGAAATTTCCGATTAAAATGTTTATTTGACTTCTGTCTTAAATCTTTAAATTGATTATTTCGTATTGGCTACATGCCTAGGTCGTGGATCCTCATCACTACTCTTAATAAGAATAGATAAAGAGAATTTGCGTATTTATGTTTCCTCAGGATCTTTAAGATCTGTTATGCTGTGGTTACACGCCCAGGTCAAGCGTACATCATAGAACCAGTTTTCAGGTTCTTTAAACGCTGTTATGATGAGGTTATACGCCCAGGTCAGAACGGGCCAATATACCGACATCCTATTAACTAAGTTCTTTATGCTTTGATTGCTATTATAACTGGGTTAATACCGACCCAAACAAAACGCTTCACACAGCCCTAGATTTGTTCTATGGATCTGATTTCTCTGGGCATTTAATGAAACCTGAAACCACTTTGTCATAGAGTTGAAATTTGTCCCCATTCGAAATGTAGATAATCCCACTTATTAAATTCATAGATGAATACTGTAATCATCCATTTTTTTAAAATGATGGACCGGACGGTTGGTTTCCTCTGAAACGACCAGTTTGAGACATAAACTTAGGTTTCAAATAAACACTCACAGATATAAATTTTAGTTAATATATAATTAAAAGAAATTAGATTTGGTTTGATTTTCAATTTACGGTTTTGAATATTGTAGATGCTAATATGATTATTATAGTTATTTCTTAGACGAAAGCAAGTATAAAAGTTATACATAAAGTTTTATGTGTTTATGGGAATTGAAAAGGAAGGGAATCCTTATATTAAGAAAATATATACAAGGGAATGTTATGGTAATTATTATTTTAATTATGTAGATTTTAAATTGTTTTTATATATAATCTGTGTCTATGTATAACTTGGATCGGGTTCTATTATTCGTAGTAGAAATTGAAATCCAGCTTTGTGTCATGAAGAAATATCTTTTGATGTGAAATTATGAAATATGACTGGAGTTAAAATGGATAGAAGTAAAACTCAAGTGTTTTATTGTTAAAAAGTTTGAACTAATATTTTTATAGGATAGTAAGTAAATGTATATACTCTATTTTCAATTAAGAATGTATATTTTATTGTTAAAAAGTTTGAACTAATTATATTTTTATAGGATAGTAAGTAAATATATATACTCTATTTTCAATTAAGAATGTATATTATAAATTATACAAAAACCAACATGACTCAAGGAAACGTCGATTCGGTAAACTCTTATGGTTGCTTTGGATTATGTATAAAATTAACTAATTCCCCTATTAAGAATATAACACATAGTTGGTATATGTGAGAGTTATACTATGTACGTATTGGTTCCACAAATAATGTAATACATTTATGTGTGGAAAGTTTTGAGTAATATGTTATATGTGCATATAATATATCTATAGCTTGGAATAAGTTAAATGAGGTGGGTTTTGAATTTTATGATAAGGTGCATGACTTTTGATTAGCTTATGAATAAAGGTATATTAGATTATAATCCAAGCAAGTAATACAAGGTTAATTTGTTATTAGCTTTATATCATTAAGGGTGTGGTTTATTTTATATAAATGTATATATAAATATATATTGAAAACTATAAATTGGATTAACATATTTACATCATCATTGCTTTAAAAGAAAATATATATAAGCCTTATATATTTGTTAGAGAAGGAGAATTGATGGGACATTCTAATTCATAGTTGAAAATAAAAATTTTGTATGTGGACTATAAACACTGTGTTTAATTTTAGTTATGATTTTCTTTAAAAACTATAAGAGTTATGTTTACTTGTAATTGATAATCAAAGACTTTAAATTATCAACTATGAAGAAATTATAGGGAATGCTAGGTGTTTTAACTAGGAAACCTTGTACATATCGGTTAGACAAAGATCTATTAATTAAAATAGAGGGAGCAAGTCTATTTAGTGATAACATTCCAACCTTTTTGTATTAATTATTAATTCCGAAGAAGTAAGCAGAGTTGCAAGGAAACACTGTATAAAATTCTCAGTACTAAAGTTAAAAGAGAACGTGAAGAAGTTATTCAGTGATTGAAGTTAATTAATGACCAATACGTAAGTTACGACGTTTCAAATACCCTTTAGGAATTTTTTTTTTAGGGTGTGTTTTGAGGGACATTACACTGACCCTTCATTTAAGTTGGAAAAATGGAGAAAATGACCCCTGGTAAAAACTCGCAGTAAAATCCACAAAGCCGGTAAATTAAGGTTGCCATCTAATCAATGCATGTAAATTATGTTTTTAATACCATAACTTTTTTCAAATTATCGGGTGGCCTACATATACTTTCGTCCAATTTTAAGTCTTAGCTCATTTGATCTCATGCAAGAAGAATATACCTTTGGAAGTGGGAATTTTTCCTTCATGCATTGGAACAAGCCTAAACCCCTAGATTTCCCAATATATCAAAGATTCAAAAAGATTATAACTTTGTTGGACTTGGTCCCAGATAGAATGTGCAGTCAAAAAGGTGCTAGAGTCTATTTGATTCTATCTAAATTAACTTCCCCCCCTTGACCTCGACCAAGGGGGCAAGGAGGAAACCGCATCATATAGTACTCAGATCCCCGTGCATTCCATTTTTTATATTATCTATCCTTTCATATCATTCTTGCACCTCTAGCGATAAAGGAATTTCTCTGAGCCGTCCATTTTTCATGATCGATCTAGTACTATTGATCTTCTTCCATGCTTAGCCCCACGGCCTTCCACAGTCTTCAATCTCTAAAATGCTGCCTTCCCCACACCTTAGATCTGCGTAGTTATTATCAACTGTCGATCTGGCCCCTGTCCGCATCCTTACCATCCAAAGGTGTGGCCTTTACCAAGGTTCACGAATTTGGAACATGCGGATACTCCGTGCTGTTGATGTATATGTAACTTCGAAATGTATTTCATATATGTATATTGTACTCCTATAGAGCTGGTATTATTCCTCTATACGGAAGTGTTGTCATTTATATTGTAAGTGTCATAACTTATACATGATGGGTTATTAGACCACCTTATTGGGGGTCGGCCATGTGGGTCAAAGGGTTATTAGACCACCCTATTAGGTGTCGACCCAGTCAGCATTATGTTATGTGGTTAAGTTAAGGCCGACCTAGTAAAGGTTATTAGGTAAGTCAAGTCAAGTATAAATAGAGTGCAGGAGGCACTCTATTTCATCATTCTATTCTATCACACACTCTTTGGAGAGTGGCGCAGTTGTGGAGGAGGAGAAGCTGCTGCTAGGAGATGTCTATCTCTTATGCTTGGGTTGTATCATTGCTCTATCTATATCCGAGGAAGTTATTGGGGTTTTTCACATTTATGGTTTTCCCCAAGTAAACTTTGTGTCTCTTGTGTGCTTGCATTATTGTGTCCATGATTGATATGTTGTAGATATGTTGTAGATATGCTGTACATGTTATTCTCTTAGTTAAGATCCTAGATCAGATTGAAATTTCTGAAAAACTAGCATGGTATCAGAGCTAGCCTGAAAGAAGGCATGGTATGGCATGTATGACACTTGTTGTACTTGCGATGCTAGGGATTGATATAGAAAGAACCATTCATCGTAGCACTTTCTCTATAAATAAAGTTCGGAAAGGTTTCAGTGTCTGAAAATAATAGAGGGTGAAGCTAAGATCCCCATGTACCTTGTGCCCAAAGGAAAACATCTAATTCGTTGTAGTTTGTGTTTTATGATCTGTACAATATAGGGTTTCTGCCTCTTCCAGATCTAAGTCATAAACAGGTGACCTTGGAAAAAAGGTCATAACTTGGGTTAGGAAGCTCCAAATGAAATTTCGTAAAAAGTGACAGGTATTGCACGGACTGTGCTTTCTCAGGTAACTTTTTCAGAAGCCAAAATCTAACCAGTGACACGTGGCACGCCTTACAAGTTTGCACTCCTATTTTATCCCATAAACAGGTCACGTTACGACTCTTGGCATAACTCTCTCTCAGAGAATCCATTTGAGGTTAGACCTGTGGGGTTGGAAGGATGACATGTCAGGCTATCAGAGGAAAATTGTTGAGACCCTGTGGATTGAAAAGTTCGGAGTTACACCAGAAACAATCAAGTACATATCTCTATCAAAACATAATTATTTTTTAGCATCTTTATTCATGGCTTCCAGAATTTAGGGTTTCGGAGAAAGTTGAAATTTTTGTAATCGGAGACTACGACTGAACGCTACTCATCAAAATATAAATTTAGAGACCAAGATCAGAATTTTGGGTTGGGCAGAAGGCCAGGCTTGATCAGACCCTAGTTCAGGACTTTGATCAGAAAAGTGAAAATTAGGGCTTCTGCAAAAATGGGAATTTTTTAAATTTGTTACCACGGTTGGAAGCTACTTAGAAAAATAGAAGCTCAGAGCTTTGGATCAAACCTTTTGATTGGGCAGAAGGGTGGGCTTCATCAAAACCTAGTTTGGGGTCATGTCCAATGAATCCCGAAGCTTCAAAGGCGAATTTGAGGGGTGAAACTTTGTAGTTTTCAAATTCTGAGTATACTAGCTTGATCAGCTCATCAAGGCACATATTGCTATCCTTTCAGAAGTTTGAATTTTTAGGGTTTCTCGACAAACCCTAATCCAGCTCCAGATCCAGTTCCTGCAAATCAAGTGGATTTGGTTAATCCTAGAAAAGAATGGATTGGTCACCTGCATAAGTGAAGAAGTTCGTGTTTTAGAGGGAGATGAAGCTAAGGCCTTTCATAAGAAGATTACAAGCAATCTCGACAGGTATGACTTATCCAAGTATGTTTCAAGATTTGTTCATGGTATGTTTGTCTTCATATTATTAAAGTTAGTACAATATTGATTAAATTTAGACTTGTCGTATCACCTTAATAAAATTATGAATGCATGATAGAAGATATTCATTGATTAGGGTGTTGATACTTATGATTGTACTAATACTTTATGGTGTTGTATGAGGTTTATGTTGTCCGCTAACATGAAAGGTACACCAAGAAAGACAAATCATGTTCTAGTTCAAGAACATATGATCATGGTGACATGAAGACAAACATTCATCCATTGTCATGGATCACTTAGAAGATCTATTTACAAGGTATGTATAACTTGGTCCTATAATGGTTAACTTATGAGATATGCAGGTTACTAGCAAAATTCATTGAAGTGAACAAGAAGACATCATGTGGGTATGATAGACATAACTAGCTAACATACTAATCCAGGTATGTTTTTCCTATATCAAGTTAGAATATTACTTTGTGTCAGGATCCCTTATATAAGTATACTTGGTATGATTGGTTATGTTTATTCATAAAGTTAGAAATGTAAGTAATCAAGGGTTTATGCAGTTTATGTCTCTTATCTTGATTAATGATTTAACTAACCAGAAGAGTCCTATGATCAAATAAGAATATGCATGAGTAAAAGAAGACTTCCTTTAAACCTTGAATACCAATGTTTATTATATGTGTTTGAAATGATCATGTCTATACATGTTTAAGATTATTGTGTTTTGATAGTATTAAGATTATACTAATGAATGTGTGATTATGTATGAGACCTCGAGGATAACACAATGATGATACTAATAAGCATGCATAGTGATGGATATAAGCTCAAGGACAGGTAATCAAGGAAGAAAAGATCAAGAGGGAACACACTCTAGTTGTTCCTACAAGGGAGCAAAGATCAAGAGGGAACACACTCCAGTTGTTCCTGCAAGGGATCACACTCCAGTTGTTTCCTGCAAGGAAGCAAAGATCAAGAAGGAGCACACTTCAGTAGTTTCTACAAGGATGTAGATATTCAGAGGGAGTTGACCACTTATCACAATCCACATCAGAATGGAGTTGCAGAAAAGAAGCAAAGACTGAGAGGGAGTCAACTCAACAAAAAAACAAAGATAAGTATTTGAATTATCATTCCTTGCATATTTTATTTTAAATAATATTGTTCAATAATGTATATACTCATGTTCCTAGAATTAGGTTGTGTATTATGCATATTAGAATAGTTGCATTGATGAACAATATACTACTAATATACATGGGTAAGTGGCCTATGGCACTGTACAACATTCCATTACTACTTATCTAGAATGAAACCTATTTGTTGACATGTTGGGAGTTGTGCACACTCTTAAGAATGTTATGGTAGAGATTGGAAGGCATCTAGAAAATTACAGGATATGGATAAATGTTGTATTGAAGCAATGGCTAAGATAATTGCATGACTGCATGACATATTTCTTTATGTGTAAGAATTTGTTCTGAAAACTATGAGATGTTTTCTAATCATGCAATTTAACTTGTTGTGTAGGAAAGATCGTATACCATCACCTACAAAAGAAGGACTACAACATTTGTCCAACAACAAAGTTATCTATTGAAAATATTGAAGATATTGAAGTTCCCAGGATCTGGGAAGAATTCCATGATCGAGGAGTGCCAGTCGATCATGAAGATGTTTGGGATGTAGTCCCAAGACCTGAAGGGGAGTCTGTAGTGACTTCCAAGAGGATCTACAAGATCAAGCATGCTGCAGGTGGTAGCATAGAGACTTTTGCTCATGTAGCCAGATACACTTCCATTAGATCCATACTTGCTCTGGATGCAGTGATGAAATGAAAAGATACACAAGATGGATTTCAAGACATCTTTCTTGAATGGTGTAATTGAAGAAGAAGTGTATGTGGAGGAGCCACCTGGTTCTGAGACACATGACAGGGAGTCATATATGTGCAAAACTTGGTATGGTAGGATAAACAGCTTTCTATCCAGTTTAGGCTTTACCAAGAGTAAAGCGGATTTCAACCTTTACTACAAGGTTGAGGAAGGAAATCCAGTGATACTACTTTTGTATATGGATGGCCTGTTTATTACAGGTGAAGATAGATTGATTGCTGACATGCAGTGGAAGCTTGCTTCCGAGTTTGAGATGAAGAACTTGGAGATGATGCACTATTCTCTAGGCATGGAGGTGTGGCAGAGTATAGATGAAATCTTCCTTGGACAAGGGAAGTATGCAGTGGAGATCCTGATGAGGTTCGGGATGATGGACTGCAAGGCCATGGCCACACCTATGGCATCGAACCTGAAGCTTCTGTGTGATGCTTCATCTGATCTAGTTGATCTTACTTTGTATCGTCAGATGATTGGGTCCTTGATGTACCCGACAAACACGAGGCCAGACATTTGCTTTGTGGTGAACACATTGAGCCAGTTCCTGACGGATCGCAGAAGTGTTCACCTGGTTGCTGTAAAGCATATTCTAAGGTACCTAAAGGTTACAGTTGGTTATGGGCTCAAGTATGATGCGAATCAAAAGTTTAACCTGTAGGGTTATGTTGATTTAGATTGGGCAGGCAGTGCTGCAGATAGGAAGAGCACTTCAGGGTGCTGCTTTAGTATGCGATCAAGCGTGATCTCTTGGTTTAGCAGGAAGCAATCTTGTGTAGCACTGAGTACAACCGAGGCAGAGTATGTTGTAGCCTGTTTGGCTAGTTGTGAGGTAGTATGGCTGAGGAAGCTGCTGTATGAGTTATTTGATCTACTATTGGAGGCTACTGGTATATTTTTTGACAACCAGAGTTGTGTGAAGCTGTCTGAGAACCCGGTGTTCCACGATATGTTGAAACACATAGAGATCAAATATCAATATATCAGGGATATGGTGCATAGGGGAGCAGTGAAGCTCCTGTATGTTGCGATAGATGAGCACATTACAAATGTGTTGACGAAGCTACTAACCAGAGTGAAGTTCGAGTACTTCATAGAGAGGCTTAGTGTTCTTCGGATCAACGACACTTCGAGGAAGAAGTGGTGGAGACATCTTCTATAGCGATTCCTAGCATGGTGGAAGGGGGATCCTTCACATGGTTGTGGATGTAAGCGTTGGATGATGAGCATCAGGATGACGTTCTAGTTTATGCTCGATATGAGCAGTTGGATCATTTATGGATGTACGCATCATGTTGGATGCTGGATACGATCAGCTGGATCATTTATGTATGTACGCATCATGTTGGATGCGGGATATGATCAGTTGGATCACTTATGTATGTACGCATTATGTTGGATGCTGGATATGATCAATTGGATCATTTATGTATGTAGACATCATGTTGGATGTTGGATATGATTAGTTGGATCATTTATGTATGTACGAATCATGTTGGATGCTAGATATGATCAGTTGGATCATTGATGTATGTATGCATCATGTTGGATGCTTGGCCCATGTATCTATATATGTATCAGGTGGATACGTTGTATGATCAGGTAGATCATTTATGTTGATATGTATCAGGTAGATACATTGTGTGGATCATGTATCTATGTATGTATCAGATGGATACACTGTCTATGGTGATATGTATCAGGTAGATACTTGGTATGCATCAGGTAGATGCATTGGATGATCGTGGATGATGAGCTTCTCCAAACGACATGAATCAGGATGATGCAGTGATGATGATCAGGATGACCATGTGTACATCAGGATGATGTATGGAGAGTATCAGGTTGATACTTTGTGGCCATGGATAGGTTGTGGAGATGAGCATGTAAGTAGAACTCAGAGATCTGGACAGGATTGAAAAGGCCTCAAATGCTCATTCGAGACATTGCTCTGGGAGGACATGTAAGTAGACCTAGGAGATCTGGACAGGATGAAAAAGGCCTCAGATGCTCTTTCGAGGAATTGTCCTATGGCATGTAAGTGGACCTAGGAGATCTTGACAGGATGAAAAAGGCCTTAGATGCTCTTTCGAGGCATTGCCATGACCACATGTAATATGCTCCTAGGAGATCTGGACAGGATGAAAAAGGCCTCAAATGCTTCAGCCAGGTTTTGTGGTGGACCACATGTAATGTGCTCCTGGGGGATCCGACAGGTAGAGCTATGTGCTCGTAGCATCCTGGGATGCTTCAGCCAGGTTTTGTGATGGGTCACATGTAATGTGCTCCTGGGAGATCTGACAGGTAGAGCTTTGTGCTCGTAACATCCTGGGATGCTACCGCCAGGTTTTGTGACGCATGTAATAAGTCCTGAGGATTCCACAGTATGGCCAATGATGATGAAGAATTGTAGGTGGTGGGCCTACATCCAGTATGAAAAATGACTGGCTCTGTAGAACTTCCTATGACGAGTAGATTCAGAGATTGATTGAGATAGCAGCAGCAGTGACGATGATAATGACTCAATGACGATTATCTAGTGACAATGATCCAGAGAAGAAGACTTGTGATAAAAGACCTATGTCGAGAAATACCTTCCTAGTTAAGAGGGAGGGTTGATGTATATGTAACTTCAGAATGTATTTAATATATGTATATTGTACTCCTATAGAGATGGTATTATTCCTCTATACGGAAGTGTCGTCATTTATATTGTAAGTGTCGTAACTTATACTTGATGGGTTATTAGACCACCCTATTGGGTGTCGGCCCATTCAACATTATGTTACGTGGTTAAGTTAAGGCCGACCTAGTAAAGGTTATTAGGCAAGTCAAGTCAACTATAAATAGAGTGCGGGAGGCACTCTATTTCATCATTCTATTCTCTCACACACTCTTTGGAGAGTGGCACACTTGTGGAGGAGGAGAAGCTGCTGCTAGGATATGTCTATCTCTTATGCTTGGGTTGTATCATTTCTCTATCTATCTCTGAGGAAGTTATTGGGGTTTTTCACGTTTATGGTGTTCCCCAAGTAAACTCTGTGTCTCTTGTGTGCTTGCATTATTGTGTCCATGATTGATATGCTCTAGATATGCTGTAGATATGTTGTACATGCCATTCTCTCAATTAATATCCTAGATCAGATTGAAATTTTTAAAAAACTAACATGTGCATGTTCAATCTGCGAACTAAACCTCCACCACTGATTCCTTTCCCCGCTAGATTTGCACCATTGAAACATGCGGTCCCTACCAAAACTTCACAAATCTGAAAAGTCCATTTCCCTGCGCATCTCAAATCACCGAAGTACCTATCATCCGTAGATCTATCTTTTCGCTCATTGATCTAATTTCCAACTTGCTCGCGGGATAGAAACACTCTGCCCACGCTTAAACCATCATATCTTACTTTTGCGAATAGCGCTTGTGGCCGTCGATCTCTATCAAGATTCTGTAACCGTCGATCTCTGCCAAGCTTCTATAACCGTCGATCTCCATCAAGCTTCTGGCAGTCTATAACTAGTATGAAAATAATAGTGGACAGAAGAAGGGTCGGCTGCCCCTTCATTTACGAGAGAATTGTGCAAATATTCAACCTATGAAGTATAGGCTATCAATTCATGTATATCCTTAATGGAGAAGACTGCAAAAACACTAAGCACAAGAAGGGTTGGCTGACCCTTCATTTAAGCTGGAAAATATGGTGAAAACAACCCCTGATAAAAACTCGCATTAAAATCCACAGAGCAGGTAATTTTCGAAGATGAAAAATAATAAAAGGAAACAAAAACAAAATCAACATATTTATTAATTTCGTTCGGTAAAATCTTGGCCGTAAGATTAAGACAAATCGACGGATGAGATCTAATGTGTGGAATGCGGAAGACGAGTTGTGGGGGTTTATTTTTTTGGAAATATATACAAAGTCCCTGCAATCCGCAATTGCGGGTTGCAGGACTACAACTCAAAAGAAAAACAAACCTAAGTTTCCGCAATCCGCAATTGCGGGTTGCGGAAATGCATGTCGCAAATCCATTATTCAAACACTTCCCATAATCCACAATCATGTATAACTAGATAGCCACTTCAACAAGCTATAGCATTATATGATGGTGCGTGCATTTTTCTCAAATCATGAATTATGGTGGGCATTCTCTTAGAGCAGTTTTGACTACTTTTTCCATACTTTGTTAATTTCCAAAGTTTCACAAACTTGTCATACTTTTCCAAAATGATGTCAGATAGCACCAGAACACCATCATGTGTCTTTCGAGCCTCATCACACATTCCATGTCATCATAAATACCATGTCATCATACATGCCATGTCATCACTTCCTATCACGTGAGATGTTGGCCTGCCAAAATAGAAATCAATTCATGTATAACTAGAATCATCAAGACTTGAAAAATATAAATCAAAAGAAGGGTCGGCCAACCCTTCATTTAGTAGATAATTATGAACACCAATATCCATCAATTCACATGTATCTAGACTGGTGAACACAAGAAGGATCAGACGACCCTTGTGGAAGTCTAGAACTAGTATGAAAATAATATTGGGCAGAAGAAGGGTCGGATGCGCCTTCATTTATGAGAGAATTGTGCAAATATTCAACCTATGAAGTATAGGCTGTCAATTCATGTATACAATGAATGGTGATGACTGCAAAACTACTAAGCACAAGAAGGGTCGATCGACCCTTCATTTAAAAGAGAAATTCTCCAGAATATGGTAGGGATCAGGACATTGCCTATGTTATAACATGTAAACAATATTTATCCCGAATTTCGATTGCCAACAAGATGGATCGGCCGCCCCTTCTCTTAGTAGATAATTGTGAACACCAATAAATGACAATTCACTTGTATCCACAATGGTGAACACAAGAAGGATCGAACCACCCTTCCTGCAGTGTAGAACTATTATGAAAATAATATTGGACAGAAGAAGGATTGGTCGCCCCTTCATTCATTTATCTCCAGCCTCATTCAAAAATGGGGTGTTGGTTAATGACATTCAACATCAAACGAAAGCAAACCAAAGTTTCTGCAATCCACATTGTGGGTTGCGGAAATGCATGTCACAAATTCATTATTGAAATAGTTCCCGCAATCCGCATTGCGGGTTGCGGAAATGAAGAACGCAAACATTTACAATACTCTTCCCACAATCTGCAATTGCGGGTTGCGGGTTTCGAGCATAAAAATCCCCGATTATTGGAAAAAATTTACAACCGAAAACTAGAATGATCAATCATGGAAAAATACTGAGGCTAAGCCGTCATTTCATGTATAACCAGAATGGTCAATAATGGAAAAATCCTAAGCACAAGAAGGTTCGGCCGACCATTCATTTAGTAGATAATTGAGAACACCGATATCCATCAATTCACCTGTATCAAGAATGGTGAGCATAAGAAGGATTGGATGACCCTTCCTGCAGTCTAGAACTAGTATGGAAATAATACTGGGCAAATCGCATGAATGGGGGAGACCATTGAAGGAGAGAACTAGAAACACTCTGTACTTGGAGACTTGTAATGTTTTACAATATTTAAAGAATTTCAGTTAGTTTCTATTTTACTTTCTTTTGTTATATGAATCAAATTTCCTTGCTTCATTTTGGTTTTTCAAACATACATCTACTAACATTGTTTTGTATTGTTAAATCATAAAACATATAAATCTATGTGCTTGATTAATCATTCATATGATTTATATACAGGTTATTTACCAATCTATTTCTTTCCTTGATTCATGTTGTTTCACATTTTGCAATCACGGTGCAGTATTATCATCATAATTTAATTTGTTAATTAGCTCATCATTGACAGGACAATCACATTATTTTTAATCCTTTGAATAAACACAAGAATCTTTACTCTTGAAAATATGCATCAACTCTGTTCGGAAATATTATTTCAGAATTGAAGGGCTCAATACAAAATGAGTATAATATTTTCATGATTTCCAACCCTTACTACATTGCCGAAAAAAACATATAATCCTTTGAATAAAATAACACCGGAATCTTTAGTCTTGAAAATATGCATCAACTCTGCTCGGCCATCTTTATTCAAAATTGAAGGGCTCAATACAAAATGAATATCTATTCACAGGTTATAACACTTACTACATTGCCAAAAATTGTCTTTTATACATTGTAAAACCTCTCAAGGTAAAACCCTAATTGCTTCATAACTAAAAATAGAAAATTATAAACTAACGATTACATTCCATTTCGGTCAAAATTTATACAATTTCCAAAATTTCTCAGAATATAACATCTGATGTCTTTCTATTGGCTGTAGGTGCTGACAGAGCTTCTTTCTCGAATAGTATTCTTCAAGTGTTCAAGGTGTACTTCATTTTCCCATATCTCTCCACTGTCTTCCATTGCTCTGTAGAAGGTACCTCATAACTAGTCATCTCCTCGACCAGAACTTTCATCTCTATATGCTCTGCAATGGATGTTGGAGGAATCTTTTCAGCTATCATGGCCAACTGGTTTAGAATTTCAAAGTCAAGGGAGAGTTTCTTCAGTAGAATTTTCCCTATTAGAACATGAGTCAAACCTTGAAATTGATCATGGTTCCTCCCGATGTTATAAAGTAAATTCTTATAATTGTCCTGGGAAATTAATTCATTATTTTCATCCCAAAAAGAAGGCAGTCCCTTTTGTATTACCTTTTCAAATCCCGTTTTGAATGCTTCAACCTGTTCCTTCATCTATTCTACACTAGCCTGAACATTCTCAATGTGAGAATGTTTTCCAAGGACTCTCCTAGCCCAAGTTATGACTATTACCCTATTTTCAATAGCCATTGATTTCAGATCACCTTCTGTCAAAGTATTTAAGAAACTTATGGTACCCTGGGCTGTATCTTTTGGTATCTTATCTAAAACTTCTCTCATTGCTTTACAACTTTGTAAGCTATCATTTGCTATGGCTTCCTTTGTTTTCATAAAATCTAAATAAGGCCTCAATTTTGTAGCCTCATCGATGACTGAATCCCAAACCAAATGCTTTGCACCTTGTAATGCTAGTTGTCCTGTCAATTGGCCTATCATCCTTTAGTTTCTACCTACCAAATCTTTATTGTTTTTTGTCAACTCTTTTATTTCATTTTCCTTTTTCTGATTTTCCTCTTCTAGTCTTTGTTTTTCTTCTTTTAGTTCTATGATCTCCACCTCTTTCAAGCTAACTTGGGACATAGCTTGAACTATATCATCTGTGCTTGCTTCTTTGTTGCCTTGATCTATTCCTTGCTTCTCTTGTGTTGTATTTGCCAATTTGGCCTTTAGATATTCAATTTTAGTCTTAAGACTAGATCTATCTTTCTCCCAACTTTCCTCTTTTTCCTCAAACTTGAGCAATTTAGCAAGACAGTCATCCAAATCTCGAGATAAAGTTTCTTTTTCTTGTTCTAACACAGTTAATTTAGAGGCTTGAATTATCCGAGTTGTTGGAATTCTAACCTTCAGTTGAAGTAATTGGATATTCTTTTCTTTCTCAGCTAAAAGCTTTTTAATTGCCTCCCCTCTATTTGGTTCATGATTTCTCTTCACCAAGTCATCTTGTAATATTTTTATTTGTAGCGAATGAGCTTTGTTCTTTGTTTTCTCTTGCCTCAATTGGATTTACAGCCTGTTCACTATTTTCTATAGTTTTTCCACTGTTAAAGTAGCTTTCATCATATCAACATAAATCACCTCTCCAGTCTGTCTATGTAGGTGAATTTTATCAGGAACTGTTATCTTCTGCAAATTCAATTTCATTTCCATGACCTTATCATCAGACGATATGGACAGTTTCAAAGTATTTTTTTCTGGATCTCTGCTAGTCATGAGAGTAATTTTTGAATCAACAACATTCCTTACTTCTAGAAACAACTTATGCATTTCTTTTGCTATTGTTTTCCTGTCTTTGCCATATTTTACACATATTTAATCTCTTGAATGAAATTTGCTAGAATCACCTGCAGTTATTGCCTCATCAAATTCATATTCCTGTACTTGAATTCCTGTCCCTTGGTATATTTCTTTCTTCATTCCCTTTTCTTTGTCAGATATAGCTACTTCATCTTGCTAGCTTGATTTTAATATTTTTCCTTCTCTTTCATCCTCCACCTGCATATCAGTACTTTCATAAAAACTTCTTTTACTTGTTGCTTCAACCTTTCCTAGGGTAGATACCATCTCATGTACCAACTCAGCTGAAACTTTATCCAAGGTAGAAGGATTAGCGTGTGAACTTCCCGAAACTTCTGTGTATGATTCATATTGTAGTAAATTTTCCATCTTCGCCAATCCTTCAACATCTTGGTGATCAAAGGATTTATTTTTGTTATCTTGCCTTCTGTCAGAAATAACATGACAAGGATCATAACTAATAGCTATCGCTTTCCTAAAAATCAGTGCTTCTAAATGTTTTTGTACAAAATAGAGAGCATTCTTGTTCTTGATGATAAAAGGACAAATTTTTAAATGGAACTTTATATTTGTAGCTTTCTTTAAATGTAGAAAATGGTCATTTTCTACTATCAATTTTTGTCTGATAAAATCCAAAGCAAAAACTCTCGTAGTCAAAAAGGCTGGTAGAATATAGGGCTCCCTAACAAATCCATAAAGTTTGATTAATGTATCTTGTCTCCCTAAAAACCAGTACCCAATTGCATTTTTATGGCTTAATTGCATCAGAGTCTTCATCTCTGATAATACTCTAGGAAAATTTTCTCCAAACATGGATCTATATAATTCTGATAAAATAAAATTCATAAAATTAAACATATTGTCTTCCATTGTTTCTGAAAACACAGAATGTGGGAAATGTAAATCTTTTCGACTGCTAAACAGGAGCATTTTCATTAGGTGTGTCTGGAATCTGAATTGTCTCAAAGTGTGGAGATTCAGTAACTAAGAGTGGATGTTCCAAGCCAAGAATTCATCAAATTTAAGGTAGGGTAATTGACTATAATCCATTTCTAGTTTAGGAACACTTAATATAAAAAGAAAACTTAACTGGACCTCTTTGGACGTGGAATCATCATGAAACCCTAAAAACTGTGAAATGAGTGACAAAACTAACTGTGAATTTTCATCAAAGAAATTAGTGTCAAGTGGATAGGGGGTGTTATCAATGGAAAGGCCAGGCTTCAGACAACTTGTCATGAAGGTTTGTTTGGTCTCAGGAGATGACTCTCTGTACTGGATAACTAGGGCTTCTTCAGCAAAATATTCCTAGTGGTGGTAGGAAAACAGGGGTACTGCTAGAGATTTCCTAACAGTAGACGCATTTACACGACAAAGAATTTTCTTTTGTGATGAATGCATAATGACTCTTCAACTCTAAGAATAATTTACTACACAACATGAAACGAATTCCAAAAACCCTGAAGGTTGTTCAGGACATAAATGGATAAAATGAGACTTATAAACATTGTGCACATCCAAATTTTGTCTATATAAACCCTCCAACTTGCTTTTGATTTATGAAATTGAGAATTTAACCATTATGGGGTCACGAATGTCACTATCTTTGTCCACTAGGGTTTCTCCTATCCTCATAGTTTCAACGTTCTGACAAATGGTTTCACTGCTTCCTTCCATTATGTAAACAATTCTTGTTACTTTCATGAGTTAAGAGGACCTACCTAGCATAGACAAGATGAATAAACTATGTTGTGTCTCTTTCGAGTAGCAAAGACATGTTCCAATCCTCCGTCTTTCACAACACAAAAGTCAATTTTTGATGTGCCCTTCTCTTTTATACACCACCGAATGTGGTTTCGCAACATGTGATGGTGGTTTTCCTTAACGCTTTCTTTGATTGCAGAATGATGTGGAGATGACACGCATACAACGATATGGTATTTCGAAACCGCTCAGACCTCCATTACGTCGGGCATGTTGCCAGTGCGGAAAGATTATGGACCGTCAATCTAACCACCCGTTATTGAATAGCCGTTGATATAACCGCCCTTTTATCATTCTCCCATGAGGTATGGCAGGCATTTTCCCAAGGCCACCTGAACCAATTTTCCAACACTTGGTCATTTCCAAGATTTTATCCAACACTTGGTCATTTCCAAGATTTTCTCCAACACTTGGTTGATCATGAAACCCTATTTTGGCAGACTTATAACTTTCTCCTCATAAATGATTAAGTCAAAATGAGACCATGAATATATAGCCACTTCAACAAGCTAGTATAGCATGATATGATGGTGCATGCATTTTTCTCAAACCATGAATTATGCTGGGCATTCTCTCAGAGCAGTTTTTTCTACTTTTTCCATACTTTGTCAATCTCCAAAGTTTCACAAACTTGTCATACTTTTCCAGAATG
Source organism: Larix kaempferi (assembly GCA_027924585.1). Classification (NCBI taxonomy): domain Eukaryota; kingdom Viridiplantae; phylum Streptophyta; class Pinopsida; order Pinales; family Pinaceae; genus Larix; species Larix kaempferi. Next base: position 2,193,992 of record BSBM01000447.1, on the reverse strand, counting down.
ATGTTATATTGAGACACTAACTTAATGATAGCACTAGAACACCATCATGTGTCTTTCCAACCTCATCACACATTCCATGTCATCATACATGCCATGTCATCACTTCCTATGGTGTCAGTTCTCTCTTTGAGGCTCACACATGTGAGATTTTGGCCTGCCAAAATAGAGATCAATTCATGTATAACCAGAATGGTCAATACTGGAAAACTACAAATCACAGGAAGGGTTGGTCGACCCTTCGTTTAGTAGATAATTGTGGAGATGAATATCGATCAATTCACCTGTATCCATACTGGTGAACACAAGAAGGATCGGACGACCCTTCTTGCAATCTAGAACTAGTATGAAAATAATATTAGTCAGAAGAAGGGTCAACCGCCCCTTCATTTATGAGGGAATTGTGCAAATATTCAACCTATGAAGTATAGGCTATCAATACATGTATATCCTGAATGATTAAGACTGCAAACATACTAACCACAAAAAGGGTCGGCCGACCCTTCATTTAAAAGAGAAATGAAAAAATATTTAATCTACGAAGGTTGGGACGACAATTCCCCACTACTAACTTCCACAGTATATGGTAGGGATCAGGACATTGCATAAGATATAACATCTAAAAATATTTATCCCGACTTCCGACTGCTCATAAGAAGGATCAGCCACCCCTCCTTTTAGTAGATAATTGAGAACACCAATATCCGACAATTCACCTATATCCAGAATGGTGAAAACATGAAGGATTGAACCACCCTTCTTGCAGTCTAGAACTATTATGAAAATAATAGTGGGCAGAAGAAGGATCGGTCGACCCTTCATTCATTTATCTCGAGCCTCATTCAAAATGGGGTGTTGCTTAAAGAAATTCAACTTGAAATGACAGTCATAATTATCATATTGGAACACACCAAAAACCAATTTCAAAAGTGGCAATATCAAAAGAAAAAGTATGGTTTTGGAATGTGGATTTGGCACTTTTGGAAATGGATTTGGCTCTTTAGGAACTGGTTTTGTCACTTTTGGAACCTTGATTTGGCACTTTCGGAATCAGTTTTGGCAGTTTTGGGATCGGTTTTGGCACTTTCGGAACTGGTTTTGGCACTTTTGGAACCTTGATTTGTCACTTTCGGAACTGGTTTTGGCACTTTTTCGAACTGGTTTTGGCACTTTTAGAACCGGATTTGTCACTTTTCGAACCAGTTTTGGCACTTTTGGAACTCGGATTTGGCACTTTTGGAACCAGATTTGGCTTGATTCTGGGGTTTAGAAAGACTATTTTTTACCTATCTTCAAAGTGACTTGGACTAGAATACGTCCAGGTTTAATGAAATTGGCGGTAAAGGACTGACAACTAATGAAACTGAAACATATAATTAATCAACACTTTCCAACTACATAAAATAGATACAAATATCTATGATACAAGACACTGAAGTAAAAGCTAAAAAAGCATCAACGATGGATACCAAAGAACCTACAACAAAAAATGAATAGACTCCTTGAAGGAAAGACAACCTTGACAGAATTATTCAATGTAAAGGACTCCATCTTGAGTATCCTTCTTCAGTACCAAGAGTAGTCTTGGAAAGACCATTGGCAACATTGTTGTGTTCTCTAAAGATATGATAGACTGTCAAATTTGCAAAAGAATACATCATCTTATTAAGCCTTGGGCACCAAGCATCAAGAGAGAGAACATAAAGATGGAATAGTTTATTGGCCCACTTGATGATAACCAGTTTATTCGATAAAGTTATTTTTGTATTTCAAAAATATGTTTGACATTAAATTAAATTAAATTTATTTATTTTTCATCTGTAATTGTTTGTTATATATATATATATTCTCTATAATTTAATTGAATTAATAATTCAATAAATTAAAAAAATTCAACTAATGATCAGTATCATACAAATTTAAATTATGTTTTATTATATAAATGAAATAATAATTTATTTTAATAAAAAATACATAATCATTATTAATTATTTAATTTCACAATAAATGCAATGTATGCACTATATTAATTTTAGGGATTACATCATTCTTGTCAACATCTCACATTCCAATATATATTGTGATGCTATCAAATTTTTCATAAAGAAAAATAAATCTATAACTTTTTATTCATAGGAGAATCAAAGTTATAATATCCATTACATAGGAGATCAATAGAAATCATCAAGATTCCATCATAAAATCATTCCATTTGTTTGGAGCATCAAAAGAAGAAACTTACCTTTGTCCAAAAATGTATAAACTTAGATCACTCCTATCCTCTAGAAGACAACTCAAAAAGAAACATGACAGCAAACTGAAAAATAGTAACTATGTTGGATGATAATTACACAAGGATACGAACATCAGTGGATAATTTGGTATGCCATCATTGTGCCTTCATCCATATTGAAGTCATGAATCTATTCATAAAATAAGATGCCTTCAAGTGCACCCACTTCCCTTTTTTATAAGAATTTTTCCATAGTATTGAACTCCCTGGAAATATGGGTAAAGGACCATAAAGAAAAAGTAATGTGTAGTTGATTTATCCTCTTACACTATTGTTCCAGAATTGATACCTCGAGAGATCCATCACCTTTGTCCCAATCCACTATTGCTTTAGAGTCACCATACACTAGTAGAGTAGAAATGCCTTCGTAAGATGGAAAAAGTAGAAGTCCCAAGAGAGCCAATAATGTTAAATTTTGAGCATTAATTCACAATACTCTAGGATCTTCACTAAGAGAATAACATATACAGTATATCAATGCATGACAATCACAATAAGCATGACAAGCATCACAAGAATCAAAAGCATGAGAGACAAGAGACATAGAGTTTCCGTGGGGAAAACCCTAAGGTGAAAAACCCCACAACTTCCTCAGAGATAGAGAGAGCAATGGCTCAACCAAAGTACAACCAAAATACACCAAGATAGTCTCCTAGTAGCAGATGATCCTCCTCATCACTAGTGCGCCACTTTCTGAGTGAGAGAGATATAACTTTCTGAATGATCTAAATAGAGATCACCTGATCTGGTGATCTCTATTTATACTAACCTGTTTTCCCAGTGACCTTATGCGGCCGACTTGTCTAGCTAGGTACATCCACATTATAATATATATATTTCAGGGCCGACCCCACACATGGTGGTCTAATAACCCATCGGCAAGTACACACACTTGCGACACTTGTCAATCCACATGATGACACTTCCTTATAGAGGAATAACACATCTCTAATAAGGGTACAATAAATATATATGAAATACATAGATGAAATACATTCTGAAGTTACATATACATCAACACTCCCTCTTAAATAGGAAGGTATTTCTCGACATAGATCTACTAGACAAGTCTTCTTCTCGGGATAATCGTCATTGATGCATCGTCATCATCATCGTCATTGCTGCTGCTATCTCAACCAATCTATGACTCTACTCATCATAGGAAGTTCTACAGAGCCAGTCCTTTTTCATACTGGATGTAGGCCCACCACCTGCAGGTCTTCCTCATCACTGGCCATACTGTGGAATCCTCAAGACTTATTACGTGCGTCACAAAACCTCGAAAGAGCATCCCAGGCTGTTGCGAGCACACGGCTCTACCTATAGGATCTCCCAGGGGCATATTATATGTGACCTCACCACAAAACCTCGCAAGAGCATCCCAGGCTATTACGAGCACACAACTCTACCTATAGGATCTCCCAGGGACAGATTATATGTGGTGATGGAAAAACCTCGCAAGAGCATCCGAGGAATTATTATGGGCACACATCCCAACCTATCAGATCTCCCAGGGACATATTATATGCCATAGGACAAGACCTCGAAAGAGCATCTGCCAAATATCCTAGGGCTAGATTATATGCCATAGGAAAAACCTCGAAAGACTATCTGCATGTCTCCCAGGGCAAAACTATATGTCCTCCTAGAGCAAAACCTCGAAAGAGCATTTGCCAGATATCCCAGGGCCAAATTATATGCCATAGGAAAAACCCCGAAAGACTATCAGCAAATCTCCCAGGGCCAAATTATATGCTCATCTGCACAACCTGATCCACGGCCATAGAGTATCAACCTGATACTCACCATACATCATCCTGATGTACACATGATCATCCTGATCATCATCACTACAACATCCTGCTGCATGTCATCTGGAGCAACATCCTGAAGCTTGTCATCCATGATCATCCTGATCATACAATGCATCTAACTGATGCACACCAAGTATCTACCTGATACATATCATCATACATGATCCACCTGATCATACAGTGTATCCACCTGATACAAATACAAATACATGATACATATCATCATACATGATCTACCTGATCATACAATGTATCCACCTGATACATATACAGATACATGGTCCAAGCATCCAACATGATGCTTATACAAAATACACATTATCCAACCGATCATATCCAGCATCCAACATGATGCGTACATACATATAAATGATCCAACTGATCATATTCAGCATCCAACATGATGCATATACAAAATACATATAAATGATCCAACTAATCATATCCAGCATCCAACATGATGCATACATACATACATATAAAAAATGATCCAATTGATCATACAAAGCAGAAACCAGAACATCATCCTGATGCTCATCATCCAGCACTTACATCCACAGCCATGTGAAAGATCCTCCTTCCAACATGCTTGGAATGGATTCAGCAAATGTGTCCATCACTTCTTCCTCGAAGTGTCATCAATCTGAAGAACACCAAGCCTATCCCTGAGTTACTCAAACTTCACCCTAGCTAGTGGCTTCGTCAACACATCTGCAATCTGCTCGTCCATCGCAATGTACAGGAGCTTCATAGCTCCTCTCTGCACCATATCCCTTATATAGTGATATTTGATCTCTATGTGTTTCGACCTGTCATGAAACATTGGGTTCTCGGATAGCTTCACACAACTCTAGTTATCACAGAAGATACCAGTAGCATCCAATGGGAGATCAAATAATTTAGACAGTAGCTTCCGTAGCCATACTACCTCACAACTAGCTGAACAGGATGCAACATACTCTACCTCAGCTGTGCTCAGTGCTACACAGGACTGCTTCCTGCTAAATCAAGAGATCACTCATGATCCCATACTGAAGCAACACCCAGATGTGCTCTTCCTATCTGCAGCACTGCCAGCCCAATTTGAATCAACATAACCCTACAGGTTAAACTTTTGATTCACCTCATACTTGAGCCCATAATCCACTGTACCCTTCAGGTACCTCAAAACATGCTTTACATCAACAAGATGAACACTCCTCAGATCTGTCAGGAACTGACTCAATGTGTTCACCGCAAAGAAAATATCTGGTCTCGTGTTCGTCAGGTACATCAAGGACCCAATCATTTGACGATACATAGAGACATCAACCGGCTCAGATGAAGCATCACATAGAAGCTTCAAATTCGATTCCATAGGTGTGGCCATGGCCTTGCAATCCATCATCCCGAATCTCTTCAGGATATCTACTATGTACTTCCCTTGACCAAGAAAGATCCTACTTGCACTCTGCCACACCTCCATGCCAAGTGCATCATCCCCAAGTTCTTTCGTATCGAACTCAGCAGCAAGCTTTCTCTTTGTATCACACCAAGTTCTGGGAGCTTGCTACAAGCCATACAAGGATTTCTTCAATCTGCACACATGTGACTCCCTGTCAGGACTTGGGACTGCATCCCAAACATCTTCTTCACGATTGACGGATCATGGCATTCCATTTCATCATCCCAGATCCTAGGAACTTCAATATCTTCAATGGATATCTTTGTTGCTGGAACAAATGTTGTAGTCCTTTTGTAGGTGAAGATATATGGTCTTTCCTACAAAACAAGTTAAATTGCATGATTAGAAACATCTCATAATTTTCAGAACAAATTCTTTACACATAAAGAAATATGTCATGCAGTCATGCAATTATCTTAGCCAATGCTTCAATACAACATTTATCCATGTTCCACAACTTTCTAGACACCTTCCAGTCTCTACCAGAACATTGGTAAGAGTTTGCACTATTCCCAACATGTCAACAAAGAGGTTTCATTCTAGATAAGTAGCACTGGTATGTTGTATAGTGCCATAGGCCACTTACCCATCACATGCATATCAACAGTATCCTGTTCATTAATGCAATCATTCTTATATGCACAATACATCTCCTAAGCATAATATTAAACAAAAATAGGCAAGAAATTATAATTGAAATTCTTATCTTTGTTTGTTTGTTGGGTGGACTCCCTCTAAGTCTTTGCTTCCTGGTAGAAGCTGTTGAAGTAGCTTCTTCTACACCTTTCTGTTGTGGAATGTAGGAAGATGGTCAACTCCCTCTGAAAATATGCATCCTTGCAGGAGCTGCTGGAGTGTGCTCCCTCTTGATCTTTGCTTCCTGGATTACCTGTCCTTGAACTTATATTCATCCTTGCTGACATTAATCTTCTTGAACCCTGGAAAGTATAATCTGTAAGCCTTCGAGCTTTCACTGTAACCCACAAAGATACCCTTCTTTCCTGAAGGATCTAGTTTAGTCCTCTTTTCCTTTGGGACATGAGTGTATACTAGACAACCAAATATTTTGAGATGGCTGACTTCAGTTTTCTTACAAGAAAAGACCTCTTCTGGTGTCTTGTTGTCCAATATCTTGTGGGGTGTTCTGTTCTGCACATATACAGCTGTTCTAGCTGCTTCTTCCCATAGATGCATAGGTAGATCCTGGTCATGTAACATTTCCCTTGCTACTTCCATTATTGTTCTGTTATTCCTTTCTGTAACTCCATTCTGTTGAGGATTATAAGGAGCAGTCAACTCCCTCTTAATCCCTGAATCACTACAAAGCTTCTTGAAGTCACCTGAGGTGAATTCTCCACCATTGTCGGATCTAAATGTTTTGATCTTCTTGTCAGTTTGATTCTCCATCAAGGTTTTGAATTCGTTGAATTTATCAAACACCTCATCTTTGTTCTTCAAGAAGTATACCCAAGTCTTCTTGGAGAAGTCATCAATAAATGAGACATAGTAAACATACCCACTTAGAGAACTGGATGACATAGGACCACATACATCTGAGTGGATTATTTCCAGGATATCTTTTGACTTACTTTCATTGCTTGGGAAAGCCTTCTTAATGTTCTTACCTTTTGCACATCCTTTGCAAACACCTTCATGTTTGGTATTGATTTCAGGAAGACCCTCTACAACCTTGCTTGTGATTGGAAGTGCCCTATAGTCTATATGAGCAAGTCTTCTATGCCAAAGTTCACTTGGCTCCATGGATTCATATACCATGGCATGTTCAGGTTGTCCCTTTAATTTATATAAACCTCCCTCTTGCTCTCCAATCACTACTGCATCATCTATGTTCTTTCCCTTTGGCCACATTAGGACTTGGCCATCCACAAATGCAACCCTCATACCTTTTGCATCCAATGCAGAGATGGAGAGTAAGTTCTTCTTAAGCCCAGGTACATAAAGAACAACTTTCATCTTCAAAGATTTTCCAAAATCTAGGTTGTAGGAGGCTTCACCACTTCCTTTGATTGGGTATTGATAATCATCCCCAAGTTTCACCTTATGGGGTGATTCATGTTCAGATAGATTCACAAAAGATTCCTTAAACCCAGTCATGTGTTTGGAAGCCCCACTATCAATCAACCAATCATTACAACCATGGGAGATAGTACCTGTGAGAGAAAAGATTAGAACATACTCTTCTTCACTTGATGAGTCATCATCACTTTCTGCCCTAGCCTCCTTCTTTGGAGGTTCATCATCCTCGACAGCATGAGCATGGAACTTTCTTTTGCTGCCCTTCTTCTTCTTGCTGAAGTTGTTGTTATTATCCCTTTTGTTCTTGGGACAATCTAAAGCAAAGTGACCCTTCTCATTGCATGTGAAGCATCTTAGATCCTTCTTATTCTTTTGATAGGATCTTTTGTAGCGAGAGTGCTCCTTCTTGGGCTTGCTTCTTTTGGTGTGAGTTGCGAGAGCTTGATCTTCAGCTCCCATCTTTTCCTCACGAGCTACAAGTCTAGCTTCTTCTTGAGAGCATTCATCCCATAGTTTACTGAAAGAGATCAATTTCTTTCTTGCACAGATTCCTTGAATAAAGGAGTCCCATGACCTAGGTAGGCCATTTAGAGTGGTCATAACAACTTCACCATTGTCCACTACTTCATCTACAGCTTCAAGTTGCTCCTTGATCTGAGAGACCTTGGAGAAGTGAGATTGAATGGTTTCTCCATTCAACATCTTGACCCCTTTCAATTGATTCCACAGAGTCATCTTCCGATTTATGTTCTTCCCTTCAAATAGCTTGGTCAAAGAGTCAAACATCTCCTTGGGTGTCTTTAGAGAAGACACATGGGGTATGAGATGATCTTTGATAGAATCAGCAATGATTCTCTTTTCCTTGACCAAGTTCTTCTTATGCAATACCTTGGCCTCTTCATCCTCTGGGATAGGGATGTCTTCTTTTATCTATGAGTCCAACTCATTCTCTTCCAGGATTAACCCAATCCTATACTTCCAAGCTCGGAAGTTATCAACCCCTTAAAGCTTATCCTCAAGCTTGGTGTGGTGAGACATCTTAAAGAGTACTTCAAATGGAAACATAAAAGATTTAGGTCTTACCACTTGAAATGCTGAAAACTGGATCTGGTCCTGGATTAGGATTTGTCGAAAAAACCCTAAAAATTCAAAATGTGAATTTCAATTTTTTGAAAGGATAGAAAGATGCGCTTTGATGAGCTGATCATCCTAGTGCATTCATAATTTGAAATCAGCAAAGTTTTACCCTTCAGATTTGCCTTTTTGTCCTCTCGGGCTCACTAGGGAGAGCCCTGAATTAGGGTTTGAGTTTCCCGGAGATCTACCCAGCCAAAAATCTCGATCCAAAGCTCTAAGCTTCGATTTTTGCAAGGAGCTTCCAGCTATGTCTTCATATTTTATAAATTCCTATTTTTGTGGAAACCCTAATGTTTAGGGCCAAATCTAAAAATGCTCAGAATTGAATTCTGATTGGACAGATAGATTCTCCTTGATGAGTAGATTCAATTTACTATACTTCTTTTCCAAAATTTGTGGAGAGAAACCCAATAAACAAGAAACTCAAGTTTTTGTCATTGCAAAATGTCTTCTTCTCAGGTTAGCTCTGATACCATGTTAAATTTTGAGCATTAATTCACAATACTCTAGGATCTTCACTGAGAGAATAACATATACAGTATATCAATGCATGACAATCACAATAAGCATGACAAGCATCACACAAATCAAAATCATGAGAGACAAGAGACACAGAGTTTCCGTGGGGAAAACCCTAAGGTGAAAAACCCCACAACTTCCTCAGAGATAGAGAGAGCAATGGCTCAACCAAAGTACAACCAAGAAACACTGAGATAGTCTCCTAGTAGCAGATGATCCTCCTCCTCACTAGTGTGCCACTTTCTGAGTGAGAGAGATCTAACTTTCCAAATGATCTAAATAGAGATCACCTAATCTCTATTTATACTAACCTGTTTGCCCAGTGACCTTATCGGGCCGACTTGTCTAGCTAGGTACATCCACATTATAATATATATATTTCAGGGCCGAACCCACACATGGTGGTCTAATAACCCATCGGCAAGTACACACACTTGCAACACTTGTCAATCCACATGACGACACTTCCTTATAGAGGAATAACACATCTCTAATAAGGGTACAATAAATATATATGAAATACATAGATGAAATACATTTCTAAGTTACATATACATCAACAATTAAATATTCCCTAGTGTTGGTACCTATACCACATCCAAGCCATAAAAAAATGTTTTTTGTGTGATGATATGATCATCGTTCCTCCCCCACATTGACCTAAGGGAGCAACACCATAAAAAAACCAATAGTGTCATCAGCTAAAAAGATAGGTTCTTTGAAAATTCTTGGTTTTTCTAAATTAGATTCCTGTGGTAGTCTGAAAATAATCCCATAATCCTATAGCTAACTTGCTGGGGGAATTATTTCACATCTTCAAAAATACAACCGTTTCTAGCTTTCTAGATTCCCCAACACGTAAAGGCTTGAGGTTCTTTGTACTAAGATATGTTAACTGTCAAGGATTTCATATTCTCATCTAAACATGACTGATCCCAATCCCTAGAAATGTACAAACCTATAAGAATTTCACTCCGAATAGGTATAGTAATGTGGAAATTCACAAATAAATGATAAACATATTCATAATCATTCTTGCAAAGTATACATATGTTAGGAATCTCAAGTCCCCTTTTGATTAAATTATCCCATGAGAGTATCTTGTCTTCTAAACATATCCATATGAAGAATTTTATTTTTAGTGGAATGCTCCATTTCCAAAATTCTTTATGCCACCATTTCTCATCAAAACCAGTAGCTAATGAAGATATAGCCTCATAGGTTAATTTTACATTAATTTTACCATTTGATTTGTTCCAAGCCCAAACCAAACTGTCAACCTCTTCAATTAATCTAATACCAATATGATTTAAACCAGAATTAAAATAGTTCCACTCAAGAGCATCAGAACATGTAAGATCTAGATCACCTGCATATAGCCAGTATGAAGACAAGCCATCTGTCATATTTTTAACATGGGTTAGCTTGAAAATACACTAATTGGAAAGTTGATATATAAGACCATTGGGCATCTAATATATTCCTCCCCCTTGTTTATGTATTTGTAACTTTGGAAGATATTCACTTGTATATTGTATGTATTACATTTGTACTTTATTGTATCCCCAATGAAGATGTATTATTCCTCCGATTGGAATTGTAGTCAATTGTATTTGTAAGTGTTGCAAGTTACATTGTAAGTGTCGTAACTTATATTTGATGGGTTATTAGACCACCTTAGAGGGGTCGGCCCAGTATGAGTTAAAGGGTTATTAGACCACCCTAGTGGGGTCGCCCCAGTGAAAAGTGGTAATGGGTAATTAGACTTTCCAAAGGGAGGTCGGCCTAGTTAGAGTAAAAGGAAAGTAAAGGTACAGTATAAATAGAGAGGAGCACCTCTCTATTTATCCATTCATTCACTCACTCACTTCACATTAGGGAGAGATTGGAGGAGTGCACACAAGTGGAGGAGGAGAAGCTGCTAGGAGACTATCTCTTGTTTTGGGGCTTTGTATTGGTGCTCATTCTCTTTTCAGGAAAGCTGAGGATGAAGCATCCATACAGCGCAAAAATGAGCCACTGCCTATCAAAAGCCCAACCCAGAATTGGGAAGAGGACTTCTTTGGAAGCTGTCCAATAATTGAAGACAATCCTAGTTCTCAGAATGCAGAAGCTAGCACATAGAACTGCTCTGTGTGAGCCTAGATCCTACTTTTTTGCGGTTAGGATTATCTATCTTTCCCTGTGTTAGCTCAATGGTCTACTGTCAGACTCTAGCTTTTCCTTCTAGTCTATTTCAGTCTATGTTTTTAATTATCGGCTGTAATTATGTCAATATTCCTGAGCCCACTTATGGGAAAGACTATGGATGCTCCTACTTGCTTTTTTCTGCTCCGTGAGAAGCTTCTAAAATCTCACGAATCTACAGATTCTCATGTGAATGTAACTATTTTTGTACTTTAATATATTTCCCTTAGGCTTCTTACAAAAAAAAAAAACTCATGAATTATAACTAAATGTAAAAGCAATCTTCTTTTGCAAATTTGAAAATATATTTATTTTATTCCATTTACGGGAGATTCTCTAGAGTATACATATATGATATGTTTAAATCTCTTTCATATTGATAAAATTTTATCATTTAAATCATGTTAAAATTAGTAAAACAAATTGTTTTCATACATGGACATTTATCTGATCATCTTGTTATAAAAGCAGGCTCATTCTCCTCATGTGAGATGGAAGGGTTGAAGCTCTGCTCAAATTATGTTGTAATACTATTGCATCCTTTTGTTGAATAAAATCTTTGGAGGCTACATGCACGTGTCATATTGGATGTGTGGATGTTGATTGTCTACTGTGCTTAAGGAGGTAATTCTATCATAGTTAGTTTCTTGACAATCTTTCTACCTTACAAGTGATTGTTTCTAATTCATAGGAATGAATAGTTAAGTATTTAGCTCATTCATTTATTCTTTTATGCTTAGAGGCCAATGAATTTCCATGTTCTAGTTTTTTTACTTGCATGATATCCTAACCTTCGGTACAGACAATATAGATTTGATAAGCTTTGTGGCAAGTATATTCTAAGTACTTCTTGGTACTTCCATCTGGAGAAGAAGGTAGATCTTGCTTGACTCCTTGTTCACTCCAGATATTTACAAGAAATACATAATCCCTCTTTGATCCACTTCTACGACTGCATAGCCCAAGTTCAGGGGTTTCTAGTTGCTTCACCTTCTCTCAAATTCAAAAAATTCAATCTTCTGGGTTACTATTTCTCTTACCTTTCAAATCTAGTTCTTTTTTCAAAGTAATATATATCAATTGGTCTGAAATTTTTTATTATAAGATTGTAATTGATTAAAAGTTTCCATTATTACATACTAGATCTAGCATATAACAAACTTTTCCTGTGTTTGCAAGTCATTTCATAAGCAAATCTGAAGGCTTGAATTTAGGATTTAGTTTGTTGAGTTTAGAAGTTATATTTGGAAAATAAGTGCTTATTCATTGGCTTCCCTAAAAGGGAAACCAAAGACCCTAAGGAAGCTTGCTTCTTGCTTCCCTTAGTTATTTTTCTGTCCATTGTTCTGGAGATTTACTAACTATGTTCAAAGACACTTCTAAAGTGTTTTTGAGCACTTTTAGTTTAATTTGTTTGTTAGTTTTTTTCATTGTATGTATAGGTAGAGGGAGATGTTGGAGGATGTTTGAAGATCTAGCCAATCCAGAGCACCCCCAAAAATCCTTTCGACCTCCATATCAAACTTTTTCTCATAACATTGTTTAAGCTTAGTGCTCCTATTATTCAAAGTGTCACAAGACTTCCATCAATCATTATAATAAGTGAATAATAAAAGACAAGCAACTGGGCTACCCAATGCCCACACCCTATCCTCCACTTTGTGTTGTCTTTGGTGGTGTGTTTTTTTCGCATTTTTTTTAGTTTTCTCATTTGATACTAACATGCATAATAATATACTTTTTCTAGATTACATTGATTGTTCATCTTTTCAGTTATTTCAATTTTTGCCCAAAGTAATGAACATGGATGTGTATTCCTGAAGTAAGCTCTCACCATCTTTGAAAGGGCTTGTCCAAGTAATCGGTGGATGATTGGAAAATAGATTCTCATCATTTAGTAATTAGTAAAACATTTTATTACTTGTGCAAGTTGATATCTATTTTTGCAAATAACTGGAACAAATATCTAGCTCTTTTTCACTTATTCTCTTGTCCATCGTAGACTTGTCTGAACTTTGGAACAATTAGAAACAGAATCATAGCACTTCATAAAAATACACATCTAATTAAAAAGTAACATTTTAATTAAAACCTAATCCCCTTAAGGATGGAAATCTGGTGTCTCACCTTTGTCTATAGTGGGAAAATTTCATGAAGAAAAGGGAACAACTATGTAATGACCATGGGGCCCCGTCAGGCTACACCCTCATTTGGTTTCAGTGTTGGACATCCCCTCGCGACTCTGATATAGTTCTTCTACTTGTGTGGAACCACTTTCGGCAAATCCAGAATTGTTCCACGTACCCTAGTGTATGTAGGAACTCGCCTCCCCTTAATCAATTCATCCTAATAATTTTAAAACTGACCAAGACACAATTGAAAAAACATTTACCATTACAATAGCTCTTTATTTTACATTTCTCGACACTGATCTACAATATCATTTGCTTAAGTTCTCACATGTCGTGAATGCTTGATTATTATATGTTGTTAAATTAAATCGCACTTTGCAATATATTATCTCAATGATTCACAATTAACCCCTATAATTCATTCTTATAAAAGCAACTAAAAACCTAAAAGCCTTAGTAACCTTTTTTTGGGTAAATTTTTTGAGAATCAAGAAACTATTTTTGTCAACTGTACAGAACTCCCCATGACATCGGTGTTGTACCTCAAATGGTTGGATGGTCAAAATTACAATTGACCATTTGTTTTAGCAATTTTTCTTCTCCATAGAACAACTTCTCAATTATTCATTAGTAGTTAGCATAGATGCACCAAGTATCATCTACCTTCAAGTAGGTCATTGAGAAATGACATGTTGGACTTGTTGACTTAGGTCATAGATTCTTATAGTGCATAGAACACCTTCTAATAAATTCATTAGTAAAGTTGTTGTTTCATAAGTACAAATCATAACAACACTTACAATCTTTATTTTGTCTTGTGTCACCTAACATCTTTCTTTGAGAGATTAGGTTAAATGTTTGGAATGTTAAAGTATCATAACATGTAGAATTTGAATATGTTATGAGTTGATAATTGTGTAAACGTAGAAATCATATCAAATTAAAAGAGAGGATTCTTTTGTTAAATTTTCAGAATTTACTTCAATCTCATCTAGGATCTTAACTGAGAGAACAACATGTACAGCATATCTACAGCATATCAATCATGGACACAATAATGCAAGCACACAAGAGACACATATTTTACTTGGGGAAAACCATAAAGGTGAAAAACCCCAATAACTTCCTCAGAGATAGATAGAGCAATGATACAACCAGAATACAAGAGATAGTCTTCTCCTAGCAGTAGAGCCTCCTCCTCCAGAAGTGCACCACTCTCCCAAGTGTCAGTGAGAGAATAGAATGTGTAAAATGAGAGAGACACACTCTCTATTTATACACTAACTTGACTTGACCTTTACTCAACTAGGTCGGCCTCAACTTAACCACTTAACATAATGCTGACTGGGCCAACCCCCACTAGGGTGGTCTAATAACCCTTTGACCTGCATGGACGACCCCCAATAGGGTGGTCTAATAACCCTTTGACCCACATGACTTATATAGGGCCGACCCCAACAAGGTGGTCTAATAACCCATCAAGTATAAGTTACGACACTTACAATATAAATGACAACACTTCCGTATAGAGGAATACTAACATCTCTATAGGAATACAATATACATATATGTGAAACACATTCCAAGGTTACATATACATCAACACTCCCTCTTAACTAGGAAGGTATTTCTAGACACAGGTATTCTAGCACAAGTCTTCTTCTCTGGATCATCGTCACTAGATAATCGTCATCGAGTCATCATCATCGTCACTGCTGCTGCTATCTCAATCAATCTCTGAATCTACTCGTCATAGGAAGTTCTACAGAGCCAATCCTTTTTCATACTCAATGTAGGACCACCACCTGCAGGTCTTCGTCATCACTAGCCATACTATGGAATCCTCAGGACTTATTACGTGCGTCACAAAACCTCGAAAGAGCATCCCAGGCTGTTACAAGCACGTGGCTCTACCTATAGGATCTCCTAGGGCCATATTATATGTGACCTCACCACAAAACCTCGCAAGAGCATCCCAGGTTGTTACGAGCACACGGCTCTACCTATAGGATCTCCCAGGGACAGATTATATGTGGTCACCACAAAACCTCGCAAGAGCATCCCAGGTTGTTACGAGCACACAACTCTACCTATAGGATCTCCCAGGGACAGATTATATGCGGTTATGGAAAAACCTCGCAAGAGCATCCCAGGACTTATTAGGAGCACACAGCCCAACCTATCAGATCTCCCAGGGTCATATTATATGCCATAGGACAAAACCTCGAAAGAGCATCTACCAGATATCCCAGGGCCAGATTATATGCCATAGGAAAAACCTCGAAAGACTATCTGCAGATCTCCCAAGGACAAATTATATGTCCTCCCAGAACAAAACCTCGAAAGAGCATTTGCCAGATATCCCAGGGCCAAATTATATGCCATAGGAAAAAACTCGAAAGACTATCTGCAAATCTCCCAGGGCCAAATTATATGCTCATCTGCATAACCTGATCCACAGCCATAGAGTATCAACCTGATACTCACCATACATCATCCTGATGTATACATGATCATCCTAATCATCATCACTGAAACATCTTGCTGCAAGTCATCTGGAGCAACATCCTGAAGCTCGTCATCCACGATCATCCTAATCATATCATGCATCTACCTGATGCATACCAAGTATCTACCTGATACATATCATCATACATGATCCACCTATTCATACAATGTATCCACCCGATACAAATACAAATACATGATCCACCTGATCATACATGATACATATCAACATACATGATCTACCTGATCATACAATGTATCCACCTGATACATATACAGATACATGGTCCAAGCATCCAACATGATGCATATACAAAATACATACAAATGATCCAGCCAATCATATCCAGCATCCAACATGATGTGTACATACATAAATGATCCAACTGATCATATCCAGCATCCAACATGATGCATACATACATATACATATAAAGGATCCAACTGATCATATCCAGCATCATCCTGATGCATATACAGAGCAGTAACTGGAGCATCATCCTAATGCTCATCATCCAGCACTTACATCCACAACCATGTGAAGGATCCTCCTTCCAACATGCTTGGAATGGCCTCTGCAAATGTGTCCATCACTTCTTCCTTGAAGTGTCATCAATCTGAAGAACACCAAGCCTCTCTCTGAAGTACTCGAACTTCACTCTAGCTAGTGGTTTCGTAAGCACATCTGCAACCTGCTCATTCGTCGCAATGTACAGGAGCTTCACAGCTCCTCTCTGCACCGTATCCCTGATATAGTGATATTTGATCTCTATGTGTTTCGGCCTGTCATGAAACACTGGGTTCTCGGACAACTTCACACAACTCTGGTTATCACAAAAGATACTAGTAGCATCCAATGGGAGATCAAATAACTCAGATAGTAGCTTCCGTAGCCATACTGCCTCACAACTAGCTGAACAGGCTGCGACATACTCTGCCTCAGCTATACTCAGTGCTCACAGGAATGCTTCCTACTAAACCAAGAGATCACACCTGATCCCATACTGAAGCAGCATACAGATGTGCTCTTCCTATCTACAACACTACCAGCCCAATCTGAATCAACATAACCCTGCAGGTTAAACTTTTGATTTGCTTCATACTTGAGCCCATAATCCACTGTACCCTTCAAGTACCTCAGAACATGCTTGACAGCGACTAGGTGAACACTCCTCGGATCCGTCAAGATATGGCTCAATGTGTTCACCACAAAGAAAATATCTGGTCTCGTGTTTGTTAGGTACATCAAGGACCCAATAATCTGACAATACATAGAGACATCAACCGGCTCAGATGAAGCATCACAAAGAATCTTTAGATTCGATGCCATAGGTGTGGCCATGGCCTTACAATCCATCATCTCGAACCTCTTCAGGATCTCTACTGCATACTTCCCTTGTCCAAGGAAGATTCCATCTGCACTCTGCCACAACTCCATGCCAAAAACAAATAATGCATTATCCCCAAGTTCTTCATCTTGGACTTGGTAGCAAGCTTCCGCCGTGTGTCGGCAATCAATCTATCTTCACTTGTAACAAATAGGTTATCTGCATACAAAAGTAGTATCACTGGATTACCTTCCTCAACCTTGTAGTAAAGGTTGGAATCCGCTTTACTCTTGGTAAATCCCAAACTGGATAGAAAGCTGTCTATCCTACCAAGTTCTACACACATATATGACTACACCATTCAAGAAGGCTATCTTGAAATCCATTTGGTGTATCTTCTATTTCATCACTTTTATATTTCTCTATGCTGCCATCTGCACCATGCTTGATCTGATAGTTCCATTTGGAAGTCACAATAGACTTCCCTTAAGCTCTTGGGACCGTATCCCAAACATCGTTCTTCATGATCGATGGATCATGGCATTCTTTCCGTATCCTGGGAACTTCAATATCTTCAATAGAAAATTTTGTTGCTTGAACAAATGTTGTAGTCCTTCTTTTGTAGGTGAAGGTATACGGTCTTTTCTACAAAACAAGTTAAATTGCATGATTAGAAACATCTCATAATTTTCAGACAAATTCTTACACATAAATAAATATGTCATACAGTCATGCAATTATCTTAGCCAATGCTTCAATACAACATTTATGCATGTTCCACAACTTTCTAGATGCCTTCCAATCTCCACCAGAACATTGTTAAGAGTTTGCGGTACTCCCAACATGTTAGCAAAGAGGTTTCATTCTAGATAAGTAGCACTGGAATGTTGTACAGTGCCATAGGCCACTTACCCATCACATGCATATTAGTAGTATACTGTTCATTAATGAAATCATTCTAATATGCACAATACATATCATAAGTCTAGGAACATGAGCATATACATCATTGAACAATTTTATTTAAACAAACAAATATGCAAGAAATGATAATTAAAAATACTTATCTTTGTTTGGTTGTTGGGTGGACTCCCTCTGAGTCTTTGCTTCCTTTCAGGAGTTGTTGAAGTAGCTTCTTCTACACCTTTTTGTTGTGGAATGTAGAAAGATGGTCAACTCCCTCTGAATATCTGCATCCTTGCAGAAACTACTGAAGTGTGTTGCTTTGCTTTCTTGTAGGAACAACTGGAGTGTGCTCCCTCTTGATCTTTGCTTCCTGGATTACCTATCCTTGAACTTACACCATCCTTAATCACTATGCATGCTTATTAGTATCATCATTGTGTTATCCTTGAGGTCTCATACATAATCACACATTTATTAGTATAATCTTAATACTATCAAAACACAATAATCTTAAACATGTATAGTCATGATCGTTCATAGATAATAAACATTAGTATTCAAGGTTTCAAGGAAGTCTTCTTTTACTCACGCATATTCTTATTTGATCATAGGACTCTTCTGATTAGTTAAATCATCAATGCATAAACCCGTGATTACTCAAACCTATACCTTCATGATTCTTTTGGTTAGTCATATCATCAAATTATGGTAAGAAACATAATATGCATACAACCATGACTATTCAAACCTATGACTTCATGAATAATCATTATCAACAACACAATAGTATAAGGTCCTAACACAAGGTAGGATTCTAGCTTGATATAGGAAAAACATACCTGGATTAGCATGCTAGCTATTTATGTATAACATACCTGCATAATGTCTTCTGGTTCTCTTCAGTGACTTGTGCTAGTAACCTGCATGTCTCATAGGTTAACCAAGTTATACATACCTCAAAAGTAGATCTTCTATGTGATCCATGACAATGGATGAATCTTTGTCTTCATGTCACCATGATCATATGTTCTTGAAGTAGAACATGATTTGTCTTTCTTGGTGTACCTTGTATGTTAGCGAACAACATAAACCTCATACAACATCACAATGCATTAGTACATTCATAAGTGTCAAAACCTTAATCAATGAATATCTTCTATTAAGGTGATATGACAAGTCTAGTAATTAATCAAGATTGTAGTGTAATGATATGAAGACAAACATATGATAAAATTAACCATGAAACATACCTGTATGCCTTACCTATCAAGATTGCTTGTAATCTTCTTATGGAAGGCCTTAGCCTCATCTCCCTCTGAGACAGGAACTTCTTCACTTATGCAGGTGACCAATCCATCTTCTTCTAGAATTAACCCAATCCACTTGATTTGCAAGAACTGGACCTGGAGCTGGATTAGGGTTTGTCAAGGAAACCCCAAAAATTCAAACTTTGAATTTCAAACTTTCGAAAGGATAGAAATATGCACCTTGATGAGCTGATCAAGTTTGTATATTCAGAATTTGAAAGCTGCAAAGTTTCACCCCTCGAAATTGCCTTTTAGATTTTTGAATTCACTAGGGAAGACCCTAAATTAGGGTTTGAGTTTCCCATAGCTTCACCCAACCAAAAGATTTGATTCAAAGCTCTAAGCTTCGATTTTTTTGAGGAGCTTCTAGCCATGGTCACAGATTTCCAAAATTCCAAGTTTTACAGAAGCCCTAATTTTCCATCTTTCTGATCAAAGTCCCGAACTGGGGTTTCATCAAGCCCATCCTTCTACCCAACCAAAAAATCTGATCTTGGTCTCTAAATTTCACTTTTGATGAGTATCATCCATCCGTGGTCTCAGATTAGAGAAATTCCAACTTTCTTGTCATGTCCCAAATTTGGAATTGGGTCACAATGGCCTAATCACATTAGCCATATTCATTAGAGTTTGTAAAATTGATGTTAAGGGTCAAATAATTGCCAAGGAGGAAAATTACTAGTTTCCTAGGTTTGGGGTGGAAGCTTTGGGATTTGGAATAAGGGGGATAATAAATGATGTTTAGACATTAAAAGGGTTCAAGTATTTAATAAATAGAGTGAATAAAGAAATTCAAGAGAAATCCTAAGTGACAAATGGTTTTGGAGACATATGGAGGATGTGGGACCCACACTAGCTTGATTTTTCATAATACATGGTATCTCTCTTTTGCAAATTCGAATTAATGGGAATGTGAACACTCTTGGGTGAGTTGGTAAGTCATAACACATGTCATTGAGCATATTAGGTCGAATTTGGAAGGATTGGTAACCTCCATGGAAGATAAAGAGTCAAAGTGGAAGTTTGTGGACACTTGGGCTAGATTCCCTAGCCCCTATGACACCAATGATGGAGAATCTATGACAACTATGACAAATTGCAGACCTGACCTCTGACATCTGACCACTATGACATGTCAGCCCCAAAAATAGGCTCAAAGAAGGCGAATTTGGGAGTTGGAGAAGCCAAAGAGACTCAAAATCGAATTTGGGAGAAGATGGAAGGTTGGAACTAGGAGACAAGTGGCAAATGTGGAATATTTCCTAAATGAAAATCTATTGAATCTATTGAGAGGATTTCGACCCTTAGAAGGCTAATGTTGGTTATAAAATGTAGAAATGAAGTATGAGAATGGCTTTTGATCATTTGTAGAATTTGCAATTGCATTTGTGAAGAGGGAGAGCTAGTGGATGACTAGTTTCTTGCCTTAGCCAATTTCGAGGGTGAAAGATTCCCATCCAAGTTGGTAATTGGAAAGGCCATTCAGACCTTTCATTTGGAGCTTTAATGGAGTCTTTATTTGCAGGTGTAAGCTACAGGGCAGCTCATGGTTTCTTCTATTGCAGCTCACTCCTTCAACCATTTCCAGTTTTGATGGCATATTCTTGATCCTTGAGGGAGGGCGTTTTTGGTGAGCTATTGTACTCTTTGGGGAAGCTCTTAATGCTCCATTTCTTTTGTAATATGAAGTAAATACTCTGTTCTGCATCTCCAAGAAGTTTCAGGTCGAAATTCCAAGTATAAATGTATAAATCTCATTTTTAATGGAAGAACAATGCCATTTCCCCACTACCTTGTTGTGAGCCAATGTATTGATGATGATTTCGAATGAATGGATGATTCTATGATATATTTGTGATAAATATACTGCCATGGATGTCTTATACAAGTTTCATGTACTGTACTTGAGCATTTGAAGCATTTTTACTCAGTTTAATTGGATTGGGAGAAGAAATAGTGCCATTTCCCCAAGGGTCGAATTGGTGATTTTTGCAGTTGAATGGGAGAGGGTGAGAAAAGTTTTAATAAACCATTAATGGTGCATATGAGACCTTAATAACATACTTAACACATTACATACCTCTGTTCATAAATTTGAGTGGGTTTGGAGGCATTTGGGAAGCCATTTTCAGTACTTACCTTAGGGGGATTTGAACCCCAAATTACTAGTAAAATTGCATACTTGGTCCAGAATCTTAAGAGAGTTTGCAGAGGTCTTTTGGTGGCTATATGTTATCCCTGAACATCATATTCAATCCCTAATATCATTCATAAACCTTCATTGAAGATTTGAAGGCATTTGGAGTCAATTTGAGACCTAGAGACCAATACTAGTCAAAGGGAAATCACTAGTAAAGTTACCTACATTGACCAGAATTGAAAGAGTATTTGCAGAAGTGTTTTAAAGGTACAAAGGCATCCCTGAAACACATATTTATGTTCTAATATCATTCATATACCTTCTCAGAAGATTTGGGATCATTTGGGGCAAATTTGGGACCTAGAGATCGAAACTAGTCAAAGGTCGAATTAAGGAAAAAAGTGGAAAATTGCAATTTTAATAAAATTCCTAACAAGGGACATTACAGTGGTATCAGAGCATGATCTTGGCACCTGATGTGGTATAATATTCATGAGGACAATAATTCATGTACCACCATTAGATATTGAAACCGAAAGTGCTTTTGTTGAAGAAAAAAAAAAGTAGGAGAAGAAGAGCAAATTTTTTGAGGAAACTATGACTAGGGATGAAAAGGGAGCCTCATATGATGGTGAGGAGCATATAAAAATTATGAAAACAATATTTGAAGATATGACCAAGCAACTTAAGGAAGGATTCGAATTGTTTTCTATCGAACTTGTGGAAAAAATTATTGATTTTAAGGAAACCAAGGGGAAAAATGCATCAGCTTGCTTGAAGGAGCAAAAGGAAGAGACATCACAAGATCATGAAGAAGATTCTATTAAAAATATGGAAGATCATTTCGAGACACCTTCTAGATTAGACATGAACCAAAAAGCATCTACTGATGGATGCTTAAACTATGAAGGAGTACCTACTGATGGGTGCTCACACCTCTATGTTGGTGACATAGAGATCACTTTTGAAAGTGTTGCTGCAAGCCCAAGTTCCATTAAGCATGATAATGAAGACCTTGCAGCAGTTGAAGAAGAACCAAGATCAACTTCTCCATCACCACTTGAGCTTCATGAAGTTGGTCCAAGAAAAAATGAAGAAGATGAGGAGGTTCATTTGCAAGAGCCTCATTTTCTTGAAGGGTCCTTAAAGATGAATGAAAAGAAGATCCAAGAGTCCCTCAGCATTCTCCATGACACTCAAGCATTGGTGTCAAATTCTTCTTGGAGAGCTACTTCATTGGAGGAAACATCCTTCCTTGAAGACATGGAGAAGATTCAAAGAGCAATGTGCCACATCAAAGGTAATTTCATGTCTTTGCTTTTTGATAGAAACCATTTGTTTGAGCTTAATGAATTGTTACATGATGCATACTTGAAGAATAATGAGGATATTCATAAGCTCACAATTCAAAATGAGCAACTTCTTGAAAAGTTGCAAGATACTTGTTTTTCCTCCTATGTTTCAGATTGTCAAATGGTAGATTGTTTGGAGGATTCTCATGCCATGGTGGATCATGGGAAATGTGAAAATTTGAATGTTCTTGATGTGTTTGAAGATGAACTTGAAGAGATCCAAACACTTGATGTGGTGGAAGAGGAATTTGAATTGCCTCTTGATGAAGGTTATGCAATTTTTAAAGAAGAGCATGATTCCTCTACATTGGAACCAAACTATGACAAAGAGTTCACACTTTTGAAGGAGCAGCATGATACTACCCACATGGATCCTTCCCATGATGAAACTCCTGAACTTTTTGATCATTTGGGTGAGTTAGTACATTCTCCTACATCCTACAATTCCATGTTTTGCAGTATTAGTCTCAATGAAGTATGGGTGAAAGGGTTCTTTTTGATGGTGCCACATGAGGAGTATGGAACTCCTAGATTTAACTTTTATGATGACATGGTTGGAGCACATTCTTATTCACATTTGCAGCAGCATAATTTGTCACTTTATGATGATTCACATCTACATGGATGCACCTATGATATGGATTTGAGTCACTTGAATACTCATGGTTTTTCTTGCTCAACACTGGGTTCATTTGATGTTAGAGGAACTTCATCCAACACTTGGATGAATAGATTTATGATGGGAGAACATTTTTGTTGGCAGCCACATACTTTGTTACATCTTTATGATTCTCACATTCATGGATGTATGGGTGAGACTTCTTTGAGTCATTTGAAGTCTCCTTGTTTTTTCTGCTCATTATTTGGTTCAGATTCTAGTGGAGATTCTTCATTCACTTCTTGGATGAAAGAATACATGGCTGAATCTTTTGATGCATATCACATCCTTTTGGAGCAGCATTATAGGACATGGGATCCTCACCTATGCCATTGGAGCAGATTTGATGGGTCACTTGAAGCTTGTATGCACTTGGAAGATGGTGGTCTACTTGCTTGGAGGTATAAGCACTTTCATGACTCTTTGATGAAGCATATCCTTGATGTACATTTTCATTATGTTGTTATGTACTTTGATGATATATATTTGTTACTCATGATGTTTGGAAGAATGCATACAAGAAAATGGGATTCAGGAATCCTCTTATCTAATGGTGTAGGTTGGAGAGCACTCTTAATTGTTGGGGTGCAATACAAGCAATGGGACCCTGGAATAATTTTTGTCTCATTGGTTTCATTTTTTGGGGGGAAGCAAGCAGCATGGGAGATGGATTCCCCACTTAATAAAGTGATTTTAATAAGAGTAGTGCAGCAGCAAGCATGGTGGTTCCTCTCTAAAATATTCATGGAAACTCAAAGACTCAAGGTTTGGCAATTCAATGGCAACTTCAAAGAATTATACAGAAAGCAGGTTCTTCAACACCCATGTTTGAAATTGCTTGAGGACAAGCAATATTGGGAAGGGAGGATTTGTCATGTCCCAAATTTGGAATTGGGTCACAATGGCCTAATCACATTAGCCATATTCATTAGAGTTTGTAAAATTGATGTTAAGGGTCAAATAATTGCCAAGGAGGAAAATTACTAGTTTCCTAGGTTTGGGGTGGAAGCTTTGGGATTTGGAATAAGGGGGATAATAAATGATGTTTAGACATTAAAAGGGTTCAAGTATTTAATAAATAGAGTGAATAAAGAAATTCAAGAGAAATCCTAAGTGACAAATGGTTTTGGAGACATATGGAGGATGTGGGACCCACACTAGCTTGATTTTTCATAATACATGGTATCTCTCTTTTGCAAATTCGAATTAATGGGAATGTGAACACTCTTGGGTGAGTTGGTAAGTCATAACACATGTCATTGAGCATATTAGGTCGAATTTGGAAGGATTGGTAACCTCCATGGAAGATAAAGAGTCAAAGTGGAAGTTTGTGGACACTTGGGCTAGATTCCCTAGCCCCTATGACACCAATGATGGAGAATCTATGACAACTATGACAAATTGCAGACCTGACCTCTGACATCTGACCACTATGACATGTCAGCCCCAAAAATAGGCTCAAAGAAGGCGAATTTGGGAGTTGGAGAAGCCAAAGAGACTCAAAATCGAATTTGGGAGAAGATGGAAGGTTGGAACTAGGAGACAAGTGGCAAATGTGGAATATTTCCTAAATGAAAATCTATTGAATCTATTGAGAGGATTTCGACCCTTAGAAGGCTAATGTTGGTTATAAAATGTAGAAATGAAGTATGAGAATGTCTTTTGATCATTTGTAGAATTTGCAATTGCATTTGTGAAGAGGGAGAGCTAGTGGATGACTAGTTTCTTGCCTTAGCCAATTTCGAGGGTGAAAGATTCCCATCCAAGTTGGTAATTGGAAAGGCCATTCAGACCTTTCATTTGGAGCTTTAATGGAGTCTTTATTTGCAGGTGTAAGCTACAGGGCAGCTCATGGTTTCTTCTATTGCAGCTCACTCCTTCAACCATTTCCAGTTTTGATGGCATATTCTTGATCCTTGAGGGAGGGCGTTTTTGGTGAGCTATTGTACTCTTTGGGGAAGCTCTTAATGCTCCATTTCTTTTGTAATATGAAGTAAATACTCTGTTCTGCATCTCCAAGAAGTTTCAGGTCGAAATTCCAAGTATAAATGTATAAATCTCATTTTTAATGGAAGAACAATGCCATTTCCCCACTACCTTGTTGTGAGCCAATGTATTGATGATGATTTCGAATGAATGGATGATTCTATGATATATTTGTGATAAATATACTGCCATGGATGTCTTATACAAGTTTCATGTACTGTACTTGAGCATTTGAAGCATTTTTACTCAGTTTAATTGGATTGGGAGAAGAAATAGTGCCATTTCCCCAAGGGTCGAATTGGTGATTTTTGCAGTTGAATGGGAGAGGGTGAGAAAAGTTTTAATAAACCATTAATGGTGCATATGAGACCTTAATAACATACTTAACACATTACATACCTCTGTTCATAAATTTGAGTGGGTTTGGAGGCATTTGGGAAGCCATTTTCAGTACTTACCTTAGGGGGATTTGAACCCCAAATTACTAGTAAAATTGCATACTTGGTCCAGAATCTTAAGAGAGTTTGCAGAGGTCTTTTGGTGGCTATATGTTATCCCTGAACATCATATTCAATCCCTAATATCATTCATAAACCTTCATTGAAGATTTGAAGGCATTTGGAGTCAATTTGAGACCTAGAGACCAATACTAGTCAAAGGGAAATCACTAGTAAAGTTACCTACATTGACCAGAATTGAAAGAGTATTTGCAGAAGTGTTTTAAAGGTACAAAGGCATCCCTGAAACACATATTTATGTTCTAATATCATTCATATACCTTCTCAGAAGATTTGGGATCATTTGGGGCAAATTTGGGACCTAGAGATCGAAACTAGTCAAAGGTCGAATTAAGGAAAAAAGTGGAAAATTGCAATTTTAATAAAATTCCTAACAAGGGACATTACATTTCTCCGAAGCCCTAAATTCCAGAAGCCATGAATGAATGTGCTAAAAAATAATTCTATTTTGACATAAATATGTACCTGATTGTTTCTAGTGTAACCCTAAACTTCTTGATCCACAGGGTCTGAAACATTTTCCTGAGATAGCCTGACCTGTTATCTTTCCATCCCGACAGGTTTGACCTCAATTGGATTCTCTGAGAGAGAGTTATGCCAAGTGTCACAACGTGACCTGTTTATGGGATAATACAGGATAGCGAACTTGTATTGAATGCCACGTGTCACTGGTTCAACTTCTGCCTCTAAAATTTTTTCTTGATATAGCCTGAGCTGTTATATTTCCATCCCGATAGGTATGACCTCAATTGGATTCTTTGAGAGAGATTTATTCCAAGTGTCGCAACATGACCTGTTTATGGGATAATACAAGAGAGCGAACTTGTACGGCGTTCCATGTGTCACTAGTTCAACTTCGGCCTCTGAAAACATTTCCTAATATAGTACAGTTTGTGTACTACCTGTAACATTTTATGAAATTTCATTTGGATCTTCCTAGCCCAAGTTATGACCTTTTTCCCAAGGTCACTTGATTTTGACTCAGATCTGGAAGAGACAGAAACCCTATATTGTACAGATCATAAATTACAAAGTACAATGAATTAGAGGTTGTCCTTTGGACACAAGGTAAATGGGGATCTGATCTTCGACCAGTAAATGTTTCATATCTGAAAACTTTTCCAAAATGGATTTATAGTGAAAGTACTGTGATGACTGGTTTTTGCTATATCAAGCCCTAGCATCGTAAGTGCAACAAGTGTCATACATGCCATATCATGCCTTCCTTCAGGCTAGCTCTGATACCATGTTAAATTTTCAGAATTTACTTCAATCTGATCTAGGATCTTAACTGATAGAACAACATCTACAGCATATGTACAGCATATCAATCATGGACACAATAATGCAAGCACACAAGAGACATAGATTTTACTTGGGGAAAACCATAAAGGTGAAAAACCCCAATAACTTCCTCAGAAATAGATAGAGCAATGATACAACCAGAATACAAGAGATAGTATTCTCCTAGCAACAGATCCTCCTCCTCCACAAGTGCGCCACTCTCCCAAGTGCGAGTGATAGAATAGAATGTGTAAAATGAGAGAGACACACTCTCTATTTATACACTAACTTGACTTG
The DNA here is from genome assembly GCA_027924585.1 of Larix kaempferi. Taxonomy (NCBI): domain Eukaryota; kingdom Viridiplantae; phylum Streptophyta; class Pinopsida; order Pinales; family Pinaceae; genus Larix; species Larix kaempferi. The sequence goes on along the minus strand of BSBM01000447.1, from coordinate 2,166,148 downwards.
ACCTTTACTCAACTAGGTCGGCCTCAACTTAACCACTTAACATAATGCTGACTGGGCCGACCCCCACTAGGGTGGTCTAATAACCCTTTGACCTACATGGACGACCCCCAATAAGGTGGTCTAATAACCCTTTGACCCACATGACTTATACAGGGCCGACCCCAACAAGGTGGTGTAATAACCCATCAAGTATAAGTTACGACACTTACAATATAAATGATGACACTTCCGTATAGAGGAATAATAACATCTCTATAGGAATACAATATACATATATGTGAAATACATTCCGAAGTTACATATACATCAACATTTTTTAGAAAAGAGCGTAGGAGGTCATCACGGTCATCAGGGATTAGTGTCTCGACTGATAATCAAAGTTTTTCGGCTTCACCTAGGGATTCAAGCTTGTTGTATAGTTCACATTCATCTGATCATCGGCTAGGGAAAAGGGGTAGAAATGATTCCCCCATGTATTATATGGGAGAACGTCGATCTTGATCTTCTGTTGGTATGAACATTTATGTGTTAATACATGTATCAATTGTAATTTTGTGTGTGTTCAAAAAGTTTGTACATGTTTACACATAATTGTGTTTGTCTTTGTGTTTTTCTTTGAAGCAGAGCAAGGTTCAGAAGAGGCTCGTAATTCGACACAGAGGTACGAAGGCCGAGCAAGGAGGATAGATGTTGAACCAAATGTGGGTGTAGAGAAAGGTTCTGAAGAGGCTCGTAGTTCTACACAGAGGGACAGAGATCGAGCAAGGACGACATATGTTGAACTAGATGTGGGTTGTACACCCATAACAACATATCCATTTGATTTATGTGAGGAGCTTCTATGGGAAAGTGGTGTCCGTCAAATGACCCTTGAAAGCTGTAGATCTCACTATGACAAGCTGCAACATGATATTTCTCATTTGGATCTCCCTCCAGAGAGGAAACAAAGTCTGGAGATTGTTTTGTGATCATTGCAAAATTCATTGAGGCATATGAGGATCTCGGACCAACTACGAATGGTTTTGTTGACTTGATGCGGAGGAGAAGGGCATAAGTGATTGGTCAAGACAAGTGGGATGTTGTGAAGGAGAGAGTGACCAAAGAACAAGCCAATTCAATGTTTTACTTCAAAAAAGCATAAAGAGAAAAATGTTGAAAGTGCAATATTTCAAGCACCCTGAACTTGCACATCTATTATATGATCCGTTCCTGGCAGCCTATGCTCAGTTTCCATGGAATGATGAGCTTCCTAATTATTTCGCCAGATTGTTTTTATGCAGATTTTTTTTTAAATATGAAGCCAGACTATACCAATATTCATTCTGACTTTTATGGAGTTGGAAATGGGCGAATATACGATCGAAAAGGTTCTCTTAAAGATCCCACAACTTTTCGACCTCCACTCTAGATATCTCTCCCACCCAGGATTGTGAATTTAAAATCGGTGATGGATCCCCCATCCCAACTTGGGACAACTACAAGGGATTCTGCTACCGAAGGTTTAACGTCAACATTTGTAGGAGTTGATGTGGGATTGGTTCGAGAGAGGGATCGAGCCACTATTCGTTAGAAGTTTTTTTACACAACGATTGATGAGATATATGGAATGAGCATTGAATATATTAGGGCTTATGCGAAGGTTTATAGTGATACAACTTCAGATGTCCTATCCCATGACACATCGAGTATAGGAGAGGTTTGTTGTTTATGTACATACAATCTATTTAATCGTTTTATTCATTTTGAATTGAAATTTTTGTTACATTATATCTATGACATTATGTATTTTTTGATGTATAGTAATAAATACATTACGTAAATGTTTACTGGTTGTAGTTTTCTAGAATGTTGAATGAACATAATTTTCGACTCTCCACTAGTGAAAATGTAGAAGAGCATCTTAGAGACGTATATTTATTATTTACATATTTATATTTATGTTTGAAAGATATTGTATGTTTTTTTAAACTTTAATTTATCTATGTATCTTATTGTTAATGTGACTTATCCATGCAGGTTCATTTAGATTCCAACTTTTTTGATGATTTTCCATCTCTTATGAGCTCATGATTTCAATTTTTTTGTTTTGGTTTTAAGTGAATTGCTTAATTTTAGTTTATTTTGCTTGCACAATGTTTTATTTATTAACAAAATTTAAATTTTAGGGAACATGAGAACATATGGAAATTGGTGGTGAGGATATAGGTTCTTTGATGGAAGTGGACATTGGCACTGAGGTAATTTTGTTAATAAATGAACTATTTTTTTCAAATTTTTTTATAAGTTTAATATTTTAATTTTTTGAATTTAGTTTAAAATTGTTTGAATAATTTATGAGATTCATAATTTTCTTTTATACATGTTGCAGGTTGAGTCTCTTCGAGGCAAAGGGAAGACCCCAGTGGATGATAGTGGTGGACTTTGATTTAGAGAATGATTTTTATTGGTTTTGTTTTGTTTTCCCATACTATTATATTGCATATATCTTCATGTTGATACATATGATGTAGTTGTTTTGGGCATATAGAAACTTTATTTTCGGATTGTATATGTACATTGAACTCACATGTTCAGGAACCTCTTTTTTGGATTATATACATGTACATTGATCTTACATATTCTGTATTTTCTTTGAATGATCTAACTTTTTTTTGGGGCTAATTACATAGCATACTTTGTGTAGTAAATGCTTAGAATATGTTTTTGCATGATGTTCATGAATGTATGTTCAACCTTGAAATGGTTTTAAAATATATTAGTACACATGTTTTAATGTTTAAACTACTTTATTTTATGAATAATATAACGTCCATGTGATTGTTGTTGGAGCCTGTCCTAACAAACCGAAATATTTTAGATCACTGGGTGATGTAGAACAACACTATTTAGCTGATGTACCTTCTTTTCATAATTTTCAGATTGCAAATTTTATGTAAAGTAGACATTAATTATTTGTTTTTTTAAATTAGTTCATATAATATAGTGTTTTGCAGTTTGCACTCCTGAATATTTATTTATTGAATTTTAGTATATGCTAGCCTTAAGTTTTGATAGGTGCAATCTAAAGTTACAAGTTTTAAAACCTGTGGGATTTAATCCTTGAGTGCAGATGTAAATTTTTTTGGGTGTAGATGTAAAAAAAAATAGTGAAGGTTTCAACCCTCTTGGTTGTCTTTTAATATATGACCTTGGTTTCAACAATAAACTTGAATTTCATATAAATTATAACTTGAATTTTATATAAGTGATTCATACTTTCAATTTTTAACTAATGATTCATATGTTCAATGTTCAGGTACAACACTTTTGTAGTTGGTGAACTATAGATGCTGCTGAAATCATGGCAAATGGGGATTTAACAATTTTTTTTTTTTAATCATAATTAAGGATTTCAGGATTGTGAATCTTATGCTAAATTAGAGCAATGATTTTAGATAGCAATTTGATGAATTTTCATCGGTTTGTTGTAAATAACCATTGGTCTAATTTAGCATAAGCTTCACATTCTTGCAGTCCTTGTTTGTGATTAAAAATCAAATGATCTCTATCTCCATTTGCCATGATTTCAGTTATCCCAACTTAAATAATTATGTTCAATTCCATCATCATATAAAATCAGATCTTGATATAATCTAGATCAAATGGAACTAGATTCTATCTACACAAGTGATATTGTCAAGAATTCAAAATCAGATCTTGATATAATCTAGATCAAATGGAACTAAATTCTATCTACACACGTGATATTATTCTTGCACATGTATCATTTATTTAAAAACCATAGGTTAGAAAAGTTCCAAAAATTTCATGGATCATATTCATATGAATTGTTCAACCCACCACAAAGCCACTAATGGATCAACCCATTTAATGGATCAAGAATAATAAATTCCCATTTATATAAATAGTAATTTCATTCATCATACAATTACTATTCTAGAATTGTCTATTAATAATACATTAGAGAAACATGAAATGGATTCATCACAATCCAAATCTTTTCACGAAATTACACATTAAAGACCACAGTTATTGCCCTAAAATCCTTCAAATTCAATCAAGGTCAAATGGTTTTAACTATACAACCACATATCAAAATTGATTTAAGGATTCCAATTTAGGATTTCCTTCACATACTTAAATACCATAGATCCCCCAATATAATGGACTCAATTAGCTTAATCTAATAGAGGTTATAATAGACAATCAACTTGTTATAGAGAATTCTCAATCATTTTCAAACATTTATTAAACAATTTAATCCTACATCAATAAGTCATACACCACATGTCCATAATTCAACATGACATAACATAATTACTCAATCATGTCCAAGAATCTTTAAACAATCATTCTTAACAATTAACAATGTTTTTAGTAGATCATGTTTAAACTCTTATTCAAGTTCCCATACATTACTTGTAAAATTACATTTGCAATCAACATTCCATAGTTGATAGATAACATTTTTCAACTTTTTCCAAATTTTATTAAAGTTCTCATTACCAAATAATTATCAAATCAATTTCAACATGCTAAAATACAATCATGTCATCTCAGCCTTGATGCCATCTTCTTACACATTACCAAATAACACACCAATTCATCATGCCATCATCCATATTCAAGCATACACAATCATAAACCCAAGCTTATAACACATAAATAAAAATATGACACCTCAATATCATAGTCATAGAGTCTCAATATAAAAATATATTGTACACAACATTTGACATGCACAAAACAAGTATAAATCTATATTCATCATCATTAAATATTACACAATCATCTTCCACATAGAGGCTAAAATGATGCCATGGGTCTCCTATAGTTCTCTCAACCATTGTAGGGCCCCTCCTGTAGGGTACTTCCTGCTTAACCTAAAACTCAACCACTTGATACAAAAGAGATTAGAAAGCATAATGAATAGATAAATAAACTAAATAAATGAATAACTTAGAAAATCAAAATAAACCATAACCTATCTCTGATACCATCCGTCCGCGTCTTCCGTAGGATCCCTCCAGCAAAGCTCGTTTAACCATAGGAAAAGAAGCTGTTAGCTTCTCCACCCAACCATAGGCTCATGCTTTCAGTCACATGGCCTCCCCCGAGCTTTGGGTAGTAGAGCTCACACACAATAATCAAGAAACCCAGCTTGGGTTTCCCCCCCACCAATATTTCTAGCCAAACCCTCAATAGCAGCAAGTCATGAGGTAACTCAAAGTTACGATAGTCATCCAAGGTCTGGGTCCTCTACCCATTCCCCATGTTTTCCTTATAAAGGAAAATCTCATGCGACACATGTCGCTTCATGCATAAATAATTATTTAATTAATTCTTTAATTAAAAACAACTCACCCATGCAAGTGTCAGTTTCTCTAGGAGATGCACCAACATCCCTAAGTTTGCTCCTGTCTGTCCCCCAAATATTTTACTCAACTCCTAGCTTTTAGTTGACTAGGTGTCCATGCTTATGATTCTACTTTGCTCCTAAATAATGGTTTATATTATTTTAAATGCTCAAAATAATAACTCATGTGCAAATGCCTAAATCAATCAATATTATTTAAAAGCCAAAATAATCATTTATGTGCAAATGCCTCAAATACTCTTATGCATTTTCTAAGTAATGATCTAGGTGTAATCTTCTAAGTTTTTATGCAGTTAATTTTAATAATCAATTTCACTAGAGTACCAGTGCTACACCATTGGGCTTCCTCGTTCCTTAATTTCATTTCCCTAACATGGCACCACTCCGTCGAGTCCATTCATCCATAGTTTTCATTCCTTGGCAAGGTACCACATCGTTGGGTCCTTACATCCACTCTTTCCATTCTCGATAGCGTACTACACCGTCGGGCCCTTCTTCCATCATCCTTCAATTTTGACTTGTGGGAACTTCATGTAGGGATTTCAGGAACCGTTACCTTCCATCCTCCATATACAAGCTATTAGGGACTAATGGCGCTGAGGAGTGAGTCCATTCTCACTGCGCGCCCCCCAACTCGTATGTGACCAGCTCCGTCGTGGCCCACTTCGTACGCCCTCACGCTTTCCTCTTGAGCAAGCGGATCAGTGCTTATCTTCCCAGCGTGGTATTCCGTTGGAAGTCGACATCATCGTCGCTCTCCCTATGTGTGATTTATCCATACTCTACGACCCTTCAATTCCCTTGTGTGTCTGTCGGTGAACCATTTCACCTGCCGCTACACTCATTTCTCACAAACATATATTAGTAGTACTATCCTCAATTATCATAATATGATTCATAAATCTGCTATTTCGTTAAGCATTTATAGTTTACTCATAACATTACTCATTCATCTAATCAGAAATGCATCTCGTCAATATTTACTTTCTTCATTCTGATAACATAATCAATTGTATAACTAGTTGTTAAGCATCATTCATATGTGCATTTTCCATAATCATAGTTAATCGTTAAACACATGTAATCATTCATTTACATCAACTATCCAGATACACATATATCATTATTTTATTGATTCACAATCAGTCGTAGTCATCAATATACTCAATAAAAAATGAAGGGGTTGTTTTATTAATTTTTCAATCAGTTGGATCATTCAATAGGTTCCCTCAAGGTCTGCAGTATTCTAGGGGCACTACATACACCCCTACTTATTTAGAACTTCTTCCCGAAGTTCAGAATAAATGCAGAAAGCTATGACACATCTCAATTGTGTCCTCCCAAGTCGCAGAGCTAGGATTGTAACTGTCCCACTACACTTTTACTTGATCAATCAAGGCTAATCAGTAAGCAAGAAGAAATCAATCAATTATCCCACTCCACACATATAATTTAATTCCTTAATTCATTTATCAATTATTGTCATCATTCACGTTTTCAAGTTTTCCTCAATCATTTAAGACATAACAAGGTTCAAGAGACCACTATATCAAAGTTGTTCAGCCGGGTCACTCGATAGGTTCCCTTAAGGTCCACAATCATTCTAGGGGCATTACAATTTGTAAGTGAAATGGTTATACGATAAATAAAATACCACCTTCGTAACTACAAAATTAGTGCCAATCATTCTATATTGACAAGAGTTTCCAATATAAAATACATAGACCAAGATTATCCTATTAACATATGGAAAATTTTCACGGAGGCATTGTAAATAAGCTTTACCCTTGAAATATCATGATGATCAATACATCAAGTGTTAGTTATTGTTCTCACACTAAGACTAGTTAGTACTATAAAATACCAATGAGTTTCATAATCTTATGATAGAATAGGATATAAGGCATGGTATTATTCTTAAATAATGAAACTACATAGTGTCATGTAATTAGTATTGGCTATGGTTTCTCTCTATTAATAGTTTGGAATATTATTACCACATTACAATAGGTATCAAGTATTATAAAATTTTACCAAGAAAACATGCCAATGATAACCATACACTATTATTATCCTATAAATAACCTAATATTGCCAACCATAAGTACTGAGTCTCCAATTTTGAACATGTTAGTAAGGTCAAAAGGATACAAATTGGGCCAATAAACCATTGGAAAGTCAATACAATAAGGTATATAAATGGTCAATACAATAAGATAATGACATGGTAGTTTCATAGTGTTAGTGATAAGCAATTGTTGAGTAATCTAGTTTGGTAATCGTTTATTCATTAATATAGAACTTTTGGTGTGCACTAAACCATTATGAATATATAGTGTGACAAGCCAAATAAGCGCTCATTGCAATGCCCTATGTGAAACTAGCACATACTTCTAGTCATATTTCCGTTACCATGCATGACAACCACTTTTGATCTTTATCATACCATTGATCCAAAGTCATTGCTTGATCTACATGGTTCTAGTTCAACCCTTATATTAGTAGGTGATTGAAAATTCCACCTTAGCATAACTCATTCCACTGTAGCATAGCTCATAACATAACTCACAATATTGGTGTGCTTGACTAGTACGGTGATCAAAGTTGACTAGGTATATAAGGTCCACTATATATAGTGATTAAGTCAGTGCCTTCCCTAGATAAATACTTCCAATATTTGAGTGATTAGTTATATTGATCTATTATACTTTGGGTGATTTGCAATGGACTACCTAGTCTTATGTATTTAATCATCCAAGCATGTATATATATGTAACATTTTATTGTACAAGGTTATGAAACCATTTTAATTATTATTATATTCTTATAAATATTGAAATCAATACCATCATCCTTGTATATTTTGTCGCACTCATTAACCATATCACATAATCATTGTCTTATTGTATCTCACTCATATGTTCTTTGCTGTTAAGGTTTGATCACTTGTTTTGATATATCATTAATGACAATGTTGACGATGTTGTTGTTTATGATGATTGTGCTGATAAATAGTGATGATTCTAACGTTGATGATGATGATGATGACGATGATGACAATGACGACGATGACGATGGTGTTTTTTATGATGATGATGATGATCGATGACAACGATGACATTAAGGATGATGCTTATGATGAAAAAAATGTTCTCGATGTTGATGATGATGGTGACAATGATTATCATGATGATGACAAAAAAGATGATGATCAAGATGGTGGTAATGGTGATGATGATCATCATCACCGACACCAATATCATCAACGCCATCATCACTAAGATTTTCGTTAAATTTTTAATTTAAATTTTTTTATCAATTTTTTAAATAAAATCTTAATTTTAATTTCAAATTGAATTATGTTTTTCAATATATATATATATATATATATATATATATATATATATATATATTCCTTGTAAGAAGTCATGGGAAACCCTTAGGTACTTCTCCTCATTTCGAGGATGGTACCAAAGGTAAACCACCATCCCTGATTATGGGGCCTAACCCAGTGGGGACATCAAGTGAGGCCCTTATATATCAATGTGTAGCCACCCGGGGATTTGACACAGAGACCTATTGATTACAACTCACAGCTCTCAACCACTTGAGCTAACCCACCGAGCTATTTTTTCAATATATATATATACTACATACATATATAGATATATATATACTACATTAATATATATATATATATATATATATATATATATAAAAAATGAAATAATAAAAAAAAAACAAAAAGCACAATACAAAATTAATATTAAATACATAAAAAAAAAAATACAAAAAAAATAACAAACAACAAAACAATAGCTCACCTTTCTACCTCCCATGCCATTGTGTTTCATTGTTGTCGACTGCTTTGCACCCTTTGATTTTGTTGAGCTGTGAGCAAGAAATTCCAGCCAGGGATTCTGTGCAACAATTGTTGTGAGCTATGAGCAAATTGGGATTGTCGTTGGGCAACTTCAACCTCTCATGTGTGCACCCATTGTGTTCAGTTTGCAGTGAGTAGAGGATTTCGGCCAGGTTTTCTGTGCACCCATTGAGTTCGGTGAGTCATGATCTGTGACCAAAGTTTGATTGTGGTCATGCAAGGGAGACAGAGCCCGAGAGAAGCAATTGTGATAAGAATAAATGCCTCCCAAGTCGGTGAGTACGAAGCCCTAAATTTTATGGGGTCCAATTCAAACTTTGAAGGGTTGATTTGAACCTCACCTCTCCTTTGGCCATGAATTGTTTGAATGGTTCATAGATTTGAACCCCATCGCTCTCCTTTGGCCTCAAATTGTTTTGTAGGGTTCTTAGAAATAAAAAAAACATACTCAAATTTCATGTGCAATATTTCTGTCAACATTTCTGTGAATTTTCGTGCAATATTTCTGTGAATTTTCATGCAATATTTCTATCAACATGTGCTTGTTCACACTCAGCAGTAGCACTACGAATTTCCATTTCGAGCCTTGTTGGATCCTGGGTTGCTTCAGAACAAATCTCCTTCATAAGATTTCTCATATTTACTTTTGTCTTTAGAGGCTCTATCAAACCCTTCCTTATCATCTCTTGTCTATCTTTTTCCTTTGCAAGGCATCACTATGTACGCAATTTTCTCTGCTCCTTCTTGTTCATCTTTAAAGGTAAAAGAAAATCTGTGTAGCTACCAGACGGTAAAAAATCATACCCCACCACTCAACATTAGGTAGAGGATCCTTTGGTTTCTCATCTTTTGTAGGAACTCTTTCTGACACTTCAATCAGATTAGTATTTATATCAAGGTCAGCCTTTGACTTGCCAAGCTATGCTTGCTTGATCTTCAACTCCTTTTCATATGCTTCTCCGAATTGACTCTTTAATTTCAATATTTCTTCCTCCTTTGACCATCTTCCTTCCTCAAAAAATTAAAATTTCATCCTCTTAGGCCTCAAGAGATTTGTTTTATTAATACCCATTTTTCAATCAAATTGGGGATTGGAATTGGGTTCTTCAACAAATTATGGCCTTAGAATTTGAAATGCTTATTTTTCTGTTTTTTATGTTCACCTTCAAAGTGCGCGAGTTTGTAATTTTTGGCTTGTCAATTACATTCCCCTGTGCATCTATTGCACAACCCTGAGCATCAACATGAAGAACAATAGCTTTAGCAAGCTTCTACTCACCAACAGTACCAAATTGATCGGGCACTTGTCCATGAAATATACTCAAAATTTGCTTCATAGTTATATACACAAAATTTAATCGAATTTACATAGATAATTCAAGAAATCATGCAAATTATGAAAAGAGATGGATGTGTTGAATGTGGAAACAACTTCCTAAGCTTCATGTATGTAGATTTGAATCTGGATTGAGGGGTGACATTGTGTCAAACGGGGTTTGCAAGGTCAAATAAGAAGTAGTTACAAGGAGCTATTGCATATATTTGACCTTATTTGACCTTCCATCTCTTTGGAAGGTCAAATAAGAGGTAGTTACAAGGAGGTATTTCATCGATGGATGGATGCATGGTTACAAGTGATGGGTCAGTTTCCAACCATTGCAAGGTTAACTCAATTTAGGAATGAAAACCTAGTTTAAACCCTCGTGAGGATTAGGGGATCCACATAACCTTAAAAGACAATATAAAAATAAAATAAGGGATTGTAAATTCACAAGGATGCCTAAGTTATTCATGTACTCATAGCTATGTATGGGTTGTCCCATATGCTCCACAGTTGTTGACTACCCATACTTCATATAAATGTTAAGGCCAATAACACATTTCGAGACCTCGATGTAGGTTATGTTTTGTTGTTTTTGCCTTGCTAAGCTTGTTTATTTCATTAGAATTCAACAAGTCTTCAATAACCATAGCTAGTTCTCATGGTTATATATATCTTATCCTCATATTGTCATGATTTTATATAGAATTGGCATCCAATATGCTAGTTTAGATGTTGTCATTGAAACTGCTACATCACTTGTAATACCATTCCTTGTGTTTCACAAATTGAATCCTTCATAAGGTGAAAGGTCTTTCGATTTGGTAGCAAAATGCTTGAAGGCTTGGGTTGGAAATTTGCTTCATAGTTATATATGAACAGAGATGGGTGTGTTGAATTTACATAGAGAATTCAAGAAAACATTAGAAGTATGAACATAGATGAATGTGGAAACAACTTCCTAAGCTTCACGTATGTAGAGTTGAATGTGGATTGAGGGGTGACATTTTGTCAAAAGGGGTTGGAAAGGTCAAATAAGAGGTAGTTACAAGGAGCTATTGCATATATTTGACCTTATTTGACCTTCCATCTCTTTGGAAGGTCAAATAAGAGGTAGTAACAAGCAACTATTTCATATATTTGACCTTATTTGACCTTCCATCTCTTTGGAAGGTCAAATAAGAGGTAGTTACAAGTCGCTATTGCATGGATGCAGGGATGCATGGTTACAAGTGAAGGGTTAGTTTTCAAACATTGCAAGGTCAACTCAATTTAGGAATGAAAACCTAGTTTAAACCCTTGTGAGGATTAGGGGATCCACATAACCTTAAAAGACAATATAAAATTAAAATAAGGGATTGTAAAGTCACAAAGATGCCTAATTTATAGGGAAACTCAAATTTGTAAATGTTGTAGGGGACCTCCCACCTCCTTTGTATCCATTAAGTAAAACGAAAGGTTGTATTTCTCCTTTATTGATTATATAATAATGTCTCTAGTAAAACTAGTTGACATAGTGCTTTTTGGAATAAAGTGGTTTGAGGTTCAAAACTGTATCTATTTTCCCTTAAAAAATCTCTCTCTATTATTCATATGACTTAATCATAAAGTGGGTACCATTACCAAATGTTTGCAATCTAATGCTTTCTCTAAGGTGGGTACCATTACCAAAGTTGTGCAATCTAATGCTTCCTCTAAATCAAGCGGCATGTTTTCCATCTTGTGTACTTAACCATGAAATATTTATTGGTTGTTATACTCACTGTATTATTTTTTTTGTATGTATGCGCATATTGTATCATTTATAAACACCTGTAAAATGCCACTAGTATGTTATAGGGGACTAATAAATACTTTATATATAACACATACTCTTTAACAATAAGCAATAACCTCATGATGTGTGGGATGCCATCATTAGTCCATGTTCACACATATATCTCATCATAACCACATGATCTGTGTTGACCCTTCTTCATACAGTGATGATGAACTTTTAGGTTATATGGAACATTTGTACATTTGAGAGAGAGATGATTGATTGTACCTTCCCCACCTTGGTTGATTTACTTTTGGTCCTTACACCTTGTTTTTTATTGGTCTTGTGGTACCTTTCCCTTGACGCATGGTTAGTACGGTCATTTCACCCATCTTGAGTTGTTTGTACCACCCTTTAATGTTTTTGTTCCTTTGGGTACTATATATATGGTTGTTTGTCCACTTTGTGTTTTACCCTTGTCCTAGGGGCTATGGGTCATGTACCCACACATATCTTATGTTGGGTCATGTTTTGGGTCTTCGTACCCTCACCTAAATGAGCCTAGTGTTGAAGTATATGTAACTTCAGAATGTATTTCATATATGTATATTGTACTCCTATAGAGATGGTATTATTCCTCCATACAGAAGTGTTTGTATTCTTATAGAGATGTTATTATTCCTCTATACAGAAGTGTCGTCATTTATATTGTAAGTGTCATAACTTATACTTGATGGGTTATTAGACCATCTTGTTGGGGTCGGCCCTGTATAAGTCATGTGGGTCGAAGGGTTATTATACCACCCTATTGGGGGTCGACCATGTGGGTCAAATGGTTATTAGACCACCCTATTGGGTGTCATCCCAGTCAACATTATTTTATGTGGTTAAGTTAAGTCCGACCTAATAAAGGTTATTAGGCAAGTAAAGTCAAGTATAAATAGAGTGCGAGAGGTACTCTATTTCATCATTCTATTCTCTTTCACACTCTTTGGAGAGTGGAGCACTTGTGGAGGAGGAGAAGCTGCTACTAGGAGATGTCTATCTCTTATGCTTGGGTTGTATCATTGCTCTATCTATCTCTGAGGAAGTTATTGGGGTTTTTCACCTTTCTGGTTTTCTTCAAGTAAACTCTGTGTCTCTTGTGTGCTTGCATTATTATGTCCATGATTGATATGTTGTACATGTTGTTCTCTCAGTTAAGATCCTAGATCGGATTGAAGTAAATTCCGAAAAAATTAACATGGTATCAGAGCTAGCCTGAAAGAAGTCATGGTATGGCATGTATGACACTTGTTGCACTTGCGATGCTAGGGCTTGATATAGCAAAAACCAGTCATCATAGCATTTTCGCTATAAATCCATTTTGGCGAAGTTTTCAGATCTGAAACATTTACAGATCGGATATCAGATCCCCATGTACCTTGTGTCCAAAGGAAAACTTCTAATTCGTTGTACTTTGTGTTTTATGATATGTACAATCTAGGTTTTCTGCCTCTTTTAGATCTGAGTCATAAACAGGTGACCTAGGAAAAAAGGTCATAACTTGGGCTAGGAAGCTCCAAATGAAATTTCATAAAAAGTGACAGGTAGTGCACGTATTGTACCTTCTTAGGTAATGGTTTAAGAGGCCGAAACTGAACCAGTTACACGTGGAAAGTCGTACAAGTTCTTTCTCCTGTTTTATCCCATAAACAGGTCATGTTGCGACACTTGGCATAACTCTCTCTCAGAGAATCCAATTGAGGTCAGACCTGTGGTGTTGGAAAGATGATTGGTTGGGATACCACAGATAGAATTTTTCGACCTTGTGGATTGAAAAGTTTCGAGTTACACTAGAAACAGTCAAGTGCATATTTATGTCAAAACAGAATTATTTTTGAGCACCTTCATTCATGGCTTTGGGAATTTAGGGTTTCAGAGAAAGTTGGAATTTTTGTAATCGGAGACCACGAATGGGTGCTACTCATCAAAATAGAAATTTAGAAACCAATATTAGATTTTTTGGTTGGGAAGAACACCGTGCTTGATCAAACCCCAGTTCGGGACTTTGATCGGAAAGATGGAAAATTAAGGCTTCTACAAAAGTTGGAATTTTGGAAGTCTGTGACCATGGCTGGAAGCTCCTCATAAAAATTGAAGTTTAGAGCTTTGGATCGAACCTTTTGGTTGGGAAAAAGGGTGGGATTTATCAAACCCTAGTTCGGGATCTTGTTTAGAAGATCCGGAAGGTTCAAAGGCAATTTTGAGGGGTGAAACTTTGTAGTTTTCAAATTCTTAGTATATCGGCTTGATCATCTCATCAAGGCGCATCTTTCTATCCTTTCGAAAGTTTGAAATTCAAAGTTTGAATTTTTAGGGTTTCTCTGACAAACCCTAATACAGCTCCAAATCCAGTTCCTGCAAATCAAGTGGATTGGGTTAATCCTAGAAGAAAATGGATTGGTCACCTGCATAAGTGAAGAAGTTCCTTTTTCAGAGGGAGATGAGGCTAAGGCCTTACATAAGAAGATTACAAGCAATCTTGACAGGTATGACTTGTCCAGGTATGTTTCAAGATTTATTCATGATTAAGTTTATGGTATGATTGTCTTCATATTATTACGGTTAGTACAATCTTGATTAAATTTAGACTTGTTGTATCACCTTAATAAAATTATGAATGCATGATAGAAAATATTCATTGATTAGGGTGTTGACACTTATGATTGTACTAATGCATTATGGTGTTGTATGAGGTTTATGTTGTCCGCTAACATGAAAGGTACACCAAGAAAGACAAATCATGTTCTAGTTCAAGAACATATGATCATGGTGACATGAAGACAAAGATTCATCCATTGTCATGGATCACTTAGAAGATCTATTTACAAGGTATGTATAACTTGGTTCTATAATGGTTAACCTATGAGATATGTAGGTTACTAGCACAAGTCATTGAAGAGAACAAGAAGACATCATGTGGGTATGTTAGACAGAACTAGCTAACATACTAATCCAGGTATGTTTTTCCTATATCAAGTTAGAATCCTACCTTGTGATAGGATCTCTTATATAAGTATAGATGGCATGATTGATAATGATTATTCATAGGTTTGAATAATCATGGGTTTAGGCATATTATGTTTCTTACCTTAATTGATGATATGACTAACCAGAAGAGTCATGAAAGTATAGGTTTGAATAATCATGGGTGTATGCATATTATGTTTCTTACCTTAATTGATGATATGACTAACCATAAGAGTCCTTGAATACTAATGCTTATTATTTCTATTTGAAATGATCATGACTATACATGCTTAAGATTATTGTGTTTTGATAGTATTGAGAATATACTAATAAATGTATGATTATGTATGAGATCTCGAGGATATCACAATAATGATACTTGTAAGCATGCATAGTGATCGAGGATGGATATAAGTTCAAGGACAGGTAATCCAGGAAGCAAAGATCAAGAGGGAGCACACTCCAGTAGTTTCTGCAAGGATGCAGATATTCAGAGGGAGTCGACCACTTCTCACAATCTACATAAGAATGGAGTTACAAAGATTCAAAGGGATTCCACCCAGCAACCTAACAAAGATAAGTATTTGAATTGTCATTTCTTACATATTTGTTTATTTAAATAATGTTGTCCAATGATGTATATGCTTATGTTCCTAGACTTAGGTTGTGTATTATGCATATTAGAATAAATTGCATTAATGAACAGTATACTACTATTATGCATGTGATGGGTAAGTGTCCTATGGCACCGTACAACATTCCATTGCTACTTATCTAGAATGAAACCTCTTTGCTGACATGTTGGGAGTAGTGCAAACTCTTAACAATGTTCTGGTAGAGATTGGAAGGCATCTACAATGTTACAGGATATGGAAGAATGTTGTATTGAAGCATTGGCCAAAATAATTGCATGACTATATGACATATTTCTTTATGTGTAAGAATTTGTTCTGAAAACTATGAGATGTTTCTAATCATGCAATTTAACTTGTTTTGTAGGAAAGATCGTATACCTTCACCTACAAAAGAAGGACTACACCATTTGTTCCAACAACAAAGCTATATATTGAAGATATTGAAGTTCCCAGGATCTGGGATGAAGTAATGGAAGAATGCCATGACTAGTCGATCATGAAGAATGATGTTTGGGATGCAATCCCAAGACCTAAAGGGAAGTCTGTTGTGACTTCCAAATGGATCTATAAGATCAAGCATGCTGCAGATGATAGCATGGAGAAATACAAAACGAGGTTTGTAGCTCGTGACTTCTCCTAGAAAAAGGGGATTGAGTATGAAGAGACTTCTACACCTATAGCCAGGAACACCTCCATCAGATCAGTACTTGCTCTGGCTGTAGTGATGAAAATGGAAGATACACCAAATGGATGCTAAGACAGCTTTCTTGAATGGTGTAGTCGAAGAGGAAGTGTATGTGGAGCAGCCACTTGGTCTTGAGACACATGACGGGAAGTCATATATGTGTAGAATTTGGTATAGTAGCATAGACAACTTTCTATCCAGTTTGGGCTTTACCAAGAGTAAAGCGGATTCCAACCTTTACTATAAGGTTGAGGAAGGCAATCCAATGATACTACTTTTGTATGTGGATAACTTGTTTGTTATAGGTGAGGATAAATTGATTGCTGAAACACAGCGGAAGCTTGCTGCCGAGTTCGAGATGAAGGACTTGGGGATGATGCACTATTTTCTAAGTATGGAGGTGTGATAGAGTGCAGATAGAATCTTCCTTGGACAAGGGAAGTATGCAGTGGAGATCCTGAAGAGGTTCGGGATGATGGACTGCAAGGCCATGGACACACCTATGGCATCGAACCTGAAGCTTATGTGTGATGCTTCATCTGATCCAATTGATGTCACTGTGTATCATTAGATTATTGGGTTCTTGATGTACCTAACGAACACGAGACCAAATATTTGCTTTGCGGTGAACACATTGAGCCAATTCTTGACGGATCCTAGAGGTGTTCACCTGGTTGTTGTAAAGCATATTCTGAGGTACCTGAAGGGTACGAGTGACTATGGGCTCAAGTATGATGCGAATCAAAAGTTTAACTTGCAGGGTTATGTTGATTTAGATTGGGTAGGTAGTGCTGCATATAGGAAGAGCACTTATGGGTGCTGCTTCAGTATGGATCAGGTGTGATCTCTTGGCAAGAAGCAGTCCTGCGTAGCACTGATTACAGTTGAGGAAGAGTATGTTGCAGCTTGTTTAGCTAATTGTGTGGCAGTATGGCTTTGGAAGCTATTGTCTGAGTTATTTGATCTCCCACTAGAGGCTACTATTATCCTTTGTGACAACCAGAGTTGTCTGAAGCTGTCTGAGAATCCGGTGTTCCACGACAGGTCGAAACACATTGAGATCAAATACCACTATATCAGGGATATGGTTCAGAGAAGAGCAGTGAAGCTCCTGTATGTTGCGACAGATGAGCAGATTGCAGATGTGCTGACGAAGCCACTAGCCAGAGTGAAGTTTGAGTACTTCAGAGAGAGGCTTGGTGTTCTTCAGATCGACGACACTTCGAGGAAGAAGTGATGGAGACATTTTTCTGAAGCCATTCCAAGCATGTTGGAAGGAGGATCCTTCACATGGCTGTGGATGTAAGCACTGGATGATGAGCATCAGGATGATGTTCTAGTTTCTACTCTGTATGCATCATGTTGGATGTTGGATATGATCAGTTGGATCATTTATGTATGTATGCATCATGTTGGATGCTGGATAAGATCAGTTGGATCATTTATGTATGTATGCATCATGTTGGATGCTGGATATGATCAGTAGGATCATTTATGTATGTATGCATCATGTTGGATGCTGGATATGATCATTTGATCATTTGTATGTACTTTGTATATGCATCATGTTGGATGTTTGGACCATGTATCTATATATGTATCAAGTGGATACTTTGTATGGTTAGGTAGATCATGTATGTTGATATGTATCAGGTAGATACATTGTGTGATCAGGTGGATCATATATCTATTTATGTATCACGAGGATACATTGTATGATCAGGTGGATCATGTATGATGATATGTATCAGGTAGATACTTGGTATGCATCAGGTAGATGCATTGTATGATCAAGATGATCATGGTTGACGAGCTTCAGGATGTTGGCTTCAGGATGTTGCTCCAGATAACATGCATCAGGATGATGCAGTGATGATGATCAGGATGATCATGTGTACATTAGGATGATGTATGGTGAGTATCAGGATGATACTCTGTAGCCATGGAACAGGTTGTGCAGATGAGCATGTCTGGGAGATCCTATAGGTCAGAGTTGTGTACCTGTAATAGCCTGGGATGCTCTTTTGAGACATTGCTCTGGGAGGACATAGAATAGCACCCTGGGAGATGCTTCAGGTCAGAGTTGTGTACCCATAACATCCTGGGATGCTCTTTCGAGGTTTTGTCCTATGGCATATAATAGCACCCTGGGAGATCCTTCAGGTTGGAGTTGTGTACCCGTAACATCCTGGGATGCTCTTTCGAGGTTTGGCCATAACCACATGTAATTTGTGCCCTAGGAGATCCTTTAGGTCGGAGTTGTGTACCTGTAACATCCTGGGATGCTCTTGTGAGGTTTTGTGGTGACCACATGTAATTTGTGCCCTGGAAGATCCTACAAGTTGGAGTTGTGTACCCGTAACATCCTGGGATGCTCTTGCAAGGTTTTGTGGTGGGTCACATGTAATAAGTCCTGGAGATCTGGACAAGATGAAAAAGGCCTCAGATGCTCTTTAGGGTTCTTGCTAGTCAAGAGACTCTTTTAAGGTTTTGTGATAGTCACATGTAATTTGTGCCCTGGGAGATCCTACAAGTCGGAGTTGTGTACCTGTAACATCCTGGGATGCTCTTTCGAGGTTTTGTGATGCATGTAATAAGTCCTGAGGATTCCACAGTACGGCCAATGATGATGAAGACCTGTAGGTGGTGGGCCTACATCCAATATGAAAAAGGACTGGCTCTGTAGAAATTCTTATGACGAGTAGATTCATAGATTGATTGAGATAGCAACAGTAATGACGATGACGATGACTTGGTGACGATTATCCAGTGACAATGATCCAGAAAAGAAGACTTGTGCTAGAAGACCTGTGTCGAGAAATACCTTCCCGGTTAAGAGGGAGTGTTGATTTATATGTAACTTCGGAATGTATTTCATATATGTACATTGTACTCCTGTAGAGATGGTATTATTCCTCTATACTGAAGTGTTTGTATTCCTATAGAGATGTTATTATTCCTCTATACAGAAGTGTCATCATGTATATTGTAAGTGTCATAACTTATACTTGATGGGTTATTAGACCACCTTGTTTGGGCTGGCCCTGTATAAGTCATGTGGGTCGAAGGGTTATTAGACCACCCTATTGGGGGTCGGCCATGTGGGTCAAAGGGTTATTAAACTACCCTATTGGGTGTCGGCCCAGTCAGCATTATGTTATGTGGTTAACTTAAGGCCAACCTAGTAAAGGTTATTAGGCAAGTAAATTCAACTATAAATAGAGTGCGGGAGGCACTGTATTTTATCATTCTTATATCTCTCACACTCTTTGGAGAGTGGTGCACTTGTGGAGGAGGAGAAGCTGCTACTAGGAGATGTCTATCTCTTATGCTTGGGTTGTATCATTGCTCTATCTATCTCTGAGGAAGTTATTGGGGTTTTTCACCTTTATGGTTTTCCCCAAGTAAACTTTGTGTCTCTTCTGTGCTTGCATCATTATGTCCATGATTGATATGTTGTAGATATGTTGTACATGTTGTTCTCTCAGTTAAGATCCTAGATCATATTGAAGTAAATTCTGAAAAAATTAACACCTAGAACCCCACTTATGATTTATGTTATTATTTATGACTCTTTTATATTTTATTTATTATTTTATTATTTTACTTTTAATTTTTTAATTTTTAATTTTAATTTTATTTTTATTTTTAAGTTTTTGTATTAAGTAGTTCCTTCCTATTTTAATGGAACCCTATTTTTTGGACTGAGATTGTTATGCTAAATCTTATGGAAGTCTAATCTACCTGCTTGAAGGCTGATTATTCGAGAATTTTTTATACTTAGCTTGGAATGAGTTCTCTTTGATTGTGTTAATGTTGAATCTTATCTTTGCCCAAATCTCTCCTGTTAGGACTTGTCCTATCAGACAAAATTGTTGGTGATCAGATCTGTGATTTTTTGTTAAGCTTTTACTTGCACCGAGAATTTTGTTGTAATCATTCTTTGTGCTTGATTTAACTTATGTTATGAATGTAACTGTATTTTTCTAACTATTGTTGCATACAACCTCTCTCTCTCTGGTTTGTACTTACCCTTTAGTAGGGTTAGTGGGTTCCTAGTGTTGGTTAACCTCAGAGAGGTATAGTTTTGATTGAAAGTAATATTTCTGAATATAAAACAAGAAGGTTCCACATTACAGGTAAGTACCCTAAACCTATCTTCTTTACACATTTTAATGTTGATTAACTATTTTTAGTAATTACATGTTACTGAAGATTACTTCAACACAGTGATCCAACTAGTACTGTTAAAGTGGAAAAGTTGAAAGAGATGAAAATTATGTTTTGTTACCATTGTACTATTTAGTTTTAGTACTTGTTTATTAGATGTAATTTTGTATTAAAATATATTGACTTTTTTTATTCTTCTGCATAAAACCCTAACTCTACCAAAATTTAACATCATAACATATCAAGTACTTTCCAAATATCATAACATCAAGTGCATGCTACACTCGAGTTCAGACCTCCTCTTGAATATAAGTTGTAAAGGTCGACACTATTGTTGGAAGAGTTGAAATGATATTTTAACTTGGAAATAGTTGTGTGATTACTTTTTATAAGGAAACATGGAATGAATTGGGTGGTTGGCATGTATTAAAGAGAAGGAAATCCCTAGAGTGTTGGGAATTCCATGTTTCATGTAATAGTTGCATATGTGTATGTACATGAACATACAAATGAAAATATGTGCATATGCATGAAACTAATACAACAAAGGGCGATAATAAAAATATCGATTCACTTCCCTATCCAATGCCCCCTAACCATATTAGGACTCTTTATATCTATTTCATATTCTCACAAGATTCTAGAGGTCATGGTTCTCTCATCATATTGGGAATGTCAATGTGGTTCATGTGACAATTTCAATAAAAAATAAAAGTTCAAACACATTAATAAGGTAATAAATAATCCATCGATATTTCACAACTATTGTACCACTACACTACACAATAACATTTTGTCTATTAGCTTTAGCTTGGGTGGTTAAGTGGAGAATGTTTTATGCTCCCTACTTAGGTTCAAATACCACATGTGACATTTTTTCTTCTTGTGGATCAATCTTACTTTGGTGTAGTAACAATGGAGAGGCCGTTATAGAGCCAAGAGATTGGTTGGAGAGCAATGGGAGAAGGGCCACAGTTTGTTACACCCCACTCCATCCATAATAAGTTTAGTACCTTGTCCCTTGTTTTTTAAGAGACCAAGCCCTAGAGGATAATGATTTCGGGAATTGGCATGAATGTCTAATTATAATAGAAATCCTAATCATAGGTCATTTATATAGGATATAAAAAGGTAAATCATTTAATTAGTTTAGGGAAATATATATATATATATGGTAAAGTAGATATGTTAGTTAACTAGTGGCATGGTTGAGAGTGCCAAGGATATCACTAATGCATACTGCCCTCTTGAATACCTTGGATACTAGTGGACATAAAACATGGAAATGTGTCACAAACCCATTTTTGTGTAGGTAGACTTAAATCTCCTCCAAGAAAATTTGTGCACAAATTTGTTCCTTTGTGACAACTTCTACCACCTTGGAAAATTATGTGTACTGGTAAGGTAACAAAGAAATAAGCTTATATAGGAGGTAAATTACTCCATGGTAGAGAGTCATTTCAACATCCATAAGACCGTACATTATTGTAGATATATGTTAATTGGACTTACATCTTTAAGAATGTGAAAAATATATCAATGTTGATGTTGTTTGTGTTATTGCTTAAATTGGCAAATAAAAGAAAGGAGTTTACATACCACCATTCATATCTTAACACCCAAGGGTGTCTACCTCTATGGATTTTCTAATAATATGACATCACAAAATCACATCAAGTCTACTTGGCCCTTATAATGTTTAAAGCAAGTTTATTTCTCGTGCAAGGAAATTAATTCACCTTAGAGCACCATATCATCATCCTCTTTTAGAATTGGGATCACCTTTAGTCTTTTTTTATCCAAATCTCAAAGAATATTCCATTACTTTATGTCCACTTTTTTATATACAAATCTCAAAGCATATTCAATGATGAATTCAAACTATGTCTCACATAGTTTAACAACACATAGGCTCGAAATTTTGATGATTCCTTCTTATACGAACTCGAGGCATTAAAAAAATAATTTTGGCCATTTTTTCCAATTTTGAACATGCAAGACAATTAAATGAAAAATCCCTTAATAATCAACATATGCATTTTCAAGCTTGGGGGAGGCATGGTAACTATGTATAATGATAGTGGAAAATCCATGCCTTAATGCCTTGTAATTTTCTAATATTAATTATGCATACCCAACAATGCCCTATTTGAACCTTTTTTCCCATGGTGCAGGTAGAACCAAACAGGTATTTGTCAGATTTTTCTTCCTCGAGCGAGGGGAATTTAGTAAGACTAGATGAAAGTGAGACATCTAGTAGGTCTACAAGAGTTATATCAACTACATGTCCAAAGATCAGAAGAAAATTTCATAAAAGCATGGAATTTTTTCTTGCTGAAGGGGGCTCATGTTCCTATGATGATGAGACAATAGGTGACATTGAGGTTCCCTTGAGGTACAAAAATCTAGTGAAACAATGGGTACCCAAGGATCTTCCTCAACTAAACACAGTTTTTTGTGTTAATGAGAGGATATATCGAATTGCACCATCGCCATTACATGTGTTAGCACTAGAATTGTGCTAAGTATTTGGAGGGGGTTTTTGTGAAGGGAAGAAGTTCAGATTCGGGAAGGTAGATAAGGAAAATCCCTAATCATGACCCACACATCCCAAAGGGTCTGAAAATCGAAGCTCTATACTTTTAGTTTCAATTTGAAAGAAAAAAGGAGGGGAAGAGCTAAGTTTTAATGGTGATCGAAGGATTAAAAACACAGGAGTGCACCCGCAGCATGTAAAGGCACCTATGAGTGGTTGAGATTAAAATGATAAAGATTGACGGTCGTAAGATTTCGTTGCATAAAGAGTTGGCGGTGATTTAGGTGTGGGCAGGGTGCTAGCTGGAAAGCAGATTAAAAAGTGATCGATGGTGGCTCATGCAGATCGATGGTTGATAGGTTGTTCACGATTTGAACTTGCGTGAAAAGGGTCATGATTCAAAACTGTGAACTTTTGTTAAACCTTGCACTTTTCAACGGCGCAGATCTAGCAAGATGGAGATCGACGGTCCAGAATTTGTTCACAAATAAAACTTGTGTGCCAAACTGACGGGGTGAAAAATTTTTAACTCGGTAAAGGACCGCATCTTTGGACGGTCAAGATCCAAGAGGGGATCGGATCGGCAGTTAACAATATTTTTGCAAATTCGAGATGTTGTCAAGTTGGCGTGTGGCAGAGGTGGAGGCCACGAGGGACGTTGGAAAGAAAAGGGTGAGGAGATATATGACAGAGAACTAATAGTGCACATGGACGGCTGATGTGGCTCCATCATCGTCATACCTGTAAGGGTGATATGCCAGGTCTATTATATAAAATTCCTGCCTACACAGAGATTCATTTCTTATCTTTCCTATGTGCATTGGAAAGCGAAAGAATCCAGCCGTGCTGAACTGGCCAACCAGAAGCTCAGGAGCCCGCCTAGCTGTAAAACAACCAGGTAGGCCATCTGCCTCCACCATAAGCTATTTAAATGGCCAGATCTAAGAGACCTCCTGGCTTCGAAACCCTGAAGATAAGCGACCCAGTAGAAGACAAAGATAGTGATATTTATGACACCATGTTGATTAACAGCTCCCTGGAGACCACTAAGGAAAGACTGGAAGTCATAAGGGACAAACAGGTGGATGTCCACAAGTTCTACCATTCCTTTTTTCACCTATTCACCGCCATCCAAACCCCTAGCTGCCCAGACTTTATAGACTGGTGCACTGACCATTATTCCCCAGATCGGAGAGCCATCATGGATGCCTCAAATTCAAAAATCCTATGTTATGTCGATGCCCCTACTGTTAGGAAATCTTTGGCCATCCCAGAATAATTCTATCAGAAATCCCAAGGTTACAAAATGGAAACCCTGATCCAGCATTTTCGACAAGTCCCAGTGGAACTCAAGCAAAGCTTTTATTATGCATCCCTCCTCCCAAATTCCTTTTTCCCAGGATCACTTTTCCCTGGTGAGGCCGGCCTGTTTAAAGAAGAATCCAAGTGTGTCATTTCCATGATAACCTAGTTCTTAGGGTTAGATAGTGACCTATACATAACAGAACCCCTAATCAGTCTAATGTTTGTTCTAAGCACCTATCCTATTGAGCCAGCAGATCCCAATCTTCCCACCCAATGTGCATGCTTGAAATTTGATGAAGCCTTAGGAGACAACATCCATTCCCAGCTCATAAAGTTCCCTAGAAAAAGGGATTTTAGGTTCCAATCCTACCTGTTAAATATGTTACTTGCAGCAGCTAAGGAAAACCTACAAGTACCAAAGATGCAGCTTACAAAAGAAATGTACTCTGATTATAAAGACTTTATGAATGACCTCATGCCATAAATCTATTCCGTCTTCTTCCAAAGGAGATTGCCTAGAGTGCTGCCTGAGATGAAGGATTTGTTACAACCATCTATGGAGAAGAGGGTGGGGGATTGGTTCCTGTTGAAGCATAGTATAGTAATCAGGGTTTATGGTTTTTCACATCCACCTTATGTACTTCCTTCCTTCTTAACCCCCAGAGTACTCACCTTAGAATTCATAAGGCAGAAGCTGAAAGTAGAATGTGAACATTTCCTAGATGATAAAAAGTTATCAGATATGAGTTTCCCATGGACACTAGGTTCTTTTATTGTCAAAAGCAAATAAGCCCTCCCAAATATTGATATAATGATGGCTAACATGGGTTTCCCATCAAAAGCAACAATGAAATATGATCCCCACCATATAATTTCAGAGAGAAGGAAGGAAACCAACAAAAAAGGATATGAAAATTTTGAGCTGACAAGCTTGGCAGAAAGGGAAAATTGGCTACAATACATTGACAAGGGTCAGATGGATATAGACCCTCCAGAAGTTTCCACCTCTTTGGTGCCAGGAAGCACATCCTTAGTACCTAGTTCACCTACTCAAATCTCAGTAGTATCAGCAGCCATGCCCTTGTTCATTATTCCAAAAAATCCCAACCAGCAGGGGAGCAGTAGTCCTAAGGATGTGGACAATGATGTAGAGAGAGCCTCAAAGAGGAAAAAGGTACAAGAGCCTGACAAACAATTAGTGAAGGTGCAATTAGAACAGCCAAAGAAAAAGCAAGTCAGATTCCTAGTGCTAGCTTTTGAGGTTAAAGAGAATGTGTTCAGCAAAGCACCAGCTGGACCTACAACACCAAGCATGAGAAGAGCTGAGTTGTTGGAAGAATATGAAGAGAGCCCAGAAAACATATCAAAAGAATCCAAATTGTACGTTGATGTGAGAAAAATCTCCAAGAACAATGTGGCCTTAGTGGCAAGCAGGAACCTTGCTCAGGATACCTTAAGCCTTGCCCTGGCCACCAAAAATAAGGCCACAGAGTTGAAAATGAATCTAGAAGATATTCTAGTACCTAACGTAATCAATTTGCATAACGAGACAAGTGAGGTCATCTACAACAAGTTGTTGAAGGCTACCTTAGAGCTATCAAAGTTCCAAGCCAACAAAACCAAGGTGCAAAATCAATTGAGGTTGGAAAAGGTGGAAAACAAATCCTTGAAAGAACAGGTGAAGAAGCATCAGGCTTCGTTGTTAAACACTGAACCCCTTGAAGAAAAAACAAATAGCATATAGGAGATATTAAATGAAAAGGATCAGGACATCATGTCTCTGAAAAAGAAATTAAAGATTCCAGCTGCTCAATTGGTGAATGCACCTGAAATTGTAGAACTAGAAGAAGAAAAAGACGAGATGCAAGGTAAGTTGACTGATTGCCAAGCCAAGCTAGTAGAGCTTAAGGAAAAAGAAAAGGAATTACAGCTACACATGTCCACTGTAGGGGCAAGGGAGAATCTCTTGAAGGCCCAGGTCGAAGAGCTCGAGAAGAAGTTAAAGGAGAAGGAGAAAGAAGTAGAAGAGGTGGTCACACCCTCAGTAGAATCTGCATATTTTTCCATAGTATGCAAAATAGCCAAGGCCACCTTGGATGATGCAGAAGTAGCCAGGTTGAAGAAGCAGAATTCCAATTTAAGGACACTGCAGAAAAAGAAAGGAAGGGTTGGGAAACCAAGTACCAGGCGATGCAGGTTGATTTGGATAAGTTGAAGTAGCAGGTTATAGGGCAAGGTGCACTGGAGGAAGCCAAGAAGATCATCTGGGATGATATCATTGTGTAGGTAGAGCATCTGAGACCATACTTGGACTACATATTAGATAAGGAAGCTGTGGTTAAGCTGGAAAGGAAGGCTGTCACAGTTGCCAATGAGAAGCTGAACAAAAAGCCCATGGATTATGCCCAGAATGCGATAGAGTTTTAAATGGTATGTCTCAAGACCAGGTTCAAGCCAGGGATGATTTTAAGAACCCCCCCAAAATTTATATGTATAAAAAATGGGCGAATCTCCCCGATATATAGGAAAATTTGAAGGCGATTTTATCAATAATATAATATGTATATATAATTTTTTGGTGAATCTCTCATTTCATTATATAATGTTGTAAAATATTGGCGAATATTTCACTAAATTATAATATATTGTAAAATCTTGGCGAATATTTCACTTAATTAAAAAAAATTGTAAAAACTTGGCAAATCTTTCACTGATTTATAAAATATAGTAAAAATTTGGCGAATATTTTGCCAATAAGACTCAAGCTTTTGATTTTGTATATTACTAAGGTAGTGCAACATAAGAACATACACTAGAGCTCAACTATGGACTCTCTCGACTCCTAGACTCTTGAATGAACAAGTGTATGAATGAGGAGAGGATGGATTTATTTATATATTTCACAAGGAGTATTTGATCACTCACAACTAGAAGGTGTTGATGAAACACGACTGCACTAACTAGATTCAGGGAAAGTAGGAACTCTACTTGTTATCTCGTCCCTTAATGGTCCAATGGACATGTGGGGTCATGAATCTTGACAGGCCAACAAATTGATAGAATTAATTGAATATCCTAGTAGTGGGCCATTTCCTTTATATAGAGAGATATCTCTTGGACCAATTCAAAGATTCCAACCAATCTTCTCACCAAACTTTCTTCTCTTTGGTTTCAAATGGTAGGAGAGTTGCATATTTGTCAGTGACTACTTAAAATGGCTTAATCCACACAAATTTGTCTCAGCAAGTAATAACTTTGCCCATCATTGTTTTAAAATGTCCCAACATTATAAAAGCATCCATACATTGATAAAAAACAACCCTAGGCACTTCTAAATTCACCCAATGATGAGAAAAATGCCCCATGCACTTCTAAATTCACGTACTGACTAGAAAAAATTCCCAAGCACTTAAATACGCTCGAGCACTTCAAAATTCTCCAAAAGATGATAAAAATTCCCTAACCACTTCAATATTTTCAATGGAACTTCTAAATTCTCCCAAGGATGATAAAAACTCCCCATGCACTTCAATATTTTCCCCAAGCACTTTAAAATCCCCCCTAGGCACTTCAATACTTGCCCCATGCACTTATAAATTGACCCAGTGATGATAGAAACGCCCCATGCACTTCAATATTTGCCTCAGCCACTTCAAAATTCTCCCATAAATGATAAAAATTCCCAAACACTTCAATATTTGCCCCAGGCACTTCAAAATTCTCACTGTAAAGATAAAAATGCCCCCATCCGCTTCCATATTTTCCCAGGAACTTCCTTAGTTTCCCTATACAATTCAAAATTCATCCAATGATGAGAAATATGACCTAGGTGCTTCAATACTTGCCCTGGGAAAGGGAGAAAAACACCTAACAATGATATAATCACCCAGGCAATCACAAAAATGCCCCAATCCACACAACTTTGCCTCGACAAGTGATAACTTTGCCCATGATTATTTTAAAATGTCCCAACACTATAAAAGCATCCATACATTGATAAACAACAACCCCAGGCACTTCTAAATTCACCCAATGATGAGAACAATGCCCCAGGCACTTCTAAATTCACCCAATGACTAGAAAAACGCCCCAGGCACTTCAATACTTGCTCTGGCACTTCAAAATTCTCCGAAAGATGATTAAAATGCCCTAAGAATTTCAATATTTTCAGAGGCACTTCTAAATTCTCCCAAGGATGATAAAAAATCCCCATGCACTTCAATATTTTCCCCAAGCAGTTCAAAATTTCCCCCAGGAAATTCAATACTTGCACAGGGTGCTTCTAAATTGACCCAGTGATGATAGAAACACCCCATGCACTTCAATATTTGCCTCGGCCACTTCAAAATTCTCCCAACGATGATAAAAATTCCCAAACACTTCAAAATTATCACAACAAAGATAAAAATGCCCCCATCCGCTTCCATATTTTCCCAGGCACGTCATTACTTGCCCTAGTCACTTCAAAACTCATCCAATGATGATAAAGATGCCCTAGGCACTTCAATACTTTCCCTAGGCACTTCAATACTCCAAAGAGTGAGCATCTTCAGCAGTTCTTGATGATAGATTTTCACTAAGTCCAGTAGGTGGAGGAACACCCCTTGCGAGTGGAAGAAGTGGAACTAGAGAAACAAATCTACGTGTTACACTATGTCTCACAGTGGGATCAATGTCACTCATACATCCCAGAAGAGGAACAACAAGCAAGGGAGCATATGCCACCAACTTTACTCCTAATTCCTTAACCAATAAAGTAACAAGGATGCCTGCACCTTGCCTTTCCTGAATAGATGATGAATCCCTGAACATAGGAATGGAATTTTCCATTACTGCTTCCCTAACATGCACTGTTAATTTTTTTCAATACTTGTAATGCATGTCGAGGCTGTTAATGGTTAACAGCCTCGAGATGCTTCCAACCCAACCAACCAAAAAATATGTCTTGTTGTCACTAATCATAGAAACTGAAGTAGAACAAAGGTATCCAAGCATGCAAGGGATCCATCAACTGAGAGCTGCTCAACACTCACAGAGAGTAGAGTCATATCCAAAATCATACGAATTGGAATCTCTAAAGGCTCCAGAGAAAAATTCATGTTGGAAGCATAAGGACTTCCCATTTGCTAGGAAGTTGATAGTGGTTGGGTACATTCTGTAAGCTTCATATGTCTAATATGTCTCTTGTTGGTTTCCTAGCAATGCCTATTTTTAGTGCTATTAGCATATTCATAAATCATATTTATGGTCCAAGGATGGTGGAGAGAGGGGAATTCCTATGGTTCCCATGGATGTGTGTACTATGGTTCCCATGGATGTGTGTACCATTCCCAAGGACAAGGGAAGGCTTGGCTTGATCGATGTCATCGTTGAGGGTCGTATTCTTGTTGCTGAATATGTGTTGAGATGGCTAGACTCTAGAGGGTTCCACCCCCAGCTGGTCTTGTTTAGGAATTGGATGATCATTTTTCATATAGTATATAATTAGTATATTTTGATGTATATATGTTAAAAAAACCATGTAGAATGTCGAATTAGTTGTAGAAAACATGAAAACATAGATTCAACCACGGTATTACTAATAATCATTGAAGTATAAACTATATAGTACATATATAACAACAATCATCTAGCAGTTATAACATTGTAATCAAATGATCAACCATAACATCAACCATCAAGTTTCAACATATAACATTTGTCATCAGCAAACTGTAACAAATAACATGAGCCATGAAATGAAACAGAGCATCATATTCATTACCAAAGAGTTGTAGTATGTAGTGAACAATTCAATCATCAAAGGTAGGTTCAAACTTCAAACTTAAACTCTGATATAATGTTTACAATGTAAAACATACTTGTTAACAATGAATTCACCAATGAATTCACCCTTGGTGAATTCAAGTGTCCACTTCGTTATTGTTCGTGAACATGTTTGGCATTAGATTGGACTTATCCTTGGTCCATCTTGATTTTTCAACATCGAAGGTTCATGGAAAAATTCTACATGTTTCCTGCTTAAAATTGATGATGCAGAATTCCCCAACCATTTTCTCTTGCACGTAGACAAGTTTATGATACAACCCCTGAAGATCGAACTATGGGCACAACCCCTCCAACAGTTACTATTTGGAACAACTCAAAGACTTCATCATATGATTCTACCCTCTTATTCCCGACAAAAAGCCTAAATTCTTCTGCATGAACTTTTAAAAGTTCCTCAGCTTCCTGTGTACCCATTCCAGGCTTGTCTAAATGAATAGGGGCCTTGCAGAGAGCATCCCAAAATTTAGGGTTTTCTTTTCCTTCATAGACAAGAATAATTGGCCCCTGGGATTGCTCATATCTTACAAAATGGGATGCAGAAGCCTCTGCTGCTAAAGTCATTGTGTCCTCACAACATTGTCCAATCCACACATATATTGCAGAAGGCACATGAAC
This sequence comes from Larix kaempferi, assembly GCA_027924585.1. Classification (NCBI taxonomy): domain Eukaryota; kingdom Viridiplantae; phylum Streptophyta; class Pinopsida; order Pinales; family Pinaceae; genus Larix; species Larix kaempferi. The sequence goes on along the minus strand of BSBM01000447.1, from coordinate 2,135,021 downwards.
AATAAATGCACCTCTGGAATCCAATGCAGCTGGCGAAGGATTATTTATAATCTTTGGAACTAAACGTAACCGATCATATGGTGAATGTGGGGCCATTCTATACAATCTTAGCACAGATTTTGGACTCAATGGAGCTGCATGCACCCTCTTTTGACACTGCAATAACTGGCATGCGAAACCCATATTTGGATTTGTGGTACCCCCGTTGAGCCTTTACATACTGAAAAACATCTTCAAAGTTCCAACCTTTCCGTCACATGAGATAAGAAATAATCAAAGAAGTTGAGCGAGATACAGTTTAATAACAATGGACAAACACTCTACCACCTTGCTCACTTACCTCCTCAAAATAATCAAACACATCATACATTATACTCGTGATATCTTCACATGGAGAATATTGCAACCACAATGTCTTATATGTCAAATATTTTTTGAAATATTCCGGGCATACAAATCCAACACAGTTCAACACATGATTAATGCCATTCTCTTCAATAATCTCTCTGTTTCTGGCGACTGCATCACTACCTAAATAAATATGATCAGCCACCCTTGAGAAATCCTTATCAAAGAATGAAAATTTCTCCCTCTTGACCTGTAATTCTATGAGTTGTGCATTTCTTTGAAGATAACACAAATCAAGCCTCATCTCTGCCCCATTTCTCAAATTACTAGAATCTTTCTTCTCCCAAGGTGTTGTTGGAGTTAACCATTCTCCAATGTCATTTGACCCCACTTTTGGCCACTCATCCAAGCTTCTTCTAGCGATGGACAGGGGCTATCAATTTGCAAATCTATATTTGAAACTAGCATCTTCTCTTCCATGCCACATTTTTCATTATTGAAGAAGCAAGTAAATAATTTGCAGACATACATCTAAAACCGATCAATGATATGATGCTCATTGCAAGATATCTTACCTTCATTAACTTCCTCCTCATATTCTTCCTCTTCTATAATCTTCTCTTCATCAGTGGTTTCTTCAGCAATGCTTAAATCATGTGATTCATCTTCATCATCTGTGTCTGCAAAAAGTGGGCTATCAATTTATCTATATTTGAAACTGGAACCTTCTCTTTCATGCCACATCTTTCACTTATGAAGAAGCAAGTAATTAATTTGCAAACATACATATAAAACTGGTAAATGATGTGAACCTCATCGTAATATATCTTAACCTTCATTATTCTTCTTCCTCATATTCTTCCTCATATTCTTCCTCGGTAATGCTTAAATGATGTGATTCATCTTCATCATATGTGTTTGCAAAAAGTGGCCTATCAATTTGCAATTGGAATCTTCTCTTCCATGCCAAGTTTTTCATTATCGAAGAAGCAAGTAATTAATTTGCAGACATACATCTAAAATTGGTCAATGATATAAACCTCATCGTAATATATCTTACCTTCATTATCTTCTTCTTTCAGATGGGATGCATTGGCAAAAATTCTATGTCCTTCATATTCTTGGTGACTATCAGACTCACTAATTTGTTCTTCATTAATTCCATTGGAATCCTTCATATCCTCTTCAAGAGCCTCATAAATTTTCAAACTTAACATGGGCCACCAATATTGACTACTGATATCCAAAAGGGATTTCCAGCAACGACTTTATATGGACAGCTTAACCCATGCATCAGTAAAGATGTGGAGGCACTAGCATTGATGTAAGTTGGCATCACAGTATACAATTAAACCTTGCATATAGAAGGCACTCAATGTGACAACTCAAAGGATACACAACAAATGAGGGACCCAAATTAAAATATGTGATCACCACTGTAAGAGCTTGTAGTTGGTTCAGTGTAAATATGCAATATTAAATAGAAACAAATCACCTTGGGGCTTGCTCTGAACCTGAAGTTCCAGTTGTTAAAAAAATAGAAGCATTGTTTTCCAAACCATTTTCCATGGGTGGTCCAGTACCCCACTTTCCTTCGGACTCTAAGGGATCCAAAACTTGCACACCCCCATCAAACAATCCCAATGCAAATTGGTTTGGTGTAGATGGATGAGGTGCAATAACAAGTGGGTACACAACATAAATGCAACATAAATGAAGATCAAATACAAGTACATATTAGATGACAGAAATATTACCCAATACAATAGCCTTTTTTTCAGGACAAACACTCATGACAATGGCCACTTTTAGCAACAATTGTACTATACCATTTTACTGTACAAAGAACAACTAAGCTAATTGCAATTATATGTATTAACCAAGCATATACAACTAAACTCCTACAATCAAGGTTATCAGGTTTCTTAGATGCAGATGTGGGTTATGCTCCATGTGTTTGGATTTCCCAAAGTGCAAGTCCATGAAGGAGGTGGGATAATGTTTTTGCTTCGTGGAATGATATGGGTAGTTGAGGGAATTAGAAACAAAGTTTTATATGAGCAATACCAGGTTACTTAGGGATTTGTTTCTTTATATTTCTCTTATTAAGATATTTGGAGGGATCTTCTTGAATACTATGACAAACTATAGCACACACCCACATATGCACAAGTGCACATGATCCCACATCCCATTGAAACGCATGAAAATCTATCAACATCATATGACATCTCATCAGATTATTTGTAGTGTGACTTACATGGTACTCGATGAAATATAGGAATATAGACTAATTCGACATCATAACCGCAGTGATCCAGAATGGAATACACCCACCGCACCATAAAAAAAACTAGCATATATCAGTTGAATATAACATGAGTATGTAGCATGGGATATTGGAGCAGAATGTGACTTCGAAGGGATCCAATGCCAGAAACCAGAAACCAGAAACCAAAAACCATAAGAAAGGTTTAAACAGTAAAATATGAGTAGATATTGGAGTGAAGAAGAAAGGTCCGAGAGCTCTAACACTCTCTAATAATGCATCCCTAAGAGAGTATATCTTCACAAGTTAGAAGAGCAATGCATAGAAGCCTTAGAAGGGGACTTTCTTATGCTTAGAAAGACCACTGCCTGAGGTGTTTTGCAGTTGCATTGGAAGGCAGACCCATTTGTGTTCCTCGTTGGTGATGGTACTCAGCTGGAAAAAGTCCTCATCCATCAATGTGCAAACTTATGGAGCAGGTTTCAACCTTGAAGGAAACCACAAGCAACCTAAAACAGGGCACAACCCTAACGGTGAGACATTCCAAGTAGATTTCAGAAATGTCCCAAACAAATTTTGGAGATGTTCCGGGCATGTATCTTCAGTTTTGACAATGGACATTGATGATTGGACAATTTATCGCATCCATATTTTTCATATTGTTATGAATTTAAATCTGAATCCATGCAAGTTGCAGCTCAAAATATGGGTTGTGTATGATGGATTTTTATTTGGGTTTCTAGTGATTTAACTATTGTCTTTTCAGCAACATCATTACAAGCAACAAGTTACAAATCCTCCATGTCAAGAAACAAAGAAATGCAACTACAAAGGTCTGATCCTTCTAGATATTACTCTTGTTCTTCTCATTTTTAAAGTCATCTTAGCTTTTACATATTGTACATAGGTGTCCAAGTGTTATTCAAGTCCATCTCTTCCCATCCCAACCTCACGAGTTGTGAAAACAATTGGATAGTAAAGACTTAGATTGGGTATTAAACATTTAAATAAATTCCTATTCAATATCCTTCTTAATTTAAAATATGAATCTAATCTCTTTATAGAATGCAAGCATGTATATCCCAATTAAGTGTTTTATAGTGATTTTCAATACAGCTGTAAAAATCTATGGAACCTGTTGAGAAGGGAATTCCTTTTAACCTATTCATCATAAACAAGTAATACAAAGAAGAAAACTTGTTATAGAGATGAACATTCTTCTCATAGAGTCTTTGTATGCCTCCGACAATAGTCCCTGCACATGTTGATGTCAGCGTTAGACCATGATGCAATGGTCATTGAAAGGCATCAACTTGTAATATTTTTGCACACTAAAGAGCATGTCTCGGAAATATTAAATATCTCAGGAAACTATAGATTTCATACATATAAATTTAAACCATGATTTTAAGTTTCCTCACCAAATTGACCACAAATACTCAAGACACTTGAAGAATGTTAATTGAAACTAGCAAATTCAAAGCCTTCGCTTTCTTTAAATTGAACTCTATGCGTATCCAATTATCATAATGCCTCATTAATAATTTTCAAACACTGGTTACAATTCAGGAATTGCTCATCTTTTCCTGGCCTAGCCTTGTCAGCACCAATTAGAGAGACTCTAAGATCGACCTATTTAGACCACTCTTTGTTTTCTATTAGTAATACTTTAATTTAATTGTAGGCATCAGCAAGGGAATAGCATGAGAAAGCTACCAAACACACACGTTTTGAGCAAATATGGAGGAGCTGTAAAGAATTGTTGAAATGGCAAATGACATTGCTCAGTAAGATATAATAAATTTGGATATCCAGCAGGTACTTGGTTATCGAAATTGGTGTAATAAATGATGGAATGCTACTTGCTTTGCTATGCTCAACTTGAGAAAAGATTTTGTGCTTTTTCTAAGAATTTGTAGGTGAAATGTCTACCATGTGGTTGCAAGTGGATACTTCTTGTTCTAAGTTAATCTATCTCAAAGATTGCCATAGCTATGTAATTGCGACCAATGCAGTTTACTATTGGTGGCAATATCAATTATATGACGTTTCCATTGAGATAATCAGGCCAGTAATGTTGGCAAATGATAATAATTCAACTTCTGCATTGGTAAAACGTATTACAAGGGATATGTTATGGATATGCCTGGATCCTAGTAAACACATCACTTCTCGTAGTGCTTTGGAGCATGAGTATTTTAAAGATCTAGGTTTTGTACCCTGACTTGTATATTAGTTGTGGGGATAAGAACATTATTGGACTTGTACTATGGCTCGCATCTTCGCGACAATTCAAACTTCAAAAGTAACTGTAAATGTCTCCAGGGTAATCAAGATAGGAATAGTTGAACATTGAACAGTGATTTCCAACCATAACTTCATCATTTATTCTTCAAAAGAATTGGGGCATGAAAAATTATGATTTCACTTCAAGATTCAAAAGCTAATTACAAATGTCCCCAAAACTATAAAAAAACAAGAATGTTGCAGTTCTGTTATTTCCATCCATAATTTCATAATTACATCCAACCATGAATCATAATTTCATAATTTCCAGACGCAAATAAACTTGTTGGGTGCTCCAAGGATAAGAAATCCACTGAACATATGAAAATAGACAAGGGAAAGAAGACTAAAGACCCTTGACTCCCACAATTCAGTTCTCTCCAATTACTGTTCACCCTATTAATAAGAAGTCAACCCATTTATCCAAGTTCCTATAGAATGTGTGGGTATGCCTAAAAGATAGCTGAAGAAGTTCTAAATCATTCTGGACAAGTTTGTGCAAGATCTAGGTAGCATATCTAGTGGTCAAGTATGGGCCATTGAAGGGACTGCAATGGATGTAGGATATGTCATATAAATCAAAATAATGATCTGTATACTCATGTAGCTGTCCTTTGAGGACTGACAGTGTCCCTCTGTTCTCACATCATATTTCAGTATGGGAGGGTTTTGATGAAGAGCATCTAAATTGTAAGGATTGTTGTGCCCTGGTTTGAAGATCTATTTATAGCAAATTGACATGGTAAAAAGGAGGTTACTGTTGAACTAGAAATAATGTTTTTGGGGATCTGTTTTGAAAGGATAGTAAGAGAACACATGACATAGTCACCTTAGCCTATTATTTTTCAACATCTTTCCAGACTTGAATATATTTTTCAAGCATTGATGTTGAAGTTTCAAATACTATGGAGTTATTAAAGAGTTGAACTACTCTGTGAGCTTCTAACCTCTCAGTTTCTAGAATGTCTTCAAAATGATCTTGAAAGCCATAATAATTGAAGAAGGAAATAAAACTTTGTTTTTTAGGATACCATGACAGTAGCAATGGGGCTTTTTCCTAATCCTAAAGAAAACTGTGTATTTTTTGACATGATTACAGTAGCAAATATCAAAAAATTTGCAAACATAAGGAGAAGTGAGGAGTTTAATATCAACATCAGTGATTTCTGAACACATTGTGAGACAAATCTATGATAGTGCACCCTCGCTACAGGAGTAAATTTTGTAGAATAAAATAGTGCACCCTCGCTACAGGAGTAAATTTCGTAGAATAAAATAGTGCACCCTCCCTACAGGAGTAAATTTTGTTAGAATAAAATGTCCATTGGGTGGTGATGCATTTATCTAAAGTCTTATCTGGTTCTCTCCAATAGCCTTTCCTATAATAGTGTGCCCTCCCCGTAGGAGTAAATTTCATAGAATAAAATATCCACTGGGGGTAATGCATTTGTCCAAGTTCTTATCCTGCTATCTCCAATAACCTTGCCTATAATAGTGCACCCTCCCTACATGAGTAAATTTTGTAGAATAAAATGTCCACTGGGAGGTAATGCATGCATGAAAGAAAGAGAGTACCTCACTCCTAAGGATATGTGCCCTATTCTAACTCTGGAAAAATATCTAACTCATGTGCTCAGTCTTCCTTTAGTTAAATCTATGAATGCTAAAATGAAGTAAGAAAACCAATTTCTAATTCTCAAAATAACTAAAAATACAAATTGTTCAAGAATGATGAATGCATGTTGGCATGCATGGGACCTTTATCAATGTCTACTTATGTTGCACCCCATCTAAGACACTTTATGTTGCACCTTTAGTCCACTATCCTTACTGCAACACAAGGGAATCGAGGCAAGGAAACTGTGCATGCTGCACTAAGTCTACTGTTTCTATAGACTATGCTCATCACATTGTGCCACAACAACAAGGAGAACACATACATAGCAACATGTAAAGAAACTAACATAAGGGCGAATGTTGGAGTGGATGATGTCCACTAATAAGACTTTTTTTACTCATGAGTTAAACAACGAGTGAAGGTTCTTTAAAGTCACAATTTCATATTCATGGCCTTGTCCATAATAATCACATTCTCTTGATTTGTCATTGTCCAACTCAAAATTGGTATGGCTATTATGAATGTTGATTTCTTCAATGATGGCATTTGCATTACCTCTTCCTTGCGCTTCTTTGTTGTTGCTTCAACAAAAGGATCATGTGAATGATGGAGGGATGTAGAATCCATTTTAAAACCTACATGTTCTTCATTACATTAAGAATAATAAAATAAGATTTATCTTCAATAATCTAAGGGGCTTCATATTCTATTCCCTCCATTGATTCATTATCCTATTCAAAAAAATTAGTTAGGAAAGATAGTATCTATGGTTTATCATCTTCCTCGAGCATAGAAATGTTATTAAATTCTCGTTCATTGACATTTGGACACTATCCTTGGGTTAATTTAAAAAATTCTAGGAGAAAAGAAAGAAAAATGTTATCATTGTCTTAGGCTTACAATCAACAATATACTTTATATTTTATAGTGCTAGAATGTTTACTGGAATTGGAAATTCCCTCATCACATTCGACAATTTTAGGGCATGCCATTTGTTTAAAAATATCACAAAATTTCTCTTGATGAGCTCTACAAACTCTACACCAAGCCTTACATGAAGGAGCATGTTGTTCTTCTTTTTCTTCTTCTTGAAACCAACTAGCATTGAAGTCTTCCTCTTGTTCTACACTTTTACCTTTTTTAATCTTGTAAATTATCTCATTAATGAGCAGGAGTTGATCCATCAGCCTGACAAAACTCATAATCGCTATGTCAAACTTTCCATGTAGGGGATTATCTTCATGTTCCATTTTTTATAGCTTGAATCATGTTGCTTGAAGCCACCAAAGGAGATAATTTTATTACCTTAGACACTATTGTTTTCTCTAACCAAACATGCAAACAATAATGAGTTTCAATTTAAAGAATTTAGACTTCATCCCTTGGTACAGTTGCTATATGAACCATGAGTTCTACAAAAATATTATGCTCGTAAACTAGACTCTTTAACACCTGACGAGAATAATATTTAACTATTGTCTCCTAAGCATAGACCTTGAAAAATGAAAATCATGAAGAGCAACATTCTAAGGAGATTTTCCAAAGGGTAGTGCAGAGGTAATACTCATTTTCAACTTAGTATTCACCTCTCTTGATATAGTGATGATTGTTTGCATACAACGAAAATAGACCTTGAATATCTTGGACTCAACTTTGAAGCACTAAAGTTTTGGTTTGACATGAATCACAAATGTTAAAGGAACAAAAGAGAATTAAGAGGCGGGCAGATGTGATGATTGTCCAAATGTGTGGAGATAAAGGCATTTGAGAGGTGCTAGCACTTAAGTGGTCAGAAGTGTTGTGGGAAGAGAAGTTAGGCATTGAGGGATGAATGAAATGAATGGGAAAAAGGGTGTGAATGGAATTGTGGGTACCTGTATATTGAAAAATGTGAGGGAGCTCATGAATGGCAGTCAAGAGATCCTTTCAATGTCTCTTCAAATTGTGGATTCATATTATCCAAGGAACATGCCAATAAATAAAAGAAGTGGTTTTGGGGGTAGGAAAGTGAGTTCAAGGATATGAACTTAGACTGTTGACTAGATAGCACATAGATATGGCACTAGGAAATTGTGTTGAGATAGAGGAAGCGAGCAGAGGGTAGTTTGAACTTCATTTGTTAACTAGAGATGACTTATAACTTGAACTGGGCTTGATCATATTGAGATAGAAAGAGAGCTTCTAAAGTGATTTTAATTTTTCTTATGTAATGGGAGTAAAGTAAGAATAAATAAAGGGACTTGGCACATTAGGGAGAAGGATTTAAAGGATCTTTAGTTGGGTTACAACGTAGTGAATGAGATAAATTTAAAGTAGTAATAAAAAACTTAGTGCAATATAATTTCACTTCAAAATTGAAACATCTTTATTACGGTTCTGGGTACATGAAATTTCTATATTCATAATGTTCATGTATTCTTAGATACATTGTGAGATGGATTGCATTACTAATATTATCATTTTTTTAATTTGATGCAGTGTGGAGCTTCGATATCTCTTAAAAGATAAAACCTATTAACTAAGGACAGTTATTGTACACTATAGAATCAATCCCCCACATCCTAACAATGCAAAGAAATTTAGGAGGGAACTTAAATTTAAGACCATTGTAACTGAGAGTACTGATGTATACTCACAAAAATCCTTAATTCTCATTGCAGAAGAACACTACCTAAAGTAACAAGCATGAATCGGCATAAGAACCTAATTCTTGCAACAGCATTTGAAATATCTACAAAATTGAAGTGGGCATGGAAATAAACATAAAATTGTGGAAATACAGAGAACACATGATGTTACTTTTCTCTAGTATTCAACCCTAAGATTTCAGCTCCAATATTTGACAACTACAATAAGCCACGTGGAAGAAAGGCTAACCTATAACTCACAGTGGCATCAAAGATAGACTGAACAGATGCAAAGCTGACTCGACGAGACTCAATTTCTCATTCGCTGGTGCAGAAATCCACGAGAAATGCTAATCAAACTCAATGTGATTACCATATATTTTTTTCCCTTTAATAACCATACAGAAAATGAAAAAACCCATCAGGGATGCTAAATGGGGCTCTGTAAACTGTCATTGCTCGAAATCAAGGGCGAATGGGGATCGAAAAATTGCCATTTCCTAAAATCGAGGGAGAATAGTAACTCTAGAAACCACCATCACTCGAAATCAAGGGTGAATGGTGCTACACGAGCTGCCATAGCTAGAAATTGCTGGCTGGGCGAAACAACTGTTCGCAGCCTCCATTACCCTAAATGGTGGGCGAACCAACTCTTCGGGGCCTCCATTACCCGAAATTCTGGGCGAATTCACCATTTCGCTATTATTTTACTTGGCTACATTAAATTTTCCTCTTTCGCGAACTTGGCTATTCGATTTCCTTTGACTATGGGTTAAATAAATATGGGGCTAATATGTTAAATTTAAAAAAACTCGTTTCATATTAAAAATTTGCCCAGTGTTTTTTGGTGACCCCTATAATTTTGCCCATGGGCTATAATTCGCCCCTAAAATTTTCCCTGGTTCAAGCAGTAAACATTAAGGACGGAGTAGCCACCATTATCTGGGCTAAGAAGGTGATACACAAGCACCAGCAAGTAAATATCACCCAATAAGGGATATATATCCTGGCTAACCAAGTGAAGTTGTTCAAAGAAGCATGTGATCCCTTGTTTAAGAAGGGTTTGCCCATGTTTTGGGAAGAAGATGGAACAATGAGAGCGAAGGAGGAATATAAAGGTAAAATGTGGGATTTCAGGATGGACCAGGAAATCTTTATAGGTATGGATCATCCTCTGATAGGAAAGATAATGGCTGAGAAGTTGACAAATGATTTTGAGATAGACTCATCCTTCAAGGAAGCTCGTACACTCCACAAAGGCTACTCATATATGGAGCACACTTAAATGAGGGTATTGCTCAAAGAGATTGCCACCTTAGAATTTCCAAACCCCGAGCAGTGGAAATTAATTGAAAAATATGGTAAAGGAAAGCTAAAGGTAAGCACATGATGGATTCGAGGATAGTGGGAGCTGCCAGATGGAGGAGCAGTTGCCAGAAAATTTTTGTCTTTTTAATTTTGTTGTTGATTGAGTAAAAATACTCAGTACAATTGTAAAGAGCGGTCGAGCAAATTTTGCCAGCTTTGCCATTCTGTTATAATGGCGAATTTGTTAGTAATAGGTGTCACTAGGGACTGTAATGATTTTCTGTTAAGAGAAGGTCAAGCCTGAGGCTCAAGGCATCTATAAATTCGATGTAATAGAATGCTAAAGGGTTGAAAAACTTTGGGAACCCTTGTGTTGCTCTGTGTTGAATATTTTGAGACTGTTTTAATAAAATTTGGCAAATCCTTCCAAGCGATTTTTCTTAGAGATTCATGTGTCATTGGACTTGAAGTCTATTTATTTCTTCTCCTATGTGAATGTGTTTCATTTCATTGTTTAAGCCAATTTGTTATGTTGTTCATGCTTGGATAAGTGTAGTATCATAATAGAATTCATAGTGATTATGCTCTATTCTTTTCATTCCAAGTATTCACAATCAGTTTCTACTAAAATCGATATAGAATTCATATCCATATACTCTATATTGGTGGATTGTTCATGTTTTCTTCTAAATCATCCAACTAAAAGCACACTTGACTGTGAGCTGGTGGCTTCCTTGCCTCTGAGTAGGTGTGTTTGCAAAGCATTGTCATGATATTCATCTAATGTATGTTTTGACTCCAATGCCCAATGCAAATCCATGTTGCTTTCAACCAAACAACATTTTAAACAAATTGTCCTATCAGAATCTGACCTCTATGTGTGTTTCATTTTTAAATCTTTGATTAATTTCAGTCCTTATGAGTTTAAGAGAGATCCCTCTCTGATTGTGTTGGGTTAGTAATCCAATCTGAAGTGGTCTTGTGGTAACCCTAATTCAACCTCTCTACAACCTTGGGGTACATTTTAGGTGCTAACATATTGGTGCCATTGCCAGGGAGCGAGTGTCTTATCATCCTTGGGAGAACGACAAGGAATTCCGATTTTCAGAGAAGGAAGAAATTTCTAGGGGAAAACAGAGGTTTCCAAATTTTTAAGAAGGTTGTGTGTTTTTTCCTTGGCGACTCCACTCGTTGAGATTTGCATTCAAAGGAGACTCCACTGGGAAAGGATGACGAGCCCAAGTCCATTTTTAAAGAAATTTCAAAGGGCATCCTGGCCCCTAAAAGGAGCCATACCAAAGGTAACCCTTTCTCTGAGATTCTGCTAGGAGTGGATAATCCAAAAGTTTTGCTTAGGCATAGGAGTGAAAAAGATAAGGCTAGTGCTTCTAACATTGAAAGAGCTGTGTCTAAAGAAGAGTCATCTGATTTCAATGAATTGAGTCTAGAAATAGACATTGGAAGACCCTTATTAAATTCTAAATCAGAGTCAGATCTAAATTCGGCTAAAATAGATCCAGATAGCCTTGAGTCATACCTGTTAGGTCCTATATGGTGTAATTTGCAGAATATTGTTAAAGTTGAAAGAGCTAAGCCTCGTTTTCAGATCCCTCCGCCTCATACCACAAACCCTGCAAATAACCTTAACCAGAATATGCCTCCCCTAGCCCATAATCCACCCAGACCAATGGCTACTACATTTGCACCTTTGGACCTACCAACTGTGTTACATGACCTCCCTCAGAAATATTCCCAGAGGATCACCTTGTATGATAAAGATGGAGATTTTTCAGCGAGGCAACATGTAGATATATTTGAGGACTTTACTGACTTGGAGGAGGTAGATTATGATGATTGTAAGATGAGGTTGTTTGCTCAGATCTTGTATGGAGAGGATAATAAATTGTTCAAACAATTAGCAGATGCATCCATCCCCACCTTTGCAGCCTTTAAGGCATTATTCTTAGGTATATGGGAAGCAGTAAAGAGCCCCGAATGGTAAAACTGTCTAAGAAGCTGCGTGATAAAAAAAGGGATGACTATGTGAGATTAATGAAGAAATATTTTGATGTGTTTGCTTGGAGCTACGAGGACCTAAAAGAATATGACACTTCCATTATACAACATTCAATTCGAATCAAGCCTGGAGAGAATCCTTTCAGGCAAAATCTGAGAAGGATAAACCCTAACTTACTACCTGTGATAGAACACGAAATCAGAAATATTTTCAATGGAAAAATCATTGTCAGCCTGAGATTTTCCAAATGGATAGCCAACCTGGTTCCTGTCAAGAAGAAGAATAAGGAGATCAGGATTTGCATACAATTGAAGAAACTTAACAAAGTATCATTGAAAGATAACTACCCCTTGCCTTAGATGTAACATATCGTATAGAAGGTAGTGGGAGTAGAGAGGATCTCTACCATGGATGGTTTTTCAGGATATAATCAGGTCAAAGTGTGCCCAGAGGATCCCCTGGGGCACATTTATGTATGCAAAGATTCCCTTTGGGCTAATTAATGCAAGGGCTACTTTCCAGTTAACAATGGGCATAGCATTTTCTGAGGAGAAGGACAAGTTTGTGGTGGTGTATATGGATGATATAACAGTCTACTCTAAGTCTGACAAGGAGCACCTCAAACACCTGGAACAGGTCTCCATCGAATGCAAGAAATATGGTATTTCTCTTAACCTAAAGAAGTCAAATTTTGCATCAGAATAGGCCAGAGAATCATTCAAAGGAATTAAGAAGGCCATCACTGAGGCCCATGTGCTAGCAAGCCCATATTTTACCAAAGAATTCCTAATTTTTTCTTATGCATCCGAGCACACAGTGGCAGGAGTCCTCTTGCAAAAGAATAGCCAGAATGCAGAGCAGCCCATTGCATCTTTTAGCAGGGTGCTAAGAGAAGGAGAGTTGAAGTATGACATAATGGAAAAACAAGCATATGCTTTGGTAAAATCATTAAAGGATTTCAGGGTCTATATCCTTCACTCACACATAGTTTCCCATGTCCCACATAATGCTGTGAAAAGCATCCTTACCCAACCCGATCCTGAAGGAAGAAGAGAAAAGTGGATTGATGTGTTGTTGGAATATGACCTGGAGATTAAACCCACCAAGCTGATAAATGGGCAAGGATTGGCCAAAAATGATGACTAAAGCCAATTGTGAATCCTTGTAGCTAAATTTATTGGAAGACCATTCAAATCAGTTGGATGTAGGAGTGCAGGTAAGACCAGAATTATCTGAATCTCCTTGGTATGTTGACATTGTGTATATATTGCAAAATTTGCAAGCCCCTGCAGGGTTAAGTAAAATCAAGGCCAGATCTGTTAAGCTGAAAGCTGCCAAATTCTGCATTATGAACCAATATTTGTACTAGAAGGACCCTAGTGGTGTGCTGCTGAATTGTTTATTGGGGAATGAGGCTCAACATACTATAAAAGAGTTTCATAAGGGAGACTGTGGAGCACACCATTCTTGGAAAGTAGCAGTTAACAAAATCACGAGGCCTGGATTTTATTGGCCTTCCATGTTTGCTTATGTATACAAGGAGACTATTACATGCCACCAATGTCAGGTCTTTGAAGGTAATAGAAAGTTGATTTCACTCCCCCTCCACCCAGATTCAATAGAAGCACCTTTCCAGCAATAGGGGCTGGATTTCATTGGAGAGATAAATCCAAACTACTCTGGTCAGCACATGTGGATCTTAACAGCCACAGACTACTTCACAAAGTGGATCGAAGCCATACCTACAAGGAGGGAAACTGAGAATGTTATCATGGATTTCTTAGAAGATGACATCTTGTCTAGATTTGGGTGTCCTAGAAGGTAGTGACAAACAATGCAGCTACCTTTAAGTCCAAGAAAATGATAAATTTCTGTCACAAGTACCACATCAGCCTGAATCACTCCACTGCATACTATCCCTAGGGGAATGGGCTAGCCGAATCCTCCAACAAAACGTTGGTGAGGATAATTAAAAAGTTGATGGAAGAAAACAAGAGAGCCTGGCACACAAAATTGAAGTACGCTCTGTGGGTTGATAGGATTAGTATTAAGAGAGCCATTGGGATGTCTCCTTTTCAGTTGGTGTATGGGTCTAAGGTTGTTTTTCCTACCTCTCTGGGGCTGCCAGTCATGAGGTTATTGCAGGGGCAGGAAGAAGAACCAAACCATGTGTAGAGGGGGATAAGCCAAATCATTGAATTGAATGAGCTTAGAGACAAAGATTATGATAAAGTGCGAGGCATCAGGAAAAGATGAAGAATACTTTTGATAGGAAAGTGAAAGAAGAGAAGTTTCAAGTGAATGATTTAGTTTTAAAATGGGATTCTCCTAGAGAAGATAAGCATGGGAAGTTTGATCATATGTGGGTTGGCCCATATATCATTGCATCAAACAGAGAGGTGAAATCATTCATCCTAGAGCATCAAGATGGATCTCCACTGACAGGAGGTCCAGTTAAAGGGAGGTTTTTGAAGCATTACCTGTCCTAAGGGTGACAGGTAGCTCCTGTATCATAACCTGTATATATCTTGTTTTATAGTTGTTTTAAATAATGATAGTAAACTGAAGGATTTGAAGCTCGAAGTGAAGTCCCTAAGGTCTGGAGGGACAACCATAGTTTTTGTTTTGTTTATTTGCTCAGAGTAAGCCAAGGAGGCAGGGTTTGAATTTTTCCCCAATGGATAAGGCACTGGTCTGTGAGGTTCTTTACTACCTCACAGGGAGGATAACATCCCCAATAGGAGACAGTTGTTATCACTAGAATTGTGCTTAGTATTTGGAGGGGGTTTTTGTGAAGGGAAGAAGTTCTGCTTCGACAAGGTAGCCAAGGAAAATCCTTGCCTATGACCCACACAACCCAAAGGGTCGAAAAATCGAAGCTATGTGCTTTTAGTTTCAATCTGAAAGAAAAAAGGTGGGGAAGAGCTAAGGTTTAATGGTGATCGAAGGATTAATAATGCTGGAGTGCGCTCATAGCATGTAAAGGCACCTATGAGCGGTTGAGACTAAAATGATAAATATCGACGGTCATAAGCTTCCAACGCATAAAGAGTTGGTGGTCATTTAGGTGCGGGCGGGGTGCTAGATGGCAGGAAGATTAAAAATTTATCGTCAACGTCTCGTGTAGATCGATGGTCGATAGGTTGTTCACGATTTGAACTTGCACGAAAAGGTTCATGATTCAAATCTGCAAACTTTTGTTAAACCCTGCACTTTTCAATGGCACAGATCTAGAAAGATGAAGATCGACGGTCCAGAATTTGTTCGCAAATAGAACTTGTGCGCCAAACTGACGAGGTCGAAATTTGTGAACCTAGTAAAGGACTGCATCTTTGGATGGTCAAGATCCAAAATGGGATCGGATCGGGAGTTAACAATAGTTTTGCAAATTCAAGATGTTGTCAAGTTGGCATGTGGCGGAGTTCGAGGCCATGAGGGATGTTGGAAAGAAAAGGGTGAGGATATCTACAGTGGAAAACTAATCATGTAGATGGACGGCTGATGTGGCTCCATCATCATCATACATGTAAGGGTGATATGGGAGGTCTATTATATAAAATGCCCACCTGCACGAAGATTCGTTTCTTATCTATCCTATGTGCATTGGAAAGTGAAATAAGCCACCCATGCAGAACCGGCCACCCAAAAGCTCAGGAGCCCGCCTAGTTGTCAAACAACTAGGTAGGCCATCTGCCTCCACCATAACATATTTAAATGGTCAGATTTATGAGACCTCCCAGCTTTGAAACCCCCAAGATAAGCGACCTGGTAGAAGACAAAGATAGTGATATTTATGACACCATCTTGATTAACATCTCCCTGGAGACCGCTAAGGAAAGACAGGAAGTCATAAGGGCCAGACAGGTGGATGTCGACAAGGTCTGCCATTCCTTTTTTCACCCATTCACCACCAGCCAAACCCCTAGCTACCCATAATTCATAGACTGGTGCACCGACCATTATTCCCTAGACGGGAGAGCCATCATGGATGCCTCAAATTCAAAAATCCTATGTTATGTAGATGCCCCTACTGTTAGGAAAGCTTTGGCCGTCCTAGAAGTATTCTGTCAGAAATCCCAAGGTTACAAAATGGAAACCCTGATCCATCATTTCTGACAAGCCTCATTTGAACTCAAGCAAATCTTTTATTATGCATCCCTCCTCCCAAATTCCTTTTTCCCAAGCTCATTTTTCCCTGGTGAGGTCGGTTTGTTTAAAGAATAATCCAATTGTGTCATTTCCATGATAGCCCAGTTCTTGGGGTTAGATACTGACCAATACATAACAGGACCCCTAATCAGTGTAATGTTTGTTCTAAGCACCTGTCCTATTGAGCCAACAATCCTAATCTGCCCACCCAATGTGCATGCTTGAAATTTGATGAAGCCTTAGCAGACAACATCCATTCCCAGCTCATAGAGTTACCCAAACAAGGGCTTTTAGGTTCCATTCCTACCTATTAAAGATGTTCTTGGAAGCAGCTGAGGAAAACCTACAAGTACTAGAGCTGCAACTTACAAAAGAAATGTACTTTGATTATAAAGCCTTTATGAATGACCTCATATCAGAAATCTATTTCGTCTTCTTCCAGAGGAGATCGCCTAGAGTGCTTCCTGAGATGAAGGATTTGTTGCAACCATCTATG
The DNA here is from genome assembly GCA_027924585.1 of Larix kaempferi. Taxonomy (NCBI): domain Eukaryota; kingdom Viridiplantae; phylum Streptophyta; class Pinopsida; order Pinales; family Pinaceae; genus Larix; species Larix kaempferi. The sequence goes on along the minus strand of BSBM01000447.1, from coordinate 2,117,903 downwards.
GAGAACAGGGTTGGGGATTGGTTCCTGTTGATGCATGGTACAGTAATCAAGGTTTATGAGTTTTCACATGCACCTTATGTACTTCCTTCCTTATTAACCCCCAGAGTACTTACCTTAGAATTCATAAGGCAAAAGCTAAAAGTAGAATGTGAACATTATCTAGATGATAATAAGTTATCAGATATCAGTTTCCCATGGAAACTTGGTTCTTTTATTGTCAAAAGCGAAGCAGACCTCCCAAATATTGATAAAATGATGGCTGAACTAGGTTTCCCATCGAAAGCAACAATGAACTATGAACCCCACCATATAATTTTGGAGAGAAGGAAGGAAACCAACAAAAAGGGATATGAACATTTTGAGCTGACAAGCTTGGCAGAAAGGGAAAATTGGCTAGAATACATTGATGAGGGTAAGATGGATATAGACCCTCCAGAACTTTCCACCTCTTTGGTGCCAGGAAGCACGTCATTAGTGCCTGGTTCATCTAGTCAAATCCCACCAGTATCAGCAGCCATGCCCCTGATCATTATTCCAGAAAAGTCCAACCAGCAGGGGGGCAATAGTCCTATGGATGTAGACAATAATGCAGAGAGAGCCTCAAAGAGGAAAAAGGTAGAAGAGTCTGACAAACAATTAGTGAATGTCCAAGCAGAATAGACAAAGAAAAAGCAGGTCAGATTCCTAGTGCCATCTTTTGAGGTTAAATAGCATGTGTTCAACAAAGAACCAGCTGGCCCTGTAGTACCAAGCATGAGCATAGCCGAGTTGCTGGAAAAATATGAAGAGAGCCCAAAAAAATATCAAAAGAATCCAAATTTTATGTTGATGTCAGAAAAAACTCCAAGAGCGATGTGGCCTTAAGCCTTTCCCTGGCCACCAAAAATAAGGCCAGATAGTTGAAAATGAATCTAGAAGATATTCCAATACCCGACGTAATCAATTAGCATAAGGAGATAGGTGAGGTCATCTACAAAAAGTTGTTGAAGGATGCCTTAGAGCTATCAAAGGTCCAAGCCAACAAAACCAAGGTGCAAAATCAATTGAGGTTGGAAAAGGTGGAAAAAAAATCCTTGAAAGCACAGGTGAAGAAGCATCACGCTTCATTGTTAAAAACTGAACCCCTTGAAGACAAAATAAATAGCATACATGAGCTATTAAATGAAAAGGATCAGGAGATCCTGTCTCTGAAAAATAAATTAAAGATTCCAGGTGCTCAATTGGTGAATTCACTTGAAATTGTAGAACTAGAAGAAGAAAAAGAGGAGCTGCAAGGTAAGTTGACTGATTGCCAATCCAAGCTAGTATAGCTTAAGGTAAAAGAAAAGGAATTGCAGTTAGACATATTCGTTGGAGTGGCATGGGAGAAGCTCTTGAAGGCCCAGGTCGAAGAGCTCGAGAAGAAGTTAAACGAGAAGGAGAAAGAAGCAGAAGATGTGGTCACACCCTAAGCAGAATCTGGAGATTTTTCCATAGTAGGGAAAATATACAAGGCCACCTTGGATGATGCATAAGTATCCAGGTTGAAGAAGCAGAATGCCAATTTAAGGACCATGAAGGACACTGTAGAAAAAGAAAGGGAGGCTTGGGAAACCAAGTACTAGGCAATGTAGGTTGATTTGGATAAGTTGAAGCAACAGGTTATAGGGAAGGGTGCACTACAGGAAGCGAAGAAGATCATCTGGGATGATATCATTGTGCAGGCAGAGGATCTAAGACCATACTTGGACTACATATTAGATAAGGAAGTTGTGGTTAAGCAGGCAAGGCAGGCTGTCACAATTGCCAATTAGAAGCTAAACAAAAATCCCATGGATTATGCCCAGAATAAGATATATTTTTTAAATGGTCTATCTGAAGACCAGGTTCAAGAAGCAAACATTAAGTATAGAGTACCCACCATTATCTGGGCTAAGAAGGTGATCCACAAGCACCAGCAAGTAAATATCACCCAATTAGGGATAGATATCCTGGCTAACCAAGTGAAGTTGTTCAAAGAAGCATTTGATCCCTTTTTTAAGAAGGGTTTTCCCATGTTTTGGGAAGAATATGGAACAATGAGAGTGAAGGAGGAATATAAAGGTCAACTGTGGGATTGTAGGATGGATCAGGAAATATTTATAGGTATGGATCAACCTCTGACAGGAAAGATAGTGGCTGAGTAGTTGACAAAGGATTTTTAGATAGCCTTGTCCTTCAAGGACGCTCGTACACTCCACACAAGATACTCATATAGGGATAACATTGAAATGAGGGTATTTATCAAAGAGCTTGCCACCTTAGAATTTCCAAACCCCGACCAGTGGAAATTAATTGAAAAATATGGTAAAGGAAAGATAAAGCTAAGTGCATGGAGGATTCGAGGATAGTGGGAGCCGCAAGCTGGAGGAGGAGTTGAAGAACATTTTTGTCATTTTTGAGTCTGTTGTCGACTGAGTAAAAATACTCAGTAAAAATATAAAGAGCAGTTGAGGAAATTGTGCCAGCTCTGCCATTCTGTCATAATGGCGAATTTGTTAGTGATAGGTGTCACTAGGGACTGTAATGATTTTCTGTTAAGAGAAGGTCAATCCTGAGGCTCAAGGCATCTATAAATTCAATATAAAAGAATGCGAAAGGGTTGAAAAACCTTGGGAACCCTTGTGTTGCTCTGTGTTGAATATTTTGAGACTGTTTTAATAAAATTTGGCAAAGCCTTGCAGGTGATTTTTCTCAGAGATTCATGTGTCATTGGACTTGCACTCTGTTTATTTCTTCTCCTATGTGAATGTGTTTCCTTTCATTGTTTAATCCATTCTATTATGTTGTTCATGCTTGGATAAGTGTAGTATCAGAATATAATTCATAGTGATTATGCTCTATTCTTTTCATTCCAAGTATTCACAATCAGTTTCTACTAAAATCGATATAGAATTCATATCCATATGCTGTATATTGGTGGATTGTTCATCTTTTCTTCTGAATCATCCAACTAAAAGCACTTTGACTATGAGTTGGTGGCTTCCTTGGCTCTGAGTAGGTTTGTTTGCAAAGCATTGTCATGATATTCATCCATTGTACGTTTCGACTCCAATGCCCAATGGAGATCCATGTTTCTTTCAACCAAACAACATTTTAAACAAATTGTCCTATCAGAATCCAACCTCTATGTGTGTTTCATTGTTAAATATTTGATTAATTTCAATCCTTATGAGTTTAAGAGAGATCCCTCTCTGATTGAGTTGGGTCAGTAATACAATCTTAAGTGGTTTTGTGGTTACCTTAATTTGACCTCTCTGCAACCTTGGGGTACGTTTTAGGTGCTAACAACATGGGTTGGGGTTGTTTTGCATGGATGGCATAAAGGTCGGTTACAATAGATGTACATAATTGATGGAGTATGTTGGAACCTATTACAACTACAAAGATTGGATGCACCTGGTCCAATATACACAAAGTATGTGCAGATATGGATTTTTAGCAAATTATTTACAACTAAAAAACGAAGATCAAAATAAAGGAGCAACATTGTACATTGATGGAAGGCCAAAAGCTAGATGGAATATTGCGGGGTTTATAAACAGTACACAACCATGGTCTACAATTAAGAAACCCAACAATATATTTGAGGGGCGTGAAGGAAACCGTTTTTTGTATGTGCCATTAAATCAATAGCTGTAGGGGAAGATTTTCTTATTAATTACAATTTGAATCGAATAGATACAAACACAGTTACTATGGGAGTGGTACATCTAACAATTTACCCAACCTTTCGTTAGTCTATTGTTATAATTTTGTTTAAATTTTGTATATTTACTTCGTAGGGCAGTGATCGCGGCATCTCCCTAGCAGCTGGTCAGAGGAGTACAACATCCTCGACACAGCAGGTATACATCTTTGTAATAGTACAAATATAATATGAAAAAGGATTTTTTTTTTGCTGTGTTTTTTCATGAACTTATATTCATTTGGTTTATATAATGTTATTTTTATATTTGTTGCAGAGTCTTGATCGGGGAAACCACCTGGCTATTGATCAGATGACAACAGCCTTGGGGCAACAAGTATACCTGATTGTAATTGTACAATTTAAATACATCAAAATGTTTTCTTATTATGTTGTTTCTGTGAGTATTTTGGTTTCATTTAAATAATTTTGTCTATGTTTTTGTTACATAGTGTTGTAAGGGGCACATCTCTAGCAATAGATGATACTGGAACAGCCTCGAGGCAGCAGGTATACATCGATGCAATTGTACAAATTTAATATGAACAAAAAAAAAAATTTGTTGTGTTTTTTCAAGAGTATATTTGTTTGGTTTATATAATGTTATTTGTATATTTGTTACAGAGTGTTCATCGAGGAAACCAACTGGATGTTGATTAGACGATAGCAGACTCGGGGCAATATGTATACCTTATTGTAATTGTACAATTTAAATACATCAATATGTTTTCTTATTAAGTTTTTTCCATGAGTATTTTGGTTTCATTTAGATAATTTTTTCTATGTTTTTGATGCGGGGTTCTAATCGGGGAACCTCCCTATTAGTAGATCAGGGCAAGTCCCCTACCATTGATCAGATGAGTAAACGATCCTCGAGGAAGCCGGTATAATTCATTGGAAATGTACAAATATAATATGCAGCATCATGTTTTTTTGTTATGTCTTTTTCATGTGTATATTGGTTTCCTTATGATAATTGTTTCTACATTTTTTTGGCAGGGGGATGATCAGGGCATGTCCCCAGCTATGGATCAGACAACACCAACATTGAGGCATCAGGTAAACCTAATTGTAATTTTAGGAATCTACCATGATCGATATGTTTTGTTAGTATAATTTTTTCCTCAGTTAATTTCTTTCACGTTAGTAATGTTTAATATATTTTTGTTGTGGACCATTGATTTGGCGTATGATCCAGCGTCAGAGAAATCAATAGATTTTGATGTGGATGAGTTGATGTGTGATAATGACATTGGTTATTCTCTAGAATCTATTAAGATTATAGAGAAGACCTTGAAAAAAATTAATGAGGATATCCTTCATCTGCTATTCATTCAGCCACATACAAACGAGATTAGAGACAAGGTTGATGTTTTGGTAAAGAGATCTCAGTCCTTGAAAGTAAGTTGCAGAATCTTGAAGCATAAGATAAATTCATTTAGTATTTTATAATTTTTACTTGTATATGATGGTGAACTGAAATATGGTTTGTATTTACAGGATTTTTTCGACCACGCACAAGTGGTCAAGGTAGTGTTGGCCCTAGTGATGCTCGTGGAGAGTCATCACATGATAAAATGAATCCATGTACATCTCAGTCACCAACATGTTCCATGACACCCCCGAGGCTAGGTGTGAGTGCACCCGCTAGTTACTGGCGCAAGCCAGATTGTGCAGAAGAAGGGGTTGATGTAGAGCCTGCTAGTATTGATATTGTTGAAGCAGCATTCCGTGGATCTTCCTATGTCCCTAGTAGGAATACACTACATACAACATTTTTGGTGGACCAATAGCTCGTTGCAATAAATATAGAGAAGATCCCAGGTATTTATACTTTGTTCAAGTTAGTGTTTATAATTTGATTGTAATATACTGATAAAACATTGTTTTTCAACTAATGATGGCATGATCGTTTTGTAGGAAATGATGTTTTTTATAAACATCTAAATGATTTTTCATTGGAGATCTTTGGGCCCACCATCCGCACAAGGTGGGGTAAACAAAGTAAAAATTTAAAAGATGAGCTCACTAATCGGTTGGTTGGCCTATTCGGAAATGAGACCTTTAATCGAGCCGAGGTCCTAAAGAAGGCTGAACAACATATGAATATTTTATGGGACCAATATAGGGTTCATCTAGAAAGGAACCCTAGGTATGAGCGCCCTCCGATGATTCTAGAAAGAGAGTGGAAATCCCTAGTGGAAGATGCAAAGGAGAGAGCTTTGAGAAAAGAAGGAAAGCTACCACAAGGCATAGGGAGGTACACAATACTTTCCACAATGTAATTATAAACTTATTATTATTAATTTTTATATCAAATTTCGAACATATAACGTATTTCAACACTTTCATAGGCTCTCATACACATCAAAGGCCACAAAGGAAAGACAAGAAAAAATTGGTCAGCAAAAGCTTGGGCCTGGTGGTTATTCGAATTTGGCGGCATGAATTGTAAGTATCGAAAAACCAATATTGCATCCAAATAATAAATTGCAAATTACTTTCGTTTTATTGCACCACAACAGTTAAATCATGACGTTATGCAAATATGCAGGCCAACCGATTCAAGGAAGTTCCCACTGAAGAAGACTTGAAGCTTGGATTCCAGCATGGCTTTGGAGTTGTTGTTGAATGCCGAAAAATCTTGCATGGGAAAGCACAATATTCTGGTGATCCATCTTGTGCACAAGTATATAAAATCTATATAGTTTAATGAATATTTATTACTTGTGCGATTTTTTCGTTATAAATATTTTCCATAAAATATTGACTCTGTTTTGAGCACGGAAGCAACAATCCACTTAATGTCGAGGATGGACAAAAACCAATCAAAGATCATGCTTCAAATCCTCATAATGAATTTATTCATATGATACAATTTTAAATATTGCATTGCAAATGGTGAATATTAATTTTACTGTTCCATGTTTCAACTGCAGAGCATGTATAGGGTCACACTGTGCAGGTTGATCCTAGACAGGAATATGAAGTACATGATGTGACCACAATAGGTAAAAAAACACCTTTGTAATGTTTTTTTAAATGAAATACTTGTCATTATAATACCAGAATATATCAATATAACATTTTCACATTATTGCAGCAAATCTTGACCCCTTGCCACAAAATCCACATCATGAGTACTCTACTAGTAAGACAAAACGACAAGTTGATGAAGCACCAAGAACTAAACAACAAGTTCTAGAAGATGAGTTTCTTGTTGATTTAGTAAAGTGAAAAAAACATACAAAGAAGTGACTGAAGAAATACTGTGTAATTATTTTTGATAATATAATGTCATGCATAATTTTTTTCCTACTGAATGAATGAATGGTTTAATGAATGCTAGCTTTTATTGAATGAATGGTAAATGTTTCTTTATGATGAAATCTACATGTTTGCACATAATTTTTTTTTCAAGTACATGCATTGGTTATGGGGAATTCAAAGTGATGTGAGGGGGGGAGGGGCCATAAGAGCTTCTAGCTTCATGTGGTTGTCCCTGTTCAATAGAGAATATTAAATTATTCTCGAAACAAAGAGGATCTCAATGAATGGATATGGTGGTGCCTTTCTACAACCCACTCGTGTGTTTTCTAAATTTTGACAATTTCATGGGGCTTGTTATGAAACTAAAGCATCTTATCCTACTTTCCAAGCCTCTAACAAGGTGAGGAATTATTGATTTCTCACCATTATTTATTTGAAGCATTATTGTCATAGCATGCATGCCATGACTTATAAAATATATTATGGTGTATAATTGTAGTGTTGAAATTTTACTATGGCTATTTCACTCATCCCTTGGAACTTGTTACAGATAGCCTTGGGAAACATTTTGAAATTTCATAAGAAAAATTGGCATTTTGATGTGATCGGTGGTATTATATAATTTGTTTTGGTGTTCTCCATGTTTCCTCAGGTGAAGTCTTATTACCCATTATTTTACTTGAAGATTATTGCAATTTACATTATTAAATTAAAATGTTCATCAAACATATAATATCTAATTATAGATCAGATAGTGAATTTATTAGGCCTAACCAATGCTTGAAAACAGAGATATACCAAACAAGATCAGTCAAGTAAATATTCAGGGATGAAGTAGCACTAATGAAGCTTGCTAGTTCTGTAGATTTGTTTATAGGTGGTTTTATGTGCATATATGAACTCCTGCACTTCAACCACACTGAACTTAAATAATCTTATTTCTAGTTTAATGTTGTCTTTTCATTACAAACTTGTCATCCCTAGCATATATGTGTTTGAGTAATACATAACACTTATCATTTTTAGTCTCTAGTTAAAAAAAGGTGTTTTTATACATGTCCTAACTCAACATTTCTACTAAATCTACAAGCATTAACATTTTCTCCACACATTAGCATTCAACTCTAATGAAATCTTTTTTATATAGTCATGTCTTATCCAGAAGGCCTCTGTCACTAGATACACTTTACGTATGAGCTAAATGGGCACATTCTATGATCGCACACAGTGTTGTTGTTGAGTCAAGTTGTATTCCTACTCGTTCCATTTTATGAAATAGAGTTAAGGCCTCATTTGAATTCCCTTGTTGATCCAATTGCATAATAACATGGCTAAGCACACTTCAGTGAAAGTCTCAAAAACTTTAAAGTAGACATCATCAAAACATACATGTAGAACACTAAACATTATCACAATTAAGTTGGGTTAAATTGTGAAGAACCTGTAACAATTAATTAATGAAAATACACGAGATAGTAGAAATAACAGAACTCGGAATCACTTTTATTGATCGCAGGCCACTTCGAGGGGGAAACCTCCTTTGAGCAAGCTCAATACAAATAAATTCACGGTACCTTCATTGATCTCAACACAAAGTTATATACTAAGTCTAGGCGCCAATACCATGGGTCAATATCATGTGTCAATACAAACCATGGGCCAATACAAACTATGGATCGACAATTACTATGGGATGACTTACAAAGCATATGCATCCAACAACAATAAGACAAACTATGGATCAACAAATACTACGAGACGACTTACAAAGCATATGCATCCAACAACAATATACTAAAAAAGTAAATAGAAGGGTTGACATGGGCTCCTAACATAAATGCCTTGGACTTGTATAACAATTGATCTTCTTATGTTTTAGATGCAATAAATCAACATAGAAGCTTGACGCTAGAAGTAGATGCATGCATGTGACTATGTATACTAGAAATAAAAGATCAATCCTAGATCGATGCAATATGCATGTGTTGGAAATAGATGCATGTTTTTCACCAACAATTTGAAATGATTCTTTGTGTGTATGAACTAAGAGGAGGGAAAATATTGATAATTTTGGATATTTATCAAATAATAGTTTGGAGAAAATTTGTAGGATAAGATAAATTGCCTAGCTATTAGTGGGCAAGGCCTTGCTAGAGTTTTTTATTGTTTGAATAAGATATTGTTTATTAAAGTTGTTTATGCATCTTGGTTGTTAAATTATGCTACACCATTGTGTAATTTTTTGCATGAGTTTGTTGTGGATATATGTGTGGAGCATGTTGTCCAAATTATAATATGTAATGTGACTAATCATTTGTAAGCAAGATGAGTGTTAGTGGAGGTGAAGTGGAGAGACTCCGCATTATTTTGGAGCCCATGTGATTTGATGCTAGAGGATATTGGAAAAAACAACTTTATCATAAAGGTGATTGAAGGAGGGATGAGTGCATCATTAAACTCATTTATAACCATGCATTAGTGCTTAGCTTCACAACAAATTTATAGAAAACAAAGATTTGGTGCACCCAAACATCACTTATTTTCCTACTAGCTTTTTTTTTTTTTTTCAATTCATTTTGTGTTTCCAGTTGGAATTGAAGAGAATATTCGTATTTGTAGAGATGTTGTTAAAATTCAATATGCTAAGACAGAAAATAGCAGCATTACATTCCATTTCACAATAATAGCATATACAGGATCACTGAAGAAACAACAAGCACAGCATAAACACAAGAGACAAAGATTTATCCTGGGAAACCCTCATGGGGTAGAAAACCCAGCAAAGCTTCCTCAATATAGATGACCAGCAATATACATAGATGAAACCCTGAGACATGATCTCCTCCTCCACAATAGCAGACCTCTCCTCCACAAGTGCGCTATCCTCAAGTGTGTGAGTGTATCAAATGAGGAACACACCTCCTCTATTTATACACTACACTGACATGTATTTTACATAGGTACACGTAGGCTCGTATTTAACCAATGGGTTAAATACCCCACTACAACTGACTGGGCCGACCCTTCTAGGGTGGTCTAATAACCCTTTGACCCACATAACACATAAAGGGCCGACCTCCACTAGGGAAGTCTAATAACCCAAGTTACCACATTCTGACGGAGGAATAAACATCTCCGGATATATAATAAGATCTTTACGGAGGAATGAAACATCTCCGGAATAATAAAGTACAATTATAATATTCTTTGAAGTTACAATATCTCAACACTCCCCCTTAACGAGAAGGATATTATAACAGCATCTGCACGAGCAAGGAATCATCAACATGATACATCTATAAATCATTGGAAGCTTTCTCAACATCATCAGTAACTCAACTAGTTACTGGAACATCTTCAATACTGGAACATCAACATCATCAGAGTTGATAGTACTCAATCATCAGTATCGTCAACACACGATCAACACAATCATCAGCATCATCATCACACGATCATCAGCATCGTCATCACACGATCATCAGCATCGTCATCATACGATCATCAGCATCGTCATCATACGATCATCAGCATCACGATCAACATCGTCATCATACGATCATCAGCATCGTCATCACACGATCATCAGGATCGTCATCACACGATCATCAGCATTGTCATCACATGATCATCAGCATCATCATCATATGATCATCAGCATCGTCATCAGCATCGTCATCACACGATCATCAGCATCATCATCACACGATCATCAGCATCGTCATCAGCATCGTCATCATACGATCATCAGCATCGTCACCGCACGATCATCAGCATCGTCATCATACGATCATCAGCATCGTCATCATACGATCATATTCCTAGGATGATCAATCCTGCTCTTTTAAGGACATAGGTCCATGGATGATACAATCCAATCTTCAGTTCTTGGAGACTTCAGTCTACGGATCAATTCTGGGACCTCAGTCCGGGGACGATGCAATCCCCTGCCTGTTCATTCAGGACTTCATTTTTTCGAAGACCCAGTCTACGGTTCTATTCTGGGACCTCAGTCCAGGGACGATACAATCCCCTGCCTGTTCATTCAGGACTTCATTATCGGAGACCCAGTCTACGGTTCTATTCTGGGACCTCAGTCCGAGGACGATACAATCCCCTCCCTGTTCATTCAGGACTTCATTATCGGAGACCCAGTCTACGGTTCTATTCTGGGACCTCAGTCCGGGGACGATACAATCCCCTGCCTGTTCATTCAGGACTTCATTATCGGAGACCCAGTCTACGGTTCTATTCTGGGACCTTAGTCCGGGGATGATACAATCCCCTGCCTGTTCATTCAGGACTTCATTATCGGACACCCAGTCTACGGTTCTATTCTGGGACCTTAGTCCGGGGACGATACAATCCCCTGCCTGTTCATTCAGGACTTCATTATCGGAGACCCAGTCTACGGTTCTATTCTGGGACCTCAGTCCGGGGACGATACAATCCCCTGCCTGTTCATTCAGGACTTCATTATCGGAGACCCAGTCTACGGTTCTATTCTGGGACCTTAGTCCGGGGACGATACAATCCCCTGCCTGTTCATTCAGGACTTCATTATCGGAGACCCAGTCTACGGTTCTATTCTGGGACCTTAGTCCGGGGATGATACAATCCCCTGCCTGTTCATTCAGGAATTCATTATCGAAGACCTCACGTCTACGGCTCTCTTTAGGACTGAAAGTCCAGGGATGATCCAATCCCCTCAACTGTCTACTAAGGACTTCATTCTCGGAGACCTCACGTCTACGGCTCTCTTTAGGACTGAAAGTCCAGGGATGATCCAATCCCCTCAACTGTCCACTAAGGACTTCATTCTCGGAGACCTCACGTCTACGGCTCTCTTTAGGACTGAAAGTCCAGGGATGATCCAATCCCCTCAACTGTCCACTAAGGACTTCATTCTCGGAGACCTCACGTCTACGGCTCTCTTTAGGACTGAAAGTCCAGGGATGATCCAATCCCCTCAACTGTCCACTAAGGACTTCATTCTCGGAGACCTCACGTCTACGGCTCTCTTTATGACTGAAAGTCCAGGGATGATCCAATCCCCTCAATTGTATTCTCATCAATACATCTATCATCAAGAGCATGTATACATCTATCATCAAAAGCATGTATTTTCACTAATACATCTATCATCACAAGCATGTATACATCTGTCATCAAAAGCATGTATTCTCACTAATACATCTATCATCATCTATCATCAAAAGCATGTATTCTCACTAATACATCTATCATCACAATCATGCATACATCTATCATCAAAAGCATGTATTCTCACTAATACATCTATCATCACAATCATGTATACATCTATCATCAAAAGCATGTATTCTCACTAATACATCTATCATCACAATCATGTATACATCTATCATCAAAAGCATGTATTCTCACTAATACATCTATCATCACAATCATGTATACATCTATCATCAAAAGCATGTATTCTCACTAATACATCTATCATCACAATCATGTATACATCTATCATCAAAAGCATGTATTCTCACCAAATACATCTAGCATGTATAAGTAAAGCTAAATAGAATAAAGTAGTCCTAAATCTAACTATTTCTAAGTGACTAGGTGAAGTCTCATTATTGATGAGACTTGCTTGTCATCAGGAATCATGCTACTCCCCCTTTCTAGGAGGGTCCTTTTGAACTACACCAAGCTTGTCTCGAAAGTATTCAAACTTTACTCGAGACAGAGGTTTAGTCAAGATATCAACAATCTGATCCTCAGTGCTTATATATACGAGCTTGATAGCTCATCTTTGCACCATATCTCGTATATAGAAGTATCGGATCTCTATGTGTTTTGACTTATCGTGGAACACAGGATTTTCAGTCATCTTAATGCAGCTTTGATTGTCACACATAATCACAGTGGGATCCATTTCTAAGTCAACACTCCATATAATAGCTTCTGAAGCCACACTGCTTCACAGCTGGCAGAGCAGACAGCCATATATTCTGTTTCAGTAGTACTGAGAGCCACACTAAATTGTTTCTTGCTAAACCATGAGATCATGGTAGATTTAAGACTATAACATCCACCTGATGTACTCTTTCTGTTTGAGACACTTCCTGCCCAGTCAGAATCTGAGTAACCATGTAAACGGAGTTCATGACCTCCAAGATTATATAGACCAAAATCTAAAGTACCTTTTAGGTACCTCACTACATGCTTTGTAGCTATTAAGTGAACCTTTCTAGGTTCTACTAGATACTGACTTACGGTATTTACAACAAAGCATATATCTGGCCTAGTATTTGTTAAATACATCATTGGCCCAATGATTTGTCTATATAGGGTTAGGTCTACTAAATCCGATGAGTCATTAACTAATAACTTCAAGTTGGAGTCCATGGGAGTGGCCATGGCTTTACACTCCAACATATCAAATCTTTTTAGAAACTTCTCAGTATACTTACCTCGATTTAAAAGATTCCTTTTGGATCATGCCATACTTCTAGACCTAAGAAGTAGTACATTAATCTGAGATCTTTCATTTTTATTTCTGCATCCATTTTCATGATCTGTTTCTCATTCCTTGTCAGAAAGAGATCATTGTCACATAATAATGGTATGAAAGGTTTATCATCCACAACCTTTAGGTAAAGGTTAGGATCAGCTTTACTTCTGGTAAGGCCCAAGCTTTGTCATGAAGCTGTCAATTGTCCATTATTCACACTCTGCATTGAGTGATCTTCTGCATATCTATCTGTGCCATCTCTCGTCAGATGGGACTACTAAAATGAGCCTCAAAGTCATTCGAACTCTATGGTGAGTTTCTTCTTGCATCCATGTCATATGTGTATAGAAGCCATATTCAACCTTGTAGCAAGGGTTGAGATTCACATCACCCATGATGATCATTAAGCTCATCAATTGACTACCGATCCTGGGAACCCATACAGAACCTGATTACATTATAAAGAGAATGGTAAAAACATCTCATCATGATTCTCTTCCTCTTAACCATAAGCTTTCTATAGTGTGTTTGATTTGTAAATCCTTTTGTTGAACATCCATTGCTTGTTCATCATTCATCATGATTTTTCCTACAAATCAAAATTAAGTACAGGATTAGTAATACTTCATAATCATCAAATCATATTGACATAATAACCTATTATGCATACAGATATCATTTACATAGTTATGCAACTAATTTGACAAATACTTTGGCACAACATTTTCCCATATCTTGTATGCATACAGTGGCTATCTAGATGCCTTCCATCTCTACCAGAACATACTATCGAGAGTGTGCACATCTCTCGGCATGTCAGCAAAGAGGTTTCATTCTAGACAAGCAATAATGGAATGTTTGTCAATCATATGCACATTAGTAGTATACTGTTCAATGCTCTATGAATGTTTATACTCAGCATTATATATTCTAGGAATACAAATATGCATACAACCTATTACAGGCAATATCATTATTATTTCAAATAACAACTCAAATACTTATCTTTTATGTTTGTGTGGTTGCCTCCCGCTTGATCTTCTGTATGTCTTTTGAACTTCTATTCATTCTGTACCACTGTGCATGCTCAAGAGTCATCCTCATGATCTCATGCACAAACATACACTCATTAGTATATTCTAAATGCTATCAAAACATTATAGTACTAAATAATCTTGAAAATGTATAGTCATGATTATAGTTAATAAACATTAGTATTCAAGATTTCAGGGAAGTCTTCTTTTACTCATGCATATCATCAATCAAGATAAAAGATATAATATGCATAATCCCTTGATTACTAACTTTATGAATAAGCATAACCAATCATTCCAAGTATACTTATATAAGGGATCCTAACACAAGGTAAGATTCATGGGAAACATACCTGGATTAGTATACCTACTTGGTTATGTACAACACACCTAAACAATCTCTTCAATGATTTAGAGATCCTGAGCTAGAACCTGCATGTCTCATAGGTTAAGCATAATATAACAAAGTCATACATACCTCGTAAGTAGAACAAAGATTATGGATGAGTCTTTGTCTTCATGTTTTCATGGTCATGGAACCTGATTTGTCTTTTGTGATGTACCTGTATCTTGTTAGCAGACAACATCAACCTCACACAACATCATAATGCATTAGTACAATCATAAGTGTCAACACCCTAACCAATGAATATCTTCTATCATGCATTCATAATTTTGTTAAGGTTATACGACAAATCTAAAATCAAAATTGTACTAACTGTAATAACCTGAAGACAAACATACCATAAGCTTAATCATGGACAAATATCGAAACATAACTCGATGAGTCATACCTATCGAGATCGCTTGTATTCTTCTTATGTAAGGCCTTATCCTCATCTCCCTCTGAGACAGGAACTTCTTCACTTATGCAGGTGACCAATCCATCTTCTTCTAGGATTAACCCAATCCACTTGATTTGCAAGAACTGGACCTGGAGCTGGATATGGGTTTGTCAGAGAAACCCAAAAATTCAAACTTTGAATTTCAAACTTTCGAAAGGATAGAAATATGCGCCTTGATGAGCTGATCAAACTGGTATATTCAGAATTTGAAAACTGCAAAGTTTTACTCCTCAATTTTGCCTTTGAAACTTTCGGATTCTCTGGACGTGACCCTGAACTGGGGTTTGATTAAGCCCACTCTTTTTCCCCATCAAAAGGTTTGATCCAAAGCTCTAAGCTTCTATTTTTCTGAGGAGCTTCCAGCCGTGGTCACAGATTTCAAAAATTCCCATTTTTACAGAAGCCCTAATTTTCCACTTTTCTGATCAAAGTCCTGAACTAGGGTCTAATCAAGCCCGGCCTTCTGCCCAACCAAAAATTCTGATCTTGGTCTATAAATTTCTATTTTGATGAGTAGCATCCAGCCGTGGTTTCCGATTACAAAAATTCCAACTTTCTTCAAAGCCCTAAATTCCGGAAGCCATGAATGAAGGTACCAAAAATAATTCTGTTTTGACAGAAATATGTACCTGATTGTTTCTGGTGTAACTCTGAATTTTTTGATCCACGGGGTCTGAAAACGTTTTCTGAGATAGCCTGATCTGTTAGCTTTCCATCCTGACAGGTCTGACCTCAATTGGATGTTCTGAGAGAGAGTTATGCCAAATGTCGCAACGTGACCTGTTTTGGGAAAATACAGGAGAGCGAACTTGTACGGCGTGCCACGTGTCACTGTTTGACCTTCGGCCTCTGAAAAAGTTTTCTGAGATATCTCGGCCTGTTATATTTCCATCCTGACAGGTCTGACCTCAATTGGATTCTCTGAGAGAGAGTTATGCCAAGTGTCGTAACGTGACTTGTTTATGGGATAATACAGGAGAGAGAACTTGTACGGAATGCCACGTGTCACTAGTTCAACTTCGGCCTCTAAAAAAGTTTTCTGAGATAGTACAGTCTGTGTACTACCTGTCACTTTTCACGAAATTGCATTTGGAGCTTCCTAGCCCAAGTTATGACCTTTTTCCCAAGGTCACCTGATTTTGACTCAGATCTGGAAGAGGCAGAAACCCTATATTGTACAGATCATAAATCACAAAGTACAACGAATTAGAGGTTTTCCTTTGGACACAAGGTACCTGGAGATTTTAGCTTCGTCCTGTAACAATTTCAGATCCGAAAACTTCGCCAAAACGGATTTATAGCGAAATTTCTACGATGACTGGTTTTTGCTATGTAAAACCCTAACCTTCAAATTGTCGTAAGTAAAGCAAGTGTCTTTAGTGCAATACCTTGTCTTCCTTCAGGTTAGCTCTGATACCATGTTAAAATTCAATATGCTAAGACAGAAAATAGCAGCATTACATTCCATTTCACAATAATAGCATATACAGGATCACTGAAGAAACAACAAGCACATCATAAACACAAGAGACAAAGATTTATCCTGGGAAACCCTCATGGGGTAGAAAACCCAGCAAAGCTTCCTCAATATAGATGACCAGCAATATACATAGATGAAACCCTGAGACATGATATCCTCCTCCACAATAGCAGACCTCTCCTCCACAAGTGCGCTATCCTCAAGTGTGTGAGTGTATCAAATGAGGAACACACCTCCTCTATTTATACACTAAACTGACATGTATTTTACATAGGTACATGTAGGCTCGTATTTAACCAATGGGTTAAATACCCCACTACAACTGACTGGGCCGACCCTTCTAGGGTGGTCTAATAACCCTTTGACCCACATAACACATAAAGGGCCGACCTCCACTACGGAAGTCTAATAACCCAAGTTACCACATTCTGACGGAGGAATAAACATCTCCGGATATACAATAAGATCTTTACGGAGGAATGAAACATCTCCAGAATAATAAAGTACAATTATAATATTCTTTGAAGTTACAATATCTCAACAGATGTATGCTAATCCATTCAACATGAAATTAAAGGGGCATGTTGTTTATTCAATTGTCTATGGAGATTCATTTTGGATTCAATAAACTTGGTCTGTGAAGTGAGTTAACCTTTGGTAAAGGATATTTGATTGGTTGATTGTGACAAGCTTGCAATAGGATAGTTGTATGAGCCCATGATAGGGTCAAATAAGCTCTCCATGCATTTTATAAACCACAAGGCGAGGGGGGAGATCTCAAGTAAATTATTGTTTGGGATTTTATGATGACAACATACTTCATCCCTCACTTCATGCACCAATGACCTCCCTCAGCCCCAACATTTCTTACTCATGTGTATTTGATTTTGATGGTAATATTATGGTGGTATTCTTTACTTTCACAAAAGAAAGTGCTAAATTCAATGGCACACCAATCCACACAAGTTGACTTGGAGTTGCGTAAGACAACTACTAGATTATTTTTGCCATGGAATGGTAAAGAAGGGAAGGAATATTGTGTTGTCAGTGAACATATTTATATGGAATAACCATGACAATTTGTGCACCTTGGAAATGAACTTTGGTGCTAACTATGGAAGGAATTTTTCCTTCTTTTGTGTGAATTACATAGCAATGACCGAGTATGGTTGGGGTTTTCCCTCTAATGTTGCAAAAATACCCAGGCGCCCAAACTTCAATTAGTAGCGATAGCATAAGGGCCTAACTAGTTTGACTTTAATTTTCCCTGAGCTTTGATGGTTTATGGGAACTTGGCAAGTTCTTCCAGAGAACCATGTCTCCGATGACAAATGAACAAGATGCCACCTTGTTCCTATAGACTCTAGTGATACATTTATGGTACTATCACATGTGCTATAAGGAATTTATAAGCTAGTGTTTATTGCTCAACCATACAAGTAACAATGCAATCTTCTTCTAGGATAGCTTCATGCAAAGAAATGCAGTCTTCTTCTGGGATAGCTTCATGCAAAGAAATGCATAGTGACAGAATAAAAACCTCAAGCAGTAAGATGGTACCCATAAACTAGTGAAAAGAGAGTGACACTTGTTGGCCTTTAAACTAGAATATTATGACCCCAGAGTAGAGGGTATAGTTGTGTATGCCAATATTTACCAAAGGTGTAAACCGTGTATTTGATAATAGAAAGTAACATCTTGTTGGTAGCTTCAACTTTTATGTTTCCTTATGTATAATGAGGTGTTAAAAACTTATCTTGAATGTTCTATTTAGTCAGGAGTCTTACTACTTCTATGGATTTCAATTGAGTCATGTTATTAGTAATTAAGATGCGCAAAATTATAAACTTAAAAGTTATTTATTTGAGGATTAACTTTATGATAACATGACCATTAATACATGTAAAGGGGATGGATTCTACCTATTTGGTTCAATTGTTTGTGGTAGTCTATATAAACTTGTGATCATTGGGTGAAGTAGAGTGAATATCTCTATTTACATCTAGATCCAAAAGAAAAAAAGACTAAGGTGCCTCAATGGGTATGAGCTCATGTGATGGAACATGATGTCAGTGGGTATGATGTTTATAGGTAGGATATCTTTTGGTCATAAGTTTTACACCTTATCATATTCCTAACTAGTAACAACCCATGTGCAATATCTTAGTCAGGTAGCATGTGAACTAAAGTGGCTTCGATAGTCTCTATTGTGTCCCTCTTAGAGGATAATGCCTATTTAAAGCTGGTTAATATAATAATGAAGGATATTTTGAAGCCTTTACAATATAATACATCCGTAAGTAAGATGTAATGTCTGTATTATTGTAGAAATGGGCTTTTAACTTTGAGACTGGTGATATAATCTTCCTTACAGGCACAGAATTGGGCTATGTCATGGTACCATATGGTAAGCATAGGAGTAGGATGATTTGTAGGCAAGGTAGGAGAATTTAGCTCATGATGATTTAAATAATACTCTATAGCTTCTTGAATAGCGACAGTGAGAAATAATAATGTATTGATGAGTAACTTTTATAATAATTTTCAGGTTCTTAGCTACTTATTACGATAGAAAATCATCAGGAATACCCATGTGAGAAGGAAACTCTCCAAATGTAATGGTTGAAGTAATTAAATTTAAATTAAATTTGTACTCTTGTGGAACATAGGTGACACGTGACTTACAAAAAGTATGTAGCAAACAAGCAATCTAAAAGTAAATGGATAGCAAGGGGTCATTAGTGGAAAACTTGAAACTAATTTGATTAAGGATGTGAGTTTAGAGTCTTTAAAGGAATGGAAGTAATGCCTAAATCGATCACAGTATAAATACCTTGTATTAAAGCCTCATATTCTATAGTGTTACTTGTACAAAGGAAATAAAATTGATATGTCAAAAATATATGATGCTCATCCAGTCAAACAATTCTAGCTCCATTGCCAAATTTATTCCTAGCTGAATCAAAATGCATTGTCCACATATACTAATCCAAGACAAAAGGATTTTAGCCTCGGAGTATTTTTATGAACACCATTAACACTTAAGCTCTAGATTCACATTAGGATAAATATCTTAAGATTCTAGGTTAAGCGCATTAACAATCTAATCAATAATGACTTTCCCTTTGATAGGCTTTTGTTTTATAAAATAGAAATCAAATTCTTGGAGCTACAAGACCTATTTAGTAGCATGGATAGATAAAGTGAGCATAGAAATAAGATAACACAAAGGATCAAAATGACAGATAACGTATGTAACATATAATGGCATAGGCATTAAGTTATAAAGATAACAACAGGGTAGAGCTTTTTGACCAAAGTATGATGCATTTTGTAATTAGCTAGAAAGTGGCTAATGTAATAGATAATCTGTTCTCTTTGGTCATCATCCTTCTATAGAAATATCTCAAATATAACATGGTAAAAAATATATATCTATATAGTAGAAATGAGCAATCGGGCTTGGGAAAAATCAGTGTGAGGGGAGAAATGAGTGTGTCTTTTAGATTTTGTAAAGCTTATTGATATTTCTCATTTGAGACAAATGATATTAAAGGATCTATTTCCTACCCACTATTTTTTTTTAAATTCACAAATGTCGTCACAAATCTAATGGCAACTATGCAAACTTCGACGAAGTTTCCATACCTCCGACGGCAAATGTCGTCAGACTTTGTCTTTTGTTTGTGGGTATATTCATCGGATATGCGACCTTCCATAAAGAAAATGTGGTTGGATATACGACGGCGACGTGGTTAGATATCCTATGGCGACGTGGTCAGATATCCGATGACGACGTGGTCGGATATCTGACCTTGGAGAAAGTAATCGTGTTCGCATATCCGACAGCGACATGGTTGGATATTCGACCTTGGAGAAAGGAATTGTGGTTGAATATCCGACGGTGACGTAGTCGGATATTCAATCTTGGAGAAAGTAATTTTGGTCGAATATTCGACGTGTATATTAAAAGAATTGTGGTTGGATGTTCGACATTTTAGTGTCAGATATCCGAAGATACCGTATTACTGTCGGATATCCATCTATGTTTCACCGACGTTTAAAAAAAAAAGGGTTTGTCGAATTGTCGGCAGAGTTATGTCGAAAATGAGACATATAATCCATCGAATTTTGGGTTCAAGTTTTAGTGTAATAAGGATCATCGAGAGATAGTTCCATGCAATTTGAGCTGCTCTGAACTACTCGTGACTCACCCGACGTCTCCCCTACCATCCATATCTCCCCTATTCCCCTTTAGATCCATACCCCTTCCGATCCACATACTCATCACGTTCTCCCCACCAACCTTGTGTTAATGCTCCTCTCTTCCACCCTACATGATGCCCAACAACCCCACACCATGACGAACACACAAAAAGCATGGTCCAAAGGCCACTAACACACCTTCAAATGAGAGAATCCCAAACATAGAAAAGCTCGTCCGCTTGTCTCTCGATTTATCAGCACTTCCCCCACCAAAATACATAATGGAAATAGTACCTTCCAACTTGTCGCTCGCACAGTTCCTCATCTCATCCTCCCTCCTAGTAACTATTCGCATGATGTCACTCGAAC
Organism: Larix kaempferi; assembly: GCA_027924585.1. Taxonomy (NCBI): domain Eukaryota; kingdom Viridiplantae; phylum Streptophyta; class Pinopsida; order Pinales; family Pinaceae; genus Larix; species Larix kaempferi. Next base: position 2,096,503 of record BSBM01000447.1, on the reverse strand, counting down.
TAAGATCGCCTTCATCATAGCCCCACACCATACATTAATGTGTCCACCTACCATCATAAACACTAGCTTTCACCATGCGTTGGGAAGGGCTCGCCACCTATCCTCAACGTAATATCCCACCATCGCATGTCACCACATGCATTCGAGGATTTAACATGATTAAAATATTGTGGTAAATAGAATTTAAGTTTGAATAAATGGTCAAAATACATGTGAAGGAGATGGATAGTATTATATAAAACTACTACTCATATAAATTCTTCATATTTTTTGTGACCAATTTTTATAAACAAGATCAATTTAAAAATATTTCAATTAAAAATTAAACTTCTACAAAAATATAATAAAAAATCATTTCCAATACAATATATTTAAGAAATTGATATCCAATATATTTAATTATTATAGTTAAATAAGATTAGCCATAAATAAAGAGTAACCATAGTCATTATAGTATTTTAAAATGGTTAATCATTGACAAACAATAATATACATAATTCTTAACCTTTGAATCTCGGTGATTATGTTCTCATGTCACATTATGTATAACTATTACATATGAGTAAAATAAACACATAGTAATAGTTTTAATTAACATCATTAATTGATGCATATTGCAATGTTCCATTACAATTAAATAACATCATAACCCCTGAGGAACATCATAAGTGACATGTAACCATTAAAGAATGTAACAATGTGACATAATAATATAAGACATAATTCTAGCACATTCATAATGTGTTAAACATGCGCCTATACATATGTCTATCCAATGATGGTCAAACACAATTAACCTTAGCTAACCGATGTCAACCACAGTCATCCATGTTCATTAATTTGTCAACCATGCATAACTAAAGTAGCCATGCTTAATCAAGTCAACCACGGTAAATAAAGTTAACCATGGTTAACTAAAGTCAAACATGGTTCACTAAAGTCAACCTTGGTTAACTATTGTCAAACTAAAGTCAAACATTATTCAAACTTTAGTGAGCCATAGTTGACTATGGTTGACATTTGTTAGCTCAGGTTAAGTCAGGGTTGATTATTATTTGACCATGGTTGACTTTAGCGAGTCATGTTTGACTTTGGTTGTCCATGTTGACTTTAGTTTAACAATAGTTAACCAATGGTGACTTTAGTGAACCATGCTTGAATTTAGTTAACCATGGTTGAATTTATTTACCGTGGTTGACTCTATACCATAGTTAACCATGGTTGACTATGGTTGACTCTACTGAACCATTTGGTCATAGTTTACCATGGTTAATTATTGTTTAACCATGCTTGAACTTAGTTAACTATCATTGACTTTGATGAACCATGATTGGTTTTGATTGACCATGATTGATTTCATGGGCAATTTGAAACCTAACACTTTTTAGTTTGCAAACATTTTCCCTTTTATTTATGTATGTATTGTTTATTATGCCTTTTGATTATAAAAAATATATGCATGTTAGTACTTTTTATATTGTTTGAAAGATTCAATATATTATTAAATAGTATTTAATATTATATTGTTTTCATCATGTATGTCTATGGGTTAATTAGTAACTAGCAACAACCACATTAATAATAATGTGTCTACTATGCATTGACAAGTCTATATTTAACACATTAATCATTTTTTTAATGTAGAATATGAGAAATTTAAGCCTATTATTAATGTGGTTATTACTAATTATGTATATATAAACTTCAAAAAATTATTTATACTTATTTTTATGTTTCAATCTTATATATATAACTAATATCTCTATCATAAAACAAATTTAATTTTACAAATATTTTTAAATTATTCTATATAAAGAGAAATGCATATTATTTATGTCTTGCATGTGTAAAACTACATTTCTATCAAAAAAAACAATCTAAATTTGTTTCAATATTTTTTTTTTAAAGTTCAATAATTTGTAACCATATTTTAAGATGTTAAATAATTAGTTATAACAATGAATTTTAAAATATAACTTTGTGTGTAAATATACTTTTAAGGTAATGATTTAAGCATTTATTTATTAATCTATAAGATCATATAAAATTTTGATATCCAAAAACAATAGAAGAAAATAGGAAGATAAATTATGATTCAAAATTTAAGTGATTATTATTATATTAAACATGGAGAATAACATGTGATTATAACTAAGTATAGAGAACAAATAACATATAACTTATTCATGTCAAATAACTTGTGATCTATTAACTTTTTCATGTCACTTAATTTGTGATTTATGAATGTTCATCCACTACATTTTAAGTGGCAACCACAATTTAAGTGGCTATACTAATATATAAAAAAATATTAAAAATATTAAAAATGATTATCATAATTAAATCATTTTAATCATTTTAAAAAGGCTAAAGTAAAAATGATTATGAGGATTTTAATCATTTAAAAAAATGCCAAAGTTAAATTTAGAATATTTGATGATTTACTGGGATAATTTTACATGCAAAATAAAACAATCCTCGGTAACATAAAAATTCTTAATTTTGTGAAGCATATCATGTATTTATCGCAGAAATAAGCAAAGATTGTAGCCATTGTAATTAGAGTCGGTGAGGGTTATCAATCTGGTTTCAATTCCTTGTAAACAAAAAATAAAAAAAAATTACGGAATGGATATCTTATAAAAGCCGTAAATTAAATTTTATAAAGCAGCCATTTAGTGTGTCATTTTTATGAATCCGAAGGAGATCATATATAGATCAGTCAGTTCCTATTAATTTGGGTCTACACTCTTTAATTTTTTATTGTAACTATAGTTTTGCTAAAGTTTAAAATATTTATTATATTGAATCAATTTATTAAAAATGATTTTTTGGAAATCTTATTAATGCAACAAAGTGACGTAGTCCTTGTTTTTTAGTTCCCACGAGAGGGCGGCAGGATGATGTAAGGTGCAGGACCTACACAGTGGTAAGACACTCTCCAACCACGACCGTGTTTATTATGACCCCAATAGGAAATATTAATAATGGATTAATCTTTGCCTTATGCTCACTAATTTTTTTTGGTTTTGTAATGTTTGTGCAAAGTTTATAATATTATATATTAAATAAAATATTAATAAAACATTTATTGAACTTTTTATTGGTTCAAATTTGCTGACATCAATCTGGCCTCTACTGTGAACATTAAACTCTTATGTATTGTCAAATGCCAAGCCTGCCATCAAGCAGCTTTTGAACTTGGATTGCATGTAGTCCAGGTAGAGTATTCTGGCCTACTCTTTCAAGCGTAGGGTTATCCAACTATACGATCAACATGACGGCATGTGTTGTAGCATCTGCATGCCTTCCAGTTTTTGTTTCTGCTATTGTTCAATGCGTTTGATGTCCATCAACCCGTTAATGTAGTGACCAAAGAGGAGCATGGACTAGGACAGATGTTTAAAATACAGAGTCAAGGAACCGGTCCTGGCGCGTCGATGTTTGCTGCTACGCAACAAAGAGCATTTCTTCAATATTTCATTTCAATGTTTAAGAATATGACTAAACAAGAGCCTTTTGGACTTACACTAAAAAATTTAATACCATGCTCGACACCCACAAACCTGATAGGTAATTTCAGATGACGTCCAGCGCCCCAAGGATATTTTAGTAGCACTGTATGATCTGTATACTTGCTGGTATATTGGAGGATTATTGCTAGATCAGGAAATTGCACACATTTTGGGAGAATATACTGAGTGAATAATAAGATACTACCCCCACATAAGCCAACTTGCCTGAGAGGTTATCAAACAAAGTAAGGAAGAAAAGGAAAATAACTAGCAAGGCACGCATTGAAGATGAGACTTATATTAGACTGTATCATGAAATATGGACCTCCACATTTGTGGTGGAAGCTGTGTACGATTGTGGTCCTGGTGTTTGCTCTCTTTGGCCTCGCAATGGCTGTTGACCCACGGAATCCCAACCTCGTGGATGGCGTGGGTTACCTGGACTTTGTTCCCTCCTTTAGTTCTTCTGTGATAGCCTCAGCTATCGCATTCTTGGCATATATGTTTATCTAAGAACCATATATATGACATATTATCACTGAAGATATAGTTTGATGATGGTGTTTCATAGGCTCCTATGCTTTAAACAGGTTTTTTTATGTTCTGCAGTGTTCTGTCAGCCATTTGTTTACATTTTTATTTGTATAGAAACTGGTTTTTAGCTAACAATACTCTAAGATACTTCTTGCTAGGGTTACTATTTGTTTTCCATTGATTTTACATGGATAGTGGAGGCAAGGAAGGTTATAGCCATAGGTTTATACCATACATTAATTAGCACCAATGAATTATGCTTAAGAGCCTAGGTCGATGGTTGTCGTTCATCGCCTGAGGAATATCTAAAATAAGTAGATGTTTCTTATTACGATTATTAAGGTGTGGGTATTTAAAATTTTAAATTAAGGTGGGTATTTAAAACTTTAAATTAAGGTGGGTATTTAAATTTGATATATATGGATTCTTAATTTTTTTTCCAAGAAATATATGGATTCTTATTATTATTGTTATTAAGGTGTACCAACAACCATGCCCTTCCCTCTTTTTAGCAACTGAGATGTTGAGAAAGCGTCAAAGCAAGCACTCTTTATTCAATTTGGATACGGAAAATTCCAAACTTGTGATTTTTTCCGTCGTGTTTGAAGGTTTGTTTAAAAGAGAAAATTACTTGATTAATCACCATTGACTCAAATGTTGGACCCAAATTTCTATTCATCTGACCACTAGATAAATTTGTGAAAAGTTACAAAAGTTTGATTCCCAGGTTCCATGTGCTCTACTTTTTCAGAGGTCGGCATCGGCTTCTACATAAATTGGTTGCAAACAGGCCTTCTTGACATATCAAATATCATGGAAAGATTGTTTCGACGATTTCTAATGAACATTTCTACCACGGAAAATGCCCCAATTGTCGATGACAATATGGCTATAGAACTCAATTATTAACAATAGTTTCTATTAATATTGACATGTAAGTTCATACTTTGTTATATAGAGGGAATCCTTTATTGTATTCGAATAATAGGTAATTATGGCTATATGACAACCAACTTTTCCAACTACAACAATTCCCTTGGAACTGCAACAATTCCCTTGGAAAATTGCGTTCCCGCACTTTCAGGATTGTATACAAAACAACAAACAACTTTAAAATTTCAAAGATATTCATACAATTCTTTTTGCTTTCCAAAATGAAAATGACAAAAGAATTATTGATGCTATAAGTTGTTTAACCTAAAAGAACTAATGTCCTAAAATGTGAAGAGACTAACGGCACAAACTAGTGAAACAACATTGCAATCTTAAAAAGTGGGTAAACATTAAAATTTGTGACCAATTCAATTGGTCTTTGAATACACTGTCATGTGTGGAATGTGGAATAAACTCCTTGAAATCAAATAACGGAAGTGGGTGGTTCTAGAAATGTGTTTATATTTTATGAGTTTTGATTTTATTTTTATATTAAAGTTTATATTTATTTTAACTTTAAGTTTATTATCTCCCCGTCTTTATCTCCCCGACAGGGAGAACTGTGAACTCCCTATTAATTTGGGCTACATGCTATAAAATTTTCCAATAATTATAGTTTATAGCATAGTTTAAAATATATTGTATTAAATCACATTTTTAAAACTAGGTTTTGTTTATTGTTATTAACTGCAGGAAAGATGACTTAATGCTTGTTTTTCCCTCCTGCCAAGGTGGTAGGATGATCTCATCTTCGATATCATCTTAGTTTAAATGTTTATGCCATCCTCATTTAAATGTTTTTACATTACCATGTGTAGGATTTTAATGTTGGCTTTTACCATCTTCGTCACCTGTATTATGCAGGTGGCTTTTGGCGGCCCCTGCAGGCCTGCATTTGTTCTCATCCCAACTCTTTCTGTCCTCTTCACTCTTCAATGGCGGGCATTGGAGCTTTGCTTCAACGTGGTTGTTCATCGAGGGAAGGGTGTTGTCCCTGGCATTGAACCACATTTAAGATGCTCTCATGGCAGCACTTAAGAGAGTGCAAGCACATTAGAGAAGAGGGTCCCTGAGCAGCAGCAACCTTTGTTGGATGTGAAGGTAGAATTGGAAAAACTCATAGTTTCAATGATCCTAGTGTGAGCAGGGTGATGAGGAAAGCCAACTTTTCGATCCCCGCATTCAAAGAAACTATCGATCCATCTATCAATATGGAAAACTCACCTTCAATTTTGGAAAGAAGTCAGTAGCATTTTGATTGCAACAATAGAAACTTAAAACAGGATAATGCGAACTCTCGCCCAATTTCACAGAGAAATCCCTGCGTGAACCCTCGACTTCAAATTTCAGGGGTTGGTGTTGAAGCCACTAGCAACAGAAATGATGAGATTAGAAGACTCATAGAAATCCTTCTAAAGTTTAAGAAGAAGAATCTAGTTCTCGTAGGGGAGAAAGAGCCTGAAGCTGTACTAAAAGAACTTCTGAAAAGAATAGAAAAAGGTGAAACCCCAGTGCAGCTTCAGGGTGTGTAGATCCTTCCCATTGAAACGAACATATTCACTTTCTGTTCTGGAAACAAAGATAAATACATAACATGACATAATGCTCGAGTTATGATTGTCCTGTAATGAGATTGATATAACATGTAATTTTGTTAAGATGAGTTTAAGCAGAACAAAATAAGCCCAAATGGGCTTCTTATCCATGTGTTTACTTGGCAAAGCCTTTTTTGTTCATTCAAGGCATGTGGTTTTGATGTTTTACCCACTTTTTCAAGGCTTTCTAAGATGCACAGAGACGAATATGAGCAACAATGCTAACAAAGGAACTCAGGAAAAATCTTCAAAGCTATCTTGGGGAACTTAGAGATTGCAATTCAAGTGCAATTGGAAAAGTAAATAGAACAAATAAGTCTTTTGTTTGCAACAATTTGTTTCCAGGATCAGCAAGGTGATTCAAGACTGTGTATGTGATTGTTGCTTCCATGTTTATAAAATTCTTTAGATATTTTATATTAGATGTAACATATATTGCATATGCAGTTGGGTAAAACATCCATTGTAGATGATGCTTATGTCATGAGTTGCAAATGCAAGTGAAAGAGATGGATACTATCCATCTTACTTGTAGGGTAAAAACATGAAGTTGGGAAACAATTTTGGCTTGTTTTTGACAAAAAAACTGCTAATTTTTATGTTTTTCAACTTCGACCTATTCAAACCCATATATCCCTTAGGAATTTCAACTTGAAGTAAACACAAAGGTTTTACAGAATTGAATTAGCTTTCTACTCGTATTTTTTTAAATTTTTTTTATGGACATATTGTGGGACAAATTTGTTGTCAACCAACGGCATATACTTGAAAATTTTAGGTATCGATAATGAGTGACCCGTGTTGGCCACGGTTTTTTGATATATGGTTATTCATTTTAGGGAAAACAATTGTAGGCTCATTTTCTACACATGCTAAACTTGATCCTAGACTATATTTTGAGTTTTTTAAGACTTGGGAACTATTTTTTATTATTTATCGAAACAGCATATGTTCAAAAAATGGTACATTATCGACACATGTTTCTGTCTTCTCATTTTGTTTCAAATGTGACTCTTATCAAACAAACTAAAACCAACCCATTGAAGAGGACAGTTCAAGGAACATCCCTGTAGTTTTTAAATTTTTTTTGGCTTCGGCATTGTGATGATATTGAATTTCCGTTGTGACTGATTTTTACGTCACTAAATGTTTTAATGATACATTTTAGTAAAAAAATAGAAAAAAATAGTAATCCTAAACGAAATTCGAAAAATTTTATATTATGAGAAAGTAGATTGAATGATGAATCTACTGGTATAAACTACGACATGTAATTCTCATTTTTTGCAGTGGTACGACCTTGTTAAAGTGAGACATTTTTGCATTCTACAAAAATTCTGCTGGAACTATTGACCAAAAACTCTCAGCCCAGAAAATGTCTCGGGTGAGAGCTTTAAAATTTATCGAGCGAGAGTTGTTCCCGCTCAAAAATTAACCCAGAGTTAATGGAAACTCTCGGTTTAAAGTTGGTTTAAACTCTCGTCCTAAAGTTTATAACATTTCTCGCCCGAGAGTTTTGTTACGTAATCCACCCAGAATATTTTAGGCCCTGACACATTAAATATTAATTTTCCTTGATTTGTGGGCGGGATTCCACATTATTCGGACGGGATTCTCGGCTGAGAATGGTATATATAATCTCTCGGCCGAGAGACTTTTCCAAATTATTTCGTCCGAGGATTTGTTTTCAGCAGATTGTTTTTTTGGCTGAGGGTTTGTTTTCAGCTGAGGTTTTTTTAGCCGAGGGTTTGTTTTCAGCTGAGGTTTTTTCAGCCGAGGGTTTGTTTTCAGGTGATTTTTTCAGGTGAGCATTCTTTTCAGCCGAGAGTCTATTATTCAATTTCAATTATGCCTAATGCTGCACTTGGTCTCTTCTTGGTTGTTGAACCTTGAACTCATCTTATATATTTACAAAATGTTAAATTTCACTTGAAAAGGGTTACAAATCAGCACTTCTATCAAGCAAGGTTTGGAGATTAAACTCATTGGTATTTAAAGTAAATTTTTAGTGCTTTTAATGAAGACTATTTTTAGTTTGATAGGAAAAATCTTTTAGTACATTTCCATTGAGAAAGTTTTCTTCACATTATTCTTTATTTTTTAGAATTAGTACTTGTGCGAATTGTATTGGTGGTTGCATGGTGAAACATTCCCTAAAAGAGGTCTTGTTTGTTTGTATTCACTAAGTTTTCACTACTTTTTCTCTTGAATCACCCATAATGAGCATTTTGATTACATTCGGAATTGTTTTAAGATTAGTAGTATCACATGTCTTTGATGAATATTTGAGACTGAAGCACATAACAAGTCTTGCACTATTTTGAAATTGTTGTTTTATATGATCATGGTATTCTTGATATAAAGGTAAGTTTATATCAATCAATGCTTTGTATTCATTTTACATGCATAAGAACTATTTCATGTTGAAGAGGTTTTTGGATACTATTTGGCCATAACAAGAACTATTTCATTTTGAATGAATAACACTTATTGGGTCAATGTACTGTTCTTTTTTTTTCAGCATATAACTCTCAATTCTCATATGTTTTCATGCATTGGATTTTAGGTCTTTATTTATTTCAACATGGGAAACTGAAAGAAACGTGAAAGAAAATATGATCGCACCAGAGTTGATGAAGAGGCAAGGAAAGAGGGATCTCGTGTTTCTATGAGAAATTTAAGAGCAAAAAGAGCACTGGAAATAAATGTGGAGGCACATGGCGGTGACGAAGAAATGCAAAATGTGAATGCACATGGCGGTGACGAAGAAATGAAAAATGTGAATGCACATGGCGGTGACGAAGGAATCCAAATAGTCGAAGAGCACATTAATGAAAGAAATGAGGAACATGGAGGTGACGAGGAAATGACAAATGTGGAGCAAACTATGGGTAGTGTTGATATTGAGACCGTGAGTGGCAAGTAACTATTTTTTTATATGTTTATAATTTACTTTATAATACTTGAGTATATATATATATATATCTGATTTGAAAGTGAACAAAATCTTATAAATTTATATTTATTTTTATGCAGGGTTGACATCCAACATACAACATCCTACCACAGTTAGCAATTTATAGAGATTAATTGGAAGCTGCAACAATATTGTCATTGATGATGTTTTTTTGGAGAATTCGGATCCAAGTAAAATTGAAGAAATGGGACCACAGATGCTTGATCGTATAGCTCGTCATAGAGTAGATAAGATAGTCAAATCTATTTTGAAGGTATTTTTGTCATACAACAAGCTCAAATGTTGCATAAATTGTTAAAGCGAAAATGTCTAAAAGATGTAATTACATTATTGGGCATTCAAAGTGCCAAAGAGGCTAAGTCAAATTAGATTGTATCACAAAATCTGACCTCGGTCCTTGCATCACTTGCAAAAAAATGATCTCACAATTTCATGGTTGCTCGTAAAGCAATTCTAACAGGGGTTGGGGCAAAAAACACTACAACCAGTCGTTTGTTGTGTACGATTTCAAGAACGTTAAAAACATCAAGAAAAAGTTTATGGAAGCATAAAAAGCTTTGGGTTCAGTTAGATGAGGATGATGAAGTTGCATGTTGGGGTGTTATCTATAGGCAACCTTATCAAGATAGACTTCCGGATAATGTGAGGGACATGGTGAAAGAGTTTTCGGATGTGAACTTGTGTGTCTTACCAAATGAAAAGGATGTTGTTCGACGTTGTATATCGAAATAAAATTATGAAACTCATGCCAAACACATAACAACGATCACTCAAGCGGAAATGTTCAAAACTTTGATGGAGAGTAATGTTGATGTGAAGATTTCCCTTAGCACATTTGTGAAGCTTAAACCATGGTATGTCAGGCCCATCATTGTTCACGAGACATGTTGTTGTTGATACCATGTAGAATTCGAATTATATTATGATACATTTCTAACTTTTGGCATGCAGTGTTGGCCAAATAACCCCACTCCTTCGAGTGCTCGTGAATTTGTATCTAAACTATTATGTGCTCGAGAGAATCATCAAGTATTCTATAAGAAACAATGCGTAGGAGGTAAAAAATGTGAGCAATGTTCTGATTTGGCCCTTTTTAATGCTAACTACCCCATTGATGCAAATGATCCTCAATTGTCAAATCACATTGTCAAATGCAAGAGATATGTTTATGTTGACTATACTGCAGTTACAGATTCAATGACAACATCAAGCAAGATTAATTTGGTTGAAAGTGATATATGTTTAACAGATTTTATGAATTTGTTCAGGGATCAAATATATAAATATATCAAGCACTCTCACTCAGCACAATGGCAAGACTTACAATTCAAGCAATCACGAGATGTATTTCCAAAAGGGACAATATTATCCATTGTTGATTTTGCAGAAAATTACACTTTCACTGCGCAAAAGGAGATACAAAGTGAGTATTATCATTCAGATCAGGTATCTATACTTGTGCATATTACGTATAGACATGCAGAGCTTGATGTCGATGGTTTTGATAGCAATGAAAATAATCGCGAAGTGATTAAGGAGTATCATTTCTACATCAGTGATGATCATACACATGATACATGTTTTGTCCAACATTGTTTTGGTATGCTTTTTCAAGAATTAAAAAGAAGAAGGGTCACTTTTAAAGAACATTGGGTGTGGTCAGATGGTTGTGCTGGTCAGTTTAAATTGGCACAATCATTCTTATGGTTGTCTCGCCTTCATAGAAACACAGATGTTCGCCACACATGGAGCTTTTGTGAAACAGGACATGGAAAAGGAGAACATGATGGTGTTGGGGCCTACGTGAAACGTGCACTTAGGAGATATCAAATGAATCATTCTTCTGCTCGCCTTGCAAATTCAAATGATGTTGTTAATTGGTGCAAACAAAATTTGAGCCATGAATTCAATGAAAGGATGGGTACTGTGAGAAGGTTTTTCTGGAATATTGCAATGGGTGATGTTGACAGATCAATGCCGTATAATTGTACTACAATCCCGAAAACAAGGGGCTTACACTCCATTAGGAGTAAGAAAATGGAAAATATATAGGCAATCAAGAAATGAAAGTACTCTTGCTTCTTTATTGCATGTATTGATGATGTAGAGTCTTTGGATGTGTCAAAACCAAACTAACAAATTTGTGAAACCATGGAGACATCAAGAATTTACACCATTGCTGCCATTTGGAAATATCAGCGATGTAGAGTGTGACAATGAAGCGGTTGTGATTGACAAAGATTATGATCATGTTTCTGATTTGGTTAGAGAAGGCGATGTATTTGCAGTCATTGCACCAGCAGATAATCCATAAAATGTGCATTGTTATTTATTGAGATGCACTAGGTCAAAAAACATGTTGATGCAAGAATTTAAAGACTCGTCAAATTATACGTATGCAGTGGGTTCAATGGTTTTAATGGGACATTTCCTTGCAGAAGTAAGGAAATGTAAAGACCATATTATTTTTCAAGACTACGAGTCAGATGTTATATGTGCTCAATACAGTCATTTGGTCATAGCATCCCGATTGCAGTTGAAGGCAGTGAAGAGTAGGAAAAATTCCAAGCATCGACAATGGAAATTGTCAATAGAAGATCACAATGCCATTCTTGAAAATATGCCACTGGCACATTTCATATGATTCAAGAACACATCAAGGTTGACGAATGTTTTCTTTGATTCTAGGGTGGGGGGGTGGGTGGCGCCAAATGATCTTCCACCTTCACGTGGTTGGCCTCGTCAGTAGAGAATATATATATAATTCTTGAAACTAAGAGAAGCTCTTTTTAACAACATATCCAATGATAACTCAAGGCTCATAGATGTTCATGGGAACAAGAGAGATGGCTTCACCCTTTGGGACACCTGCCATTGAATGTCTTTGGTAATTTATAAAGTATAAGGGTTCTATATATTTTTTGTGTTCAATTTCTAGGTTAAGATTGAACAACAACTTATGACTCTTATGAAACATGCAACCTCCAACATAGGGATGATGAGGAGAAGGGTTGTGATGAATCCAAAGATAATGTTGAAGACAAGGGTGAATAGATCTCTTGATAAATTGAAGGATGAATTAAAAGGAAACAAAAGAAGAATAAGAAAAAATTATCTCACATTATGCCAAGAATCGTATGCAGAAACGTTCCACCTTCCATTCACATGTTTGAAAATCATTACATAATTACATAATTGGTTTCAAAAGACAAAAAATTCTACAAGGAATCGTACAAATAAATTCCAGCAGTGGATATTTCACTATGGAGGATACTTCATAGGTTCTAAGGGGTTGTATTTAGCTCCATGATCTTTTGACTTTAATCCATATAAGATATAGCCACAATTTGAATGTGGGTTTGATTTCCTTCTAAATGTCCCGATTCTTTTGGGATGAAGATGCTCTATGAGACCAACATGCCACAAATTTTGCAAATCAATAGAGGGGTGATGTTAGAAGTAACCCCTATATTATGATAAAATTCCTTTTAAATAAAGCCTCTTCCATACCTATGGACCCTATACAAGGAATTTTCCTAAATTGCATCATATCACTCCTCCACAATTTGTTCTAAAGGAGGCTCATAATGAGTTCCATAAAGCATAATATGGGTGGCCTCCTAAACCAAAATAGTCTCTCCACATAAGGTAGTACAAAATAAAAAGGTATATACAAACTTGAAGTCCTTGGTATTCTAGAGGAAAAGATGGTGGGAAATAATGAAGTCTTAGTGGAGGATAAAGATGATGAAGAAAATGAGGAGGAAGTCAGAGATGCATAAGAAGAAGGATAAGACAATGAAGAAGTCACAACAAAGGGTGAGGAAGCCAAGGACAAAGATTTTGAAGAAGGGGAATCAAAGAGTGGTTATAAGGATGTAGAGCACAAATCAAAGGTAGCAACACACGAGGATGAGGTGGTCCACGTTTCATAAAATAACTTGACATCTCTTCCCTATGCCAATTTTTTTAAGAAAATAAAAATGAAGAGACATAAATGATTGGCATAGCCTTTGTTAAATTAGTAAAAAACTTTCAACAATCTTCCCACTTCTCAAAATTTCAATAATCTTTCCCACCTCTCACTTACTAAAGAAAACTAATCAAGAAAAATATGAAAAGCAACCTCGAATGGTTTACTAATAACATAGGATAAATCTTATGTAATGCTTCTATAGCATCCTTTTAATACAAACATCCTTATTATTATTTTTTTACCACATTGCTTTTATGATTATAGTGTAAATTATCTTTTATAACAAGACTACAACTCCAAGAGCATAATGATACACTAGAAAAGCAATATATCAATTGTGATGTTAGTGTCAGGTGGATCTTCAACAATGGCTACATATCCTTTGATAACCTTATAACACAATATAATACCATGAGTGCAATTATTACATAGGATTTCACCTCCTTATATATGGTTACTCATGGAGAAAATCGTTTCCACTTATGAATGTAGAATAGATTTTCTTTACACCAAAATTACAAAAACATAACTCAAAGAACATATTTTATTATAACATCTAAACCTTATATCCTAACAGTCATAAAGTGATAATATTTCCTTAGAGGGATAAATTATTTTAGCATTCATCTTTAAGTTTATATCAATGAGGTTTATCACATGGATTCAGGGAATTTGACCCAAGTATGGACAAGATTATTGTGATAGAGGTCAACCTCACATTATATCAACTTCACATCATTTGATAAACTAATTCTAAGAACACTAGTTTATGGAAAATTTTCCTTATTACACAATACAACATTAATGGGCTCAATAGTAAGCATTATGACTACAATACACCACCATTATGGGCACAAAAATACACCACTATCATCATTGCTAGAGAGTTGAAGCACTAACTCACAATGCAACATTATGACTACAATACACCACCATTATGGGCACAAAAATACACCATTATTATCATTGCTAGAGAATTGAAGCACTAACTCACAATGCTTTAGACAAATACTCATTTGTGGCTTCACAACCTTACCTCTTTGTCATTGTTGACTTGGGTGCATTTACCATGGTATAATAAGGAAATTCTATTGTATAGGATAAGTGAGTGCACCTCATTAACTTTTCCATCACAAACATTGAAAGAGACATTACATGCATTGAAGTCAAGGCATGGAAACATAATGCATGCCAATGCATCCTTACCATCACCACTAGTTGGTTCAACTATTCATTGATTCATCTGCCAAAAACCCTTATAAGTTGAAAATGACACAACAATTTTCTATATTACATAATACAATTTAAATATTTGTTTGTCCACTTTAACACTCGAACCTTCATGCAAGTCATTTTAGCTTTTATAATTAATGATACACTCTTGGATGACTTCACAACTTTCAGGCATTGTTGGATAATACCAAATCCTAGTTATGAAATAGGATAATTGGCGCACAAATATTTAATTTGGAAAGACTAACGAATACATGTGTGCATAAAAATCCATTAGATTTCCCACCTTACCCACCTAAGTGGAACAATGAAACAATGCAATGAATTGTTATTGATCCTATATTTCTACTCGTAGTACCTTCCTCTCTAATTTTACAAACTCATTTGTTAAGCAATCTCTTCTCATTGTTTATTTTGCTTTCCCATTTATTAAGTTGTCCATTGAATATCATGCATTGCAACATCATTGTGGGTTGACTATATATTATGTTTCAAATTTGGATTCTTTATAATTCATTTCTCAACACATGATTTTGTCTGGGCCTATCCACTTCATTTATATAGAGAAAATAAGATCTGTGTGTTGTAAACTCCACACCCTTGAATTTTGTACTAGAAGAATAAAATAGTTAACTTATGTTGTCAACCTAAGAAAGTATAAATTATTTGCTGCATTCCTAATGAAATTATTGCACTTCAAATGGTACATTCACAAAGCATCAAGCTATGCATAGAATAGTACATAAAAAATTTTAGAGGATTCTAAAGCACTATCATCAATCTCTGTGAGAAAATTTGCAGCAAGATTCAAATACCATACAATTTTCATTTTAAGTTCAATAATTAATATGAGTATGAAACATAGTATGGACTTACGCTTAGCCCAAACAAAATGTCAACCATTCAAAAGAGGTCGTTGACTCTATTTGTAGTACTTGGCTTTACATTCTATTACAACAAATGTTTTATCTTACATAACAAATTTATTTTTATGTTACAAAATTTCTCAACTAAATCTTCAATCTAGTGCTGCTGGAAACTTTGAGGTTGACCAATCCTTAGATTGGTGTGCTGAGTTTTTCTTCTGCCATGATGTTGACCTTGAGGGTGAGGTGGTGGCTCCATGTATTGTGGAGGTGGCACTTGAAAAGTATGATATAATGGAACTTTATCCAGAGTGTTGAATTCTTCTAACTTGAACATCATCTAAGTGGCCCTATATTGATCTAGAGTCAGGCTTCTTCAAGAGACAACGGTCTCTAATATTTCCATTTTGAATGTACCTTGCTTGATATTGACTGCAAAAAACAACCTTGAATATCCCTTTGAAATGAATTCTTATTAGGGAAGCATATATTTCTTCAAATGTGTGCTTTTGAATCTGATGGATGAGAACATTCCAGCAAATCGAGATGCATAAGGAGAAGCTTGAGAAGATTCCCCTAGTCCTTGTGGCCACCTAGCTATGCGGAAATTTTCAATGATAACTAAGGACTTAGAAGAGGACGAGGCTTCCCCTCCATGATACTGATAAAATTCCATGGATGACTATTAGCAAGTGTACCTTTGATCTCATGGAGTTGTAGGTGATAGATGATGACTTTGAGGCGGCAGTGAGTGGTTCTCAGAAATCAGACTTCTAAATGCATGCTTTAGCAGTGAATCTTGCCCAAATCGACCAACAGTGATGGCAGCAATGAATAATCTAATTATACAACTCTCCACAAGAGGATCATGATCTTCCTTATGCAAACCGAGTACATAAATAACAAGTGTAGGTTGCTGTTGATAATTTTCCCTTTAGACCTATTGTGGTGCTACAAAAACCTGCTCCACCACACCACAATAATCTTAGTTTATGTAACCTGAATTACTCTTTTGAGGAGTGTGTGGTTCAAGAGCTCACAACATACATTTCACATACATATACCAAAACAAATTGATCACAGCATCATACCAACATTGCATTGATCTCCAGCATTGAATATCAATAAATGATTCAGATCTGATTGAAACATTATAACAGTCCTGTAGATGACCCCTTTTAATACACAAATGCCCACAGTGGCAAGAAACATGGACTATATCAACACAGGAAATTTATTAGCTAGTGTACCTTTGATCTCATGGAGTTGTAGGTGACAGTTAGATGATGTATTTGAGGCGGAAGTGAGTGGTTCTCAGAAATCAGACTTCTAAATGCATGCTTCAGCAGTGAATCTTCCCCAAATCGACCAACAGTGATGGCAACAGTGAATATTCCAATGATACAGCTCTCCACAAGAGGATCATTATCTTGGTTATGCAAACCCAATACATAAATAACAAGTGTAGGTTGCTATCAATAAATTTCCCTTTAGACCTGTTGTGGTGCTACATGAACCTGCACCACCACACCACAATACTCTTAGTTTATGTAACCTGAATTACTCTTTTGAGGAGTGTGTGGTTCAAGAGCTCACAACATACATTTCACATACATATACCAAAACAAATTGATCACAGCATCATACCAACATTGCATTGATCTTGAGCATTGAATATCAATAAATGATTCAGATCTGATTGAAACATTATAATAGTCCTGTAGATGACCCCTTTTAATACACAAATGCCCACATTGTCAAGATACATGGACTATATCAACATAAGAAATTTATTAGCAAGTGTACCTTTTATCTCATGGAGTTGTAGGTGACAGTTAGATGATGTATTTGAGGCAGCAGTGAGTGGTTCTCACAAATCAGACATCTAAATGCATGCTTCAGTAGTGAATCTTCCCCAAATCGACCAACAGTGATGGCAGCAGTGAATAATCAAATGATACAGCTCTCCACAAGAGGATCATTATCTTCCTTCTGCAAACACAGTACATAAATAACAAGTGTAGGTTGCTGTCGATAATTTTCACTTTAGACCTGTTGTGGTGCTACAAGAACCTGCTCCACCACACCACAATAATGTCTTCACACCCAAGATCAATCCACTGGAGAAGAAAAGCCCATAACAGTAGTAAACTTGTATTCTTCTTAGCAAATGAAAGAAGATCTAAGGAAATATATAATTGTCCATACAACAGTGCGTCCTTCTTCAGATGGCAGTCACCATTCACTCTAATGAAGTCGCCCTCAACAGTACTTAGCAGTAGAAATAAGATCATTCTCTACCCCCACGATTTGGCCAAGTTGTGATGAAATATGCATTTGCTAACTTAGCCTTGGAGGATATCTGCAGATGGTGTTCTCGTCAGCGATTTTCCACATGATTTATTTACATGGAATGGACTTTACAGATTTGATAGATGTTAGTAATAGCATCTAATCCTTTAATAGAATCTAAAAAATATTTAGGTCTATTGATACTCTACCTTTTGATTACATGCACCTCAAATCCATCCTTAAAACTTTCTATCTTTGGTCTTATGCAGCAAAAATGTGCCAGAAAGGATTGTAGCAAAACCACACATCTCAGTCACGAATTGAGGTGGATCTTTCCTATCCCAGTCCTGAAACAACCAAGCAAAATTCTAATCAATTTTTGTGCTTTAGCATTAATAAACAAGCAAAACATAAAAGAATTATGAAAGCAAAACATAAAAGCATTATGAAAGCTGATCAACCTCATTTGCTGCTGCAGTAGGATGATATTGACACATGGCAAAGCAGATCAAAACTGATATTGATAATCATCCATGGTGAAAAATAGCATAACAGCTGCCACAAGACCATAAAACGACCGCAAAACTTGAAATAGGACAGATGACAAGGATTCACTCGAGATGTTGCAAGAGGAAGGAATAAGATGATCAGATATGCGAGTAACCACATAGTTTGTAACCATACTTGACAAAAACAAAAGTGGTATTCCAATACCTGCCATAAGCAAATAATTTGATCACTAGTAGCTCAGTCACAAGGAATCTATGTTCAAGTAAGCAAAAATGATCGTTCAAGGAACCAAAAATTATCTTCATGCCCTTGGTCATTTCTTACTATCGCAAAAAATGGTGACAATTGATTTACAACTAGAGCAGATCGATCTCAACCTTTGGACCGGAACACCAGTGGCCCCTGGGTTTCTGTGGGATGCAAAGTCAAAGGGATGAAAGAAGAATAGTTACTTCTTACTACCCTAATATGGATTTACACAATAGTTCAATGCCAAAACAATAAGATTAATATTTATCTCGTGTTAATTCCAAAACAATAAGATTAATTCCACAACATTAACAAGAATGTTCATCCAAGCAGTGATGACATGCCTGAGGGAAAATTCTTTCCTGGTTATAGAGGAGTTGACCCTTGTGAAGCCATCTGATCCAAACCATCTGAGAATCACTCCTAATACTTATGGACTAGGCTTGTATTTTTACAATAGATCAACATTTCTTTACCAATAGTTCATATCCTTGAAAACCCTTTGGCCAATATTGGCCAACACTTCTCTTCCAAAGAGTGAACATAGAAGGGTATGCTTACAGTGCCTAATACCCATGAAACAAGAACATACCAAATAGTTGGAATCCCAAAGAAGAGTTGCATGCAAATGTACCTTCCTCTGTAAAAGAACTGAATACTAAGTCAAACGTAATTCCAACAATTCCTAGCAAATTGACAATCCAAAAACATGTGCTTCACCATTTGAGAATGGCTGCAGATAGGGAAGAGAACATCAAACTGACAATTTCTCCCCAACTAGGCCTTCAAGGGGAGCCCCTAATATAAAAAAATCCAGACGAAAACACATAGCTTGTATGGCAATTACTTGATTTGATGCAATCTGGAGGCCATCCAACAAGCATTGATAATATGGGCTAGTTCTTAGCACTGATGCAAAAGGATGTATAACTTCTGACAATCATAATACTAGAGAGAAGGGGACCAAATATCCATGCCCAAAATTTACATGGACATAGTTGATAACATCATGATGCAAAATTATGCATCTTTAGCAATGGAATATGGTTCAAAGAGAATTGAAATCAATCAAGAAATATGAAAAAAATTCAAAAAGGATCTATGCAATGAAGAAATTCAATCATTTGCAGTACCTTCACAAATTCGGCATAACCAAAAACAAGACAATGTTGCAAACTTGACACCTTTGGAGGAAAGATTGGTATCGCCAAGGATGACCTTTCATCAAATAAGACAATTTAGCTATAAAAGAGCTCATGTTGCACTTACAAGAACAATTATAAATTTTTCCACAGACCTGGATAGAGTACAAATGCCATTTCCTAGAATCCTAACATATTCAAGAATGGTTGGTTCCAGTGATGTTGAAAAGAAAGCTAGAAAACAAAAATGAATATCTATCTTGCAGTGTTCAGCTATACTGTGTTATGCTTGCTTTACATGAATTATGCAATACTCTATTTTATAGAGCTGAGGGCATAGATATTGATGAAAAATGGGAAGAAATTTTCAACAAAGAAATCGAAAGAAACAACAATGCTTTATTGAATATCAGGTCAATTGATTCTAGTGATGAGGAGGATGAGTTGGAACTTAGTTCTGAAATAATGATACATGGATGTGGACAAGCTCTTTTAATAGATGACTTGGACAATGAAATCATACAAATTTCACCTTCTGAAGAGTTTCAAACTTTTTCCATTTTCCAAGACAAGTTTTCTGAAGAAATCAACGTCCCCCACACTGTTTTTCGGATCTAGCCAACCTGATGACGTTATAAATAGATTTACTTAATAAAAAATATCACAATGAGAATTGCTCCATGATTCACAAGACTTTAAAAGACACAACAAAAATATTTGCTTTAAGGAAGTTCACATTCTCATCATCTAGGTTTCGAATTCTGCATTGATTTCAATTCAAAAAAGGACATCTAAAAGACCAAAACCTTGTTTCAAAACATGTAAAATATAAAACAAATCTTGAAAAGATGTTGAAATCAACAATTGCTTATCATTGCCTCATAAACATACGCACATCTCCTGACTATTTTGAACACATAAGAAAGGATGTGTGTGCAATGATATGGAAACTTGGTCCTCCAACAATCTTTGTAACTTTTACCAATGTTGAACATCTTTGGGTTCCTTTGTGCAATCCATTACAGGAATCTAGAAACAAGTCTTTTGGAAAATTTGATAAAACAAACTTTGATGAAACTCTGGAATCATTGATAAGACATCATCCTATCATTTGCAGTCGCTACTATAAGCATAGAATGTCAACACTATGAACTATAATCCTAAACAATAATGAGTTGTTCAAATACATAGAAGACTATTTATTTATCACCAAACCAAAGCTCGTATGACAATTGCTTGATTTGATGCAATCTGGAGGCCATCCAACAAGCATTGATAATATGGGCTAGTTCTTGGCACTAATGCAAAAGGATGTATAACTTCTGACAATCATAATATTGGAGATTGTGTAATGTCCCTTGTTAGGAATTTTATTAAAATGGCAATTTTTCACTTTTTTAACTAGTTAGACCTTTGACTAGTTTTGATCTCTAGGTCCCAATTTTGCCCCAAATGATCCCAAATCTTCTGAGAAGGTATATGAATGGTATTAGAACATAAATATGTGTTTCAGGGATGCCTTTGGACCTTTAAAATACTTCTGCAAATCCTCTTTCAATTCTGATCAATGTAGGTAACTTTACTAGTGATTTTCCTTTGACTAGTATTGGTCTCTAGGTCTCAAATTGACTCCAAATGCCTTAAAATCTTCAAGGAAGGTGTATGAATGATATTATAACTTGAATATGATGTTTATGGATGACATATGTCCACCAAAAGACCTCTGCAAACTCTCTTAAGATTCTGAACCAATTATGCAATTTTACTAGTAATTTGGGGTTCAAATCCCCCTGGGGTAAGCACTGAAAATGGCTTCCCAAATGCCTCCAAACCCACTCAAATTTATGAACAGAGGTATGTAATGTGTTAAGTATTTTATTAAAGTCTCATGTGCACCATTAATGGATTATTACAACTGTTCTCACCCTCTCCCATTCAACTGCAAAAATCCCCAATTCGACCCTTGGGGAAATGGCACTATTTCACCTCCCAATACAACTAAACTGAATAAAAATGCTTCAAATGCTCAAGTACAGTACATGAAACTTGTAGAATACATCCATGGCATTATATTGATCACAAATATATCAGAGAATCATCCATTCATTCGAAATCATCATCAATACATTGGCTCACAACAAGGTAGTGGGGAAATGGCATTGTTCTTCCATTAAAAATGAGATTTATACATTTCTACTTGGAATTTCGACCTGAAACTTTTTGGAGATGAAGAACAGAGTATTTACTTCATATTACAAAATAAATGGGGCATTAAAAGCTTCCCCAAAGAGTACAATAGCTCACCAAAAACGCCCTCCCTCAAGGATCAAGAATATGCCATCAAAACTGGAAATGGTTGAAGGAGTGAGCTGCAATAGAAGAAACCATGAGCTGCCCTGTAGCTTACACCTGCAAATAAAGACTCCATTAAAGCTCCAAATGAAAGGTCTGAATGGCCTTTCCAATTACCAACTTGGATGGGAATCTTTCACCCTCGAAATTGGCTAAGGCAAGAAACTAGTCATCCACTAGCTCTCCCTCTTCACAAATGCAATTGCAAATTCTACAAATGATCAAAAGCTGGTTTCATTCTTTGTTATTGACATTTATAAACTTCTAATGTCCTCCATGGGTCGAATTCATTCCAAGAGACTCATGCCAACTCATGTTGGGAAGAGATTCCAAAGAACGCCACTTGTACAACAATTCCTAGTCTCCCACTTCCACCAAATCACATGTGGAAGCATCTTAGCTGCCCTAACACCCTTGAGCGCCCTCTTGGAGTCTATTTTTAGCCCTGACATGTCATATATGTCATATGTCAGCCTTCAGGTCTGATTTGTGTCATAGGTGTCATAGCATCTTCATCATTGTTGTCATAGAGCTAGGGAATCTAGCCCAAGTGTCTCACTAGCTCCAAATTGCCTCTTCCTCTTCCATGGGAGTTACTCTTCCTCTATATTTCGACCTTGGATGAGTCATGCAATGAATAATACCTTTTGGACTCCCCCAAGTATGTTACCATTCACCTTGAATTCGAATTGGTGAGAGAATGATGCCAAGTGTAGTGGGGAAATCTAGCCATATGTGGGTCCCACTTCCTCCATGTGTCTTCATGATGAAATGCCACTTTGATTTTCACTTGTATATATTTATTTAGCTCCTTTATTAAATATTTATGCCATTCTAATGTTCAAACATCATTTATTATCCCCATTATTCCAAATCCCAAAGCTTCCACCCCAAACCTAGGAAACTAGTAATTTTCCTCATTGGCAATTATTTGACCTTTAGCATCAATTTGACAAACTCTAATGAATAGGGCCAATGTGATTAGGCCATTGTGACCCAATACCAAATTTGGGACATGACAAATCCTCCCTTCCCAATATTGCTTGTCCTCAAGCAATTTTAAACATGGGTGTTGAAGAACCTGCTTTCTGTATAATTCTTTGAAGTTGCCATTGAATTGCCCAACCTTGAGTCTTTGAGTTTCCATGAAGATTTTAGAGAGGAACCACCATGCTTGCTGCTGCACTACTCTGATAAAAATCACTTTATTAAGTGGGGAAATCCATATCCCATACTGCTTGTTTCCCCAAAAAATTTGAAACCAATGAGATAAAAATTATTCCAGGGTCCCATTGCTTGTATTGCACCCCAATAATTAAGAGTGCTCTCCAACCCACACCATTAGTTAAGAGGATTCCTGGATCCCATTTTCTTGTATGCATCCTTCCAAACATCATGAGTACCAAATATATATCATCAAAGTACATAACAACATAATGAAAATGTACATCAAGGATATGCTTAATCAAAGAGTCATGAAGGTGCTTATACCTCCAAGCAAGTAGACCACCATTTTCCAAGTGCATACAAGCTTCAAGTGACCAATCAAATCTGCTCCAATGACATAGGTGAGGATCCCATGTCCTATAATGCTGCTCCAAAAGGATGTGATATGCATCAAAATATTCAACCATGTATTCTTTCATCCAAGAAGTGAATGAAGAATCTCCA
Source organism: Larix kaempferi (assembly GCA_027924585.1). NCBI lineage: Eukaryota > Viridiplantae > Streptophyta > Pinopsida > Pinales > Pinaceae > Larix > Larix kaempferi. The sequence goes on along the minus strand of BSBM01000447.1, from coordinate 2,072,658 downwards.
CTAAAATCTGAACCAAATAATGAGCGGAAAAAACAAGGAGACTTCAAATGACTCAAAGAAGTCTCACCCATACATCCATGAATGTGAGAATCATAAAGATGTAACAAAGTATGTGGCTGCCAACAAAAATGTTCTCCCATCATAAATCTATTCACCCAAGTGTTGGATGAAGTTCCTCTAACATAAAATGAACCCAGTGTTGAGCAAGAAAAACCATGAGTCTTCAAGTGACTCAAATCCATATCATAGGTACATCCATGTAGATGTGAATCATCATAAAGTGACAAATGATGCTGCTGCAAATGTGAATAAGAATGTGCTCCAACCATGTCATCATAAAAGTTAAATCTAGGAGTTCCATGCTCCTCATGTGGCACCATCAAAAAGAACCCTTTCACCCATACTTCATTGAGACTAATGTTGCAAAACATGGAATTGTAGGAAGTAGGAGAATGAACTAACTCACCCAAATGATCAAAAAGTGCAGAAGTTTCATCATGGGAAGGATCCATATGGGTAGTATCATGCAGCTCCTTCAAAAGTGTGAACTCTTTGTCATAGTTTGGTTCCAATGTAGAGGAATCATGCTCTTCTTTAAAAATTGCATAACCTTCATCAAGAGGCAATTCAAATTCCTCTTCCACCACATCAAGTGTTTGGATCTCTTCAAGTTCATCTTCAAACACATCAAGAACATTCAAATTTTCACATTTCTCATGATCCACCATGTCATGAGAATCCTCCAAACAATCTACCATTTGACAATCTGAAACATAGGAGGAAAAACAAGTATCTTGCAACTTTTCAAGAAGTTGCTCATTTTGAATTGTGAGCTTATGAATATCCTCATTATTCTTCAAGTATGCATCATGTAACAATTCATTAAGCTCAAACAAATGGTTTCTATCAAAAAGCAAAGACATGAAATTACCTTTGATGTGGCACATTGCTCTTTGAATCTTCTCCATGTCTTCAAGGAAGGATGTTTCCTCCAATGAAGTAGCTCTCCAACAAGAATTTGACACCAATGCTTGAGTGTCATGGAGAATGCTGAGGGACTCTTGGATCTTCTTTTCATTCATCTTTAAGGACCCTTCAAGAAAATGAGGCTCTTGCAAATGAACCTCCTCATCTTCTTCATTTTTTCTTGGACCAACTTCATGAAGCTCAAGTGGTGATGGGGAAGTTGATCTTGGTTCTTCTTCAACTGCTGCAAGGTCTTCATTATCATGCTTAATGGAACTTGGGCTTGCAGCAACATTTTCAAAAGTGATCTCTATGTTACCAACATAGAGGTGTGAGCACCCATCAATAGGTACTCCTTCATAGTTTAAGCATCCATCAGTAGATGCTCTTTGGTTCATGTCTAAGCTAGAAGGTGTCTCGAAATGATCTTCCATATTTTCAATAGAATATTCTTCACTATCTTGTGATGTCTCTTCCTTTTGCTCCTTCAAGCAAGCTGTTGCATTTTGCCCCTTGGTTTCCTTAAAATCAATAATTTTTTCCACAAGTTCGATAGAAAACAATTCGAATCCTTCCTTAATTTGCTTGGTCATATCTTCAAATATTGTTTTCATAATTTTTATATGCTCCTCACCATCATATGAGGCTCCCTTTTCATCCCTAGTCATAGTTCCCTCAAAACATTTGCTCTTCTTCTCCTACTTTTTTTTTTCCTCTTCAACAAAAGCACTTTTGGTTTCAATATATAATGGTGGTACCTAAATTCTTTTCCTCATAGATATTATACCACATCAGGTGCCAAGATCATGCTCTGATACCACTGTAATGTCCCTTGTTAGGAATTTTATTAAAATGGCAATTTTTCACTTTTTTAACTAGTTAGACCTTTGACTAGTTTTGATCTCTAGGTCCCAATTTTGCCCCAAATGATCCCAAATCTTCTGAGAAGGTATATGAATGGTATTAGAACATAAATATGTGTTTCAGGGATGCCTTTGGACCTTTAAAATACTTCTGCAAATCCTCTTTCAATTCTGATCAATGTAGGTAACTTTACTAGTGATTTTCCTTTGACTAGTATTGGTCTCTAGGTCTCAAATTGACTCCAAATGCCTTAAAATCTTCAAGGAAGGTGTATGAATGATATTATAACTTGAATATGATGTTTATGGATGACATATGTCCACCAAAAGACCTCTGCAAACTCTCTTAAGATTCTGAACCAATTATGCAATTTTACTAGTAATTTGGGGTTCAAATCCCCCTGGGGTAAGCACTGAAAATGGCTTCCCAAATGCCTCCAAACCCACTCAAATTTATGAACAGAGGTATGTAATGTGTTAAGTATTTTATTAAAGTCTCATGTGCACCATTAATGGATTATTACAACTGTTCTCACCCTCTCCCATTCAACTGCAAAAATCCCCAATTCGACCCTTGGGGAAATGGCACTATTTCACCTCCCAATACAACTAAACTGAATAAAAATGCTTCAAATGCTCAAGTACAGTACATGAAACTTGTAGAATACATCCATGGCATTATATTGATCACAAATATATCAGAGAATCATCCATTCATTCGAAATCATCATCAATACATTGGCTCACAACAAGGTAGTGGGGAAATGGCATTGTTCTTCCATTAAAAATGAGATTTATACATTTCTACTTGGAATTTCGACCTGAAACTTTTTGGAGATGAAGAACAGAGTATTTACTTCATATTACAAAATAAATGGGGCATTAAAAGCTTCCCCAAAGAGTACAATATCTCACCAAAAACGCCCTCCCTCAAGGATCAAGAATATGCCATCAAAACTGGAAATGGTTGAAGGAGTGAGCTGCAATAGAAGAAACCATGAGCTGCCCTGTAGCTTACACCTGCAAATAAAGACTCCATTAAAGCTCCAAATGAAAGGTCTGAATGGCCTTTCCAATTACCAACTTGGATGGGAATCTTTCACCCTCGAAATTGGCTAAGGCAAGAAACTAGTCATCCACTAGCTCTCCCTCTTCACAAATGCAATTGCAAATTCTACAAATGATCAAAAGCTGGTTTCATTCTTTGTTATTGACATTTATAAACTTCTAATGTCCTCCATGGGTCGAATTCATTCCAAGAGACTCATGCCAACTCATGTTGGGAAGAGATTCCAAAGAACGCCACTTGTACAACAATTCCTAGTCTCCCACTTCCACCAAATCACATGTGGAAGCATCTTAGCTGCCCTAACACCCTTGAGCGCCCTCTTGGAGTCTATTTTTAGCCCTGACATGTCATATATGTCATATGTCAGCCTTCAGGTCTGATTTGTGTCATAGGTGTCATAGCATCTTCATCATTGTTGTCATAGAGCTAGGGAATCTAGCCCAAGTGTCTCACTAGCTCCAAATTGCCTCTTCCTCTTCCATGGGAGTTACTCTTCCTCTATATTTCGACCTTGGATGAGTCATGCAATGAATAATACCTTTTGGACTCCCCCAAGTATGTTACCATTCACCTTGAATTCGAATTGGTGAGAGAATGATGCCAAGTGTAGTGGGGAAATCTAGCCATATGTGGGTCCCACTTCCTCCATGTGTCTTCATGATGAAATGCCACTTTGATTTTCACTTGTATATATTTATTTAGCTCCTTTATTAAATATTTATGCCATTCTAATGTTCAAACATCATTTATTATCCCCATTATTCCAAATCCCAAAGCTTCCACCCCAAACCTAGGAAACTAGTAATTTTCCTCATTGGCAATTATTTGACCTTTAGCATCAATTTGACAAACTCTAATGAATAGGGCCAATGTGATTAGGCCATTGTGACCCAATACCAAATTTGGGACATGACAGATTGGGGGACCAAATATCCATGCACAATCCCTCCAAAATGGACCCAGTATCGCAATATTCATTTTGAACACATTTTCCTAAAGGATGAGCCCTGTTAACCCCATTTTGTATGGGTGTGCACTTTCATCACAATCTCATTAGGGGGTTATGTGTGATAGAGATTGGATAGTTTGTGTTCTTGATTCTAGACATCAAATAGAAGCATATGATGCATTTCCATATCTATGTGCAGAGAAATTTGTGTTTGTAGCAAGGAATATTTACTAATGGCATTTTGGATAGAGCATAGGAGGAAGCATTCCCTATTTAATATGACTCTAAATATCATATAAAATGGAATTTATTTCATCCTTTATGGTGGAAGAGTTGGATTGTTAAGTTAATGGAATCCCTAGTGTCATCATATTTCATAGGTTTTTGAGGATTCTTGTAGAAATGTTAGAACATGATTAATGGCAACCAATGGTAGGTACATATTATGGATAATTTTACTTTCAAACGGGAGCAAAGCTAGTCATGCATGTGAACTAAAGCAACAAAAAACAAATTTTAGACCTAGAACCTAAGTTAAAGGAAGTCCCCTCTTTGCAGTGCAACCTCTCTGGTCCTTCCCTCTTTGTGGTGTAGTTTTTCTAGGCATATTCTTTGAAGACATATATGGGTTCAATATACTAAGATCCATAGAAGAATATGGAGCGGGGTTTGAATCGAGCATCAGGAAGATGAGATTGCTCATAGATTTTATTAGCACACCTTTCACCAAGATTGTATGATCACTCTGTCATTGCCAAGAATGTGTGTGCCTAATAAGCTTAGTGTCAAATTTGGTAGCATAAAATTAAAGAGAGTTGCTACATGTTGACCAACATCTAAAATGCAAAATGTGACAGCAAAACAAGTCATGTTTCTATAAGGTAAGTTGGGAGTAAAGCAGTGTGAGTTGTGTACATTGGGAGCTATTTTGGCTAGTCTTCTAGGCATGAAAAAACCCTAATCTCAGAATCTGGGCACAAACAACCATTTTTAACAGGAGGTAAACCTTTTAAGCTAAAGCTAAGACCAATGATTAGAAGACATGAAACAGGAATATCCATAACTGTGTCCCTGGTGGAAATTGAGAAACTACAATTTCCTCAACATGCGTATTCGTGCCACTAGCCTCTGTTTCTGACCGGTCAATAAAATCCGTATCATCAAAGTTGTCATCATTCATGAATCTGGTATACTGCATAAATTCCATATAATTTATAGACATTAGATTTGGAGAATAAAAAAATTAGATTTCATATAATAAATTGAAAAATATTATTGCATACTTACGTAGCTTGTCTCTGTTTTGATTTTGTCCAGTGATGACTCACTTATAATTATGTTGTTACGAACCCATGTCTTTACTTTGTTAGTATATTGTTGTTGGACGCATATGCTTTGTAAGTCGTCCCGTAGTATTTGTTAATCAATAGTTTATGTTATTGTTGTTGGCGCATATGCTTTGTAAGTCACCGTAGTATTGTTGATCCATAGTTTGTAGTGGCCCATGGTTTCGACCCATAGTTTTGGCACCTAGAATTAGTATATAAGTGTGTGTTGAGACCTATGAAGGCACCGTGAAGTTATTTGTATTGAGCTTTCCCATAGGAGGTTTCCCCCTCGAAGTGGCCTGTGATCAATATAAAAGTGATTCTGAGTTCTGTCATTTCTGCTATTTCGCATATTCTTATTAATTAATTGTTGCAGGTGCATCACATCTGGTATCAGAGCACTTTCTTGGGCTCACTGGGTGAAATTTCTGCCAAATTTTTTTTTCGCATCTGTTGCAGGTTCGGATTTGGGAATAATCCCTATCCACTTAACTATGGGAAGTACTTGGGCATAAGCCCTAAAACTCATTGTGAGGAGTACCACAGGAACCCCGAAGTAGCTGGCCCATTGAGAGGACCTACCAGCGAAAAGGGCAACGACCCCTACCTGATTGACTAGTTCCCACCCGTGAGGTAAACCAAGAGCTGTCGTTTGTGGCAAAGCGGTTATCAGTTTTACCTGAGCCATGGAGTGAGGGGTACTACCCCAATATGCAAGCTGTCAAAAAGCATTGGTGGCCGAGTGAAACCCTTGAACTGTTAGGAAGCCGCACATACCTAGGGTCCATATCTATTTTCAACTGAACTGTTGCCAATCATTGCTGCGCCGTTTTAGATCCAGTTGTTCAGTTCCATTTTGCAAGCCGTTTTCACTCTGTATCTCGCTTGTTTTCACTCTGTTTCCCTTGAAATTTTTGGGGAACCCCTGTCATTCCATTCTTCATATTTCATCCCTGAGGACCCTATCCCCAATTCCCCTTCCCAAAGCCCGAAATCCCACATTTGTCTATTTTTAGGGTTTGCCATAACTTCCTCAGATTTCACCCAATCACATTCAAATCTTACCACAAAGTTCTTTTCTGAATTCTGCTTCTTTGTTCCCCTCTGCCAAATTTTTCCATTTGTTTACCTCGCTTATGAAATCCTCATTTTTGCTTCCTTGTCTATTCGACAGTGTCCAAAACCTAGTCAAACCCCAATTACCCTTCAGATTTTTTCCCAAGTCCAAATCTTCCTTTACTGAAGTAGTTTCTGTTTTTGTTTTCCTACCCAGTCAACCCGAAAAAAAAAAAAACATGGAGGACACACTTGCAACCATCCAAGCCAAACTCTAGGATCTGGATGAAAAATTTCTTGGCCTCCATCTTGAACATTCAACTATGAACAACAAACGGCAGTCCGAGTCTTCATCAGACAACGGGTTCTCTTCTTCCAGCAATTTCCATGGTCCAAAGCTTGATTTTCCTCGCTTCAATGGTACCGATCCAACTAGATTGATCTATCGTGTGGAACAGTATTTCAGTCTACATAATACTTTTGATGTCAACAAAGTTCCGCTGGCATCCTTTCATTTGGAACAGGAAGCTCTTCAATGGTACTGTTGGTACATCAAGGCTCATCCAGAGCCCAAATGGCCAGACTTTTGCCAGCTCCTTTTGCAACGATTTGATTGTAGTGCTTTTGATGACTTCACAGGAGCCCTCACTAAACTTCACCAAATTGGCACTGTGAGAGAGTGTCAAACCGAATTTGAGAATCTAGCCAACCACACCGAAGGATTGTCTGATGAATTTTACCGGAGTTGTTTTATCAGTGGTCTAAAGGATGCCATCCGCTCTAAGGTCAAAATGTTCTGTCCCAACACAATGATGGAAGCCCTAGGGTTGGCTAAGTTGGCAGAAGACAAGATTGCAGCCCAACAACGCTCCAAGCCCACTTTTGTTCCCTTTCGAAATATGGGTTCTCAACGACCCCCTATACTGCAGGCTCCTCGACCAACTCCTATCAAGTGTTTGTCTAAAACAGAGATGCAAGCATGCAGAGAAAAGGGGCTTTGTTATAATTGTGATGAGAAATTCACTTGGGGACATAGATGTGTTCAACAAAAGCTCTATCTCTTGGATGTGGATTCTCCGCCTGCCTCTGAAATTGGTGACGAAGATCCAGAAACACTGGATGCTCCGGTCGACATTCAGGAACCGCCTATTGACCCTCTGTCTTAGGATGACCAGCCAGAGATATCTCTCCATGCTTTAGCTGGAATCACCACCCCCCAAACAATGTGGGTCAGGGGTTACTTCAAGAATCTTCCTCTTACAATACTCATTGATTCTGGTAGCACTCATAATTTCATTGACCCTCGGATCGCCAAACAAGCTGATTGTTTTATCCATCCTTGCTCCAACTTTGAATTCATGGTTTCCAATGGGGGCACCTTACCTTGCAAAGGGAAGTGTTGAAATGTGCGTATCTCTATGGGAGATTATACCTTGTGCTCTGACATGTTTTCCTTGACCTTAGGCGGATGTGATGTGGTTTTGGGCGCTCAATGGCTACGCACACTTGGCCCTATCTTATGGGATTTTGCTGAACTTTGGATGCAATTTTCCCTTAATGGCCAAAAACACACCTTGATAGGATTACAACCAGGTTCTCTCAGCATCATCAGTTCAGATCGCATGGAAAAACTCCTCAAGAAGAATTCACATGGTGTCATCGCTCAGCTCCATTCCATTCAGATGCAACCTTCAGCGGTCTCCACTACTCCTTTGGATCTACAACAAATTCTGGATCGATATACAGGTGTTTTTGCTGAACCAGTGGGATTGCCACCTTCCAGGCAAGAAGACCATCATATTCAGCTCCTTCCTGGCAGTGTTCCTCCCAACATCAGGCCCTATCGCTACCCATTTCACCAAAAAACAGAGATTGAAATGCTCATTCGGGACTTATTAAAGCAAGGTATTATTCACCCAAGCACTAGTTCCTTTTCTTCTCCAGTTATTCTTGTCCGCAAAAAAGATGGGTCATGGTGCCTCTGCATTGACTTCCGAGCACTTAATCACCTCACCATCAAGGATAAGTTTCCAATTCCTGTTGTTGATGAGCTTCTTGATGAGCTTCATGGGGCTCACTTTTTCTCCAAGTTGGATCTTCGTTTTGGGTATCATCAAATTCAGGTTCACGAGGATGATATCCCTAAAACAGCTTTCCGCACACATGATGGCCATTATGAGTTTTTGGTCATGCCCTTTGGCCTCACTAATGCTCCTTCCACATTCCAGGCCTTAATGAATAAAATATTTCGACCCTACTGGCGGAAATTCATTCTGGTATTCTTTGATGATATCCTCATCTACAGTAAAACATGGGATGAACATCTCCAATATCTGGATCTTGTCATGCAACTTTTCTCTGACCATCATCTCCATGCCAAGCAGTCTAAATGTGTTTTTGGACAGAAGGAAGTTGAGTATCTCGGGCACATTATCTCAGCACAAGGGGTTCGCGTGGATCCTGCCAAAATTGATGCCATGAACAATTGGCCGCATCCTCAGACACTCAAGAGCCTTCGTGGTTTTTGGGGGTTTACTGAATACTACCGCAAGTTTGTCAAGGATTATGGGAAGATTGCTTCTCCATTAACTGCTCTATTGAAAAAGGATGCTTTTACATGGACATATGTTACTCAGTGTGCATTTGACAAACTAAAACAAGCTATGTGTACTACACCTGTTCTAGCTATGCTCGATTTTTCCAAGCCCTTCACTAGTGAGAGTGATGCTTGCGGCAATGGACTTGGTGCTGTTCTCCTTCAAGATGAACACCCCATTGCGTTCACCAGCAAAGACCTTTCAGGTAAGAATTTAGCTGCCTCTACCTATGAGAAGGAAATGATGGCTATTTTGCATGCAGTACAGAAGTGGCGCCCATACCTATTAGGGAATCATTTCTGCATCAAGACTGATCACCAGAGTCTGAAATATTTCCTGGAACAGTGTGTCTCCTCCCCGGCACAACAGAAATGGGTTAGCAAACTCATGGGTTATGACTATGAGATCACTTACAAGAAGGGTAAAGACAATATTGTGGCAAATGCTCTTTCTCACACATTTGATGCCCAAGGTTCTCTTTCAGCCACTTCTATGCCTGTTCCAAATTGGTTGCAATCTGTTCAACAGGGTTATGTCAATGACTCTTCCTTATCTCAAATCATCCAACGCTTGACCAACAACCCTTCTGCTGTACCACATTACTCTTGGGATGGTGCTTCTCTGAGATGCAAGGGTCGTCTGGTGCTTCCCCAGAGCACAGATCTTCAACAGGATGTCTTCAATGAACTCCATGCTTCTCCATCGGCAGGGCACTCTAGGTTCCTCAAAACGTATGAACGGGCACGGCGTAACTTCTTTTGGCAGGGCATGAAAAGGACAATTCAACAGATGGTCGCTGAATGTGATACCTTCCAGCACAATAAGGGCGAAACAACACTCCTTCCAAGATTGCTCGAACCCTTGCCCATACCTACACGGATTTGGACAGATATTTCTATGGATTTCATTGAAGGGCTCCCTAAATCTGGCGGGAAGACAGTGATTCTCGTTGTGGTTGATCGCCTCTCCAAATATAGTCATTTTTGTGCTCTCAACGATCCCTATACAGCCTCTTCAATCTCTCAAATTTCCCTAGACCATATCTTTCATCTTCATGGCATCCCTTCTTCCATTGTCTCAGATCGTGATGCAACTTTCACCAGTCATTTTTGGACTGAACTATTTCGCCACACTGGCACCAAACTGAAGATGAGTTCAGGGTATCACCCACAAATAGATGGTCAAATTGAAATTATCAATAAATGCTTGGAAACTTATCTTCGTTGCTTCACCTCTGAACAACAATATCAGTGGACAAAGTGGCTCCCTCTCGCTGAATGGTGGTACAATACCTCTTACCACACTGCCTCTAAAATGACCCCATATGAAGCAGTCTATGGTCAGGCACCTCCAGTTCTTCTTCCATACACCCCCACCAGTTCACCAATTCAGGAAGTTGACACGGTCGTTCAAAACCACGATTAGATTCTTCACATTTTGCGGGACAATCTTCACATGACAAGAAATCACATGAAGCAACAAGCTGATCAGCACCGTTCTGAGCGCACTTTTCAAGTCGGCGATATGGTTTTTCTTTGTCTCCAGCCGTACAAGCAGTCTTCCCTGAAACTCAAAGGGCATCATAAGCTCGCTCCAAAGTTCTATGGGCCATATCGGATTCTTCAGAAGATTGGGTCCGTTTCTTATAAATTGGAACTTCCTCCTTCTTCCCGCATTCATCCAATCTTTCATGTCTCTTGTCTGAAGAAAGTTCTTGGCACCAACATCAGTGGACAAACGATTTTACTTGAACTGGATAATGAAGGATCCATCCTTTTGGAGTCGGAGGCCATCCTCAATCGGCACACTTGTCAACTTCGCTCTCGCTCTATCACAGAGGTCTTAATTCAGTGGCACTGCATGCAACTAGAGAATGCTACATGGGAACCACTCCTTCAAATTCAACAACAATTTCCACATCTAACGCTTTGAGGACAAAGCTTTTTTTAAGGGGGATGGGATGTTAGGAACCCATGTCTTTACTTTGTTAGTATATTGTTGTTGGACGCATATGCTTTGTAAGTCGTCCCGTAGTATTTGTTGATCAATAGTTTATGTTATTGTTGTTGGTGCATATGCTTTGTAAGTCGCCCGTAGTATTGTTGATCCATAGTTTGTAGTGGCCCATTGTTTCGACCCATAGTATTGGCACCTAGAATTAGTATATAAGTGTGTTTTGAGACCTATGAAGGCACTGTGAAGTTATTTGTATTGAGCTTGCTCATAGGACGTTTCCCCCTCGAAGTGGCCTATGATCAATATAAAAGTGATTTTGAGTTCTGTCATTTCTACTATTTCACATATTCTTATTAATTAATTGTTGCAGGTGCATCACATATCTCTACAGTACGTTGCATACTGTTGAAGCTCTAATCGAGTCATGCTACTCAAGCGATCATCAGAATAATCATCAAATGCAATTTCATCCATACTGGTTGAAGATAACAAAGTATTTATGCCGATTTCCACCCCTGCCAATGCAGCCCCAACATGCTCCCTTATCTCTTTCCTCACCCCTCTTGCTATTTGGGATGTCATTTCCAACTCCTATGGAAAAGCAACGACTCTAGGATGTGGCTGTATTAACCGAGGCATCGGACGCCTATACTGAACATCTCGTTGTGCATCAGGTCGTTCATATGTACGACCTTTGCCAGCACCATAGAAACAAGATCCCGTATCTGTATAGTCGGGGTCCATGTGAAACCGAAAGTCTGCAATCAGCAACCTCATCATTGTTAGGGAACTTCCCATATGCACACAAGAACCTAGAATAAATATGGGGTGCAATCAGTGGATCATTGAATCTTGTGATATTTAGACGTTTTTTGTCTTCAGGCCGCAAGTCAAAACATGAAAAGACCATTTCTTTTGTGACAAGTTTTTTTATTTCTTCAAACTTGTGGTGACCCATCACTGACAACCGCCTCTTACGCATCATGTCATGAAAAATATGGGTTGATGGTCTAACCCCAATATATGTCTCGATCAAACTGTTCAGATTGTGCAAAACAATCTGGAGACATTGTTGAGAACCAAAAGAGATATTTGAAGTTCTGCTTGCAATCTCGATGAATGCTCCTTCATCTCTTCCACAGTCAACATAGCGATGTTGTCTTCCAAAGGAGTCTCCTTGGGAACATCTTTAGGATGACTGTAAAGAGGATCATATCTTTCATTGCGAGCATACTGCTGGACCCGATGACCTCTCCTTCTCTGGGGAGGTGGACAAGGATCAGCAGCAGCAAACCCTATAAGAAGTAAAATGCATGTGCAAGTATTAAAAACTATATATATAATTTCTCAATCAAATTATAAACATTTAAATAAAATTTGTTCATTTTAAATACCTGTTGGAACCTCTGCATTATCATGAACATGGTGAGAAATAGAAATAAAGTCTCCTGAACCATCATTATTGTTAGAATGTCCAGAAGCCCTTGTAGGAAACCAAATATTGGCAATCACATGTAAGTTTACAGGAAAAATCATGTAATTTTTCACAAATAAAACAGTCATGTCAAACAAAAATTCTAGTCAAAATGTATGTAAACAATCTCTACCTGGCGATGGTGTATCTGAAGAATAAGACACTAAGGGTGCCATCTGTGGTTTTCCAACGGCCCCTGTAGACCCACCCTCAAATAGATGTCTATCATTTTGAGAGCCACCACCTATGCACAACAAGATCTTAGAAAGATCTCTGTAAAAGCAGTTTTATGTTTATATAGACTTAAGCGTGAATTGAATGACAATTGAATTTACCTGACGATGACCTCAGGGAGTGAAGCTACATACTAGCGAAGATTGCTTCACCCTAAAGCTATGAACCTGTGCCTGATAAGAATTTTCCACAGATTAATAAACATGTCAAACAAGAATTCTAGTCAGAATGTATGTAAACAATCTCTACCTGATGATGGTGTATAAGACACTAAGGGTGTCCTCTGAGTTTGTCCACCGACAGCTGTAGACCCCTCAGATAGACGTCTATCATTGCGAGAGACACCACCTGTGCACAGCAAGATCTTAGAAAGATGTGTAAAATAATATTTATGTTTATATAGACTTCAGCATAAATTGAATAACAATTGAATTTACCTGACGATGACCTCACGGAGTGTTGTTGCATAGAAGTCAAGATTTCTTCACCCTGACGCTGTGAACCTGTGCCCGATAATAATTTTCCATAGATTAATAAACATTTCAAACAAGAATTCTAGTCAGAATGTATGTAAACAATCTCTACCTGGCGGTGGCATATGAGACACTAAGGGTGCCATCTGTGGTTGTCCAACGGCCCCTGTAGACCCACCCTCAGACAGACGTCTGACATTTTGAGGGCCACTACCTGTGCACAACAAGCTCTTAGAAATATCTGTGTAAAAGAAGTTTTATGTTTATATAGACTTGAGTGTGAATTGAATGACAATTGAATTTACCTGACGATGACCTCCGAGAGTGAAGCTGCATACTAGCCAAGATTGCTTCACCCTGAAGCTGTGAACCTATGCCTGATAAGAATTTTCCACAGATTAATAAACATGTCAAACAAGATATCTAGTTAGAATGTACGTAAACAATCTCTACCTGACGATGGCATATAATACACTAAGGGTGTCCTCTAAGTTTGTCCACCGGTAGCTGTAGACCCCTTAGACAGACGTCTGTCATTGCGAGAGACACCACCTGTGCACAACAAGATCTTAGAAAGATGTGTAAAAAAATATTTATGTATATATAGACTTCAGCATAAATTGAATAACAATTGAATTTACCTGACGATGACCTCACAGAGTGTTGTTGCATAGAAGTCAAGATTGCTTCACCCTGACGTTGTGAACCTGTGCATGATAATAATTTTCCACGGATTAATAAACATGTCAAAACGTGTCAAACAAGAAAAATATATTTAAGATTAACAATCGAATATACCTGACTGCATCACATGTCTTCGTCTAGCACTGATGGTAGATGTCTCTGGACGATCCATGTGTCCTTGCCAAGACAAAATGAGAAATCAACCAGGTTAATCATAAACTTAGAGATGTAGGCACATGAAATTCAACATTAGAACATTAGAAACATGGTACTATCTATGTTTCTCTCCACCTCAATCCAATTTCAATCCCCATTGTAGCTACATAGTTGGACAAGCACGATGACCTGGGATTCAATGAAAGAATGAAAAATTATATGTCCAATAATACCATTTTTGTGAAGGCACAACATGTGACAGAGTTGGCTAGATCCTCAAAATAAAGAGCAAAAAATGAAGGTAGAAACCCACTACCTCCTTAACCTTCTTGTGACATATTGAAGAAGGGAAGTAATGAGAAAGTCTTAAAGACTCTTCTTCCACCAGCATGTAGAATAAGTGGCAAACTAATCAACCATAGAAAGATTAAGAAGACCAAGAGGCATACATTAGGTAAGACATCCCTGATTTGTCACTGCTGCAAGAAGAAAGGCCATAGATCTACTAATTGTTGGTATTCAAAATCATGTTCATTTTGTGGAAATAAAGTTCATTATATGGATTCTTTTTGGGAGAAGCAAGACATCTACAGGAATCCATATTCATTTTTGAGGAAGGATGGAAAGAACACTTCTCCAAACCATCCAATTGGAAGTATACCATCAGGTGCACCTTACATGAATCCTTGTATTTGCACTCATCTATACTAAACAGGTACAAGTTATATTCAAGTTTTTTTAAGACTAAAAGTTATTCATGGCACTTAAGCTTTATCTATGTTTTCAATTTCAAGAGACAACTTAATTGGAGTAAATGAGTGCTAAATGGGTTGTTTCTAATGCACATATAGTTTCAATGCTACATAATTTCAAGGTCTCATAATTGACATAAAAATTTGAGAAAATAACCAAATCAACGGAACAAGTTCTATTCGTTGTTGCAATAATTGCATTGTTGATTGCAAAGATTCCATGTAGCTATTGGCATATGGGCATATTTTGCATTTCACAATATGGCAAGTAGAGATACAATATGAAATGCATGCATCTTTGGCATTGTGGTAAAAACATATTGTGATCGATGCAATCTTCCAGTCATATGACCAAATTTCAAATATATTTAATATTGTGATCGATGCAATCTTCAAGTGATGACCAAATTGCAAATATATTTAATATTACAGTGCGATCCTGTAAGATTGGTGAACATTTTGCAACATCTGTAGCTGTATGCAACAATCAAGTTCCATGATCAAATTGCAAACATACTCAATACTATAATTGATGTTCTAAATCAAAAGCACATTTGCAACACAGGATACTAAATTTGATCCAAGTGCATAATAACACGAGAAGCATCAGCATAGATCATTTGATAGTGTGACAGGACAAACATAAAAGCATGTTCTTGTGGCCACTTGCAATAGAATCATTGGGCTAATTTGCAATGTTCAAGATATATATCAAATTGCAAACATGCTTGATATCACAATCGATGTTCTAAAATAAAAGGAATCCGCATTTCCTAGTATCAATTAGTCAAGAAGCAGAAATTTGGTTTGCACTCTTTTCACAAAAACCGTGGCTGAATTAATCATTTAACATTGTGACAATGAAACAAAGATGCATGGATTTTTGACATTGCAGTAAACACATATTCTTAAGGATGCAATGATCAATTCATATGACCAAATTGAAAAAACACTCTATATTATAGCGCATGCTCTAAAATCGATGCACATTTTGCAGCATCAACAACTGCATGCAATGAGCAAGCCCCACAATCAAATTGCAGACAAACTCGACACTCCATTTGATGCTAGCAAAAAGAAGCACATTTTTCAGCACGGGCTATTGAATTTGGTCCAAGTGCATAATAACATGGGAAACACTAACATAAATCCTTTGACATCGGCACTTTAAAATTGAAGCAGCTTTTTCAACAAAGACTATTGAAATATCAAGGGAAACAATATAATCCTAAGGTGTAGAAAGGAGATAAAGAAAGTAGAGGGGAGGATCTAGTTGAAAAACATCCAGTTTTGGAAATTTGACTCCAAGAAGAAAGAAACATCAATTTTGGGATATTTTAAAGTGAATTCACAACCAAAACCTGAATTTATTGACAAAGTGGGGTTATTTTGATTGAAATACTGAATGGCTGCTAGATTTTGGTGCATCTTTTCATATGATTGGAGATAGATCTGTATTTGCTTATTTTTTATAGGAAAATAGATTAAAGTCCAAGAAATTACTATTGGAAATAAAGTGAAATCAAATGTTTTGAGAACTGAATATGTTCATTTAAGAAATGGATATTTGAAAAATGTTTTGTTAGTTCAAGGATTAGGGGACAATTTTACATCAATATATAAGTTTGTTCAAGATAGTTATGAATTTGTTGCTTCAACAGATCAAGTCATTAATAGAGAAATAAAACACCTAAACTCTATAGGAACCATTAATCATGATGCTGGCCTCTTTAAGCTAACTAGTTTTGTTGGTGATGGGAGTATACCATCAGGTGCACCTTTGATCTCTCATACATATTATATGTCCAAATTGTGGCATGATTGACTTGGACATAGATGATAGATAATAACATTGTTAAAATATCAACAAAAATAAAACTCCAGAAGGTGTTTGTGAAGGCTATGCATTAGGGAAGTAACATCAAGATCCTTTTCCTTTGGGAAAAACATGGAGAGCTAGAGTTCTCAACATCAAACCTATAGTTATGTTAGTGGGAGCTTATAATTATTGAATGACCATATGATGCTTTTTAGCCTTCCAAAGTATTAATGATTTTAGTGTCATGACACATTGAAATTCAATGCTTATTACATGTAGAAATATTTCCTATGTGGCCTTTTTAGTTCACGTTTTTGGATGGAATTCATGATAACAAATATTTAAGTTCAATTTTAAGTCACCAAAGTTCAACAAAAAAAAATGGAAATTTACAAACTAAAATAGTAGACCAGATCTCTGGCAGCCAAGCAACTCTGATGAGCCTTGAATGAGGACAACCAAAAAGTTCGAGAAATAACTTAAAAAGGCATTTTCAAACTGCCCAGCATATAAAGTGGAAGAAATATCACGATATCTTCCCGAGAAAAGATGATTATCTACTCAACAACGACTTGCAATCAACTAAGACAACAAATCCAAAAAACCTATTATATTCTTTTAATTTCCATACAATATCTCCAGTTTGAGGAAACTTACTCAACAACACCACAATCTAAAAACCAAAGTTTTCCATAAAGGAGACTCGAAACTCATTAATTTTGTTGTCTATAGACAACATGAATTAGATTTTTATCATAAATAATTTACATCTTAATGGATTTAAGCTATCTACAGCTTCAACCTAGTCAGAATCCATAGCCAGTCAACATGTCATTCAAAAAATATTGCAATCAATCAGTTCGTTGTGATTGGGTCCAAGTGCAAGCCCTTATGAATTTATGCTGGAAGCACATATTCAGATGAGCAAATAGAAAATAAATTCTTAAAATTATGCTATCATTTCAAAAAATATTTTAAAGTACATTGTATTAATTTATTAATTTCAAGTTTCAATTGATCAGTTATTCCATGATTTTTCATTTTTTATTAGAAAACTAAAATAAACATTCCTAATGAAGTTCACTTTAAATTTTGTTAGTCTCAGGTTATTTTAAATTTTAATGCATTCTCTAACTATTTCATGTCATCTAATAAGAGACTCTAAAAGGGTTAGCAGATATTTGGCCAAGATTTAGATAAAATTTGTGAATGGAGTTGATGAATGTTAATCAAGATTAATTAAATTAGTGTTGTACATGTTCAAGATGTGGCTATCCAAGGAGAGATATACACTCAAGAGGAATGTAAAACTAGCAATATGGACAACAAATTGGTGTCACGGATAGCCACATTCTAATGGTTTACAAACTTTCACCTGAAGAATCCACTTTGGAAGATGGACCAAATATTGATGCATGGAGGTAAATGAATTTGGGGTTCCTTAGAACTCCATGAATATAGCAGACAAAGCAGCCATGGTTGAGTATGTTTTGTGGTTCAATTAATAGTTGATTCTATTTTGAGAGTGAATGTAGAAGCAACTATGATATGGTAGAGAATGTTGGTAAAGGATCCACTGCATCCTATTGATGGTTATCACCTGCAACCAAGCATTTGCAAGAGTTGGCACTATCTTGCATAGTAAAAGTGTTATGATTACACACCAATTAGAGGGTCTTTCAGTTGATGTTATTGGAGATATAAAGCGTTGATTAACACCTCACCAATCAATATAGATTTGCTTCCAGGATGATAATTAACTCATTCTAATGGAAGAGAGTTGTTACCATGATAAGATACAATTGAGTCTTGCAATGAAGAGATCATTACCTGAGCATCCCAAGGAAACAAATGTCCATAAATTTGTAGCTTCATGAAAGGTCAACCTCACCAATGAAGCAAGCAACAATTCAATGGAATTAGGAAAGAGCATAAAAAGATCTCAATCATGGGCTAATGTTTTACTCATTGAAGATTGATTGAAGCATGATTAACCAACATATAATTGTTCCATACTAGGGAGCAATTGATCCTAGCTGAAGAAGGAATCCCACACTTCATTTTTTATGGCATATGTTACATAGTGTCCAGAAATTAGGGCCAATGGCAAAGGTTATATTACATTGTTGGGTCACAAACAAGGATAAATCACCCTCATTCACCCACTCAAGATGGTATGGATGAGGGTGGGAAGTTACCAACAAATCCAAGGAATTGAAAAGGGTCAAAGAGAATAAGTGTGTATAGGTTACCATTGTCCATGATGATCTTATGTCACTAAATCATATGGTACAAAGCTATGTTGCACAAGTTTTTAGAATATAGGAAGATCTAGAACAAGGGTATGGGCCTACAAAACAGAGAAGTTTCACTCAAATTTGCGGGAAACAGCAGGTTGGGAGCGACAATGATATATATATATATAATAAAAGGGAAAAATGGGGAAGCCATGCACATCAAGGAGCTCTATGATGCTCTTTAAAATCTGTGACTATTAATACCTACTAATGTCAATAAGGGCCTAAAATTAAAACACATAAAATTATTATTTATGTAAGTGCCCTATTTAGATTTTCCCTTTACTTGTAAGTTTGTAACAGTTAATGTATTTTATTATGAAAGGGTTTGGACTTTGCCTAGATCAACAAGGAAAGGCATGCTTAACCCAATGCTTAAACGAATTTCAAAATTGCACTTGACTCTTTGAAAATGTAAACCAACTTAAGGCCATTGACAACAAATAAAAATGAAAATATGAATCCTGAAGGTAGTCAACAGACTTTAGACACAACAATCAATAAAATGAAGGACTCCATACACCTATGAAAAACAAGACAACGATCTTTAAAGCTGGAAGTCAATGATCCAACCAGGACTGAATGAGTGGAAACAATGCAAATTCATAAGGGTGAATCCTTCATAGTTATTAGTTTGTAATCCCAGTTGAGCTAATGTGGCATTGTAAGCAAGAAGTAAACTCACAAAAACATACGTAGTTTGAACCCCACATGCCAAGGAACACGTGAAACATCACCAGAAAGGCATTGGGAGTGGTGATCCATTCACCCAAAAGCTCCCAGAGCTCCTAGAACTGTTCCCTATGCTTTTTCAATGTTCCTACAAGTTCCAATGCTCTTGGAACTCAGGAAATGACAAGAATGGACTTCCCAACTCATTGAAACTTAGGAAATGACAAGAATGGATTTCCCAACTCCCAGGAGCATTTCCCATGCATCTAGGATACAAAGTGAGTTACTTACGAGTTGGCATCTACGGATGTGATTTCTTAAAGACTAAGTGAAAGTAGAGAATTGAAAGTGAAAAGATGGATTTTTTTCAGGATCTCAACTCCAATTAGGATACAAGGTGATTTGGTTATGAGTTAGGATCTACAGGAGCATCTTTTTTAAGACTGAGTGAGAAGAAGAAAATTGAAAGAGTGAAAAGACGGATTGTATTCGTATCCCAGATGGAACAAAGGAAAAAAATTGGAACAGCAACCAAGGGTTAACTAAAATCTTGTTGCAGGAAAACAATGATCACATCTGCATAGTTCTATGAGGTTTTGGGTAGTAACACAGAATGATAGATTTGTTAAAGCGTGAACCTAAAATACAGAGGGCTACAAGATCAAATCTAATCTCCTATAATTTCTTAATCCTATATGTGGTTTCCAAAATCACAATTCAAACAAGTACATAATGCAAAGTTAAGAGTCAGCCACAAACTCCAAAGTTTATGATTGTTGCTATATTAGTTCTGAATCTGCATAAAATGTAATAGCGGAAGTTGAAAATTCTGAAGACAATACATGCAGTGAAGAACCACATATACAAAATAAAAGGCCTTAAACCACTCTAAATTTGGCCATTTCCATATAATGTATGCCACTTCCTTGATGTGACACACACATGATACAATTTGACAATATGCTTGAAGAGGAGAACCATCATGCTAAAGCATCAAAACAATAAGAAACACAATAGAGTTCAAGATTGTAATACATGGATTTCAACCTAGGTACAACAAAGAGAGGAATAGTTTGAAGGACATAGTAACCTTAAAACTAGTGCTTCTAAAGTCAAACAAAGAAATATAGGAGGTAGGACAAAAAACATGGAAATCCGAGGAAAGAAAAGTCTCAGGAATATTCATTCAAGCTGCAACCTGCAGGTAAATCCATAGATTAAAGAGAACATAGTGGAGGAAAATGGGAGAATTAGTAAACACCTGAGCTTTTGTCACAATGGCACCTTTGACAAACTTATCCAATGGATAAACTCTAGTAATGGAAATAGTTCCAATTAGCAAAATGATGTGTTGAAACTTGAAAGAGGAAAGCCAGTAATACACACATCACATATGCAAATTCAGGAGCAGCCCTCAAGTGGGCCTTATTTGAAGCCAAAAATCCGTAGTCCAATTATCTGCACTATATTTAATATGACAGTTTTGAGTAAAGAAAATGGGATGGGTGGGAGGGGCTAGACATGTCATTAGAACGAGATTTGGATAAGATGTAGTAGCGTTATCCACAACAATGACAACATTTGGAAGGGTAGGTTGGGTGTTGGCATTAAAGAATAATATCTTGGTAGATCATGGATGTTATAAAACACCACATTGTTGTGCCATGAGAGGATGACTTATGGAGTGTCCAATATTGAATGGTGAGGGGAGGGGGTGTATATACCATGGGAGAATGCCAACCCATGTGATATACCTGTTGTGAAAGGGGGAACCAAGACGAAGAACAAAAGGGAATTGGTTGTTTTTCTAGCTTCTTTTCAATAGCCAGAGCATGTTGAAAATCCAATGAAAGATAACATCTATGCACCAAAGTAGCTTCATGATGGAGAGAAGGAAGTAAACCATAATTAAATTTAATTATTAGCACATGGTCTAGATCTGAAATGGAGATCTACATTTGAATTTTGCAAAATATTCCAATGTATATTGAATTGTCTGAGTGGAAAGTTGACAGAGGTGAATCCAATGTCGCTAGATAGAAACACTCTCAAATTGCAATGTAGAATTTGTACCCAAGTATTGATGGCACTAGAGAGTCTATTAAGACTCTCATTGAGTTCTATGCAAAGGGATTATTCAGTAACACTCTTATTTTTCACTTGATCCCACTATTGGGTAGCTAATACTTGTATATAGTAGGATACCAAGGTGACTTTGTCTCTTTCTAGTAGTGTGGTCTAATGCTAGATATATGAATATAATGCATGTATCCAAAACCTTGAACTGGTCATCATGAAAAGAACCAGAAAGCTATGGCAATGTCAATTTAGGGTCCCAATGCAATCGAGAGGTTGGCAAAGACATGGTTTCATATGCCCTTGTAAATCGTGATCATCCCATCTCGACCTACAACAACTAGGACTCTACAATTGGATATGGCTTGTGAATTCGGCCTCTAACCCTAACCCTAAGGGCGAATTGATCGAAATATCATCGACATTTTAACCTTGACCTAATTGAGGTCTTCACCCGTTAGGATTGCTTCCACTAAGATATATGAAAACGGAGTTGTATAGGAAATTATTAGTATTTTACTTTAAGTTCGGAGTTTTTACAAAATATCCCCTCTATAATTGGCCGGCCTTTTTCCCTCTCGGATTTCAGGCCACAAAGATCTGGATAGACGCACGATAGTGAGGGTCGTAGTAAACTCTTGCTGAACCAACTACTAAACTAACTACCAAGTGGTTACATATAGATAAGGATTCGATTGGGTTTTAGAGAGATTCCAGTGGAAAGAGAGAAACATACCAGTGTGCGATCGTCTGATGCTATGGTTGTCTGGATCGAACTGGCGGTGGCGGTCCTCTTCTCGTGGTCATTCATTTCATTTTTGTGGGGGGTCTTCCCTCAAGGTGTTTCAGCAAACAGGTTTTAACATTGTGTCAGCACAGGTTTCAGCACGATTTCAGCACAGGTTTCAGGTTTGCGCGAACACAGACACCAACAGCAACATCGTGAAAATGACAATGCATGTGGCGGGGAAATATTATTGTGTTTATATAGTTAAACATGTCTCGGCTGAGACATTAAAAGGAATCAAAACTCTCGACCGAGAAATCTGTCCGAGAGTTTGACAAAAAAAAATGGTTATACTCTTGAACGAGAAATTAAAAACTCTTGAGCGAACAATTCTCTAACTATGGAAAAACTCACGGACGAGAGAAATCTAACCGGGGTTAATTTCTTGCCCGAGAAGTATTAAAACTATCGCCCATGAAAATTTGTTGACTTTTGTCTCGGGCGAGAAAACGGAAATTAGAACAAAAAAAGGGCAAATTGTCACAGAATTGTTTCCCACCTTCGTGTTTTCACCCTGTAAGAACCCAAAAAATAGCCGCAATGATAACCTTATTTTGAATAGCGAATAGAATCTATAGCTACCAGATACCTACAACCCTGTATTATTAGGTTCTCTGTTATTTTTCATCTGATGGATTCAACATCTATTTTCTTGTAAGTAACGATGCACTCCATTATTTCCTTGTAAGTAAATGGCGCCCAATAGAATAAGAATAAATAAATAACATAGAATAAGAATATGTTATTTTGGTGTTGGCCTTCTAGTATTGATATCATATACATACTATTGAAAAACAATTAGAAAGTATTTAGAAGAAAAAAATGGTCTTTTTTATTAGATGTTGGTTGCAAAGGTCGTAGTTGTTATAGTGAACATTGGGAGAACAATGTTGTTATGTATGTGAAATGAAGAAAATCAAAATTATATGGCTAATCAAATGAAGGGATTTGTTCTAGAAGGTATGAATCAGGGGCACACTCCATATTGGTAAGTGTCAAATTTTCCATATGAAACCCTATAACATCTTTTATATTAACTGAATTTTGTATTTTTATTCAAAAATAATAATGTTAGTTTTAGAGATTGCAAGTTGCTATCGAAAAATAGATGGTAGTGTTTACTTCCAGTTGCATACCTCCCTTACTTCTTCTAGAAACATAACATGCATGAAACAATCCCTCTTCTTTGACAACACTTTGCTATAGCCCCTCACTTGTCTCTACTTATACTACCAATGGTGCTATGACAAGTGTTGTTCCTAGCTCTAAACATGGAATGAATTTGTTGTGTTTACCATTACTTTTTGTTTACTAACCAAGTGGAGGCCTTCCTTGCTTGATCTCCAACCATGTCTTGTTAAAATTAAGCCTTGCTTACCCAACTAAAACTATATACTCACTTCAAGGTTGATGGTTACTTGAATCCTATAGCTATAGGGATAAAGAGTAAGTAATAACATAGGAAAGAATAGATCTTCCTTTCATTTGATCCCTTTTGAATTGATTATAGAATGGAAAAAATGGTAACAATGTTTGTTGTTGCCCTGCATTCCCCTTTTTGGAAAATGCTTGTTGTTGCCCTGCATTCCCCTTTTTGGAAATGGATTTGCAATCCATACCTTTCTTCCATCATTCAAGTCAACATAAATGGATTTGAATTTGGATTCGAAGGTCCAAACCTTTCAAAGCCTCAAAAATCACTTATATTTAAAGATAAAAATCTCAGTGGTTATGTTCCGAAAATACCTATAAAAGTTATGCATTGGCAATCACTCACCGATCAAGTATTAATCTGATCACTCACATCTCTCTCTGGGGAAAGCTGTGTTCTAGAATGTAGTGCAACAACATTTTATAATAGAAATTTAGTATTTTATTTGGGAAAAAATAAATTGTTTTTTATGAATAGCAATCAATCAAAACCAAAATATCAACTAAACATTTAGTTTTTAGGTATGGTTTAGTTTTCAATGTTTCTCACGAGGTTTATTCAATTAGTCCGAACTCACAATTTTATGATGAACTTAGATAAACATACATATATGTGTATAAATACTTTGTTGCTTAATTTAAATATAAATTTTAATTATATCAATTATTGAATTGTTTTTTTTAATGATTTATAATTATATTTTTATAAATATAAATATAACAATGTTAAAATTAATAAAAATATTTTTTAATTAATAATTAATTACAATGTTTTAATATTTAATATACTAATAAAATTATTTTTTAATTAAATATTAATTACAATGTCTTAATATTCTATATACAATATTGACACACTTTTATAAGATATATTAAAATTTAAGATATTTTTTTTTTTTATAAAATTGATTATTATTTTAAAATTTAAAAAATGTATATGTAGGTTTGTTTCTATGCTTCTGTTGTGTATGCAAATTTTGCTTCTGTGTTTTTGTTAGGCTTTTGTTATATTTGTAGTGTTGGTTTGTTCTTATGATTTTGTCGTGTTTGTAGTGATGGTTTGTTTTTATGCTTCTATTCTCATAATTTGCAGATATATGTACTTGAAATGTGTAGTTTGTTATAAAGGTTCAAAATTACACTATCTTATTTTTTGGTTACATTTTTGTAATAGAGTTGAGGTTGCTTGTAAAATTAATTCATAATTTTCATAAAATATTGATCAATATAAATTTATGTTTCCTTTTGCAAAACTGTTATGACCATTGTTTCATTAAATTTGTTTTTGCTTAAATATGTTTATATTTTAAAACTAGTTACATATATTCTATTGACACATATAAAATCATGTTTCTTTTTCCTAATTATACAAGCTTGTAACCGCAGTTTCAAAACAAACTCTTAACGCTCCAGCATTTTCTCTTCTCCTGTTGCAGTAGCACACCACGTGGCTGTTGTTTTATTATGAAATATAGTGGCAATAATAAAAGCTTTCGCGCAGTAAAACCGCCGGTGAATGACTGAAACTTGGGTGGCTTCAAAGCCCTCCCATTTCTGAACCAACGATTTAGTACGAATTTTAATAGAGATCAACAGCTTACTCTCAAGTCTCCGGGATTCTTTACAACATCTTCTGAAAAGAGTCACATGAGTTCATTTTCGGATTGGACTCCTTTACCCATCCTCATGTCCTTCACGAAAGTATTTAGGTTCATAAAAGAAGATCCTCCAGGAAGGACGGCCTTCGTTGCGGACTCCATGATTCTGACAGCGTTGTCTCTCAACCTTTTTCCTTCCGGTGTTCTCATCATTCTCCTCACAACATCCTCTACCTCTTCTTTCATCACCACCTTCCGGCTATCCACCTCCACATCCTCAAAATCCAGCCCGATTTTCCACACGTCCTTGGCGAATCTGCAGTTCAGAAACTGATCGCCAGAATATGGGAATCCCACTACGGGAACTCCCATGCCCATGCTCTCCAACATAGAGTTCCATCCGCTGTGTGTGAGGAACAACCCCACAGAAGCATGGGCAAGGACTTTCGACTGTGGCGCCCAACTCACAAACAGTGCCCTATCCTTTGTTCGTGCTTCGAAGCCGTCAGGTAAAGCAGCAGCCTGGCCTTCAGCGAGATCCAATCGCAGAACCCACAAGAAAGGTTGTCCGCTGCCCTCTAGCCCCAGCGCCAACTGCTCTAGCTGTTTCTCAGATTTCACAGCGATGCTTCCAAATGAAACATATATAACTGATTGCGGCTGTTGCATATCCAGCCATGTCAGGCAACTCTCCTCCTCCTCCCAGAGACTGCAGCCCGAAGCCCTTCCATCTAAAAAATTGGGAAGAAAAAGCGGTCCTATAGCCAGAGCAGGACAGCCATTCAAAGAGAGTGCTGTTACTGCGTCCTTCCCTTCGAGCTCCTCAAACGTGTTGACTAGTACGTAGTCCCCTTTACTTTGCTTCTGTGATTCATAGAGAAGGACTTTGAAAAGAGTGTCTGATTGATCCTGAGAGCGATAGAAGGAAAATAGGTCGGTTGGCTTCAATGGTGGTATGTTGCCGGGAAGACAAGTGATGAGTTTCTCTGGATCTTTTGCTTCGCTTACTTAAAAATTTACAAACACAAGATAATTAATTGATGCCTCTATATATACAGGGAAGATGTATTCAACAACGGAGACAAAATCCATATTCGATATAGAGAGGAATTGGAGAGACATACCATTTACTGGAATATATCCCTCAGAAAGAAGGAAGTTGGCGTAGCATTGAGAAATGGAGGAAGCAGCACATATATTCCAGAAGATAACCCTCGGCACTTTCATGTTGCTTGCCACTTGCTCTGTGCAAGACATGAAGGCGTCTGTGATGATGAACTTGATGGGTGGAAATGATGGCGATTTCTCATCAGCAGTGCGAAGGAGATACTCCAACGCGGGGCCTAATTTTTGCATGGGAATAAGTAACTCGCTCTCGTTGGAGGTGCGACCATGATCGGGCGGTAAATCATCCGAAATTGACAGAAACCGAATTCTTCTGGAAACACTAGATTTGGCGTCATTTGAAGCTGCTACCATGCGTTTGTGTATACTGTCAGTATTGACAAAAGTAACAAAAACATCCCTTATAGCTAGCAGCTGAGCCAAATTCATGAGAGGATTAACATGACCCTGTGCAGGAGCTGGCACAATCACTGCATGCAAAGCATGGTTCCCCTTTTGATTGAAGAAATCCATATTATTTAATATTGCCGGACTTTGTGAGTTTCTCTTTCCTCAATCAACTACCAGAGTTTGCGGCTATGGATTTGAGCTCGGAATTATGCATCTTCTACAGCCGAGTTCACAATTATAGATAGGGTTTCTCAGATGGACACAAAAGCCAACTTTGATGTAATCAGAACGGTTTTTCAACAAAATAACCAACCAAAACAGGTCAAACAAAGTATAATTCATTAAAAAAAACATCAATAACGTCAGTTTAAATTTTAAATTCATAGACAAAAAATTATGCATAAAGAGCCAGACTCATTCAAACTCCATCTGCCTAAAGCTAAGATTAGTGCCTGAAGCTAAGTTTAAGTTGTCATCACCTAATATTAAGATGACCTATAGAGCAAAAATTAATCACCAGAAATAATTCTCATCCAAGGGCCCTTCTATGCGAGAACTCTGTAAAATAAGTTTCGCCTAGATTTTTTCACGGATGTGCGAAGCCCAAGAATGGCTAGCGCATTGTAAAACGAGATTGCCACGCGTTAGTTACATCAATTGAATTTTGAAAACAAAGCATCTACTTGGTTCATGATTTGTTTTGGTATATAAGCATTTTGTCTTATATCAGTGCATCTAGTGCTCGAAAATAAAGCTTCGTGTAGTCACCGGAAGATAATGGATCGAAAAGTTTCCATTAATTGAATTTTGAAAACAAAGCGAAAGCAGGTAGGTACTCACAGTAAGATAATGAATTGAAAAGTTTCTATCAATTGAATTTTGAATACAAATTCTTATCTCTTATTATGCATCTAGTGCTCGTTGAGCTAAGCAGTGATGTCACCGTAAGATAATGACACAAAATTGCCAACCATGTTTTGGTTGATTTTGCTAAGGTTACGTGATCCTCTTCAACTTCCACTTGGTATTTCTCATCGATTGATAGGTTAGGTTAGGTTCGCCTCATTATATATATATATATATATTATGACTAATTATGAGTATTTATTGATTTTTTTTTATAATGTAGTATAAATATCTTTTTCATGGTGGTTGATCGTGCTAATCCATCTATGCTAGCTATTCTTGAAGAGAATCTAGGTATTAGATATCATGGTAATCTAGATGGCTATTGAAAATGTTTTCTTGATTTTTAAATAGTAATATTTATATTTATTTATTTGAGAAAGAAACGTTCTTAGATTTTGATAGCCATAGTTTTGACAAGTTAGAAGGTTAAGGAGTTTTGTTTTTTAAATAGTAATATTTATATTTATTTATTTGATGATGGTTATGATGGTGGTTGTATAATTTTATTTCTTTGCTCAAAAGGTTGAGAAAGAAACATTCTTAGGTTTTTATAGCCATAGTTTTGACAAGTTAGAAGGTTAAGGAGCTTTGTATTGTAACTAAGATTATGGAACTCCAATCTAATGTGGGTATACACACGACATTCTAGGAGAAGTGACTTTCATCCTCAACGCTCCTAGTGTCACAGAGATGGAAATTCCTTTCCACGCATGGAGTTTTAGGAATTGTCTAGCGTCATGTTTCATTACTAAGCTAATGAGAATTTGTTCTTATCATGGTTATGTTAATTTTCTTCTTCAAACTAGTTAAAACATAGAGATATTTTTTATCTCCCAGATTAGGGTTAATGACCTCCTTATAGTACTATCTTAATTTTCTTTTAACCTCCAATTCTTTCTCACCCCACCTTATCTCTTTAAAATTAGATTTGATAATATTTTTAATGTTCTTGATATCTTGCAAAGTGGCATTTTTGTCAATCCTCCAATGTTTTAACCAAGCAATGGTGTCTTTATACCAGCCTTTCTTGAGTCAAAGTTTGTATTGACTGGATTTTAAAGCAATTTTAGGAAATCTATGGTCTCCTATGTTAATTATCTTGTACTTGTATATCAAGTACCTAGTCATACCAATGCTCTCAATGCGAGGAAGACCCACTTCTAGAAGGAGAATATTGTAGGATTTATTGCTTTTAATTGTGAGATTATACGTTATGAAATGCTTCTAGATTTGTTTAATCCTTTTCCAAGATTCTCTAGAGATGTTGCAACCCCAAACTTGACAATCATACAAGATAACGAGAGTGACGAAAGTTTCAAAAACAAATTTCTTTTTATCCCACATCACAAGCTTTGTTGATTTACAATTGTATTCAAGACCAAAATAAGCTTTCCACCCTCCATTAATCATTTTCCCAATGCTATAGCTTTAGTTGAGCTTGTGGTGCATACGAAGTCCAAGATATTCGTAGGAAGATAGTTCCTCCAAGTTGCTATTTTCATATATAAAATTCTCATAAGTGAATTTCTTAGACTTGATAACCATAACTTTTGTTTTGTCAGTCTTAATATTCATACCCATTTAGAGCAAAAATCCTTGAGAATTCTTAATTGTTTATCAAGTTCAAAAGGGTACCTTTCCATAAGAATGATATCATCATCGTAGAGAAGGGATATGACGACTATACCAGTTAAGGTCATTCCAACGCACCCTAATTCTTCTAAACAACTTTCTAGATTATCGATATATAAGTTGAAAAGGGTAGGAGAGAGGAGTAATCATTGCTTAACTCCACTATTAAAATTAATATTTTTCGATCATCCCTTAGTGTTCTTAAATTTTTCAATGACAGACTCGTACAACCTTGTCACAACAACTCTTTTAACTGAACATAAAGATGGAATCGATTGATGTGTTCTCTAAAGATATGATCGATTGTCAAATTTGCAAAATAATCCATCATCTTTTTAATCCTTGTGCACGAGGCCTCAAGAGAGAACATAAAGATGGAATAGTTTCTTGGCCCACTTGACGATAACCACGTTATTCGATTAAGTTATTTTTGTATTTCAAAAATATGTTTGACATTAAATTTAATTTAATTTTTTTATATATATTTTTTTTTTCATCTGTAATATATATATAGATATATTCTCTATAATTTAATTGAATTAATAAATCAAAAAATTAAAAAAATTCAACTAATGATAAGTATCATACAAATTTAAATTATGTTTTATTATATAAATGAAATAATAATTTATTTTAATAAAAAATACATAATCATTCTTAATTATTTAATTTCACAATAAATGCAATGTATGACTATATTAATTTTTGGTATTACATCATTCTTGTCAACATCTCACATTGCAATATATATTGTGATGCTATCAACTTTTTCATAAAGAAAAATAAATCTATAACTTGCTATTCAGAGGAGAATCAAAGTTATAATATCCATTACATAGGAGATGAGTAGAAATCATCAAGATTCCATCATAAAATCCTTTAGTTGCTTAGGAGCATCAAAAGAAGAAAGTTTCTTTTGTCCAAAAATGTATAAACTTAGATCACTCCTATCCTCTAGAAGACAAATAGAAAAGAAACATGCCAATAGACTGAAAAATTGTAACTAGGTTGGATGATAATTACACAAGGATACGAACATCAGTGGATAATTTGGTATGCCATCATTATGCCTTCATCCATCTTGAAGTCATGAAATTATTCATAAAAGAAGATTCCTTAAAGTGCCCCTACTTCCCTTTTTATAAGGAATTTTCCATAGTATTGAACTCCCTGACGATATGAGTAAAGGACCATGAATAAAAAGTAATTTGTAGTTGATTTATCCTGTTACCCTATTGTTCCAGAATCGATACCTAGAGAGATGCATCACCTTTGTCCCACCCCACTACTACTTTAGAGTCACCATACACTTGTAGAGTAGAAATTCCTTTGTAAGATGAAAAAAGTAGAAGCCCCAGAGAGCCAATAAATCTTCCCTAGTTTTGGTACCTATACCACATCCAAGCCATAAAAAAATGTTTCATGTGTGATAATATGATCATCATTCCTCCCCCACATTGACCTGATAGAGAAACACCATAAAAAAACCAATAGTTTCATCAACTAAAAAGATAGGTTCTTTAAAAATTCTTGGTTTTTCTGAATCTAATTCCTGTGGCAGTCTATAAATAGTCCCATAATCATGTAGCTAAATTGTTGGGTGTATTATTTCACATCTTAAAAAATAAAACCATTTCTAGCTTTCTAAATTCCCCAATACATAAAGGATGGAAGTTCTTTGTACTAAGATAAGTTAATTGTCAAGAATTTCATATTCTCATCTAAAGATGACTGATCCGAGTCCCCAGAAATGTACAAACCAATAATAATTTCACTCTGAATAGGTATAGTAAACTGGAAATTCACAAATAAATGATAAACGGATTCATAACCATTCTTACAAAGTATACATATGTTAGGACTCTCAAGTCACCTTTTGATTAAATTATCCCATGAGAGTATCTTGTCTTCTAAACAAAGCCATATGAAGAATTTTATTCTTAGTGGAATGCTCCATTTCCACAATACTTTATGCCACCATTTCTCATCAAAATCACTACCCAGTGAAGATAGAGCCTCATAAGTTAATTTTGCATTAATTTTACCATTTGATTTGTTCCAAGCCCAAACAAAACTGTCAACCACTTCAATTAATCTAATACCAATATGATTTAAACGAGATTTAAAATAGTTCCACTCAAGAGAATGACAACATGTAAGATCTAGATCACCTATAGATATCGAGTATGAAGACGATCCATCTATCATATTTCTAACATAGGTTAGCTTGAAAGTACACTAATTGGAAAGTTGATATATAAGAGCATTTGGCATGTTATATATTTCCTCCCATCCAATAAAGGGATCAATACCAATATGGATGAATTTTTCAATTTATATTTTCCATGATAGCCAAGATCCCAACTAGGGATAGGAATTTAAAAAATCATTCCAAAAAATTTGAAGCTTGTCCTACCACTTTTTTGAATTCCTCATCCATTCAACCATCTGCTTATTTTTCAAGTATTTAGGAGCTAATTTTTCTTTCCATAAACTAGAACCAAATAAACCCCTCCATAAAATTTTGAGACTCAAGGAGGTGCTAAACCAAGAGATATTTTTAATCCCCAACCACCAATAGAGTTTGGCATTGATAATATTTCCCAACAAACCAGATGAAATTTGTTTTTAATACCAATACGTGACCATAAGAAATGAATCATTTTACTCCTTATACCATGGAGTATGGACATCGATATCTTATCCAGGGAAAGACAATAAACCAGAATACTTTCAAGTACATGCTCTGCCAGAGTAAGTATTCCCCTCATGGATAACCATTTGAAACACCGACATCCAATTTTTTTTTCAAATTTTTTTAGAATCCATATCCAATCTGCTTTAGTATAATTATTTGGTTTCAAAAAATATCTGAAATATTTGAATCCATTTTCTAATTGTTCTAGCTTGAAAGGGAAAAATTCTAGAATATGTTCCATAACATAATCCCGAACAAGATTTTCATAAGCTGGCCTCCATTCCAGAGGCAGCACAAAACAACTTAATTAGCTCATAATATGTTTCCCACTATTCCACTATACCATTACCAAATAATAAGGCATCATCCACAAAGAGTAAGTGAGTGATGGAGTGAACATAGGTACTTTAACACCTAATAATTTCTTTTCTTGTTTATCTTTTTCGATGAGTTTGTTGAGTCCTTCCACCACAAGAAAAAAAAAAGGAGATGTGATACACCCTTGTTAGAGACCCCTATAAATCTTTTAAAAAAAACTTAGGAATACCCATTGATCAAAACATAATAGGTTGCAGAAGTCACGGATGACATGATCCAATCAGTGACCAACAGAGGAAGATCAATTTGTAGTAAGACTAATTTGAGCAAACCCCAATCTACTCTGTCGTACACTTTCATCATATACATTTTAAGAATCAGAGTAGCACGTTCTTTGTTTTCATGTAATGGATGCATTCATGAGTAGCTCCAGTTGCATCAAGTATTGGTGTCTTGTTTAGAAAGCCAAATTGTTCTTTTGACAAACATTCAACTAATTTGGGATTTATTCTATTAGAAATCACCTTAGATATGATTTTATAGACAAAATTACATAAGGACATGGGCCTATAATCGCCAAAGGACTCATGATTGGAACTCTTAGGAATAAGTGCAATAAATGTAAAATTTAATGAACATGACACATATCGATGAACCTGGGATTCTTCAATCACTCTCAACAGATCTACCCCCATTAAATCAAAAAAAGAAAAAAAAAGTTCCACAGTCTAGCCACCAGGGCCAAGACTTTTTTATCTAGATTTTTTTTAAAGAATGGATTCTATCTATTCTAAAGTACCTTCTTTCCCAATTTGTAACCCTTCCTTAGTAGAAAAGAATCTAGGATATTATTGGAAACTTTAAGGTGAGAATATATGTTTTTTGTTTTAGAATCCTTAAAAAATTTAGAGAAGTGAGAGACTACTACACATTCCAGATCCTTTTGAGTATTGATATTTTTCCCCTGATTGTCTTTAAGCTCCCATATAGAATTTGTAATCCTCCTATTGGTGGTATACTTATGTAAAAACTTGATATTATTATCACCTTCTTTAAGCCAAATGGATATACTCTCTAGTCTCCAATATTCCTCATTTATTCTAATAATTTTAGCTTTTTTGGATTCCAAATTGATCAATCGGTGCTTTGTCTCCCTTGAAAATATGCCAGAAGCATTTTGAGCAAAAATAATTTCTATCTCTTCTTTTGTCTTCAAAAGGTCTGATTTAGTTCCTTCTTTTTTTCATGTACCCATTGAACCAAAATTTTAAAATCCTTTAACCTAGAAATGAGACCTTTCATAGCCATATCCCCAGGCTCAATAGGATATGAGATCCAAAAGTCTCTTACCAATGTGGAGAAGTTTGGGTATTCGAGCCAAGTATGATTAAACTTATAAGGACCCCTCTTAGTATTTTTTCCATCTAAAATAGGATACAAATGGGTATATTATCAAATATACTAGAGTGAATGGGCCATGATCTAAATCTACCAATAACCTAAAAAAAAATCACTGAAATAAGAAATCTATTTAGTCTTTTGGCAATACCAACTTTGTCAGTTCTCCCATTTCTCCATGTAGGAGTCATAGGACTAGGAAGAACATCAATAAGGTGTGCCTCATGGAATAATTGACAGAAAAAATAGGCTAAGGGGTCAAGTCTAGGATCCAAAACCAAAACTTCATTAGTAGAAAGGGTAATATTTATGTCACCCCCAAAAATCAAGAAATCCTCCTTCAAATTTCCATTCTTTACAACCTTGTTCCAGAAGTCTTCTCTACTAGCATAAGGGCCACAACAATTGACAATCTTGATGGATTGATCAAAACCATGAAGCCTCCCCTCTAAAAGAATACCTTCACAAGGGATGTAAGACTTGAAATCATCCATGTAGGTATTCCATATATCTAGTAACTCCCCTGATAGCCCAATTGCAACCAATGCACATCATTCTCACCCCGAAAATAAATAAAAAAATATTTAACAAGCTTTAGAACTATGACACATAGTTTCTTGAATAAGTACAACATCATCCTAGAATATTGTTGGCTGGGAAAAAGTGTTTAAGTACAACATCATCCTGGAATATTGTTGGCTAGGAAAAAGTGTTCTCTGGCCAGCTAAGGAAAAATAGCCCAGATAAGGTTCTTACAATAGTCCCTTGTCTGTTTGGGATGACTATTTTTCACGGGAATAAGTCCATGTTGCATTTAAAGGTTTTCTCTCAACAAGAGAGTCTCAGATATGTTTGTGTTAGTTGTGTTGTTATTTACTACCTATTCAAACTAAATGAAAAATAAATTAGTTGGAGTATTAGCAAAGATCTATTCTAATCTAATCATAACACATAAATTTAGTAGCTGCTAAACTGTAAACATTTTAGTAGCTGCTAAAAAATCTGTAGGTTTCCACTACTAAATAAAACTGTCATTCTAATTTTAAATCTAAATTATGTCTACTTTGTCCTATCCTATTGCACTTGACTCGCAATTTGATAAGTAAAAATACTATATTTAATTTTGAATAAGAGATGAATGTAGATATGCATATATCTAAAACAAATTTAAGATTTAAACATAATACATTGAAAATATTAACCATATAATTCAAAGCAATGAAAAATAATTTGTTATCATATGAAATTCATGATCATTAGAACACACCTAAAAGCAACATGTAATGTCCCCTTCTCCCATTAAATGTAGGGAAGGAAACATTAACAACACACCGGGATTTTGTAAAGACTTAGCCTCAATATCTTTACTCATAATTTCATAACAATTAAAAACTTCTGTATGCATATTCAATTCAATATAAACACAGTTGAATTAAACATAATACATATACATGATGGAATGCATCAACATGTTTATCTCAAGCAAAAAGGTGATTCCATATCAATTTGATTACCATAAATATTTAACATTCAGATTGAACACATTGCATAACACAGAATGTATATAAATTAATTCACAAGGATACTTATCTTGAAATGTAAATGTCCAACGACCGGCTACGTGAGGGCAACGTTCCACCCAACCATAGATCTCTATTCAGCCTATATTCTTTCAGCTGAGAGATCACCCCCGAGCTGGGCTGTGTATCCACTAAGGAGTAACTAGCTGGGCTCACTCACAGCCATGGTTCTGGTCATCAGCTATGCTAAGCCAACACACTGTTGGGTTTATCAAGCATACAAGAAGATAGAGGAGGGTAACACTAAGCCAGTGAGCTCAACCACAGAGCTACAGGAATCTCAAGTGAACTCAACAGTCAGGCACCCACATTACCTACCACATCCAACACAAGGAAGATCCCCTTCTCTATTACACAGTCCCTCAGGAAACTCTTCCCTCCAGTGCTCTTCAGGATGGGCATAGAAAGGTCCAGCTGCTAATCCTTGAGATCCTAGCCTTCACTGGGTTTATCAAGTATACCCAACCTCTGCATAGTCATTTCCAACTTGATTTCTCACCATTCTGCTCACCAAATAACTCAAATCCGTCACTGGTTTTCTAAGCTGCAAAAACTGGGTTTTCCTATTGATTTCGGGGTAGCTCCTACTCCCACATTCGCCCCAAGGGTCATACCAATGGATCCCCCATTGGATTTCACTGCCCAATACCAAATCTTGACATTTTTGGCTTCCCAAAACGTGGGTTCTCTCACAGTCACGATTTCTAGTTTTCTCCCTGCTGGGAACTCGTTTTTACTTGGATGGATAATAATGCTGGGTCCCTTCACCATGGAATGGGGATGAGAATGAAGCAACCTCCCATGAGGTTGAGTGACTTCTTGTACAAGAAAATAGAGCTCATAACTACCCATACGAATTTCTGGGCTGCCCATGCTCCATTGAAGCCATGGGCTGAAATCTCAACCACTTCCTTACAACAGGCATAAATGTCATCTAGGGAAGTCAATGGGTTCTCATAATTACATATGGCAGCCTAGGGTTTAGTCCCATAGCCTCCTCACCACTCCCTAGTGGATACACGTGGCCCCTTCTCATTCGTTGCCTCCATAGCAAGTTTTGGTATTTTATTTCAATATTAAATATTTACATCAATTTACAATATCCCATGGCTTAATAGCACGTGGGTAACAAAATATCAAGCGTGGCTAGTTCAAATAAAATCCGAGCATAAACTAGCAGGGCCTTGGCCTAAAGCTCCACGCTAGGAAAACATACAACATGTGTATACAATATTTACATTAGAAGCCAATATTTCCTAAGGGTCAAAATTGGGGTATTACACAACATGTGTTCAAGGATAATGAACTTCAGAACATAATCATAAAAGATATATGCACAGAAAAAAAATCCATATAAAGAAGTAGCATGAGTCTTTAAAATATCCAAAAAGAATTTCAAATTATATCAACATATAAGTATTTTAATATAATAAAGACAACCTTGAATTAGTTCAACATAGTATGATAACACTATTAGCAGCTCTTCTTACCATTTCTTCATAACTTTTCTTGAACTCCATAGGAGAAACAACACAAAATTATGGAAAATAATTTCCATCCTTTCCTTGAGTATCCCCTCCATAAACAAACGATCTCCTAATGCAATCCTTGATCTAAGGCGTCGGATCTTCAATCTCCATTTTTATTTGATGGGATGACTCAATGTTTCTGTCGAATATTTCTCCATCATCCTCATTTCCATTCATTGAGTTGGAGTGCCATCTTCCACGAAACTTCCCAAGCTAGGGATCATTCTTTAAGTGATTTTCTAGAACTTCATTCTCCGTAAACAAGCCAGATTGTCCCGATGATTCTAGTGAATTATATTAATGTGCCCTCTCCATTCTATAATTTTTGTGCAAAGACAGACATCTCAAGATTTAGTCATTTCTAATTTCCTCTGCATTCAAACCTGCACCAAAATACAATAAAAAATTAATGAATAATTACCAAAACCAAACAAACAAGTAAATATGAAAAGTCTCATTTCTGTTAAGAGTTGTAATGTCAATGGTCCTAAGTTGTTTAGTTAGTTGAGTCAATGGTCCTAAGTTAGTTGAGTTAGTTGTTGACTAGGTCATTAATCGACCGATGGTATACATTGGCCCATAGTATTAGCTAATGGTTTTGGTGTTATGAGAAACTATATATATGTGTGCTTGATAATGAGAAGGCAACCAATATGCCCTTTGTGTTTCTGCTCTATTTTGTGTCTCTGCAAACTTTATCATGGTATCAGAGCTAATGGCCTGATCCTTCGATATTGCTTTTAGGGTAAGCGATTTCAAAAGTTGGAGAGCACACACACACGATTGGAAGTTGCAGCACGGGATGGAGACGGAACAGTCAAGCCACAACAAATGTTTTTTTTTTAATTCTTTTTTCGGCGAAAAAAAATAAATAAAATTGGTGGAAAAAACCCCTGAAGGGAGGCTATCACATCCTGCCTAAAGGAAAAGTGCGACGTCTCACCCTGCTTGAAGGAAAACTGTGACAGTGTCACACCTTTCTTGAAGACATACTGAGCTAGTGTCGCACCTTGGCCGAGGACAACCTGCGACGACCACCGCGAGCTTGTTAGAAGGAAA
Source organism: Larix kaempferi (assembly GCA_027924585.1). NCBI lineage: Eukaryota > Viridiplantae > Streptophyta > Pinopsida > Pinales > Pinaceae > Larix > Larix kaempferi. Next base: position 2,034,783 of record BSBM01000447.1, on the reverse strand, counting down.
ATTGCAATGGCCAGCCTTGGACTTATAGGATTTTGTCCATCTCACCCCATCAACACACTGTGTCAGTTAGTAGAATGCGACGAATAGTTTAATAGCTGTCATAATCCATGGCAAGCATGAACATGAAGTTGATCTCAGATCCAATGCTGAACGACGAGATCTCGAAGCAGATCTAGTTTTTAAAGCGAAATATTGTTGACGCTGAACCAAAATATTGGACAACGTTCCAACTTTGATTGAAGTAGATTGAGTCTTGCAGAGATCAATCCAAGAAGAACCTATGTCGAAAAGGGAGGAGCAGATCTAAAGACTCAAGGACCACTAATCTTGAAGAAAACCAAGAAGATCGAAGATGGTGGTAAAAGAGCTACCGGAAGAAGAAGAAGAGGTAAGAAATCTATTAATTTCAAGAGGTTCATGGAAAACCTTTGATGGAGACAATTATGTTTTATGATCATTAAAAATTAGGGATCTGTTAAGGTCACAAGATCTGTGGCATTTTGTAGCTGAAGTGGATCCTAGTAATCTAGTAGCATTTGAGAATTTGATAGAGTATCAAAAGGAAAGAAGGCAAGTTGTTGCCTTAAGTATCATACAAAATGGTATATATTAAATTCCATTTTTCATAACATTTCATATGCTTCTACTCCCAAAGAAGCTTGAGATATATTGAAAGCAGAGTTCAGTGAAGAGGAACCTGAAATAAAAGAAGATGAAGCAAAGTTCAATGAAAAGGAACCAATTGACTTTGCAAGCCATGCAAAGCACCAGGAATCCCATAGTGAAGTGGAAGAAATCCAAGAAGACTGTATTTATGATGCAACCAGTGATCAAGTAAGCTCAGCAAAGGTTGTTGATCTAGCTCTTTTTGTTGATGACAGTGAAATCAAATTTTTCAATGCAGTTGTCACCAGTAACGTGAGTAATAGTCTCTCAGAGAAAGAGACAGTTGATAGCAGCATAGAAGTTGTAGCAGCTAGTTCTTCAAAGAACCAGAAAACCAAAAGTTTGAGGGAGCTATATGAGCAGACTCCCACTATTGATAAGCAATATGAGTATGCTCTGTTTGCCTGTCAGCCCACAATTTCTGAGGAAGCAGTGAAGGATGCACATTGTGTACAAGCTGCAACAGTTCATGAGAATGATGATGTAGCTACCATTGAAACAAAATATGAGGAAGATGAAGAATAAGGAGATAAGGAACACAAAGAAGTGAATGTTCTCCAAGAAGAGCTGAAACTCAATGAAACAAAAGAAGAGGAAGATATGAATGCTCTCCAAGAAGAGCTGAAATTTATTCATATTTTTTCTAACAAAATTTTTGAGTGTGCAGGTAACATGGACAGCAACATACAAGGTCTAAAGCATCCTTGTGCAATTATAATTATGTCGAGGATGTGATAAACATTCATTTTGGCTTCTTTACTTCACAAGGTGTTCATGCATAATCGTGGTGGTATCTTCATTTTGAGCTAGCGGTAGACTATGACGTGGCCTCTTGTTTCCTTAATGCTTTAATAATTCGAAACAAACTCAGCCTTTCCCTTTCCCTTTCATGTGATCCTTCGATGGCATTATAAGCCATAATTTGATGCGATCCGGTGAGATTCCGCTGCATACTCATAGCATTCAAACTCGTAACAACCGAGTGGTGAGGGTAATTTCTTTTCTTACTGAGCTGGCAACATAGAAACAACTGGAGCACTTTCGTTACAATTTAGCCGAGTTAACAATTAATTCTGTAAATCTAAGGATATTTGATAATGTTACTATTTATTATTCCTTTCATATTTATTATTCCTGTCCAAGTGGTGCGATTTGCGGTGTTAGCCTCATTTTCATAAAATTGGTTAACGTGTTAGCTTCCTTTTCCGTAATGACTTTATAGCTGATCTTCACTAACGCATAATCCAAGGAACTAATATTCACTTGGAGTCTCTTCATAACCTGCACAAGAAACAAATTGTGAAACTATGATATTATCTAAGTAAAAGATATTGTGCAGGCTTGAAGCATCTTTCAACAAAATCGAAGATTGATATTGCAGAGATAGGATAGCCAAGTCTCAGAGTTATTCGATTTACATTTTAATGAGCTCTCCCTTTAAAAACAATTGCAAAACGTACCGATTTGTAGGTAACTTGATATATTTACACCTTAGCGTGAGTTATATATCATGATGTCCTAAATTTCACTTTTTATGTCATATGCCACCTTCCAAAAGAATGGTTAATATATATCCCATATATATATATATATATAAACCTTGAACCCTTTGATGTTTTGTGTATCTTATGTCAAAGCTAAATTAAAGTAAAGGAAAACTGAATCCAGTTCATATGACAAAAGTAATAGAGGCGTTTTCTTTAAAAAAAAAATATATATATATATATATATATATAAACCTTGAACACTTTGATGTTTTGTGTATCTTATGTCAAAGCTAAATTAAAGTAAAGGAAAACTGAATCTAGTTCATATGACAAAAGTAATAGAGGCGTTTTCTTTAAAAAAAAAAAAGATTTAAATTACAAGCAAAACTGTATCAACCTTTATTATTTGAAGAATGATGTTCCATTAAATATGTATCAATTTGTATTTGAGAACAAATGAACTTATGAATGTGTCTTCTTAAATCATAATCTTTATGAAGAATATTTTAATTAGAAAATATTTAAAATAAAAAAAGAATTTGATGATATTATTAATATGTAAAATTATAAAATTTATACCTTAACAAGTAAAAGTAAGAAAAGATATAATTACCAATTCATCAAAAATGCCTATTTTATTAAATTTGGACTAAAAAAGTGTGAATTTAGACTTTGAAAGTGTTAATATCAACATTTCTAAAGTGCAAAATTAGGTTGTAAAAGTGGCAATATTGCCTTTGAAAAGCGTGTTTTTCTATTTGAACAAGGTGTTTTTTGACTACTTATGAACCCTAAAAATGCAATTTTTTATTATGAAACTATGAATTTCAATTCAAAAAGTGTGAATTTCAAATAAAAAAATGCAAATTTTGATTTGAAAAGTACAATTTTCACTTGGAAATGTGCAATCTTTTAAGGTGAATAGTCCAATGTCTATAATATTCAGTCCTTGTTTGAATAACAAGTTTACCAGTTCTTGTTTCTTTTTTGATACACTATCAAGAATATCTAGCTTTTTACATATATAATTTTAGTAGTTTCCAAATGAGGCAGGAATTATCTACGTAATATGTATAGGATCAATTTACTTACATAGTAGCAACCAGTAAATGGTGTATTATGCATCACAGTACTAATTTTCCTCAAATTCGTAAAGGCTTGTGGACGTTCTAGACGCTCGACCTTTCCTCGCCCATCCAGGTTGATAAAAAGACTAGAAGGATTGTAACAAAATATAAATTTGTTGGGCTAAATATCCCATCAAACGATATCCATAGGAACATCCATCCCACTCTTAACACTATGTGATGCACGCCTTCCGTGAAGACCGGCCTCTCTGAGGATAACTCTTAGTGTATGTATCATATATACACTCTTCCTTAGGCCTCATAATGCTTCTAAACACATACAATCATCCGATAAACCCATCAACATCCACTCTCGGGCTTTCAATCTCAATATATATTAAAACAAAGGAATTGAGTGCATCTCAATAACACACAGTAGCCAACATATCTCAATAACACACAACAACCATACTATTCAATATTTCGAGCGTTTTTAAACTTACCGTGGCGACTTCAACTTACCATACCCCGACTTTTTTTCCTTTAGGAGGATTCTTAAACCATTACCTTGGGTTCTCCCAACTCAAAACCTTCTGGTCGCCTGAATACTTGGCTCAACAAATGTTGTTCACTTTCTAGCTCTGTAAACTCGAATTCCCTACAATGATTCTTTCTTATCATCAACCGCTCTGGATGCACGCTTAACACTTAATGAATTTTGATCGTTAACCTTCTTTCACTTTTCGACCTTCTGTCCAATCTCTAATATTAAATAAATCTAGACCCTGCTATGGACTTCTGCACAAGTGCTCAACTCCTACAGCTTCTAACTTCGACCTGTAGGGTAACTTCATAACAAACTCACGGAAAATTATCAATTTGTCTTCAGTCTTCAACCATTCCTCCCCTCTTCGTTCTAACTCAGTTTACCTTCACACAGGAACTCAATCATGTTCATAAAGTTCATAAGAACTTTATCTCCTGGATCTCGCTTTTCCAAATTTTTGATGATATTGCTTCCACTACATCCTGTATTTCGTTCACAGACCTCTCTTCGTCAAACAGGCATTAAAAACTACAAAAATACTCTGTAGCTCTACAAACCATTCACGTTTCCAGACACACAGTCACAAATGATTGATTAGTCTTTTACTGGAAGTTCATAAATCTTTTACAGACTTCTGTAGAGACTGGAACCTCTATGGGTTCTACCCAATCTCAATGTGAACCGGAACTCCTTACAAAAATTCTACCTAATTCAAACCTTACCCAATTATCAAGATTCACGTACAGTCTTAGCTTATCATGCACAACTAACTATTATTCATAGTAATTCAGTGTATCCATACATAAAAAAACACAGAAACCAATGAATCTATTCTTCATTAGAAAATGAATTGTACATATAAAAATAATTATAGTCTACCTTTATGTTACATGCCTTCTATGGCTTGATTCCTCTGTTTTGGCCATAATCCTACCTCTATTCTAGTAATATGCCCCCTTTCTCTGGCCCGTAGGCTTACAATATCCTTTTTACAGGAATGAGCTTTGGCTCCTTAACTATTTTCCTACAATCTAGTAGCTGTTTCTATTTTTGGAACTCACGAACCTAGCCTATCTAATGACTCACAAAACTGATCCCTATCTTCTTGTAGATTTAAGTAAATACTATAACGCCTCCTCGAGTCATTCCTTAATTCAAGGAACTTGTTACATGACTCATCATTACCTTGACACTTGTATCAATTTGAGATCTTCTCAAACTATGCTTTACCAATTAAAAGAAACTTAGATATTTTACAATGTTTTGACCATAGACCCCTCCTTGGGCTAGTGTCATGACCAGGCTTTTAGAACTTTGAATAAGAGAAGAATGCTCCTGCATCATTATGCCCCATCTGTTCTCGTTGTGCCTTAACTATTGCAAGGCCCTTCTCATTTATTCTAATTTTTTTCTCATGTCCATCCTAGCCTTAGTGACCATGCCCATATGATGTTATTTACATCGATCATCATATTTGATTCTGCACCAACAATCCATTGTTGCTTTCTATTTAAGTAGTTTTTGTACAAGACCTTCAGATACTTCGATGCTGCTGTTGGATTCCACCATTGCACATCTACTTTGTAAGACCCAAGAGTACCAACATCTGAATCCCCGTGAATATTAACAATTGCCCTACCTAACCATATTGCACAATCTAGATCTGGTGATTGGACAATGACCATTTGGCCCTTTACAACATCCACTCTTGGAATGAATTCATCTCTAAGATTGTTGCATACTGGTGCAACATAGCAATCCTGCAAAGCATGAACATTTTCCTTCAAATAGGAATCCATAATTTCATGTTCATATCTTGTAGGTTCACTACTATGAATATCATGGCTTGTCGATGGCCAAAATTTAGTTTCTAACTGATCAACACTCTCGAAGGGACTGTCCAAAGATTTATATACAACCTCCCAATAATTTAACTTGGGACACCAAAATGTTCACCTCCCTTCTCAATCCCTCGATTCCAGAATCAAATATATTTTTCTATTCCTTTTTTTATTTTCTCAAAGTATGAAGGTCTTTTTGATTGCAGATGTAATAACCTAGGCTGCCGCACCGGCAAGTCTACGCTACCATCTGGCAATGATCGCCACAGATGAATAGGAGACGATGAAGCTTAATGCCGAAGTGATGTCCTTTAGCGTTGGACATCATGAATGGAGGAAACCTAAATATCGACCACTAAAGGAATCTTCTAGTCATCTAGGGCTAAGAAGGTTTTATCCACCAACAACACATGGCCTCTTGAAATTATCATTAGCATATGATTGAGGATGTTGGTGTCATTAGGTGGTTTTGAGCAGTATGTACATGTCTTGGAGACTTGAGAGTGATGTTCTAGGGAAGAAGACCATGCCTTTATACCTAAAGAAATCATTGAGGCATCCAAATCCATGAATTATAATGCCTCAAAGAACCATGCATGACTTCGTAGGGGTATCCATTGCAGTATGTTTCCAAGTCTTGTGTCCTTGGAGCCTTCGACATGGTTAGTGGAGGATATCTAAACCTTCTCCCCTAAAGGAAGCTTGTAGCCATCTACGGGTAAGAATTTTTCCTCCACCAACCATACACAACCTCCTAATTGTATAATTGTCCTATGATTGAGGATGTTATTACTGTTAGGTGGTGTTAAGTAATATGTATCTATCTTAAGCCCTTGGGAATTATGTTCCATGAAATAAAACCATGTTTTTGGCCCTAAATAAATCATTGAGGCATCTAGAGCCATGAACACTACCTAAAAGCACCATTGATTACTTCAGAGGGGTATCTATGGAACTATGTATCTAGGTCTTCTGGCTTGGGGCCATACACATGGATGATGGAGGAGACCTCAATGTCAAGCTCTAAATGATTCTTCTATCCATCTATTAAGTCTAAGAAGATTGCCTCCACTAAAAATGCATGGCCTATTAAGGGTATCATTGGCATATGATTGATTATGGAATTTCTTATGATTGATTATGGCATTTCCATTCGATGGTTTTGAGTAGTATAAACATGTCTCAAGGCCTTGGGAATGATTTTTTAGGGAAAACAACCATGCCTTTGGAAATAAAGAAATGATTGGGGCATCTAGAGTGATGAACAATTCCTAGAGCACCATGCATGACCTTGCATGTATATCCATGCCACTATGTATCCATGTCTTGGGGCCTTCGGGACTTGGACAAGGTCAAGGGAGGAGACTTGAACCTCTGGCCCTAAAGGAATATTATATCCATCCAAGGTTAAGAAGACCACCTTGACCAACCACACATAGCCTCTTGAGAGTATCATTGTCATATGATTAAGGACATAAGCACCATTATGTGGTTTTGAGAAGTATGTAGTGTCTTAGGACCTCAGGAATGATGCTCTAGATAAGAATACCATGCATTTGGCCCTAAATAAACCATTAACGAATCTAGAGATGTAACATCCCAAAATTTACAAAATTAAAAAAATTTAGATATAGCTTTTAATGCTAAAACTATCTGTGCGGAAATAACATAAATGTCTAAATGTTGGCTTGCTTTACTAAATGTTGTTGTTAGTTGTAAGTCAAATGTTGCAACTAGATAATTAATACATCACTTCGATGTTAAACTTACTCCACTGTACATTCAGAGTCTTTTGTTTCTGTTCTAAGGATATAAGTTTATATGTGTTAACTATTGTTTCTTCTTGTTGATGATGAAGGGGTCCTATGGATGCCCCGAGGCTTACTTAGCATTCGTGCTAAAGCATTTGAATCGTCATTTTCGCAGATTTACAGGTATTGTGTTTACGACATGTGACCGAAGAGTTCTTAACAGTTTATGTGATTCTCAAGTCTTACTTATTTAAGAGACATAATGTCATAAGTGCAAATGGTGAGATCTTCAGTTAGTCTAGTTTGTAGAAATCAGATGTACTTCAGTTGTAATAATCAAAATCTCTGTATTCACCTATATTAATTCATCCAGTCAAAAGAATAGGATTCATAGACCAAGTTTAACTCTATGTATAATATCATTGTGAGTTTCTATTTGATGTATAATAGGAGATTACCCAATGTCTATACATAATGACTAAGTGCAATTGAATACAATCTCGATATGAAATTCCCTAAATATAATGTAGAGTCTAGGAATTATATGCATGAATTTATTAAATGCTATTCTAGAACTTATTGTAAAACCATGTCATAATATAATGCTATCCTATGCACTATAAACAATTCTTGTGAATTTTTGATACTATATTAAAATATGCGTATGCCAAACCCTATACAAGGTCCTATGATCAAAAACTATATGGTGACATGTGTGCACTTCTATGTGCTCGATATGATATTATGATTTCCTAACTATGCATTCAACTTTACCTTGACTTACCAGAAGGTGTTAATACCAAGTCGAATGTCACATTTTTACGATGTTCTGTATGAAATATTTGATACCAAAACCATTAATGTATTGTGTTGGAAGGCACTTGGGATTCCTTGGCATTTAATACTCACCATTGCCGAGATAGTGGAATAACTCCGTAGATTTCGTCGTGGGGATTAAGCACATGATAGTGTGGTGATGTCTCATGTCTCGTGGTGAGCTGTAAGTGTTTTGGTTCAAGAGTTAACTTAGTTGGCTCCTTGGTGGCTATGGTAATGATGGGTCAATTAATATCGTCGATGCTTGGATTTACGTGACAACTCTCTTGTGATCTCCATTGTTGATCCAATGAGGGTTTTAGGATTTGGGTCCTAACCCTAACTCCACTATGCTCACGGAGTTATTGTTTTCCTTGGAATTCGGCGTTGTGGCTCTAAGGAGAGGCCGACAGGCCGAGAGCCTTCAAGGTTTTGATAACTGTATTTTGTGGAGTGCCCACGGTTCGAAACCATGACCTGTTAGTAGTTTAAGAGCGGAGACAGTGAGGTGTTTTACAGTAGTAACGTGTAATCTCAGTTTCTAGGGTGTGTGTTAAATTCTTGGTGGTAGTTGAATTCAACACTCGGCTTTCCATGCCTGTCCAATGATGGTTTTCCAGAGTTATTTTTCATACTTCTTTGGTCTCGATGTTGGAGAATGGTTCCAGTATGCACAGTCTTGGCGTTTGGCTTCAGTGAAATTTTTAAAGGTTAGAGATCTCGATTCGAACACTGTATCTTCCATTCAAAATTTGGGAGTTCAGTTACTGTTATTTCGCATGCAAAGATATTTGTAAAAATTGTTTTGACCTCTACTGTGTTTTGAATGCTAGGTACCTTCGTTGATGGATTCTCAGTTTAAGTGTTTGGAAGCTGGAAACTGCTAAAAGACTGGTAAGATTCGGTGGTTACTCGTTTCTCCGGTTAGATGACTATTGGGTCTTCACTGTGTTCTTTGCCGAGACTATGTGTTTGCTGTGGCTCCGAGGGTGACCTTCGTCGATTTACTTGTGAGCTTGTTTTGATAGTTGGGGAGGATGAAACCCTCGACCCATTCGTCGTTGTTTTCAGTAGTGCTTGTTTTTCTATTGTAAAATTCGTAAGAAAATACTAGGAAGGGTTTCACCCTGCTACTGTTCTTGGTAAAAGAAGGTTTTATGTTTCATTCATCCTGTGTTTGTAAATGATGATACGGTAAGCTATTTTATAGGTAAGAGGTGAAACTCAATGTTTTCAATCTACTGTGTAAATGATAACACGATAACTTGTTTACCCACTCATTCGTGTTTTCTTTTGTGTCGAGAGCTGGGCTCTGGTTTGTATGCATTTGATGCTTTTAACATTTTGCCACTATGTATCTTAATTAAAGCTCGCTAGCTTAGGGTTTGGATCTATATTAATATGTTAAAACCCTTAAGTGGGTTCTCAGGATTGTTCAACTGTTATGGCATTTAAATGTTTAGTTTCGTAGGGTCGATATCTACAACAGCTAATCGTAGAGTTTACTGTGTAATGAGGTTGTAACTGTTTTTTTGTTTTGATGTTGACTATAAATGTTTGAACCTTAGTGAAATTCTAAAACTGAGAAGTGGATGTTAATACCTCTAGAGTTGATCGATAAAAACTCTGTTTGGATAAAAGAAATAATGATTGTCTTTTTAAGTATTTGTGATAACCATGGAAAGTAATAAAAACATAAGATAGCGTTTTTCGAATCCAATGTTAACTGTGAATGGGATTTAGCTATGGTTTTAAATAAATAATAGATAAATACTGTGAAAGATAGAATGCAATGTTGTACCTAAGGATTTGTGCGAAATAATTATACATTGTTTGTAATAGAAAATAATTCTGTGTACTTAAGAAATAAATTATTTGTAGCTGTTATTTCAAATAAAATTTGTGAAATAAAAATAAAGTAAACCTTAACATTTAACTGATGGAAAAAATAAATAATGAAAACGTAGAATTATATTATTTAACACAGAATATTAATAGTAGGAGAAACTAATGAAATACAACAGTATTGATCTTTTCATTCATCTGCCAATCTGCCTATCAATTTATCTATCTTAATTTCTTCTTTGTACTAGAGTACGATGTAGATCCATTAGCATGGGAAAAAATGCAGAGAAACATTTACTTCAATTCATCTTACTTAATCATTACTAACATAATCCTAGTTAGATCAAACACTGAAATAAATGTATTTGTCTTTATAATATTCTTGAAAACAGTAAATCAATATTCGCAGATAAGAACTTTAACTACTTAGAATTTGAAAAGACAAGTATAACCTGTAAATGAAGATAGGGCCGACAAACACCTAAGGTTGCCTGTTCCTCCCAACCTTTTCTAGAAGAAGCAGCCAGAACTACTTGCTTCCTTTGGACCCCCGAGCCTACTTACTGAACCACTAAGTAGATGGAATCTGTGTAGAAGCAAGGCACTCAGTAAAATAACTTCTGCACTCAACAGTATAACTTCTGCACTCAAAATATACCTTCTGCACTCAGCAATATAACTTCTGCACTCAGCAATATAACTTCTGCACTCAAAATATGCCTTATGCACTCAACAATATAACTTATGCACTTAGTAATATAATAGGCAGACTTACACCATGATAAAAAAACTCAGCATATCCCCTCTTCAAATCTCTTGGGTGCAAGCACAACAAAACCCCAAGGTAAATTTCCTCGTCAGGAAAAGTGATGAACCTCAGTTCATAATTTGATGGCTCTTATATAGACTGCCTAGGTCTTTAGTGGCCAGTTTTGAATAAATGAGCCTCAAGCTCTAGTCCCACCTTCCAGGTCACTATGACCACATTTCAAGGGAGTTATCCCATACCAACAGCTAGTTAGTTGCATCATGATGCTACCACTTGTCCATTGCCTTCTACCGCAGATTCCATTCCACCTAGTGGGTCAGTAACCACTCTTTCAATATTCCCCTTAGGTGTTTGTCTCCTATTTAATTTATTAAATAATAAAATATTGTGCAATTACAGTCATCCTTGGACACTTGTCCAATATAAAACTTTACAATCAAAGTTAACATAATGTTTCGAATATAAAATGTTTTTCAGCAAAAAGGGTATGTTACAAACACCCCCACTTAAGCTCAACATCGTCCTCGATGTTGCTTATTCATCATCCGATCCTTCTTGGAACATAACTGGATATGCTGTCGGCATTTTACTTTCTAGTTCCCTGGTAGCTTCATCAGGGCTAAGGTGCTTCCATTGCACCTTTACCTGCCCTATGGTACGATTCCGGAGCATAATTTCCTCCTATCGAGAATACAATCCGGTTCCACCTAAAAATCTCCTTCGGGCTCCATCTGTATGTCATTCCAATTTAGCATATGAGTAGCATCATGCAGATACTTCTTTAAAACATAAATGTGAAAAACATTGTGGATTTTTAAATCAGATGGAAAAGCCAATTGATAAGCGACAGCTCCTATCCTTGATAGGATTTCAAATGGTCTGCAGTACCTTGGTGCTAGTTTAGCACAACTCCCAAGCTTCAAAGAACTTTTCTTGGGTTTTACCTTTATAAAAAACATGGTCTCCAACCTGAAATTCTCTTTCAATGCGTTTCAAATCTGCATAAATTTTTTTCCAATCTTGGGAAACCTTTAATTTACCTTGAACCTGTTTCATGGTTAGCACCATTTCTTTCAATAAATCTGGTCCTAAAATTAATCTGTCTACAGGATTATCCCAAGAAATAGGAGTGCAACATTTTCTTCCATACAAAATCTCAAATGTACTTAACTTAACATATGCTTGATAATGATTATTGTATGCAATTTCTCCTAAATGTAAATAATCCTCTCACTTAGATGGCTGATCTTTGACATACATTCTTAGCATGTCTTCTAAAATCTATTTTATTCTTTCTGTTTGACCATCAGTTTGTGGGTGGAAAGAAGTGCTAAAATTTAGTTTAGTATTTAAACCTTTAAACAGTGCTGTCCAAAAATTTTCAGTGAACTTAGAGTCCCGGTCAGAAATGATTACCTTTGGAATTCCGTGCAAGCAAAACATTTGCTTCATGAATACATCTGCAATGTTAAAAGCTTAAAAAGTGGTTTTAATAGGAATAAAATGAGCATCCTTACTTAACTTGTCCACAACCACCATTATGGAGTCATTATGTTTCTGGTTTTTAGGCAAACCTGTAGTAAAATCAATACTTATAATTTCCCATTTCCATTGTGGAATTGGCAATGGCTGCAATAGTCCAGCTGGATATTGATGTTTAGCCTTAATGGTCTGACATTCAAAACATCTAGCTATATATTCAGCCACTTCATTCTTCATGTTTGGCCAAAAATAATCCTTCATTAACATAGTTATCATTTTCTGATAACCTAGATGTCCTGAATAAGGACTCTTATGAACTTCATCCAAAATTAATAGCTTAACCTTTGACACATTTAATACAAAAATTCTATTTTTATAAGTCATTAACCCCTTTTTATTAATGTTGTAATCTGTTATTAAATTTTTAGATACATTTTCAACAACTTTACCAAGCAATGTTTGATAATTTTCATCTTGCTTAATTCCTTCTTCGATCTGATTTTCCAGATCTGTCTTAAACATGTTGATTGCTGTCACAAAACTTAATTTGTCATTTCTGCTCAAGGCATCAGCAACTTTGTTTTCTTTCCCTTTAATGTGTTGAATCTTGAAATCATATTCACTAAGGAAAGCTAGCCGTTGTAATGTCCCCTCCTACCATACCAGCAGGATAGAGAGGACGTGGTGCTCAATCCGGGCAATTAGCCCCATAACAATTTGACCAAGCATTCAAGCAGTATAAAAATTCATATGGGAATGTAAAATTATAAGGAAACACAGCAGAATTAAATTCATTTAACACATCCACATACATTCATAATATTCATCAAATGATAATTTCAAATTTAACACAAGAGAATACTTATCTCAATAAGGTAGTCCCACGCAACTAGCTATGCAACTGCAACGTTCCACCCGACCGTAGGCGAGTGTGATCCTCAATCACTCAGCACCACTGCCACCCCCGAGCTGGGCATGATCTCTACAAGGAACCAGGGAACAGCAGACTCACACATAGCCAAGCATACACCAAAATGAGCCAAGCCAATATGCAATTGGGTTTATCAGGCTTCTAGGACATGGAAGGGAAGAATTGCTAAGCTAGTGAGCTCCAGCACAGGTCCAGGGATAACCTTGCAAGATCTATCTAGCTTGGCACCCACAATACCTACACACCCAGCACAAGGAAGTATTCTTTTCACTGCTGTAGAGTCCCTCAAGACATACCTTCCCTATCTAGTCCTCTCAGGGTATGTGTTGGGCTCTGATCGGTGTTAATCAGAACTTAAATTTAATATCAATCCAGGTTTGTGAACTTCGAGACACATCCAAGTTTTAGGACAGAGAAGCTAGACTTATTCAGAATTTAGTTGTTTGTAATTAAATCTACTAATAGGAACTGATGTACTGCAGCTCATAGAGACAAAATCCTCTTACAAGGGTGATTTCATTGTTTCATTTTTAAGCCTGCAATGATTGATTTGTGAAAACATGAAGATTGAAGTAAAAATTAAATAACAATCCTATAAACCCTAAGATTTAAACTGCAAGATTCTATTATCACTGAAAGTCAATTACCAATTAATTTCTTTTACAAGACAGTGCTCATAATTTGTAAATGTCTTTCTATCATTTCAGTATCGAATACCAGCAATGGACAATTCACAGAAATCGTAGTCTGAACAATTCAATATTCGTAACAGTTAATCAGTGAAGAACAGCGTTTATCCAATACTGCAGTGATGTACAGTGACAGAATTTGTAATTCAAACCATACATAAAAAAAACAGAGCATCAATGGATTCAATTAAAACTTGACTGTACTTGTTCTATGATCTATAAACTGGAAATTATATTCTGATTCATAAACTGGAAATTACATTCAAATGCATACCCAATCGATCAACCAGCAACAGGTAAGTGTGTAGAGTTTAACGATGGGGGCCCTCCAACGCCTTGCTCAACACACATAAACGACTTCACAGAACTTAAAGCTTCGTATTCATTCACAGAATCGTTTTACAGGAGACACCACGCAGTTTCGGAAGCTCAAATGTAATGCATTCCTCTTTTAAAATCGTGATCCCCTATCTCATTGTTTTGCAAATGATTTATACAAATTCTAAATCAAAACTGAAATTACTATAACCCTACATCTAATTAATGCTAACAGCTAGTCGAGATCATCTTCAAAATCGTGGGGTTCCACAAAATCAGCATTGCTCCTTCTTTTGTGTTGAACGCAGAACAGGTGGCCACATTTAGCTCTGCTTGACTCGACATCTGCATAGGCCACCTCTCCTGACTGTTGGATGTTCATCCATCTGTGGACATTAAGGATCCATTCCTGATCTTCTGTTTCCCTCCTAACTGTCCTGCAATTACTCAACTTTGGAAGTAATACGGGAAGTTAGTACATCCCGTAATTTTAGTAAAAATCCTAGTTAAAATGCCTAAAAATCACAAAACTCAATTTATTAATAAGCAGATGACATTATACCTCTTTGACCAAGGTTTATGGATGATCTTTAAGGCTTTCTACTCAAAATGGAAATTCTACGAAGGAAATGAAGGTTATATAAGAGGCAAAAAGGGGTCAAAATAGTGCCCAACATCTCCCCCAAGAGGAAACTGTTGCATGTCCTCATGCCAAAAACTTTGACCTTGTGCTGAAACCAAAATTTTGTTGCTGGCTTTCCTGCTTCTGATCTCCTACTGAGACGATGCATCTGTTGATGTTGGAGATGCATAGAGAACCTTTAGCCTCTCATACTTAGCTTTGTAATTCTTCTTCTGCTTATACCATCTGGATGCAGTCTTAGAAATATGTGACCTCTGAATTCTCAGCTTCCTATTGTCCTTTTTTAATTTCTCATTTTTGAGTTCTAACTCCTTGATTTCAAGTTTCAATTTCCTGATCTCTTTATTCTTCTTAGAAGTCTTCTTCTTCATTGAAGGCTTAATAGAACTGGTGTCTGCTCCTAAACTGTCACTTCCCTGTTCTGAACCCTTTTTCTTTTCTTCATGCACAATCTGTGGCTCTGAGGAAGGAGAAGCTAAGTCTTTTAATACTCCCTGTCTTGACTGCTTCTCTTTCTCCCTCTCCCTCTCCTGCTGATCTAAGAAAAGATTTATTTTCTTTGTTTGTCTCATTATCTCATCAGTATCTAGGGTTCCCTGTTCTATTTCATCTGCTAAGTTTTCTTCTTGTCTTTCCACAGTTTGTGGGTGTTCTTCATCCTCTGATGCTGGCTGGGTATGAACCTACTTCTTCCTTGGCTTCCTCTGGTAGGTAGTGAAGATTTGTTCCTGATTTTGAATTTGTTTATCTTCCTTTACTGCACTCCTAGTTCGTATCCTCCTCTGAGGAGGTTTTGAACTTGTTGCTTCAGGGCTGTCTTCATCATCAAGAATGAGCAATACTTCTTCTTTCTTCTTTTTATCCTGAGGCAGTTTTGAGCTTGTTGCCTCAGGGCATGTTACCATTTGCAATTCCTCCTCTTTTGGAACCTCTTCATGCAATTTCTTCTCTTTTAGAACCTCTTCTTGCACTTCATCCTGTTCCTCAAATTGATTTTGGACTATAAATTCTATCCATGTCGAATTCTGCTTCCTTAGCTCATGTCGAATGATAATTTTGATAAGTCCACAGTGGAAAAGACTTATCAATTTGTCTTTTTCACGCTTCTGAACAGCTTTGGCCATTTTGGTTAGACTCTGCAATAGGAAGAAGGGCATATTTATCTCACATTCACCTGTCAAGTGCTGCAATAGTTTGATATGGTAAAGGTAAACGATACTGAATCTCCCCTCACAGGTGATGAATCTTTGTATAATGTATACCATTTCATCCCAAGGATGTACCAACCAGCTCCTTGGTATGCCTTTCTTCCAATTGACTAATCCTGCTCTAGATCTGCACAGAAAGGGCACCCAAGATTTATCTTTGAATTGCTTGGTTTTGAAGAACCTTTCTCCCTGCTGTGGCAGACCAGTGACTTGTGCTAAAACATCTTCAGACAGCCTGAAGTTTAAATTACCCACTGTAGCCTTTTCTCCATCAAACGAGCCAGCAAAGGCTAAGCTCACATTGTCATTGTGCCCATCGAATTTTTCAAAGAAAGGAATCCATTGATTTCTCTTTAAAATTTCTAGACATTTTTCATGGACATCTGCAGGCTCGAATATCTCGGGTTCCAATCGAGATGTCATTTTTTTTTTAAACAAAATTGGAAAACAGGAAATTTTCACTGCCTTTGTCTTCCTACCCCCTTAATAATATCCTGAAATTGTAAGTGTTTGCTAGCATAGAACGGAGTATCAGCAATGACAAGGGGTTTGAGCTTACCTCTTCCCTGATGTAACCAATTTTCCTCTTCCTGTATAATTTTGACAGAGATTAGGGTATCCACAGCTTCTTCTTTTGCTGGCCGTCTTCTCTCCTGCGCGTAACCTTCAACAAATGGTGTCTCTGTGATTTTACGGCCTCATTCCACTGACAATTATCTTCAGCAAGACTATATATTCAAATTTCCTGTGGCTCACAATCCTTCCTCCTGGCAATTACCTTCAATCGATTTCATATACCAACAAAAAATATGGGCTCGGCCTCCAGAAAACGACCAAATTGTGGTATTACAGAAATCGATTTTCCAAAACAACTGACTCGGCTTCAAATGGAATGAATGAATCGTGTTTTAGACTTGAATAACACAGGAATCAATTTTTCAAGTGCTGTCGTGGGCATCATTCTATGTCTGTCGTGGGTATCATTCCACGTTTCCCTCCATCATTACATAACATGTCATTTCAAAAACGAGGAAGGTAAGGTTTTTGGGTAAATATTTTAATATTGCCCATCGTTTAATATAAAACATAAAATGCCTTGGTTCTAATGTTTAATTTAAACAGGCTATATATACATTTTTTTCTTTTATGAACCTTCTTTTCCAGAAAAGAAAATGTGCTGAGAATATGACCATTGTTTCCCTTAATTCTGTGTATTATTTTAATGCCTGATGCACTAAATTCATATACAAGGAAATCTTTGTTTAATTCCTTCATGTCATCATTCACTTTTTGCAAAGAAGGAGACCCTGTTTGTCTTTAAACCAAGAAGAAAACTCTGTTCAAGAATGCAGCTTGTATCCTGTAGAATGCAGTTGATATCCTGTAGGATGCAGTTTTTAAAATTTCCCTTGGGCTTGATTCTGACAACCATTCTGACCCCTAAGGTGGAAAATGAAGTATAGACAGAGATAAAAATGAAGTGCTGACAAAGACTTAGTGAGGTAATGGCAGAGATGAATGAAAAATAAGAAGCTTGGCAGAGATTTATCAAAATGATGGCAATAATAGACAGTCAATTTGTAAGATGTCATCACTTAAGAACAAAAGAATTTTGAAACTTTTTAAGCATAAAAACCATGAATTCTTACAGACTTGTTTGATGTTCCCTTGATGAGCTTGCTGTCAGTGTGAAAATTTGCTTGTATTCTGATCATCCATCTGATGTTTTCTGCTGCTGTCTCTATTTCCTTTATTGTCACTGAATGTCGGATCTCTTCATATATCTCTTCTATCTTATCACAAGTCAGGTCCCTTCTGCTGATAAAAATTGCTAGTAATCAGGTCCCTTCTGCTGATAAAATTGCAATCTTTTGCTTGAAAAAGACTCGGAGGGTTCTAAAGAAGAATGACAGTTTATCCCCCTCACAGGCCTAATTTTTGACTTGTCCTCAAGTCAAACAAGATATGCATTATTTGGAAAACAAAACAGGAAAATAGAAAAAGAAGATTTGTTTTTTTTTGGGAATTTTCAATGGCCAGGCAAGCCTGGTTTTCCACAGAAAATTCCAGTTTATATTGTGCCAGCGAACTGGTTTTCACAACTAAACTGCCTTTTTTTTTTTTTTTATATATTTTTTTTGAATTTTTGTTCGTTTGTTTTTATTGGCTAACTGTATCAGAACAGCTAAGGAGCAGGTGAAGGAAAAACACTAAGGTGTTTATCCAGCACTTGTAAGTCC
Source organism: Larix kaempferi (assembly GCA_027924585.1). Classification (NCBI taxonomy): domain Eukaryota; kingdom Viridiplantae; phylum Streptophyta; class Pinopsida; order Pinales; family Pinaceae; genus Larix; species Larix kaempferi. The sequence goes on along the minus strand of BSBM01000447.1, from coordinate 2,016,483 downwards.
TGTTGCTGTGAAATTTGTTGAACAAAATCTGCCATGTTGATAGGTTTGTGGTACAGCTTGAGCCGGTGGCCATTGACCACAAAATTATGTGCTTCATCATCTATGGTTTGAAGTTTTACTGCACCATTATCATAGACATCGACAATCTCATATGGACCAAGCCAATGAGTAGTAAATTTGGCTTTGAAGTCCTTAAACTTGGAGTCAAACATCAGTGCCCAGTCACCAATGTGGAATTGCTTCTTTTTGATAAATTTGTCATGCCATTGAGCTCTCTGCTGTTGTATCAGAATATTGTGTTCGATGGCAGCTTGCCTCATCTCATCCAACTGATTCAGCTGAAGTATCCTTTCTTGTTGAGCTTCTGAAAGGTCTATGCCCAAATCTGCTGCTAACTTGAAAGTATGAACCTGAAACTCAATGGGAAGGAGGACTTGCTTACCATAAACCAGTTGATAAGGAGAAAACCCAGTACTATTCTTCCAAGTGATCCTATATGCCCATAAAGCTTCAGTAAGCTTTGCTGACCAGTCCTTCCTATGCATCTGAACAGTCTTAGTGATGATGCCTTCTAGGGTTTTATTTGTGGATTCCACTTGGCCATTGGCTTGTGGATGGTAAGGAGTGGACTTCCTGTGCTTGATCTTATATTTTTCTGCTATCTCTTGCACTAATTTGGAAGTAAATTGGGCACCTTGATCAGTCACAATTTCCCGAGGCACCCCAAATCTAACAAAAATCTCTTCAAACAGAAAATTTACCACAGTTTGCTCCGTAGCTCTTGGTAAAGGCTTGGCCTCTACCCATTTAGTAACATAGTCTGTGCAGACCAGAATGTATTTCTGTCCGTGTGATGGTGGATGGATGGGACCAATGAAGTCAAGGGCCCACTTTTCAAAGGGTTCAATGAGAATCTTTGGTTGGAGTGGCATTTCATCTGAGCGGACTGGGCGTCCCATTCGTTGACAAGTGTCACAACTTCTGACATACCTTTTTGCATCTTTAAAAATGGAAGGCCAATAATACCCCAAGTTGAGTATTTTATAGGCTGTTCTTTTGTCAGCAAAATGGCCACCGCATGGTTCATCATGGCATGCCTTCAAAATATCCAAGATTTCATCCTGGCGGACACATCTTCTGATGATTAAGTCATATCCGGTATAAAAGAGATCACCATTTATCCAGATATGCCTAGCACTTTGTTTGATAATCCTCTTTTTTTCCTTAGAGGTCATTGATGGTGGTAGTTGGCCTGAGGACAGATAATTGGCAATGTCAGCATACCAAGGAGTAATAACAGAAATTGCAAATAGATGCTCATCAGGAAAACTATCTAAAACCGGAACAACCTCACCAGTATTGTGTAAGCGAGATAAGAAATCTGCTACCTGATTTTCTCGTCCTGGCCTATCTAAAACAGTAATATTGAACTCCTGCAGTAATAACAGCCATCTAGTAATCCGACCATTAGTGATAGATTTATTCATTAAATAGCGTAAAGCTGAATGATCGGTATGAACAAAAACTTCGTAGCCAGTGATATAATGACGGAATTTGTTAACAGCATGGACCACTGCTAACATCTCTTTTTCAGTGACTGTATAATTCAGCTCTGCAGGTGCTAGATTTTTACTAATGAAATAGATAGCATAAGTCAAAGTATGTTCTTTCTGGCCCAATGAGGCTCCTATTGCAGTAGCAGATGCATCAGTGGAAATATGGAAAGGCAATGTCCAATTGGGTCCCCTTAAAATGGGAGCAGTGGAGAGCTTTTCCTTAAGTGTCTGAAATGCAGATTTACAATCAATATCCCAAGTAAAACACACGTCCTTTGAAAGCAATTTAAACAATGGCAGGGCTATCTTACTAAAATTTGCAATGAATTGACGATAATAGCCTGCATACCCTAAAAAGCTTCTGACATCTGTTTGAGTTGTGGGTTCAGACAGATTTTTAAGGACTTGAATTTTGGCAGGATCTACTTTTATTCCAGATGAAGAAACATGGTGTCCTAAAACTATCCCTTCAGTCATCATCATGAAACACTTTTCGTTACTCAGGGAAAGATTGGATTCAACACACCTTTTCAGAATTTTCTCTAAGTTTGCTAAGGAATCTTCAAAGGTACGTCCATATACAGAAAAGTCATCCATGTAAACCTCAACACACTCATGAATCAGATCTGCAAAAATGGCTAAAACAGCTCGCTGAAAGGTAGCTGGGGCATTACATAAGCCAAAAGGTAAAACTTTGTAGGCATAGGTACCCCAGGGACATGTAAAGGTGGTCTTGTCTTGGTCTTTGGTTGCAATACTAATCTGATTATAACCACTGAAGCCATCTAAAAATGAAAAATATTCCTTTCCAGCTAAAGCATCCAATACTTGATCAATAAAAGGCAGTGGGAAATAATCTTTCAAAGTGGCCTTATTCAATTCCCTGTAATCGATGCATATTCGCCATTTACCATTTTTTTTAGGAACAACGACCAAGGGTGAAACCCATTGGCTGTCGGAAATGGGATAAATAAATCCCACTTTTAACAACTTCTGTAACTCATCTTTGACTATTTCCTTTAGCATAGGATTCATTCTGCGTTGTGGCTGTCTCAAGGGTCTTATTGTATAATCTAGGTAAATATGGTGTGTGCATGTCTCAGGATGAATGCCTGGCATATCAGTATACTCCCAGGCAAATGCATGGGAATATTGCTTCAGCAAAGTGGTCAACTGTTCTTCCTGTATTGTGGTAAGATGTGCACCTATGTTCAAAGTTTTTCCTGGACTGATTTCTACAGTTTTACTGTGAATGTCAGTTATAGAATGAACATTAAAAATGTCATCAAATGCCAATGCTAAGGAATGAACATTGCAATTTTCCTGGAAATTATGACCCATGACTTGTTCTGCTACAGCATATTCCAATTCTCTTAATTCTGTAGAAATATCAGGTTCAGCAATAAAATGATCCATTAGATCTTCATGATTGTCTTCTTGGAAATCGAAGTACTGATTTATACTTAAAACGGGCTGAATTATATCTTCTTCTTGTTCCTTGGTTTCACTAATCCATGACAGCTGATCGATTGTGGAAGGTCGTTGGGCAGAAGGGTAGAGGGCAATCTGTTTCCTCTCTGTCCCATGCGAAATAAGCATGCTTCCTGATCGACATCCTATGAAAGCATCTGCTGTTGCCAGCCAGGGCCTGCCAAGGATCAATGGGTGACCTCCTAAGTTGGATTTTGGTTGTAGGACTATAAAATCAACAGGATATTGCCAGGAGTCTAGAGAAACAATAATATCTTCTAAGACTCCCTCAGGTGTAATATTAGACCTATCAGCCAATTCTAAAACAGTTGTGGTGGGTCTGAGATTTGTCAAGTGAAGGTAATTCATTGTCTCCAGGGTCATGACATTAATGGCAGCACCTAAATCGATCAATGTTTTTGGAATGGAAAAATTATTGATGGTAATGGTAACCATTGGAATTCCAGGATCTACATATTTCTCAATGAAAACGGTGTTGGACATCAACCCTGCTAGATTGCCTACCACATGAATTTTTAATGGGTCTTTTCTTCTTTTGTTCAGACAGAGTTCTTTAACTGCTTTAGTGTAAATCGGGATATCTTTTAGAGCCTGCAGTAAAGGAATTTTAACATATACATTTGTTAACTCATTCAGAATATCGAAGTCAGGTAAGGAAATTGAAGATTTCTCTTTGACTAACCTCTCAGGAAAAGGAGGTGGATAAGATGTTATTATGTTTCCTCGTTGACTGTGATTTTCTGACTGAGATTTTTCTATATTCAATTTTTTTGGAGTTTTGTCTTTTTCTGGTGGTTCTTCTAAGATAACAGGAGACTGTTTTTCTAAGGTTTTTCCAGATCTCAAATTGATATTTTGCAGTGGAAGAATGGAGTAGGGAAGCACTGTCCCATCATCAACATTATACATGGGTCTGTCAGTTTTATTATTTGGATTGGGCATTGGCTGAGCTGGCAGTTGTGTAGGCCGAGGTGGAGGTTGATTAGATGGCAGCTGAAGTTGTTGATGTGGTGTACTCAATTGAGGAGCCATATTATTGGGCTGTTGAAAAGATGGAGTTTGAAAAGGTGGAGCTTGATAAGGAGTTTGGACTTGTTGCTGCTGGTATTGGGGATAGGCTGAAGGTTGTTGGTATGGCTGCAAATAAGCCTGCTGATATGTTTGATTACCATGGGCATAACCTCTCCAATTTGGAGGAGATTGGGTTAATGGAGGAGACCAAGTTTGCCAAGGCATGGGTGCATTCCATGAATTCTGAACTGGAGTCTGATAATTTGTATTGAATTGCTGCATGGGATCTTGAGACATACCTGAGAATCGTGGTTGCCAAGGTCTCCTTTGTCCCATGAAGTAAAGAGACTCCATGTTGTGATTTTCCTCAAGTCGTACTGCCTGCAGTTCCTTCAATCTAGGGCAATCATCAGTTTTGTGATTAAAAGTGCATAAGCCACAAATTTCAACAGTATTTAAAGGACACTCTCTCAGTGGGTGTTTTTTTCGACATTTAGGACAAAAAATAGATAATGCCTGATCTTGTTGGTCCTGTTGCTCTTGCCTCTTCTTGGTTTTTGTTGCCTCAACTTGTGTGCCTAAGGTGCTTAACAAATCAGTCTTGAAATCTTCTAGCAGATTCCCAAGCTCAGCCCTAGAAATACCACTGTTTGCAGATTTAGTTGTTTTGGTATTGCTATCTCTTTTCCCAGTTCGAGCCTTTCCTCTGGAATACTTCTGACACAAGTCCTGTATCTCATCAAAAGGAAGGTAAGAAATGTCACCTTTTCCCATAACATTTAAAATGTCCAAATATTCTTCTCTTATTCCTTTCAGAAATATTGTTCTAATCATTTCAGGTGTTAAGGAATTGTATTTAGATTTCTGTAAATTGTATGAGAACCTTTCTAGATATTCCTCCAAACTCTCATCTTCCTGTTGAGTCATGCCAAAAATATCATCTTTCAACCCTTTTGATCTGCAATATGCTTGATATTTTCGAAGAAAGATTTTCCTCATGTCATCCCAGCTAGTGATAGAGTGTTCTCCTAAGCCCATGAACCACTTCAAGGCAGCTGCCTTAAGAGTAGCAGGGAAAAGACGAAGCTTATGGGTATCATCAGTATATCCATAGGTTCGACACAAGATGTCAAATTCGAATAGGAAAGAGTCAGGGTCCTCAGAGGTCATGCCATAAAAGTTTGGTAAGACAGAGGGTGGAATATTCTTCATTTTCACCTCTTCCCCTAAGATAACACTAGTGTCTAAGATAGGAAATTTAAAGGTGGCCTCCTGATCTTCTATTGTTCCTTCATCCCTCATATGTCTTCTTTCTTCTTCCCTCCTTTCTTCTTCCCTTCTCTCTTGTCTACGTTGGTTTTCCATCTCTAACATCCTCTCATATTCCCTTCTCTGTTCTGCAGTTGGACCTTTTGATGTTTCTTCCTCAGACATTTTGAATTTACCAACTGTTGAAATGAACTCCTTTGGAAGAGAATCTCCTGTTATTTCTGTTTTTGGGGGGTTTTTAATAAATCTTCCTTTCTCGTCTCTTAACCTAAACATAAAAGTGAAATCTAATCTGTGTTTTTGCTTGAAAAGTTTTGTTTTTATCAGAAACTAAAGTCCCTAAGTCTACTTCTACAGTGCCTCCCCGGCAACGGCGCCAAAATGTTGGGCTCTGATCGGTGTTAATCAGAACTTAAATTTAATATCAATCCAGGTTTGTGAACTTCGAGACACATCCAAGTTTTAGGACAGAGAAGCTAGACTTATTCAGAATTTAGTTGTTTGTAATTAAATCTACTAATAGGAACTGATGTACTGCAGCTCATAGAGACAAAATCCTCTTACAAGGGTGATTTCATTGTTTCATTTTTAAGCCTGCAATGATTGATTTGTGAAAACATGAAGATTGAAGTAAAAATTAAATAACAATCCTATAAACCCTAAGATTTAAACTGCAAGATTCTATTATCACTGAAAGTCAATTACCAATTAATTTCTTTTACAAGACAGTGCTCATAATTTGTAAATGTCTTTCTATCATTTCAGTATCGAATACCAGCAATGGACAATTCACAGAAATCGTAGTCTGAACAATTCAATATTCGTAACAGTTAATCAGTGAAGAACAACGTTTATCCAATACTGCATTGATGTACAGTGACAGAATTTGTAATTCAAACCATACATAAAAAAAACAGAGCATCAATGGATTCAATTAAAACTTGACTGTACTTGTTCTATGATCTATAAACTGGAAATTATATTCTGATTCATAAACTGGAAATTACATTCAAATGCATACCCAATCGATCAACCAGCAACAGGTAAGTGTGTAGAGTTTAACGATGGGGGCCCTCCAACGCCTTGCTCAACACACATAAACGACTTCACAGAACTTAAAGCTTCGTATTCATTCACAGAATCGTTTTACAGGAGACACCACGCAGTTTCGGAAGCTCAAATGTAATGCATTCCTCTTTTAAAATCGTGATCCCCTATCTCATTGTTTTGCAAATGATTTATACAAATTCTAAATCAAAACTGAAATTACTATAACCCTACATCTAATTAATGCTAACAGCTAGTCGAGATCATCTTCAAAATCGTGGGGTTCCACAAAATCAGCATTGCTCCTTCTTTTGTGTTGAACGCAGAACAGGTGGCCACATTTAGCTCTGCTTGACTCGACATCTGCATAGGCCACCTCTCCTGACTGTTGGATGTTCATCCATCTGTGGACATTAAGGATCCATTCCTGATCTTCTGTTTCCCTCCTAACTGTCCTGCAATTACTCAACTTTGGAAGTAATACGGGAAGTTAGTACATCCCGTAATTTTAGTAAAAATCCTAGTTAAAATGCCTAAAAATCACAAAACTCAATTTATTAATAAGCAGATGACATTATACCTCTTTGACCAAGGTTTATGGATGATCTTTAAGGCTTTCTACTCAAAATGGAAATTCTACGAAGGAAATGAAGGTTATATAAGAGGCAAAAAGGGGTCAAAATAGTGCCCAACAGTATGCATAGAAGAGTAACCAAAGCCCTCTTGATCTTCTTGAGAGGTTGTCTCCCCCACTAGGTTTATCAAGCCACTTCTGTCCACTACCACTCCAAAACTTCAGTTCACAGGTTCAAACCAAAAACTAGGATGCACACAACAGCAGAACACAATTATGGGGCAGGATAAACGTTTTTACAGTGAGATGCATGAGATGGGGTTTCAGCTAACTCAGAAAAACATGGGAACCCACAAAAACGAAATGGGAAGTTGGGGAACAACCCAGTGAAGCCAAATCCGTTTTAGAAAAACGTCCTTGGACATTCGGGGGCAAAAACGACCTCCATACAGTCCCCAAATCGTGGCCCTTCTCTCCCAAGCTACTGTATATGCAAAAACGAACTCCGAGGCATTGAAAAATGCAGGATTTGGATGAAAAACGTGTAGGGAAAGACCCATCTAGCTCCAACTGCGTGCATGAATGAAGACTGCCCATTCATAATGGCTTTGGACACCATTTCGTGGGTGATTTCTTGCCCAAGGAGACAAAACACGAATTTCCAGGTTGATGGCTTGCCCATGCACGAAATTGGCTGCCATACTTCTTCATTTCCAAGGCATTAACTGCCTTAACCAATTTCTTGAAGAATTAAATGATTGGGTGCATGAGACAAAATGGGTAGTTGGTGGTTTATGGGTTTCCTCATTGACACATGGATTAATACCATTGGCTCAAGGGTTTGAATAATTCCCCCCCCTTTCCTTGTAGAGTCATGCCCCATCTCTTTTGTTGCATTGCATAGCCGGTTGTGGGTTTTTTCATTAAAAATTCGTAATTACATGATGTCTTATATACATTGTGCCCATCTTGCACAAGAACCGTAGGCATCTATTTTTAATTACCGATACATGAAACGTTAAATCAATGGTGGGGCCTTGGCCTTGAGCTCCTCACCATGATTAAATTACAATATTTACATCATTTACGATTTAATACAAAGGGGGTCAAAATGGGGACATTACAGCCGTCTAGCTTGCCTTGCATTAAGATTTGTTTGATCCAACAAATACTTCAAACCCTTATTATCTGTCATCAGTATAAACTTTCTTCTAATCAAGTGATGGCGCCACATTTTTAATGCATGTATCACGGTTGCCAACTCAAGATCATAAGTTGCATAATTCTTTTCATGGATTTTTAACTTTCCAGACTTAAAAGCAATAGCATGACCTTCTTGCGTTAAGATCCCACCAAGTCCATCGTTGCACGCATCAGTGCATACAACGAAGTCTTTGTTAGGATCAACAATTTTTAAAATTGGTGCAGTGGTTAATAATTCTTTTAACTTATTAAAGCTTTCTTGACACTTTTGATCCCCTATGAATTTCTTCCCTTTCTTCTACAAAGAAGTAATGGGGTTCGCAATTCTTGAAAACCCTTCAATAAACTTTCTGTAGTAACCTGTTATCCCCATAAAAAACCGAACGTCAGTTACATCTTTAGGGATAGGCCACTCGTTAATTGGCTTTATCTTATCCAGGTCGATGGAAATTTCATCTTTAGAAATTATGTGACCTAAGTACTGTACTTTATCTTTATAAAAATCACATTTACTGAACTTAGCGTAAAGCTGATGTTCTCTTAAAACTTGCAGAATTATTCTTAAATGTTCATCATGCTCTTCTTTAGTTTTTGAGTAAATCAGGATATCATCAATGAACAAAACTACAAACTTATCCAAATATTTATGCAGAACGTTGTTCGTTAAACACATGAACACTTCCGGTGCGTTGGTTAGCCCAAAAGGCATAACTACAAACTTGTAGTGTCCATATCGCGTTCTGAATGCAGTTTTGAATATGTCTTCGTCTTTTATTCTAACCTGATGATACCCGGACCTTAAGTCATTTTTTGTGAATATCTCTGCTCCGCGTACTTGATCAAATAGATCATCTATGCGAGGTAAGGGATATCAGTTCTTAATTGTCATTTTATTAAGATGATGGTAATCGATGCACAATCGCATGGTAACGTCCTTCATTTTAATGAAAATTATTGGTGCTCCCCCAAGGAGACACACTTGGCCTTATGTAGTTTTTATCTATTAATTCCTTCAGCTGAGATTTTAACTCATTTAACTCCAGAATATTCATCCTATAGGGAGCCTTTGAGTTTGGTACCGCACCTGGTACTAACTCAATGGTGAAATCAAGTTCCCTTTTCGGAAGTAATCCTGGAATTTCTTCCGGGAATACGTCAGAAAAATCCCTAAGGATAGGAATATCCTCCAATTTTAACTTGTCTTCTTTAGATGAACACTCGTCATTAATAACATTAACAGCAAACATTTTATAGCCCTTTCTGGCAACTCTCTTAACTTGTAATGCATAAATTTGTCTTACTGAAATATTCCTATGAATTCCTTTTACTGTTTCAGTTTTACCTTCATTATTCAGACAAGTAAATGGTTTCTCATAACAATTAAGCACTACTCTATGTTGTTCAAGCCAATCCATGCCAATCAACAAGTCATATGACCCTAAGGGTAAAACATTCAGATTAACTTGGGTTTTCAGCTGATTCAAAAATACATCACAATTTCTAAAGTCTGTAACCTTTCTTTTAGTGCCTATTTCTAGCTGAACTAACCAAGAATTATCAAACTTTAATATTCTTAACTTGCAATTTTTCACTAATTCAGGTGAAATGTAACTCAAACTTGCACTTGGATCTATCAAAACAGAAATATATCGGTTTTGTAGTATACCTTTGATTTCGACCATGGACGTTTGATGGTCTGCTTGCCGATTTTCTAGCGCTGCATTTATCCTTGGCATTTCTCTTGCCACATCACCTACTGTTGGCTCTGCTTGTATGCTATGAATGTTGTTGACTGTCCTTTTGTTGCATGGGCAATATGCTTTCTTATGTGGTCCACCACAATCAAAACACTTCAAAGGTCCTTTCTGTTCAGTATACCTAGTGTTATTATTGTTATTAGGTATATTTCTTGCAGCAGTAAAATTCTGTGGTGTATTATTTATGTAGTTATTATTACTTGGAAAATTTATGTTATTAAAATTTTTCTTAAAACTTCCAGAATTATGATTAAAGTTCTTCTTTTTATGCTCAAATTGATTAGACTTATTACTTTTCCAGCCAGGTGTTCCTTCTCTTTTCTATTTTGGTCAAAACAAAAATTTGTTTTCCTCATAGCCTCTTCCAGAGTGGAAGGGTTATCATACTCAATCATATCTTTTATGTTGAAAGGTAGATAGCTTAGAAACCTTTGCACCTTAGGATTCTCTTCGATGTAAGGTACATACCTTAGCAAGCTAAGGAACTTGTTGCACAACTCCTTCATGTTCATAGAACCCAATTTTAGATCATAAAACTCCTTTGATTTATCTTCATAGTACTGTTATGACAAGAACTTTTTCTTAAATAACTTTTTAAACATATTCCAGGTTACGTCTCTTTCATTTATGCTCTTAATTATTTTAAGATCCTGCCACCAGATATCTGCCTTTCCTATCAGATTGTAAATAGCCATCTTGGCTTTTAACTGAGAAGAGTAATCGTAAATGTTAAAGTACTTCTTCATTCCAGACAGCCATGCTTTTGTTGTCGCACCCTTTTCAGTTTCACCATTGAATGTTGGTGGCTTAATCTTTTTAAACTCTCCAGTAATTTGTTCATGATGCTTATACTTCCTCTTCTTGGAACAACAATCACTGTCACTGCTATCACAGTTAGATTTATCATTACTTCGATTAGATTCAGATGAAGAGTAACTAATATTTTTACCATTTTTAACTTTCTTACTCTTATGTTTGTGAGACATTGTACCAGAATCTGAATTCACTTATGATTTCCTTCCTCTTTCCTCGTGATGGTATTTCTCCAATAGAATTTGATTTAACTCTTCCTGTGCTTTCATAATGCGTTCATTTTCTTCCTTAATAGTTCTTATCTAAGATTTTAAATCTTTTACTGTACGAAGAAGTTCTGAAGATTGGTTATTTAATTCCACATATATTCCTTCATTATTATTGTTATTATGCTCATTACGAGGATATTTGTCCTCTGCTGATTGCTCTGGTATGTCCATACCTACAAATTAATACTAAATTGTTATGTACAAAAATAAAATGAAAAATAAAAGTTAGTAACATAAAATTTCTGATTTTTATTTTTTGTTTGCCTGTGTGAGCCTATTTCAGGCCTAGAGTTTGAACTTGCGCTCTGATACCACATGTAACATCCCAAAATTTACAAAAATTAAAAAAATTTAGATATAGCTTTTAATACTAAATCTAACTGTGCGGAAATAACATAAATGTCTAAATGTTGACTTGCTGTACTAAATGCTGTTGTTAGTCGTAAGTGAAATGTTGCGACTAGATAATTAATATATCACTTCGATGTTAAACTTACTCCACTGTACTTTTAGAGTCTTTTGTTTATGTTCTAAGGATATAAGTTTATATGTGATAACTATTGTTTCTTCTTATTGATGATGAAGGGGTCCTACGGATGCCCCGAGGCTTACTTAGGATTCGTGCTAAAGCATTAGAATCGTCCTTTTCGCAGATTTACAGGTATTGTGTTTAGGACATGTGACCGAAGAGTTCTTAACAGTTTCTGTGATTCTCAAGTCTTAATTATTTAAGAGACATAATGTCGTAAGTGCAAATGGTGAGATCTTCAGTTAGTCTAGTTTGTAGAAATCAGATGTACTTCAGTTGTAATAATCAAAATCTCTGTATTCACCTATATTAATTCGTCCAGTCAAAAGAATAGGATTCATAGACCAAGTTTAACTCTATGTATAATATCATTGTGAGTTTTTATTTGATGTATAACAGGAGATTACCCAATGTCTATACATAATGACTAAGTGCAATTGAATACAATGTTGATATGAAATTCCTTAAATATAATGTAGAGTCTAGGAATTATATGCATATATTTATTAAATGCTATTCTAGAACTTATTGTAAAACCATGTCATAATATAATGCTATTCTATGCACTATAAACACTTCTTGTGAAGTTTTGATACTATATTAAAATATGCATATGCCAAACCCTATACAAGGTCCTATGAACAAAAACTATATGGTGATGTGTGTGCGTATCTATGTGCCTAATATAATATTAGGATTTCCTAACTATGCATTCGACTTTACCTTGACCTACCACAAGGTGTTAATACCAAGTCGAATGTCACATTTTTACGATGTTCTGTATGAAATATTTGATACCAACACCATTAATGTATCGTGTTGGTAGGAACTTGCGAATCCTTGGCAGTTAATACTCACCATTGCCGAGACAATGGAATACCTCTGTGGATTTCGTCCTGGGGCTTAAGAACGTGATAGCGTGGTGATGTCTCATGTCTCGTTGTGAGCTGTAAGTTTTTTGGTTCAAGAGTTAACTGAGTTGGATCCTCGGTGGCTATGGTAATGATGGGTTAATTAATATGGTTGATGCTTGGTTTTACATGACAACTCTCTTGTGATCTCCACCGTTGATCCAACAAGGGTTTTGGGCTTTGGGTCCTAACCCTAACTCCACTATGCTCACGAAGTTATTGTTTTCCTTGGCATTCGGCGTTGTGGCTCTAAGGAGAGGCGGACATGCCAAGAGCCTTCAGGGTTTTTATAACTGTATTTTGTGGAATTCCCACGGTTCGAAACCGTGACCTGTTAGTAGCTTAAGAGCCGAGAAAGTGAGGTGTTGTATAGTAGTAATGTGTAATCTCAGTTTCCAGGGTGTTTGTTAAATTCTTGGTGGTAGTTGAATTCAACACTCGGCTTTCCATGCCTGTCCAATGATGGTTTTCTAGAGTTATTTTTCATACTTCTTGTTAAATTTTCAGAATTTACTTCAATTTGATCTAGGATCTTAACTGAGAGAACAACATGTACAACATATCTACAGCATATCAATCATGGAGACAATAATGCAAGCACACAAGAGACACAAAGATTTACTTGGGAAAAACCATAAAGGTGAAAAACCCCAATAACTTCCTCAGAGATAGATACAGCAATGATAAAACCAACCATAAGAGATAGACATAACCTAGCAGCAGATCCTCCTCCTCCATAAGTGCGCCACTCCTCCTTGAGTGCATGAGTGAGAAATGAGTGAGTAAATAGAGTGTCTCCCACACTATTTATACTTGACTTGACTTGCCTTTTTACCTAACTCATGTAGGCTCGAACTTAACCACATAACATAATGCTGACTGGGCCGACCCCCAATAGGGTGGTCTAACAACCGTTTGACCCAGATGACTTATACAGGGCCGACCCCAAACAAGGTGGTCTAATAACCCATCAAGTATAAGTTACGACACTTACAATATAAATGACGACACTTCTGTATAGAGGAATAATAACATCTCTATAGGAATACAAGATACATATATGTGAAATACATTCCGAAGTTACATATACATCAACACTCCCTCTTAACTAGGAAGGTATTTCTCAGCACAGTTCTTCTAGCACAAGTCATCTTCTCTGGATCATCGTCACTGGATAATCATCATCGAGTCATCATCATCGTCACTGCTACTGCTATCTCAATCAATCTTTGAATCTACTCGTCATAGGAAGTTCTACAGAGCCAGTCCTTTTTCATACTGGATGTAGGCCCGCCATCTGTAGGTCTTCATCATCACTGGCCATACTGTGGAATCCTCAGGACTCATTACGTGCGTCACAAAACCTGGCTGCAGTATCCCAGGCTATTACGAGCACACAGCTCTACCTGAAGGATCTCCCAGGAGCACATTACATGTGACTCATCACAAAACCTGGCTGAAGCATCCCAGGCTGTTACGAGCATGCGGCTCTACTTGTCGGATCTCCCAGGAGCACATTACATGTGATCTCACCACAAAACCTAGCTGAAGCATCTGAGGCCTTTTTCATCCTGTCCAGATCTCCCAGGAGCAAATTACATGTGGTCATGGAAAAACCTGGCTGAAGCATCTGAGGCCTTTTTCATCCTGTCCAGATCTCCTAGGAGCAAATTACATGCCATAGGACAAAACCTCGCAAGAGCATCTACCAGATATCCCAGGGCACCGAATTACATGCCATAGGAAAAACCTCGAAAGACTATCTGCAGATCTCCCGGGGCACAAATTACATGTCCTTCCAAGCAAAACCTTGCAAGAGCATTTGCCAGATGTCCCAGGGCACCGAATTACATGCCATAGGCAAAACCTCGAAAGACCATCTGCAAATCTCCCAGGGCACAAATTACATGCTTTCCTGCACAACCTGATCCACTGCCACAAAGTATCATCTGATACTCATCAAACATCATCCTGATGTACACATGATCATCCTGATCATCATCACTGCAACATCCTGCTGCATGTCATCTGGAGAAGCTCGTCATCCATGATCATCCTAATCATACAATGCATCCATCTGATGCACACCAAGTATCTACCTGATACATATCATCATATACAGTGTATCTACCTGATACATAGATACATGATCCACACAATGTATCCATCAACATACATGATCTACCTGATCATACAAAGATACATGATCCACACAATGTATCCATCAGCATCCAACATGATGCGTACATACAAAATACATACACATGATCCAACCGATCATATCCAACATCCAACATGATGCGTATACAAAATACATACACATGATCCAACCGATCATATCCAGCATCCAACATGATGCGTACATACATATAAATGATCCAACTAATCATATCCAGCATCCAACATGATGCATACATACATACATATAATGATCCAACTGGTCATATCCAAGCAGAAACCAGAACATCATCCTGATGCTCATCATCCAGCGCTTACATCCACAGCCATGTGAATGATCCCCCTTCCAACATGCTTGGAATGGCTTCAGAAAATGTGTCCATCACTTCTTCCTCAAAGTGTCCTCGATCTGAAGAACACCAAGCCTCTCTCTGAAGTACTCGAACTTCACTCTGGCTAGTGGCTTCGTCAACACATCTACAATCTGCTCGTCCGTCGCAACATACAGGAGCTTCACGGCTCCTCTCTGCACCATATCCCTGATATAGTGATATTTGATCTCTATGTGTTTCGACCTGTCATGAAACACTGGGTCCTCGGACAGCTTCACACAACTCTAGTTATCACAGAAGATACCAGTAGCATCCAACGGGAGATCAAATAACTCAGACAGTAGCTTCCGTAGCCAGATTGCCTCACAACTAGCTGAACAGGCTGCAACATACTCAGCCTCAGATGTACTCAATGCTACGCAGGACTGCTTCTTGCTAAACCAAGAGATCACACCTGATCCCATACTGAAGCAACACCCAGATGTGCTCTTCCTATCTGCAGCACTGATATCCCAATCTGAATCAACATAACCCTACAGGTTAAACTTTTGATTCGCTTCATACTTGATCCCATAATCCACTGTACCCTTCAGGTACCTCAGAACATGCTTTACAGCAACCAGGTGAACACTCCTCGGATCCGTCAGGAACTGGCTCAATGTGTTCACAGCAAAGCAAATGTCTAGTCTCGTGTTCGTCAGGTACATCAAGGACCCAATCATCTGATGATACATGGAGACATCAACCGGCTCAGATGAAGCATCACATAGAAGCTTCAGATTCAATGCCATAGGTGTGGCCATGGCCTTGCAGTCCATCATCCCAAATCTCTTCAGGATATCTACTGTGTACTTCCCTTGTCCAAGGAATATTCCATCACTCTGCCACACCTCCATGCCAAAAACAAATAGTGCATCATCCCCAAGTTCTTCATCTCGAACTCGGCAGTAAGCTTCCGCGGCATGTCGAAAATCAATCTATCTTCACCTGTAACAAATAGGTTATCTGCATACAAAAGTATTATCACTGGATTGCCTTCCTCAACCTTGTAGTAAAGGTTGGAATCCGCTTTACTCTTGGGAAAGCCCAAACTGGATAGAAAACTGTCTATCCTACCATACCAAGTTCTGCACACATATATGACTACACCATGCTATCTTGAAATCCATCTGGTGCATCTTCTATTTCATCACTTTTATATTTCTCAATGCTGCAATCTGTAACATGCTTGATCTCATAGATCCATTTGGAAGTCATAACAAACTTCCCTTCACGTCTTGGGACTACATCCCAAACATCATTCTTCATGATCGACGGATCATGGCATTCCATTTCTTCATCCCAGATCCTGGGAACTTCAATATCTTCAATAGATATCTTTATTGCTGTAACAAATGTTGTAGTCCTTTTGTAGGTGAAGATATACGGTCTTTCCTACAAAACAGGTTAAATTGCATGATTAGAAACGTCTCATAATTTTCAGAACAAATTCTTACACATAAAGAAATATGTCATACAGTCATGCAATTATCTTCGCCAATGCTTCAATACAACATTTATCCATATCCCGTAACTTTCTAGATGCCTTCCAGTCTCTACCAGAACATTGTTAAGAGTGTGCACAACTCCCAACATGTCAGCAAAGAGGTTTCATTCTAGATAAGTATCAATGGAATGTTGTAAAGTGTCATAGGCTACTTACCCATGCATATTAGTAGTATAATGTTCATCAATGCAACTATTCTAATATGCATAATACACATCCTAATTCTAGGAACATCAGTATATACATTATTGAACAATAAAATATGCAAGTAATTACAATTCAAATACTTATCTTTGTTTGTTTGTTGGGTTGACTCCCTCTCAGTCTTTGCTTCTTTTCTGCAACTCCATTCCTATGTGGATTGTGAGAAGTGGTCAACTCCCTCTGAATATCTGCATCCTTGCAGAAACTACTGAAGTGTGTTCCTTTGCTTTCTTGCAGGAACAACTAGAGTGTGCTCCCTCTTGATCTTTGCTTCCTGGATTACCTGTCCTTGAACTTACATCCATCCTTAATCACTATGCATGCTTATTAGTATCATCATTGTGTTATCCTTGAGGTCTCATACATAATCACACATTTATTAGTATAATCTTAATATTATCAAAACACAATAATCTCAAGCATGTATAGTTAGGATCATTTCAAACACAGATAATAAACATTAGTATTCAAGGTTTCAGGGAAATCTTCTTTTACTCATGCATATTCTTATTTGATCATAGGAATATTTTGGTTAGTTAAATCAACAATCATGGTAAGAACATAATATGCATACAACCATGATTATTCAAACCTATGACTTCATGAATAATCATCATCAACAACACAACAGTATAAGATCCTAACACAAGGTAGGATTCTAGCTTGATATAGGAAAAACATACCTGGATTAGCATGATAGCTAGTTATGTCTAACATACTCACATGATGTCTTCTTGTTCTTCTTCAATGACTTGTGCTAGTAACCTGTATAACTCATAGGTTAACCATTACAGAACCAAGTTATACATACCTCGTAAATGGATCTTCTACGAGATCCATGACAATGGATGAATCTTTGTCCTCATGTTATCATGATCATATGTTCTTGGACCAGAATATGATTTGTCTTTCTTGGTGTACATTTCATGTTAGTAGACAACATAAACCTCATACAACACCATAATGCATTAGTACAATCATAAGTGTCAACACCCTAATCAATGACTATTTTCTATCGTGCATTCATAGTTTTATTAAGGTGATATGACAAGTCTAAAAAAAAGATTGTACTAACCGTAATAACATGAAAACAAACATACCATAAACTTAATCATGAACAAATCTCAAAACATACCTCGATGAGTCATACCTATCGAGATCGCTTGTAATCTTCTTATGTAAGGCCTTAGCCTCATCTCCCTCTGAAACAGGAACTTCTTCACTTATGCAAGTGACCAATCCATCTTCTTCTAGGATTAACCCAATCCACTTGATTTACAAGAACTGGGACTGGAGCTAGATATGGGTTTGTCAGAGAAACCCCAAAAACTCAAACTTTGAATTTCAAACTTCTGAAAGGATAGAAATATGTGCCTTGATGAGCTGATCAAGTTGGTATATTCAGAATTTGAAAACTGCAAAGTTTCACTCCTCAATTTTTTCTTTGAGACTTCCGGATTCACTGGACGTGACCCTGAACTGGGGTTTGATGAAGCCCACTCTTCTTCCCAATAAAAAGGTTTGATCAAAAGCTCTAAGCTTCTATTTTTCTGAGGAGCTTCCAGCCATGGTCACAGATTTCAAAAATTCCCATTTTTACAGAAGCCCTAATTTTCCACTTTTCTGATCAAAGTCCCGAACTAGGGTTTGATCAATCCCGGCCTTCTGCCCAACCAAAAATTTTGATCTTGGTCTCTAAATTTCTATTTTGATGAGTAGCATCCAGCTGTGGTCTCTGATTACAAAAATTCCAACTTTCTCCAAAGCCCTAAATTCCGGAAGCCATGAATGAAAGTACTCAAAAAAATAATTCTGTTTTGACAGAAATATGTACCTGATTGTTTCTGGTGTACCTCCAAGCTTTTCGATCCATAGGGTCTGAAAAAGTTTTATGAGATATCCTGACCTGTTATATTTCCATCATGACAGATCTGACCTCAATTGGATTCTCTGAGAGAGAGTTATGCCAAGTGTCGCAACGTGACCTATTTTGGGATAATACAGGAGAGCGAACTTTTACGACGTGCCACGTGTCACTATTTGAACTTTGGCCTCTAAAAAATTTTCCTGAGATATCTCGGCGTATTATCTTTCCATCCTGATAGGTCTGACCTCAATTGGACTCTCTGAGAGAGATTTATGTCAAATGTCGCAACGTGACTTGTTTATGGGATAATACAGGAGAGTGAACTTGTACGGTGTTCCACGTGTCACTGGTTCAACTTCGGCCTCTGCAAATTTTTTTTGAGATAGTACATTCTGTGTACTACCTTTCACTTTTTACGAAATTTCATTTGGAGCTTCCTAGCCCAAGTTATGACCTTTTTCCCAAGGTCACCTGATTTTGACTCAGATCTGGAAGAGGCAGAAACCCTATATTGGACAGATCATAAATCACAAAGTACAATGAATTAGAGGTTGTCCTTTGGAAACAAGGTACCTGGAGATTTAATCTTCGACTTGTAAAGATTTCAGATCCGAAACCTGTTCGGGTACACAGGGTACTACCAAAGGACCGAACACCAAGAGCAACCACTTCACACAAACAGATCACAGATCAACACACCGATGTTTTGACGTGGTTTAAACCCTCTTGAGGGAAACACTCCACGACCCCAGCCAAATAGCTTCTACGAGACAATTTATTATGCAAACAAAGAAATTTACAAATGAGCTTCTCATAATCGATCAACTAAACAATGACTCTCCATGCTCTTTAAATAGAGATCATGGACCAATCGGGTGTTAAGCCACGGATCAAGGTTAGGTTTGATCTAAGAGAAGTTCAGTCGTCGGATCACTCTATGTCAGAAACATATCGTGACCGTCGGATTAAGTATTTACAAATGCATACTAATGCATACTAAAGAAACACACTATTCCTAATGGATATATTACACAAGTTGATCTTAACTAACTCCTAAGTGTCTAAATATCCTAACATCCCCCCTTAAGAACAACTTGGGATAGGATTGAAGGATTTACAAAAGTGACACTATTAGGAGAAGGAAGGAGGCATTAGAGCCTATCCCCCCATAATGACAAGTTCCTGAACTCCTAACATAGATCGAAGTTTAGAAAACTTCGCTTCTGTAAGAGACTTGGTGAAGATGTCTGCAACTTGATCATCTGTAGGGAAAAAGAGCACTTTAAGAACCCGATCATGAACAAGATTTCTGATGAAGTGCATATGTAGCTCAATGTGTTTGCTGCGTTGATGTAGAACTGGATCTTTGGCAAGTTTGATGGCACTTTGATTGTCGCACCAAAGTGGAGTAGGCTGCTGCTGCTCGAATCCAAACTCTGAAAGGATCTGTCGAAGCCATAAAGCTTCCTGACTGGCATTAACTGCTGCTCGATATTCTGCCTCTGCTGAAGAAAGAGCAAGAGCTTGTTGTTTCTTACAAGCCCAAGTAATAGGTCCAGATCCCAGACTGAAAACATAACCTGCAGTAGACTTTCGATCATCAGGATCGCCGGCCCAATCTGAATCAGTGAAACCAACCAACAAAGGTTTCCCCCCTGTACTGTAATGAATCCCAAACTGAACTGTACCTCGAATATATCGAAGTATTCTTTTAGCTGCTTTCCAGTGACTTTCATGAGGTGTATGCATATAACGGGCAACTCGACCAATGGAAAAGGAAAGGTCAGGACGGGAATGAGTCAAGTATAAAAGACTACCAACAAGCTGACGATACAAGGTGGCATCTACTTCAGGTGAAGTACAAGTGGCAGAAAGTTTGACTCCAGACTGGAAGGGAGAAGGGGCTGGTGTACAATCTTCCATGTGAAAGCGACGAAGAAGGTCACAAGCATACTTAGACTGAGAAAGAAAGATTCCTTCTTTGGTTTGCAGAACTTGGAGACTAAGAAAATAATGCAAATGTCCTAAGTCTGACATTTCAAAAGTTTGTTTAAGACTGGAATTCACATGGGTTATAATCTTAGGGTCACTACCAGTAAGAATAAGGTCATCAACATATAGAACAAGTATGATGAGATGGTTTCCTACTTTCTTGGTATAGACATTGGGGTCAGAATGGCATCTAGAAAAACCAGTGTCAAGGAGAAAGTTATCCATTTTGGCATACCAAGCTCTAGGAGCTTGCTTAAGGCCATATAAGGATTTCTTAAGGCGGCAGACAAGGCTAGAGTTATTCTGAACATAGCCAGGAGGTTGTTCCATGTAAATTTCCTCCTGTAAATCACCATGTAAGAAGGCAGACTTGACATACATTTGATGGACTTCCCAGTTGTGTAAGGCTGCAAGGGAAAGAACAAGGCGGATGGAGTTCATTTTGGCGACGGGAGCAAAGGTTTCATTGTAGTCAATCCCTTCAACTTGGGAAAAACCTTTGGCAACTAACCTTTCCTTAAGTCTTTCAACACTTCCATCTGATGCATACTTAGTTCTGTAGACCCATTTACATCTGACAAGTTTTCTTCCTTTTGGAAGAGGTACAAGATCCCAAGTATCGTTCGCCATTAAGGAACGATATTCTTCATCCATGGCTGCATCCCAATCTGGATTCCCTGAAGCTTCTGCAAAAGTTTCTGGATCATGATTCTCGGAAACTTGAGCCAAAAGAGAAGAGGCTCGCTAAAACTGAGAACGTGTTCAACGTTGATCTCTAGGATCACCGGCAAGATCACCAGCTGCTTCACGTGTTGAACGGACCCATCGAGGAAGCACTTGTGCTGGTGCAACTGGAGGAACATGAGCAGGCGGAGGTGGATTTTCATTCTCACTGTCATCATCAGAAACTGGAGTTGGAAACCTGTCAAGGAAGTTGGAAGAAGAAGAAGAAGGCACAAACGCCGAATCAGGCTCGCAAGCCAAAGATGGCACACTCGCCGAGTTAGGCTCGCAGGTCAAGATATTTTCATCAAATTTAACATCTCTTCTAATGATTATAGCATGAGAATGTGGTTGAAGAAGTCTATAACCTTTTACATCTTCAGAATATCCAACAAATATGCACTTTTCACTTTTAGGTTGCAATGCTTTCCGTTTTTCATCCGGAATGTGAGCCCATGCTTCACTACCAAACACACGAAAGTGACTTACATCAGGTTTACTTTTACTCCATGCTTCTTCCGATGTTATACCTTGTAATGCTTTTGTGGGGGTGCGATTAACTATGTAATTTGCACAATTTATGGCTTCAGCCCAAAATTGAAGACTTAGTCCCTTAGATTGGATCATACAATTAGCCATTTCTTTTAAAGTGCGGTTCTTCCGCTCAGCTACACCATTTTGTTGTGGTGTATATGGAACAGTGTGCTGTTGTTGGATGCCTTGTTCAGTGCAGAAAGTAGTGAACTGTTTGTTAACATATTCTCCTCCATTGTCAGATCTTAACTTAATAATTTGATGACCAGATTGTTTTTCAACAAGGGCCTTGTAGGAAAAGAACATGTTAAATACTTCGCTCTTAAGTTTTAGGAAATAAACCCAAGTGCGTCTGGTGTAATCATCAATGAAAGTTAAGAAATACTTGAAACCAGAAAAGGAAGCAGATGGAAGAGGACCACACAAGTCACTACGCACAAGCTTCAAGGGAATCGAGGCGTGCCAAGAGGCACGTTTATCAAAACTGTCCCGATGATGTTTTCCGAGTACACAACCGGAACAAACACCATCTCTGCAAGATACCATCGGAAGACCTATCACCATATTTTCTTTACATAGTTGTTGCAATGAGTGATAATTTAAGTGACCAAATCGCTCATGCCAAAGTTTGCTCAAGTTATCACTATGAGCAACAAAAACTGAAGGGAAAGGTGATGACCCAAAGTTGTTAAACTTGTACAACCTGGTAATATCATCAACAATTCTGGTAGCTAGGACCTGTTGAGGATCTTTAAAATCCTTGATTACAACTTGGTGAGGTGTAAAGGTCACAGTTTTACCTTCACCAGAATGAGTGATTTGATAGACTGATAACAAATTGCAGGAAATTCTTGGAATACATAGTACATCACTAAATGACCATTATCTACTGGAACTGTTCCAGCTCCTACAACACTTAGAGATCTATCATCACCAACAAATATTTGTTTGGTGTTACATTCATGCATAGTAGAAAAGATGGCTTGATCCTTAGCCATATGATAAGATGCTCCATAATCAATGAGCCATTCATTTGAAGTAGAAGAAGAAGATGCATTATAAGAATAACCAGAAGCACAAAGTGCATGTCCATGAGAGGTAGATTCTGAAGGTGAATCTAGGCTAATGTGGTGCTTCTTCATTGCTGCTTCCAAGGCTGCCATCTTCTTGAAACACTTAGATTCATCATGATTATCTTTCCCGCAATAGTTGCAATGACGCTCAGTCTTCTTGCCTTTTGGTTTGGATCCTTTGTCATTTTTTAAAGAAGGAGCTGACTGAGAGGGTTTGGGACCCTTGTTTGACTTGTTATTGCGAAAATTTTGTTTCTTGGGAGGCTTGGACTTTTCTTTCTGTTGGGACAATAAGGCTTTCCCAGATGTATCTGCATTGTTGATTATTCCAAGATGAATGAGTTTATCTTGTTCTCTAATCAGGGAATCACAAAAGGATTCAAGACTAGGCTCTTGATAGCTAGCTGCATTCAAGGATGCTTTCATGGAGTAAAATGTAGATACAAAAACAGAATATGCAGGTCCAAGTTTGGAAAGAATATGATAAATGCACTGTTTGTCTTCCCTCTCAATCTTACATTCTGCAAATAAGAGTTTAAGAGTTTTGTACTTAGATAAATAATCTTGAATGCATGAAAAGTCACTTGCATTTAAAGAAATCAACTCATTTTCGAGTTGGTGACCTCGAATTTCATTGTGTTTACCAAACACAGTTTCCAACTTGTCCCAAGCAGCATTAGATTCATCAATTCCAGATATGTGGAATCGCAAATCAGTAGAGATTGACATCCCAATCAATCCACGAGCTTCATCACATCTATTTGCCCATTTTATTTTCTTATCATCATCAGTGGGTTCTTTTTCTTTCCCTGTTGTAATTCTGAAAAGTCCCCTACTTCGTAGAACATCCTCCATACGAGATTTCCATGAGAAATAGTTGGAACTATTAAGTAGAATATCACAAGGGGCGACCATATTTATAAATTGATGGCTATAAAAGCAGAAACCAATAGTCTGGATGTGAAGAGCTCGAAAAAATAGGCGGTTTCAAAAAAAACGGCACTGAAAACTGACTCTGTATGATGAAGTTATGCTTGAACAAAGAAATTGTTGAAGATGTCCCCAATAGTGACGTGGCAGCTAGAGAATGTCCACCTAAAAAAAAAGAACCCCCCTCTTCCCAAAATGAACCTTTTGACAATCACTTTACAAAAAAGTTGCTTTAAGTGAACCACTTTTGTAAAATAAGTGATTTCACTTTTACAATGATATTACTTTTAAATAGTGCAACAATAAAAAAAACTTAAGTGACTCACTTGTATTTTTATTTTTTATTATTTAAGTGAGATACACTTTTACAATAAAGTAACTTGAAAATAGAAATTGCATGCACTTTTTCTTTTAAAAGTAACTTCCTAAGACTTGAACTCAAGACCTATTAAGGAATAAAGCAACTTTGAACCAAGTGAGCTAGATTAAAAGGTATGTAAAATATGGGAATGAGGAAGGGGGCCTTTTTTCCTTTTTTTTTTTATTTTTTTATTTTTATTTATTTTTTTATTTTTTTTACTCTTCTTGCTCGGTTTGCGTGCTTGCTCTTTTTCCTGCAAAACAGACCACAAATCGAAACAAAAAAACTTTTCCACACTTGTGGAGTTAGATCTTGTTAGCTTGCCCGGAAAGTAGACGTTTTCTCTCTGTTTCTGATTTGCCGAGATCGCGCAAGGTGCACGGCAAAGAGCATACGCAGCCGAGAAAAACCCTTTCCCTTTCTGTTTCTGATTTGCCGAGATCGCTCAAGGTGCACGGCAAAGAGCATACGCAGACGGGAAAACAACAATCTGAACAAAAAAAATCTAACAGTAAAAAAAAGATGAAATATGAGATTTTTTCTTTTCAGAAAATGAAATAAAAAAATGCATCACTGTAACATTATACCTTCAGATCTGATGAAATACGCGTTTCTGGAGCAACCGGGAACCGTTTTGGATCAAACGAAAACTATTTCCCAGTGGAAACGACGCTCCGGACGCAATGGAACACCTCCCATAGCCCAGAAATGCACAAAAATACCAGAACTAGAAACCCTTTCGAGTTTCGGCAACAACAGTTCAAGATCTAGATCATAACCGGAAGCGGCACTTCATCAAGCTTTGATACCATGTTCGAGTACACAGGGTACTAACAAAGGACCGAACACCAAGAGCAACCACTTCACACAAATAGATCACAGATCAACACACTGATGTTTTGACGTGGTTTAAACCCTCTTGAGGGAAACACTCCACGGCCCTGGCCAAATAGCTTCTACGGGACAATTTATTATGCAAACAAAGAAAGTTACAAATGAGATTCTCATAATCGATCAACTAAACAATGACCCTCCATGCTCTTTAAATAGAGATCATGGACCAATCGGGTGTTAAGACACGGATCAAGGTTAGGTTTGATCTAAGAGAAGTTCAGCCGTCGGATCACTCTATGTCGGAAACATATCGTGACCATCGGATTAAGTATTTACAAATGCATACTAATGCATACTAAAGAAACACACTATCCCTAACGGATATATTACACAAGTTGATCTTAACTAACTCCTGAGTGTCTAAATATCCTAACAAAACCTTTGCCAAAACGGATTTATAGCAAAAGTGCTACGACGACTGGTTTTTGCTATATCAAGCCCTAGCATCGTAAGTACAACAAGTGTCATACATGCCATATCATGCCTTCTTTCAGGGTAGATCTGATACCATATTAAATTTTCAGAATTTACTTCAATCTGATCTAGGATCTTAACTAAGAAAACAACATGTACAACATATCTACAGCATATCAATCATGGAGACAATAATGCAAGCACACAAGAGACACAAAAATTTACTTGGGGAAAACCATAAAGGTGAAAGACCCCAATAACTTCCTCAGAGATAGATAGAGCAATGATACAACCAACCATAAGAGATAGACATAACCTAGCAGCAGATCCTCCTCCTCCATAAGTGCGCCACTCCTCCTTGAGTGCATGAGTGAGAAGTGAGTGAGTAAATAGAGTGTCTCTCGCACTCTATTTATACTTGACTTGACTTTCCTTTTTACCTAACTCATGTAGGCTCGAACTTAACCACATAACATAATGCTAACTGGGCCGACCCCCAATAGGGTGGTCTAATAACCCTTTGACCCACATGGCCGACCCCCAATAGGGTGGTCTAATAACCCTTTGACCCACATGACTTATACAGGGCCAACCCCAAACAAGGTGGTCTAATAACCCATCAAGTATAAGTTACGACACTTACAATATAAATGACGACACTTCCGTATAGAGGAATAATAACATCTCTATAGGAATACAAGATACATATACGTGAAATACATTCCGAAGTTACATATACATCAACACTTCTTTGGTCTCAATGGTGGAGAATGGTTCCAGTATGCACAGTCTTAGCATTCTCCTTTGGTGAAATTTTTAAAGGTAAGAGATCTTGATTCGAACCCTGTATCTTCCATTCAAAATTTGAGAGTTTAGTTACTGTTATTTCGCATGCAAAGATCTTTGTAAAACTTGTTTTGACCTCTAATGTGTTTTGAATGGCAGGTACCTTCGTTGATGGCTTCTCAGTTTAAGTGTTTGGAAGCTGGCAACTGCTAAAAGACCGGTAAGCTTCAGTGGTTACTCATTTCTCCGGTTAGATGACTATTGGGTCTTCACTGTGTTCTTTGCCGAGACTTTGTGTTTGCTGTGTCTCTGAGGGTGACCTTCGTCGATTTACTTGTGAGATTTTTTTGATAGTTGGGGAAGATGAAACCCTCGACCCATTCGTCGTTGTTTTCAGTAGTGCTTTTTTTCTATTGTAAAATTCGTAAGAAAATACTAGGAAGGGTTTTACCCTACTACTGTTCTTGGTAAAAGAAGGATTTATGTTTCATTTATCATGTGCTCGTAAATGATGATACTGTAAGCTATTTTATATCTAAGAGGCGAAACTTAATGTTTGCAATCTACTATGTAAATGATAACACGATAACTTGTTTACCCACTCAGTCGTGTTTGTTTTTGTGTCAAGAGCTGGGCTCTGGTTTATATGCATTTGATGCTTTTAACGTTCTACCACTATGTATCTTAAGTAAAGCTCGCTAGTTTAGGGTTTGGATCTATTTTAATATGTTAAAACCCTTAAGTGGGTTCTTAGGATTGTTCAACTGTTATGGCATTTAAATGTTTAGTTTCGTAGGGTCGATATCTACAGCAGCTAATCGTAGAGTTTACAGTGTAATGAGGTTGTAACTGTTTTTTTTGTTTTGATGTTGACTATAAATGTTTGAACCTTAGCGAAATTCTAAAACTTAGAAGTGGATGTTAATACTTCTATAGTTGATCGATGAAAACTCTGTTTGGATAAAAGAAATAATGATTCTTTGTTTTACTATTTGTGATAACCATGGAAAGTAATAAAAACATAAGATAGGGTTTTTCGAATCCAATGTTAACTGTGAATGGGATTTAGCTGTGGTTTTAAATAAATAATAGATAAATAATGTGAAAGATAGAATGCAATGTTGTACCTAAGGATTTGCGCGAAAATAATTATACATTGTTTGTAATAGAAAATAATTCTGTGTACTTAAGAAATAAATTATTTGCAGCTGTTATTTCAAATAAAATTTGTGAAATAAAAATACAGTAAACCTAAACATTTAACTTATGGAAAGAATAAATAATGAAAACGTAGAATTATATTATTTAACACAGAATATTAATAGTAGGAGAAACTAACGAAATACAACAGTATTGATCTATTCATTCATCTGGCAATCTGCCTATCAATTTATCTATCTTAATTTCTTCTCTGTACTAGAGTACGATGCAAATCCATTATCATGGGGAAAAATGCAGAGAAACATTTACTTCAATTCATCTTACTTAATCATTACTAAACAGAATCCTAGTTAGATCAAACACTGAAATAAATGTATTTGTCTTTATAATATTCTTGAAAACAGTAAATCAATATTCACAGATAAGAACTTTAACTACTTAGAATTTGAAAAGACAAGTAGAACCTGTAAATGAAGATAGGGACGACAAACACCCAAGGAGTCATGTTCCTCCCAAGATTTTCCAGTAGAAGCAGTCAAAACTACTTGCTTCCTTTGGACCCTTGAGCCTGCTTACTGAACCACTAAGTAGATGGAATCTGTGTAGAAGCAAGGCACTCAGTAAAATCACTTCTTCACTCAGCAGTATAACTTCTGCACTTAAAATATGCCTTCTGCACTCAGCAATATAACTTCTGCACTCAAAATATGCCTTCTGCACTCAGCAATATAACTTCTGCACTCAGTAGTATAATAGGTAGACTTGTACCATGATAAAAAACTCAGCATATCCTCTCATCAAATCTCTTGGGTGCAAGCACAACGAAACCCCAAGGTAAATTTCCTCGTCAGGAAAAGTGATGAACCTCAGTTCATAATTTGATGGCTCTTATATAGACTTCCTAGGTATTTAGTGGTCAGTTTTGAATAAATGAGCCTCAAGCTCCAGTCCCACCTTCCAGGGCACTATGACCACATTTCAAGGGAGTTGTCCCATACCAACAGCTAGTTAGTTGCATCATGATGTTGCCACTTGTCCATTGCCTTCTACGCAAGATTCCATTCCACCTACTGGGTCAGTAACCACTCTTTCAGCAGTCCCCTTAGGTGTTTGTCTCCTAATTAATTTATTAAATAATAAAATATTGTGCAATTACAGTCATCCTTGGACACTTGTCCAATATAAAACTTTACAATAAAAGTTAACATAATGTTTCCAACATAAAATGTTTTTCAGCAAAAAGGGTATGTTACAAGAGACATGAACAATGCCTCAAAGCACCATGCATGATTTTGAAATGGTATCCATTGAGCTTTGTATCTAGGTCTTGGGGCCTTGATTTCTTGGACATGGTCAGTGGAAGAAACCTAAACCTTGGACCTTAAAGAAATATTTTATCCATCAAAGGCTAAGAAGTTTTCCTACACCAACCACACATGCCCTCCTGAGGGTATCATTGGCTTATGATTATGGATTTAAGTATAATAATTCCATTAGGTGGGTTTGAAAAATATGTATGTGTCTCAATGCCTTGGGAATGACATTCTAGCGAAAATACAACAAGTGGCCTCCTGATGGTATCATTAGCCTATGATTAATAATGTTTGTGCCATTAGGTGATTTTGAGAAATATGTAGGTGTCATAGGGAATTAGGAATGGTTTTCCAAAGAATAAGACCATTCCTTTGGCCCTAAAGAAACCATTTTAGAATCAAGGGATATTCATTCGATTAGGCGATTTTAAACACTAATAACGGGGTTGAAAGCCCATTTCATGTGTAAGAAACCAAATCCTCATTCCCTAAAGGAAGGTTATAGTCATCTATGTCCAAGAAAAATGACTTTAAATATCACATATGACCTCTTGAACGATTCATTTGCATTTGAGTGGAGATATGGATTCCATTAGCACTTTTTGAGGTCTAGGAATTGATCTCGAGTACCTTGACATGGTTGGAGTAGGAAACTTGGGACTTAATCCATAAAGGAAGATCCTAGGAATCTAATCCAAAGAATGACACCTCAAACTGGCACACATGGCCTCTGTGTGGGTATATGTATTGCACTAAGTGAGTTTTAATAATATGTGTAATTCTTTGGGCTCTAGAGATGATTAAGGGATGAATCTCGTGGATAGTATCATAAAGGAATTTTTCAGGCATCTAATTCCTAAATGATGCATTGAAGCACCACACTTTAACTACAACAAAATCGTTTCCCTCCAAGTGGGGATGATAGTTCCTTTAGAAGGTTTGCATCATTAGGTATGGATATTGGTTTCTTGACATGTTTAGGGATTGAAACCAAATCCATGACCACTAAAAGAATATTCTATGAATCCAAGGATAAATGACTCCTTGAACCACCACTCATGATCTCCAAAGAGTGTGTCTAGCCTACAAGCTATGGGAATATCATTATCATTACGAGGTTTAAAACTAGGCATAGGATTTAGTGCCCTAGGCATTCTTAAAAGAGGAAATGTGGGTCTTATTCCCTAAAGGAATATTTAGATGTCAAAGTCTAATAAAAACACCTTGAATAATCACTAGTGACCTCCTATGATATATCTATTTTTACGTGGGGAAATGTGTGCCATTAGGACTTTTTAAGCACTAGGTCTGGATATAAGCACCCTAGACATGTCTAGCGGAGAAAAATAAAGACTTGGGTTGTAATGGACTTTCCTAAGCATCGATGGCCATGATCGATGCCTCAAGGAACCACACATGAACTCTCAACGGTATCCTTTTTATTTGGCCACGAATCTCCTTACCATAGTAATCTTTGAGCACTAGGTAGGGTCTTTGGGGCATTGACATAGTAAGGGGGAGGAATAATAGGGCTCATGCCATAAACAAAGACTATATTCATCTATAAGAATGAATGATGTCTCAAACCACACCACATCCATAAGCTTCCCCCAATGGATGACATCAAGCTAAGGAGATAACTCAAGCCTTAGTTTCTGAATAAAAATAAGGGATCGAAGGCTAAGAATGGCACCTTGAACCACCACATATGATCTATAAAGAGGATACATGGCCTCCATATGAGCATATTCAAACACAATTGGGAGGTTTTGAACAAGTATGGGCCTTAAGGGCCTATAGACCTATCTAGGTTTTGAACACCACATAGGACCTATCTAGGGGGTGTTTGGATTCCAAGGGTGTATATTAAATCCATTAGGAGGTTTGATATCCATGTACGTATCTCAAATCCATATACATGGTTGGGGAAGGATCCAATAACTTAATTTATAAAGAAAGCTTATAGGGATCAGGGACCATTAATATTGCCTCAAATTACCACACATTCCCTCTCTAAGGGATCTAGAGCCTCTAAGTGAAAGTATGAGATACATTAAGAGGTTTTGAGAACTAAGTATAATTATCATTACCTTGGAAATATATAGGTGAGAAAAAATCATAGGGCTCAAAGTCCTTGGCTGACATCTCATACCTCCACAAAATAACCCTATAAGATATATTTATCCTCTAAGTGTGTGTATGCATGGCGTTAAGAGGCCATGAATGAGGCCTCAAAAAATCACAAAAAGTATTTTCTCTCTTACTAGGTATATGGGTTCCATAAGGAGGTATTTGACATCGTGGATGGATCTTTGGGCCTATATGGCTTAGGCACTAAAGCAATTTTCCAGGGCTTGAGGGCAATCAACAAGGCCTCAATTGCACCATAGAAGAATTTTTTAGAGGATATTTGGTCTTATAGTCAAGTTATGGGGTTCATTAGGAGGATTTTGGTACTAGTTTAAATGGGTCGCGAGTCCTTGATAACTTTTAAGGAGGAAACATTAGACTTTGACCATAAACGAATATTTGATTTCATCATGGACATGAATCACATTTTTGACTACCTCGTAACATTAGACAAAGGGATATTAGTTTTTTGATTGGGAATATGGACACCGTTATGAGGTTTTGAGAACCAAGTATGGGTCAGAATTTCTTGGACATGGTTGGAAAAGGAAACTCAGACCTTAGACCTTAAAGAAGTATTTGGTGGATCTAGAGAAATGAAATGGGTCTCTAATAACAACTTTGAACCTCTCTAGGTTATCTTTAGCATCTAAGAATGGATATGGGTGCCAGTGGGAGGAATCAAGCACTATTGATGGGTTTTAGGGCCCTATACATGATTGATAGCGAAACCCAAGCCTTAGGCTCTAAAGTAAGCATTTAGGGATAAAGGCAATGAACGACACCTCAATTGATCACATAACATTGATCTAAGGAATATTAAGTATTCCAGTGGAAATATGCACACCATTAGTAGGTTTTGAGCTTAAGGGATGGGACTCAAAGACGTAGACATGGTTTGAAGAGGAAGACCAACATATCATGCTTGAAAGATATTTATGGCTCATAGACCATGCATAAGGTCTAATACCACCACATAATCATTGTAAAGTGAACCTTTGGCCTACATGTGTCATATAAGGGGCATTACTACCATTTATGTGATGCGTATTGTTTTCAATTTATCTCTCATTTTTTTTACTAGAAACTAAGGTTGGAGGCCCTAAAATATATTGCTCCATCTCTAATGGGCCATGTAGAAGACCCTCGATTACCTCATATGTCCTATAATTGGATGTTCTAGCTAAAATCATGGTTTGGAGTTAGAAACTATGAAATTTCATGGTATCCATTTCTTTAGGGCTCATGACTCATGAGTTATGCATGGGGCCCAAAATAATGACTCATTTCTATAGAAGAAATTGTGAGGGCCAAACCAATGAATCATTGTTATAGCAGGATTCCTCAGTCAATGAGAGGTATATGAATGATTTGAGGTAAGAAGTGAGATACTCTCCCAAAACAAATTGTTAAACCCGAAGATCTTGACAAGTCTTATTTATTTCCCCAACACGGTATTCAACCATATAGATAAAACTATGGATTAATGAAATTGTTTCCTTAGAAAGGGAGTTGGTAAATTAGTTATGTTTCCTAAAAACATGGCAAATAGAGAACCAATCGAATATTCAAACAACTTCTTTAAGATTGAGAATCAACTCCTAGATATCCATATTCAGAATCATCTACTCACATATCATGCATTTAACAACCAACAATGACTTCATGAAGACTTGGAGAGGGTGCACTCCTAACTTTGTATCTTTCCTCACCAAAAGTTTTAGTGCGAAGAGCTCGGCCATATTATTTGTACCTTGACAATTGCATGTTTTTATACAAAAATAGTGGTCGTCCGAGAGATAGAACATTGCTCCTAGGAAAAATATATTTTCAGACCTTAGCAAGCTCCATCAATAATTCCCCAGCTAGAAATTTTCTCAATATGCAGTTTCTCGACCTGTCATGACAAATCAGGGGTGTCTTTGTTCTTTAGATAATTAAAAGGCACCTTCACCTCACCATAGACCTGGAAAGTAAGTGAACACATTCTCAGCAAAGGTCAGACTACTCAAATTTAGCAAGACCCCCCATTGGATAAGGAATGGGATAACTATATAAGGTTTTATATCCTCTCTCTCAAACTAGACTTTCAAGCATGATTCAATCTCAGACATGTTCCACAAGTTCAATGACTTTAGCCAATTGTTTAATTCCCCCATATATTTTAACAAAAGGATATTGAACAAACAAATGGGGAGAGCGTTTTCAAATTTTGATCTATGTTCTTGTGCCAAAGTTCCTACCATTCAACCACCTTTTCTTAACCTCTATAGGAGAATGGACACCAATTTTCTTCTCGCTGAAAGTTAAAAAACACCCACTCACTCCTAACTAAGTTTATGAAATCTTTTACACTTTCACCTAATTAAATTGAGTGTAGTTAAATATTAAATGAAGTATAATATTTATAATTAACTTTGAATCCATCACTTAACAAGCACAATATTTATTCAAAATAAATATATTACATTTTAAACATAACTTTTATTTAAGATGTTGTTTACCCCTAAGGTGCAATCTCTAATATAAGCTTTAATTGCCTTAAGTTAATACACTTTATCTTACATTTATTATTCAAGGGGACTATGAGCAGCCACAAACATTAACTCCTTCAAATAAATTAATCATATTAAAAACCTGAAAAAATCAAACCATAAAATACGCGTACTCACATATCTTTAAATATTTTTTAACACATAAATAATTTTTCACCATTTATCTAACCTTTAGGTAAAATGAACGTAAACCTTGACCTACAACAAACGTTTTCACATGAAAAATAAACCGACAAGGTTGGAGGCCTCTAGAGTCGAAGGAAGCTTCCCACCCTTGGGTGATACTTAGCTGGATATTTTTTTCTTATTCAAGAATTTATCCTTCCCTCCAAAACTTTCCCACAAAAATCCTGAGCCAATCTTTCCCTCTGTTCCTCTTGTTTTCAATCATTCACTCCTTCTGCTCCTCGGACCCATTTTCCTTTCTTCCCAAAAACTAATTTGAGTTCTCCACAATCGATCACTTAGAAATGTCTCACCGTCTGCAGAATTTATGAAAATTGCCATTCAAGAGGATCCTAATGGGGTCAAGAGTTCGACTACTGGTAAGAGAGAAAATTAACGGGAATCTGCTCTCCTCGTTAACAATAATACTGTTATTACTGCGGAGCCTGGAACCCCTCACTTCCCAGAAGCAAGAACTAGGGCTGACAAAGTTAATGAGTCCAAAGATGATGGTGACTTAGTTTCCCGAGCTTCATCGGTTGAGTATTTTCTCATGAATGGTAGTGCTGCTGGTAATAGATAAGCTACGACTGCTAAGCAAGAACCCTTACCCTTGACTAAAACCCTGTAGGATGTGGATACTTTGTTTCAAAAGGGTTTCTATGCATTCAAAGATGATGACCTTGTCGATGCCGTTGATGTTCTGAGTCGTGCACTGGAAATTAGGTTTATTTTCTTTTGACATTGCAATAGAACTGTTTATAAAGTGAACATTTTCCTCTCTTGTTTTTAAATCTCTTTATAGTTTTCCATCCAAAAATTTGAATTCTTCTATCATTTTGGGTTTACACGTCACTGAAATATCTTCCTGTAAATCGCATGGGTAGAGACTGAAAAGTGAGACTCACCCCCTTGGCATTCATGCCCAGTAATAAAAAGAAGATCTTGTTCTGTTCAATCACACAGAGGGAAAAAAAGAGAAAGGTCACGCCTTTTCCCTTCACGCATGGGGACACCATTTGTATATCAACCATAGTTAATAATGGGGGCTTTCTCTATTCAGAGGTGTCCCTCCTTTCATTCATGCAAAAGAAATCATCCATAAACACAAACAAAAGGAGTTGGAGCTGAGCTCTATTGAGAGTCGCCCCTCTCTTCTCATGATGCAACAATAGAAAAGTATATGTATCAACAAAGAAAAGGATCTGGTCCTGGAAACTCACATAGAGACCAGATGATGCAAAGGGGCTCTTGCCATCGCCTATTCATTGCAAAGACAAGATTTGACGAGAAACGAAACTTTTAGTGCATGGAACCGCGAAATAAATCTTAGCAAAGAGGTAAATAGAAAAAATCTCATTTCTCAGTTATCTTAATTTGAACTCTTATTATCAGATTGAATTCAATAGGTTGTGATGGTTAGATTGAATACAGGCTGGAGACTTCTTGGTACGGCAGTCTACCACGACTGGAAACAAAGAGATATTTCCAAGAGTATCAACTAGATTGTGTACGGTTAGCAAAAGGGATTTACAGGTGACACCTATATATTAATCGTTTCCCAAGCTGCTTTCACTTTGAACATAGGCTACCCATTTTATGCGGTTGCTTTTATCATTTTCAATGAGTCAATTTTTGTAATTGGTAATTTCATAGATGCTACAGACTCTGTGATGGGAAAAAATAAAAATACTCTATTCTCTTCTATTATATTATATATATTGACTTGTACTATGAATAATGATACATATCAACCAACTTGAATGCTACGATGGACCGAGTTACTCCACTTTCCCTACCATTACTACCGACAATGATCAGTGCTGACATAGATACTTCCAATGCTTATTCCATTCCTGACATCCCATGGTTTTAATTAGCTTACTAATGGTGCAATGCATATAAAAAAATTGTTCCCTTGCTAGTAATATTGGGGTTTGCGTGTGTCGCTCATTTTGTGCTGGACTCGGTGTGATTTCTTCCTTCAGGCTTTCTTCTGTAGACAATGAAAAGCTTTTAGAGTTGGAAAAATTGGACTTCAACCTTGTACAATCCATCCACCAAGAAGAGATTAAGAATATCATGAGGTAAGTTGTAATGTCCCTAAAAAATGTAAAATTTAAAAAAAAATATGTATGGGCTAACATCCTCATTCAGATTACATATTTATTAAATTAACTTCAGTACTAAAAATAAATAGAAGACCTATCACTTATAATGTGTATGTAAAGTTATACTTTTGTTTATGATACTCTGCTTTGATTTAGTTGATGTGGATGGATTCATTTATATTCTTCAGAAGCAATGTTTGGGTGATGATCTTAATGCTCCATATCGAGCCAGTGCTTATAATTATGTTTTGTTCAATGGCTTGTTGTGTATATGCCTAAACTCCAATGGTCTATTTTCAAGTGTAAAAAATCTTCTTTTAAATGTATCCTTGTAAATCCTAAAAACTTGAAGGGTTTGAGATAAGTGACAATGGCCTGGCTTACTTAGCTATATGCTAAAGCTTATTTCTACCTTTGTATTGTTGGTGCTTTAAAGGAATTACTTTAAGCCTAACTCTTTAAAGTTTGCAACCATATAAAAGTATGTTTTGATAAAAAGGTCAACATGACTTCATTACGCTCATGTAGTAAGAAATTGAACTTAAAGCTGAGTGTCACTCTCCACTATGGAGAGTGGGTCAGTATCTCGTTGATAGTTGGGGTTGGTGGAATTCAATTTTTCCCATGAGATGGCTATTGAATTCGTTGTGCCCAGCTGGAGTAGGGTAAACCCTAGCGACGAGTTGTTTTTTCTGTAGTCTTGCACTTGTTGGTTTTGGGGGAAGGAGAGAAGAGCTCTCAGGGTGAGAATGTGGCCATGGGCATGGCTCGGGCCTGCGCTCATCCAACGGGCCAGATAGCACGAGGTCAGTATTTAAGGTAACCTCTATATCTCTTATCCTGCATAAGATTTTTGATAACACATTTTCGTTTTGCTAAAGATTGTGAATAATTCTTTTAACTTGTCTTTTGACATGGTTTTCGACATTGGGGGTGCGAGCTTAGAGTGGTGAGGTGGTTTAAGCAGATTGTTGTTAAAGCTACGATATCCCCAGGTAATCCTGGTCCATTGTGGCCTTTTCTCCCCTCATGCAAATGTTGTCTATGCTGGTTGTTTGCTGAGGCGTTTGCTCACTATGTAATTTTGAGAGTGGTTTAACCATTCGGGGTTTTTGGAACTTATTCTAATGCTCAGTTTGGTAAATTTGTGGACATACT
Source organism: Larix kaempferi (assembly GCA_027924585.1). Lineage (NCBI taxonomy): Eukaryota > Viridiplantae > Streptophyta > Pinopsida > Pinales > Pinaceae > Larix > Larix kaempferi. Next base: position 1,979,626 of record BSBM01000447.1, on the reverse strand, counting down.
TGTTGTATGGGATTTTGACTCAGTAAGAAGTCTAAGCTTCAGTTTCATTTTAAGTTTGAAGCATGTATAGGCGTTTTTTGGAACAAAGGAGGTCCAGTATGGCTCCTAGCTTATGTATAACTTCACTGTGGATTCAATGGTTTGTGATTTCTATTTATAAATTAATATGTTTCGTTTAAATTTAGCCTATGTCTGATTTGTAGAGATATTTATAGATGTTCTCAAGATTTTGTGGAATGCGTTTGGCCGTGTGTAACTTTTAATGGTAAATCTAGAAATGTTTATAATGCCCTCTGTTTTAGTAATGGTGCTGAAAACTTATGCTAGGTAATTGGAATAATAAACCCTGTATCTGTCGGGAAGTATTTAATTTTTATGCATTACGTTTTCACTCTTTAGAGCATCTACGTTTGATAGTGGCAAAGCCCTAGTGTTTAACCACGACCTTGGGGAAAGTATGAACTTACTTCTGGACTTTAGTAGAGGATTATATTGTTCTGGTTTTGATCGTGAAGCTTCTGTCTGTAATATGTTTTTATTTATAAATTGTGTGTGTTTAAACCTCAGAGCAATGCCTCGGTATATTTTATATTTTAAGTGTTTTCAGTTGGAGAGCTAAGCCTCTGTGTAAATTTTGATTTAAACGCTTTTCGCTGGAAGACAACGTCTCTATATAAATTATAAACTATGTGTTTCAGTGTGAAGGCAATGCCTCTATAGGTGGATGTTAGAGTAGAATTAATTGGAAAATGTTTGTATGTAAAACTATGGGCAGAGCCCTAGCTTTGTTTCGCATTCTGATATTTCATTTTCAATGGCTAGTGTTGTGAAGATTCGGATGAATAATCCACATTGTAGCATGGTCAACCATTTAAGTGTTGATTGGGTTATTTTCTTAGAGGACTCGATCCCGAGTCCCAACTTTATTAGGAATTTCAATGTCTGAAATACTGAAACATGCCCTAAATAAAATATGAGCCTGTGGTTTCGAATTATGCAAATTCCTATGGTTGTGCTTTTATATAGGGGTTTATCGTGGATCTTTAATATGCTTGGATGAATCTATGTGCACCCTGTCAGTACTTTTAATTTTTTTTTTAATAATTAATAAATGTTTGGTTCTGGATTAATGTAGTGGAGCATATCGATTTTATCCAATTAAATCTGAACCTAAGATTTTAGGTTTGAGGAATTTTAAAGAGATTCAATTTTGTTATGGGTGCAGATTTATACTTTTACGAATTAATCAGGGTTTGGGCATTCATAACGAGTTATTGTTTAAAGTTTGGAACAATTTACTAAGTACTTTTGAAGAGTCTGAGATCTAGCACAAGCTAGCACTACTAACTCTGCTACATCGTAAGCCTAAGAATAAGAATGAGGGTTTGATTTTTTAAATGGTACTTATGCATAATTTAAATTCTAAATGTCTAAAGATAAATAAAGCTTGACCCGTGGAGACAATGCTATCAGCCCTTTCTCCCAATGCATAAGGATAACCATATTTCTATGAACAAGAAAATTATAGTAATTTAGAATTAAATCCTAATTTTTCATCCTATAATAAGTTGCAAATATAAAAACAATTCATACCTAGACTCTGCAGCTTGGATCTTCTTTTTGTAAAATATTACACACCTCAAACACTGATTAATGGAAACAATATTCTTAGCTGACCTATAAGATGATAACCAAATAACTTTGGAACTACCACGTTCCTCCCAACCATGACCTGGAACCGTTTTTGGTTCTAAATCGGATCCCCCCGAGCTGGCTCCAACATGCAAGAGGAAACTAGAGAACCTAGGGCAGACAGATGATTGAAATTTTATCCCGAAATATTACTCTTCTATATTTATGGGACAATTTCTCTCTTGTTACCATAAAAGAATGATAATAAGATAGATGATCCTCTCTTTGGAAATTGTCCTTGTATTTATACGTGAACTTTGGAAATGGAAGTTATAATAATAATATTTTTATTACTAACTACATTTTGATTTTTAGTTTGAATTATAATATATAATTAAAAGGTTGATTTAATTATGAACTTTAGTTTATCTAAGACTTTTAATTTATTCCTTTTGAATTTATTAAAGGAACTTTATATTTTATTTATTTAATTTATATGAATGAGCATACTTATGTATAATCCATTTAAGTGGATATAGTTATTTTACTTTATAACTATGTATTCTTTTATTATTCTCATATCTTTCTTTATATATATAATATATATATATATATGAGTGGGTATACATAATACTTTTGTATAAAAGTGAGGCACTTTTATATTTACTCACTTTGATTAATTCAAGTATAGCATTATAACTTTGATGCATTAATTGAATAGGGTAGACTTCTTTTGGCGAGGCCCTTGGGGGGTATGGATGTCCAACTAGGTTAGGTAGCTCTAGATCCCTTTGCATGTTGGATTACCTCGTATTTCGTGGTAGTTTCCTCAAACCTTGATTAGAGATGAGTAGTGATTCAATTAGTCAATTTAAACAAGTATGATGACTTGTGGTGCTATTCAGATCCTTCCTCAACTCAACACATTTTTTAAGTAAAGTATCCCTACGTGCTATTCAGAGCTTATGCTCAACACTCTTCAATGGGCGTTACGCTAGTGCAATTCTAGAGCTCCTCGCTCAACACTAGTACTAGGATGTATCTGTAAGATACACCTAGGGGTACAATGGCCAAAGGTCTGATGCTCTAGAGATTATGGTCAACACCAAGTTGGAGTGGTCGAGGGATTATTCCCAACATTCTATGTACATCGGGGCTTACGCTAAACACATAGTAATCCATGCGCTCCAGAGCCTACACTCAACACATCATAAATATCAGTCATGCATATCAGAACTCTGCACAATATATAACAAAGATCATCTCAGTATATTAGGGTTTGTACCCAATCACATAATAAACATTAATTAAGTACATCGGGGCTTCATGCCAAGTACATAACCATAATCTGTATCTGTCAGGGTCCATGCCCAAATATGTATATCACCAAAATAAATCATATGCATCGGGGCTTACGCCCAATATATAACATAAACATAATGAACCAAATTCGGGATATTACATTCCTCCCCGCTTAGAACAACACCGTCCCAGTGTTCAAGGGACTAGAAATGACATCATGAAATAAGGCGGGGTAATCCTCCTTCATGGTGCTTTCATTTTCCCAAGTAGCCTCATCAGGACCGAAGTGCTTCCACTGCACTTTCAATTGGACGATAGTTCATAACCTAAGTTGCACCTCCCTCTTGTCCAGTATGTGGAGGGGCTCTAGCATAAATTCCCCCTCGGGTTCTACCTGTAATAAGGACCAACCAATCACATGCTTAGTATCATAGACGTATTTATTTAATAGAGATGCATTAAAAACATTATGAACTTTTACATGACCTGGTAAAGCTAACTCATATGCTATTGGCCCTTTCTTGGCCAGTATCTCAAAGGGTCCCCAAAAATTTGGGGGTTAACTTTTCGCATCACCCCAAGATCAAAGAGCTCCTCTTTGCCTTCACTTTTAAGAAGACATGTTCATCGACTTGGTAATATTTGTCATTTATTTTCTTATCCGCATAACTCTTCTAGCAGTCTTGTGCCTCTTTTAAGTTCTTCTTTACCTTGGTGACTAGCTGTTCTAAATCTTTCAGTAAATCCGGACCTAGCATGAGTCTGTCTATCGGGCTATCCCATGTCACTGGTGTCCTACACTTTCTGCCATAGAGTACCTCGAAGGGACTCATCTTGGCAGAGGTATAGTACCCGTTGTTGTATGCAAACTCTACGAGGTGCAAATAATCCTCCCACTTTGTGGGGTTATTCATAACATACATTCTAAGCATATCCTTTAGGATCCGGTTTACTCGTTCCATCTGTCCGCCGGTCTGCAGGTGGTAAGCGTTACTAAAATTTAACTCTGTCTCCAATCCGGAGAACAAGGATCTCCAGAAGTTATTGGTGAACTTTGTGTCTCTATCCGAGATGATTGCCTTGGGTATACCATGCAATCGAAAGATTTCTTTTTAGGAATATGTTCGCAATGTGGACAACTTTGTATGTTGGTTTTATAGGTATGAAGTGCGCTTCTTTGGATAACTTGTCGACCACTGCAAAGATGGAATCATTCGGTTTCTTACTTTTTGGCAGTCTATTAATGAAGTCCATACTGATGACCTCCCATTTCAACTCTGGAATGGGTAGCGGTTGTAGTAATCTTGAAGGATGTTGGTGTTCCACTTTGACCAGTTGGCATTCCTAGCACTTAGCGATAAATAATGCTATGTCGGATTTCAACTTAGGCCAGAAAAAGCGTTTCTTTACCGCCGATATCATCTTCTGATATCCTGGATGCCCTGAGTAGGGTTTCTAATGAAACTCTATTAAAATGTTAGTTCTAATGTCTCCGTTGTCCGGGACATAGAGTCTCTCCTTTGACCATAACAATCTTGACTTGTCGATCCTATATAGTTTTTATTGTTGGAATAACCTATCCTTCTGAATATTTTTAAGGATCTTGACATAGAATCATTCATTCCTACATGTCGTTCGAATTCTTCCTTGCAAGTACGAATCAGTCTGACTTACTATTACCTCATATAACATATGAGCTCGTCGACTTAAAGCATCGGCAATATTGTTCTCCTTTCCTTTTATGTGTTTTAACTCGAAGTGGTACTCGCTAAGGAAGGATAACCACCTGGCCTGCCTAGCATTTAGGTCAAGTTGGTCAAATAAGTACTTCAAACTCATATTGTCCGTCTTTAATAGGAACTTCCTCCCCATAAGGTAGTGTCTCCACATTTTTTAATGCGTGGATGATGGCGGCTAGTTCAAGATCGTGCGTGGGGTAGTTATGTTCGTGCTCCTTAAACTTTCTGGACTCGTAGTAGATGGCGAAGTCATTCTTCATAAGGACTCCATCGAGCCCTTCTTTGCTTGTATCCGTGTAAGAGACGAAGTCCCCATTGGGATCAGCTATCCATAAAATAGGTGCGTGAGTCAAAACTTGTTTTAGTTTCTGGAATCTTTCTTTGCACTTGATCGTCCAAAGGAATTTGTTTTCCTTTTTCTGCAAGGCACTCATAGGACAAGCAATCCATGAGAATTTCTCAATGAACTTGCGGTAGTATCCTACTAATCCTAAGAAAGATCTTATGTCGGTCACCCAAGTAGGCGTAGGCCATTCCTCGATGGCTTTAATCTTTTTTGGGTCGACTGCTATCCCCTTCTCTGAAATGATGTGACCTAGGTATTGTATCTATGGTTTGCAGAAATCACACTTGCTAAAATTAGCATAAAGTTGGTGTTCTCGTAACACTCGTAACACTATTCGGAGATGTTCTTCATGTTCCTCTTTAGTTTTGGAGTAAATCAGTATGTCGTCGATGAAGACTAGTACGAACTTGTCCAGGTATTGACTAAAGATACTGTTCATCATGCACATAAAATCTGCGGGTGCATTTGTCAATCTGAAAAGCATTACAACAAACTCCTAATGGTCGTATCAGGTTCAAAAGTTGGTCTTACTGATGTCTTCATCACGGATCCTTACTTGGTGATATTTGGATCATAGGTCGATCTTCGAAAATATCTTTGCTCCTCCGACTTGGTCAAACAATTCATCAATCCTAGGGAGTGGGTATCGGTTCTTGATGGTCAATTTGTTGAGTTGATGGTAATCGATGCACATCTGCATTGTCCCGTCCTTCTTCTTGAAAAAGAGTATCGGTGCTCCCCAAGGAGACACACTCGGTTGGATATATCCTTTTTCGATCAACTCTTGTAGTTGTAGCTTGAGCTCCACCAAATCTGGTGTGCTCATATGGTAAGGGGCTTTAGAAGCTGGTATTGACCAGGGTGTTAGTTCTATGGAGAATTCTAGGTCTCGTTTGGGCGGTAGTCCTGGTATTTCCTTGGGAAATACATCTTTGAATTCTACAAGAACTAGGAAATCCTCTATCTTTTGTTCCCTATGGGCTTCTACATTTTGAATGTTAACTGCAAAGATTTTACAACCCTTTCTTATGCACTTCTTCACTTGTAAGGCAGATATCTGCCTGACGTAAACATTCTTAGGTATTCCTTGGATCTTCTTTTGATTCCCTTGGCTATCTATGCATAATATTGACTTGTTCAAATAGATGAGCATGGCATGGTGTTGTTCCAACCAGTGGCAAGATATTTAAATCTACCTTAGTTGGGAACCAGTCGAGCATGGCATGGTGCTGTTCATACAGCCCTAGGGGTAAGATATTTAAATCTACCTTAGTTGGGAACCCGTTCAAATCTATCTCGCAAAATTTAACTAGTTTGGAGACATTCCATTTGGTACCAGTGGCTAGTTGTACCAACCATGGTTTCTCGTGTTTCTCTCGGTTTAGCTTACAAGTGTCGACTATTTTTGGGGAAACATAACTTCGCCATGCATCGAGGTCGATCAATACTGAAATACTTGTGTTTGAAACTTTACCTTCAATCTCAACCATAGTGTCCTGGTGGTCTGCTTATCGGTCGTCAAGTGCTGCATAAATTCTTGATGTTCTTTCCATGTCCCCTACTATTGGATTTTCTTGTATGTTGTGTAAAACTCCATCTGTCTTGTTGGGACAATCTCTGAAGTAGTGGCGCCCTTGTAATTTCCAGCAAGTAATGGGTGGCAGGGAAACTTTTGCTCCTTTGTTAAAAATTGGCATGTTGGTATGTGGTGCAGGCACATTTGGCTATGCACTGGGTCGGTTGAATTTTTTGTTGGGAGGGAAAATATTGTTTTGTTTCCTGTATGGTGGTGGCCTAAACCCTGGCCTTTGGTTGTCGGCAAAGGACCTGAACTGGTCTCGACTTCTATTTATGTTATCATTTCTCGGTTGTCCATGTTCATAGCAGAGTCTAGATTTGTGTAGTGTTACGTCTAGATTATTAGGCATGTCGAACTCAATTTTCTCTCTAAAATTGGGAGGAAGACATCCAAAGGATTGTTGTATCTTGACCTTCTCATCTTTTCTGTATGGTACATAATCTAAAAGATCTAGAAATCTGTTGATGAAGGTTTCCATAATAAGGGATCCCATTCTTAGCTCATGGAATTCTTTTATCTTTTTGTCAAAGAATCGTTCCGACATGTACTTGTCTTGGAACAACTTGCTGAAAGTGCTCCATCTGATATCTTTTACTTCATGCCTCTTGGTATGCTTTAGGTCTCTACACCACTGGGTTGCCTTTCCGTTTAAGTTGTAAATGGCCATTCGTTCTTTCATCTCACTGGAATAATTGTGCACTTGGAAATACATATTCATTCCTAATAGCCACTCTTCAGCTTTCTCCCCAGTATTCATTTCTCCTTCATATGTTGGGGCTTTAATTTTTTGGAACTCTCCTTGTAAACTGACATCATTTTTTCACCTTTTCTTGCAAGGAATGGTGAACCATCATCAATGGAAGAGCTTTTACAGCCCTCTTCCATGAAATCAGGAGTGTGTTCTTCATGTCCCTCCTCTTTAGGACTGCTGGACCTTTTTGTATGACAATAGCTTTCTTTGGATATGTTTGCTGAGTAGGTGGACTTTCTATGGGGTTTTACCCCTGTCAAGCTCTAAAGCAGAGCTTCATTGATTGCTTGTTGTTCTCGTCTTTCATTTATGTTGTCATCTCTAAAACTCTGTAATTCTTCTTGTAAACTTTGTACTGACTTCATTAAGTATGAATTCAATTCCACCACGAGTTCTTCTTCTCGGGGCGGGGAATTCAAGTTCCCATGTCTACTGTTGTTCTCTTCTGCATTCATAATTCAGATTGTATTTGTACCTGAAAAGTTTAGTCAGACAGAAAAAATAAAATTATGTTAGTATTTGGTAAAAAGATCATATTTTATATTTTTGAAGTTCTGCAGTGAATGTTTTGGAGTGAGCCCAAAAGGTCTCTTAGTGTTGTAACAAAGCTCTAATACCACTTGTAATGTCCCTAAAAACTGTAAAATTTTAAAAAAAATTGTATGGGCTCATTCAGATCACGTATTTATTAAATTAACTTTAGTACTGGAAATAAATAGAAGACCTATCACTTATAATGTGTATGTAAAGTTATACTTTTGTTTATGATACTCTGTTTTGATTTAGTTGATGTGGATGGATTCATTTATATTCTTCAGAATCAATTTTTTGGTGATGATCTTAATGCTCCATATCGAGCCGATGTTTATAATTATGTTTTGTTCAATGGCTAGCTGTGTGTATACCTAAACTCCAATGGTTTATTTTCAAATGTAAAAATTCTTCTTTTAAATGTATCCTTATAAATCCTAAAATCTTGAAGGGTTTGAGATAGGTGACAATGCCCTGGCTTACTTAGCTATATGCTAAATCTTATGTCTACCTTTGTATTGTAGGTGCTTTAAAGAAATGATTTTAAGCCTAACTCTTTAAAGTTTGCAACCATATAAAAGTTTGTTTTGATAAAAAGGTCAACATGAGTTCATTATGCTCAGGTGGTAAGAAATCGAACTTGAAGCTGAGTGTCACTCTCCACTATGAAGAGTGGGTAAGTATCTCGTTGATAGTGGGGGTTGGTGGCATTCAATGCTACCCATGAGTTGGCTATTGAATTCGTGGTTCCCAGCTAGAGTAGGGTAAACCCTAGGGACGAGTTGTTTTTGTTGTAGTTTCGCACTTGTTTGTTTTGGGGCAAGGAGAGCAGAGCACTCAGGGATCGAACGTGGCCATGGGCATGGCTCGGGCCTGCACTCATCCAACTGGCCAGATAGCGTGAGGTCAGTCTTAGGTAACCTTTGTATCTCTTATCTTGCTTAAGGTTTTTGATACCACATTTTCGTTTTGCTAAAGATTGTGACTAATGCTTTTAACTTGTCTTTTGATAGGGTTTTTGACACTAGGGGTTCGAGATTAGCATGGTGAGGTGGTTGAAGCAGAGGTTTGTTAAAGATATGATAGCCCCGGGTAAGCCTGGTCCATCGTGGCCTTTTCTTCCCTCATGCGAATGTTGTCTATACTGGTTGTTTGTTGAGGCGTTTGCTCACTATGTAATTTTGAGAGTGGTTTAACCATTCGGGGTTTTTGGAACTTATTGTAATGCTCAATTTGGTAAATTCGTGGACATACTTATTGTATGGGATTTTGACTTCGTAAGAAGTATAAGCTTCAGTTTCATTTTAAGTTTGAAGCCTGTATAGGCATTTTTCGGAACAAAGGAGGTCCAATCTGGATCCTAGCTTATGTATAACTTCACTATGGATTCGGTGGTTTGTGATTTCTATTTATAAATTAATATGTTTCATTTAAATTTAGCCTCTGTCTAATTTGTAGAGATGTTTATAGATGTTCTCAAGCTTTTCTGGAATGTGTTTGGCCCTATGTAACTTTTAATGGTAAATCTGGAAAAGTTTAGAATGCCCTCTATTTTAGTAATGTTGCTCAAAACTTATGCTGGGTAAATGGAATAATAAACCCTGTAGCTATCGGGAAGTATTTAATTTTTATGCATTACGTTTTCACTCTTTATAGCATCTATGTTTGATTCTAGCAAAGCCCTAGGGTTTAACAGTGACCTTGGGGAAAGTCTGAACTTACTTCTGGACTTTTGTAGAGGATCATATCGTTCTGGTTATGATCGTGAAGATTATGTTTGTAATATGTTTTTATTTATAAATTGTGCATTTTTAAACCTAAGAGCAATGCCTCGGTATATTTTACATTTTAAGCATTTTCAGTTGTAGAGCAAAGCCTCTGTGTAAATTGTGATTTAAATGCTTTTCACTGGAAGAAAACGTCTTTGTATAAAGTATAAACTCTGTGTTTCAGTGTGAAGGAAATGCCTCTATAGGTGGATGCTAGAGTAAAATTAATTGGAAAATGTTTGTATGTAAAACTATGGGCAGAGATCTAGCTTTGTTTCGCATTCTGATCTTTCGTTTTCAATGGCTAGTGTTGTGAAGATTTTGATGAATAATCCACGATGTAGCGTGGTCAACCATTTAAGCGTCAATTGGGGTATTTTCTTAGAGGACTCAATCCCAAGTCCCAACTTTATTAGGAATTTTAATGTCTGAAATACTAAAGCGTGCCCTAAATAAAGTATGAGTCTATGGTTTCAAATTATGAAAATTCCTATGGTTGTGCTTTTAGACAAGGGTTTATTGTGGATCTTTAATATGCTTGGATGACTCTACGTGGACGCTGTAAGTGCTTTTAACTTCTTTTTAATAATTAATAAATGTTTTTTCTGGATTAATGTAGTGGAGCATATCGATTTTATTTAATTAAATCTGAACCTAAGATTTTAGGTTTGGGGAATTTTAAAGAGATTCGATTTTGTTATGGGTGCAGATTTATACTTTTACGAATTAATCAGGGTTTGGGCATTCATAACGAGTTCTTATTTAAAGTTTGGAACAATTTACTAAGTAGTTTTGAAGAGTATGAGATGTAGCACAAGATAGCGCTATTAGCTCTACTAGATCGTAAGCCTAAGAATACGAAAGAGAGTTTGATGTTTTAAATGGTACTTATGCATAATTTAAATTATAAATGTTTAAAGGTAAATCAAGCTTGACTCGGGGATCCAATGCTATCATTCCTTGATCCCAATGCATAAAGATAACCAAATTTCTAAGAACAAGAAAATTACAATAATTTAGAATTAAATCCTAATTTTTCATCCTAATAAGTTGGAAATATAAAAACAATTCATACTTGAACTCTGCAGCTTGGATCTTCTTTTTGTAAAAGCCTACACACCTCAAACATTAATTAATTGAAACAATATGCTTAGATGACCTATAAGATGATAACCAAATAAATTTGGAAATGCCACGTTCCTCCCAACCATGACCGGGAACCGTTCCTGGTTCTAAATCGCATCCCCCCAAGATGGCTCCAACATGCAAGAGGAAACTAGAGAACCTTGGGAAGACAACTGATTGTAATTCAATCTTGGAATATTACTCTTCCAGATTTATGGGACAATTTCTCTCTTCTTACCATAAACCAATGATAATAAGATAGATGATCCTCTCTTTGAAAATTGTCCTTGTATTGATAGGTGAACTTTGGAAATGGAAGTTGAAATAATAATAATATTTGTAATACTAACTTCAGTTTGATTTTTAGTTTGAATTATAATATATAATTAAAAAAATTATTTAATTATAAACTTCAGTTTATCTAGGACTTTTAATTTGTTCCCTTTGAATTTACTAAAGGAACTTTATATTTTATTTATTTTATTTATATGAATGAGCATACTTATGTATAATCCATTTAAGTGGATATAGTTATGTTACTTTTTAACTATGTGTTCTTTTATTATTCTCATATATTTCTTTATATATATATATATATATATATATATATATATATATATATATATATATATATATGAGTGGGTATACATAATACTTTTGTATAAAAGTGAGGCTCCTTTATATTTACTCACTTTGATTAATTCAAGTATAGCATTATAACTTTGATGCATTAATTGAATAGGGTAGACTTCTTTTGACAAGGCCCTTGGTGGGTATGGATGGTCGACTAGGTTAGGTAGCCCTAGATCCCTTTGCATGTTGGATTGCTTCATATTTCGTGGTAGTTTCCTCAGTCCTTGATGAGAGATGAGTAGTGATTCAATTAGTCAATTTAAACAAGTATGATGATTGGTGGTGTTATTCAGAGCCTTCCTCAACTCAACACCTTTTTTAAGTAAAGTAACCCTGGGTGCTATTCCGAGCTTATGCTCAACACTCTTCAATGGGCGTTACGCTAGTGCAATTCCAGAGCTCCTCGCTCAACACTAGTACTAGGATGTATTTGTAAGATACACCTAGGGATACAATGGCCAAAGATCCGATGCTCCAGAGCTTATGCTCAGCATCAAGTTGGAGTGCTTGAGGGCTTATGCCCAACACTCTATGTACATCGAGGCTTACGCCTATCACATAACAAAAATTCCTCTATGTACATCGGGGCTTACGCCTAGCACATAGGTCATCCATGTGCTCCAGAGCCTACGCTCAACACATCCAAAAAGTCAATCATGCATATCAAAACTTTGCACAATATATAACAAAGATCATCTCAGTATATTAGGGTTTGTACCCAATCACATAATAAACATCAATTAAGTACATCGGGGCTTTATGCCCAGTACATAACCATAATCTGTATCTGTCAAGGTCCATGCCCAAATATGTATATCATCAAAATAAATCATATGCATCGGGGCTTACGCTCAATATATAACATAAACATAATAAAAAAAGTTCGGGATGTTACATAAGTATTAGTATCTAAGGTGTAGCAACTTAAGAAGGGATCAATTGCATCAGTAACTCCCTTATGTAAGTAAATACACCCTATAGTAGTAATGTATGCAGCTACTCATGAGGAGATCATTTTTCAAGAAAAAAAATTGAAATCTTTAGTAACAAAGAATATCACTAATATCAAGGAGATCGGTCTGGCAACCAATTAAATTCTACAGTAATGAAACCTACTAGTGGTCTAAAGATATCCCTCCTCTTATCCCAGGGATTCGATCTGTCGAATACCATCCAAAATAGATTTGGTAGAGTCCCTCCCCTCAACAGTTTCACAAAACAATGCTATACTCTCTGAGGTTCCTTGGGTTGTTTCTCTATCGTAGAGAGTATACCCTCCCTCTCTGATTATAAAGAACATATTAAAGAAAAAAACACATGCACACTTTAGTTCAAACCCTGGACTATCCTTATACACATACAAGCTATAGTGGAAATCCATAAAAATAATCTAACTTATTTAGAAATTTAACAATGACCATAGATACAACAAACATATAGTCTAGACATGTTAGGATATAGACCTTCTTAGAATCCATTTTTCAGATAATTTTTGTAATTTAGCGTTGCAAGAATTTCAAATATCAAATACTAATATTGAACAATCTAATGCATATTTTGATGTAATATTGTATAACCAAATTCCTATAATGACTATTTTAAAAAAATCAAATCGTATACCGTTTAAAATTTACTCCTAAATTAATCTGATCTTCAAGTGTATTTGTAAGTTTACTCAAATCTTCACAAGTGTATATGTGCTTTACTTATCTAAATAAAACAACGGTGCATAGATTGATGCTACATAACATGCTTTGATTCCAATTTTTATTCATAGCTTAGTATTGCAAGACTTCGGCGATGTGGAAAGAGTTTCCGCCTGCGATGGAAAAAATACCTAAGACCAGACATTAAACGCGGAGAGTTTATTCTGAAAGAGGAAGAGACTATCCTTAAAATGCATTGGACTGTAGGAAACATGTGAGAGTTTAAACATTCCATTGATAAATTCCAATGGTTTGATCAGTTGCTTTTAGCTCGGGGCCCTTATTTTTTATCTTCATTTTGATTTTCCTTTTTCATGGTGATACCTTTTACCTAGAAAGCAATAAGTGGGTTGTGGTAATAATCCTAAGTTTGTTTGTTTAGTCATTGTAGTCAATTAACCATAAAATATTATTTTCAATGCCTTTGTGTTTCAAAATTCCACAAAAGATTTTCAATTCTTTGTTCTTAAATCTTCACATATAGTTATTTTTTTTCATTTTATCTAAAACCATTGCCGCTTCTTTTTATCTACAGGCATGTTGTTAGTTATTCAAGTTTCATATATCATGTTTAGGTTTCCATCTATTTTATTTTTTGATAAAATATTGTCATGTTTCTAGCATATTTTACTACAATGTAACATCTGAACTTCAATAAACGACAGGGTCGCACATTTTGGTGAGCTTGCTCCAGAGTGTGCTACAACTTATTATAAGTATGCAAGTGCACTTCTTTACAAAGCTTAGGATGAAGCTGATCCATTTAATGAGAGTGCTTATCTAGAAAAGATGGAAGAGGCTTCTTCAAAGAATGCTACAGAAGTGACCTCTGGGAAAGCTAGATGACAAGGGCTTTATTGATAGTGTTAAACCTATGCACAAAGGAAATATATATATATATATATATATATATATATATATATATATATATAATAATCAATTCATTCTGCACTTTGTTCAAAATTCTATTAAGTATAAATTTGATCAACTGTAGTTACAGGATCCTAATACACCTTGATACGAGAGGCTGGGTTACTTTGTATTTGAAATAAAAATAAATGTTGTAAGATAAACATAGATGGGGCTGGGAAGCCAAATAAACTGCATTCAATATCTTATTTTTGTGATCCATGTAATTGAAAATAGATTCATCTATACAATAGTCACTTCCAAGTGAGGCTAGCTGAGAACAATCTCAAAATTCAAATATTTAAACTACAAATAGAAACTATTTCAAGATGAAAGAGGAAATACTTACGTTCTCGAGAATGCTAGCTATGATAATCCGTAGTAGGATCTGACAGTTGTAACAAACCTCACACAAACTCACTCAAGAAGTGTAGAGAAGAAGAGAAGGATATGGTCAATAATCACTCATGAACACAAAAAATGGAGAATAGCAGTATCATACATCAGTTGTGAGCTGGCACTATGAAATAATTAATACAATACAATAATTTTCAATAGAATTCAAATTAACCAAGGAGTTCATTCGAATCATGCTCACAGTGTGGCTTGGACAACATCCAATCAGTAGTATCAGTCATAAATGGTCAAAGGTCAATCAAGTGAGTCTAACTGAGTCTAACAAAACCATCTAGGCATGAATCAGGGGATGGAGACTCCAAGGAGGGCGCATGAGGTTGTTAGAAGGTCAAGTGGCACTCCAAAACTAGCTAACTAGGAGCTACAGGAAGTTAGGATGAGCAATCAATGGAGGAATTGCTCAATCAATGCTCTAACTGACTATAAGACTCCTCGTAGGTGACATAAGGCGCTCTAACTGAATGATAACTCCTGGTAGGTGAGAAAATGCACACATGTCATGCAGGTGAGTCAAACAGGGCGCATCAGGTAGGTAGGACGGCTACTGGGGGTTGAAGACGGGCTCTAGGAAGATGAAATTAAGCACTAGGTGCCGGGGATACCACCAAAATGATGACTGGATGCATCCAGTTGCATGCATGATGAATGGATGCATGCAAAATGCATGTAGACATGCAAATCTGAAAAATTATGGAGAGAATATTCCAACACTAGCATGCCACTCATTAGCAGAGCCCCCAAAGTGTCCAAACAAAAAAAATGGATAATTGTATGAACAAAAAAATTACAGAAATTGATCTAGATAAAGTATTTTTCAAAAACTCAAAATTACAACTAAGCCAAGAAAACGGACTTGGAAATGATAATAAGAATATGGACCACATAATCCCTTTATGTCACAACTAAAATTTTATGTCCCTGAGAGATTAGACCCTATGCTGCTATATGCCATACATGAGCTTTGGGATCTTTTATGTTAAAGCAAATGAATCCCCATGAATTGACCTAATCGTCACATTTTTTTCACCATATATAGATATATTATTATTATTATTATATTTTTTCACTATTTATTATTTCGCAAAGCACCATATACAAGAATTTTGTGTATAATAATAATAATAAAATAATGGTGTTTTGCATCAGAAAGTCTCAATCTATGTTTGAATGGTTTTAGTTTTTTCATCACAAAATCTCAATCCACCTAGGATTGGTTTTTGGTGGTTTGAACCATACACCATGTTAGTCCCAAAGACGTTCTAAGGATGTCTTTAGAACTATGCCCGGGCATCAATAATATCTTTTGAATTGTTTACTGAACCAAAATCACAATTGACAGAAAATAATGTAGAACTCCAATCTGGAAATAGATGCGCAGTATTTCAATGTGCCAGAAACCAAACTTTGAGTATCAAATGGAAAATGAAATGGCATAAAATAAAGGTACTGCGGAGAGTAAATTTTTATTCTATGTTCAAGAATGACGTGTTGAGCCTAGGAGAGGAATTCGATAGTCTTAACAAAATTATCACAAAACCGCGACTGGATAATACGAGAATATACCCTCCAGACAAATTAACATGAAAACTTCATGTGCTAACCATCTTTAGAAGAAATAATTTAAGAAGATGCACTCATATTAAATCCATAACAAATCTATGAATCATATACAACATGAAAGAGATGAATAACAAGAGAAAATAGTAACTGTACACATTAAATTTTTGAATCCATAAATCTTCAAGATATGGCAATGATATTCTTCTTTCTGTATTGATCAAAACTGTCAAATATTAGAAGTGATACTTCTTACAAAAGAGAGCCGACCTCGTGGCTATTTCCAATGCTACTATAAACAGCCTTTCTAACATGTACAAAAATGAGATGCTTAGAAAACGTTGTTACATCCCAATGGCTTATGAAATTATGTTTATGATTCTCAACAAAAACTGTTGCAAAAGAAACAAACTTAAGGACTACGGTTGACTAGTATGTTGCTGGGAATGGGACCCACTCGCTTGATGTAGAGGGATACCATGCTGACTGGAATATGCTTATGTTGTGGGATGCTGGGTCGAAGCTACGAGTTTTGCTTGATCCCTGGTAAACTCCTCTGACTACTTGCCTGAGATAAACCTAGAGACAGCCTTCCAATTCTTACCTATAGGGAAGCTATAATACTTGAGCTCTCTCATGGTTGAATCCAACTCGGTGCAGCGTTCAAAGGAGGCCTAGGTAGACCTTTGAAAATAACCTGAAGGCGGTTAAGTATCTCAAAATCGAAATGTAGCCTGTCCACAACCTCCTTCCCACTGAGCTCCTATAGGGTATCCGTCAAACGGATCTCGATGTTTTGTGCCTCTGCCATTTGGGAGAGGTAATATTTCTTTGGGTAAAGATCTCCATTTCCGTCCCAGAAGGATGGGAGACAAAGGGCGAAAACTGCCTTGAATTTCTCTTTAAAAGTATGCACATCCTACTTTAGCTCAGCTGCCATATCTGCTACGTTCTGAGCCAGTGCTACTTTAGTAATTACCCTATTTGTGCCCATTATTATATTAGTACGATCCCGGACAGAATAAGTTCGAATCTCTTCAAATGTTTTCTCGTTCAAGAAATCAATCACTTCTCGGGTGACCTCGTCCTTTTTGCCTATGCTGCTTTCCATGGTCCGTGCATCTTGGGTGGCTGTCCTGGCAATATCGTATTCCTCCTGAACTATGCTGAACTAAATCCATTGTGAGCGTATAAAAAATGCCACCTGATCCCATATTGCGACCTTGGCACCTTTAATTAAAGGCTTACCAATGAGCTTCCTGGTTAGCTCCTGAATCTCATCACGGAGCTCATCACTAGCTTGTTGTATCTCTGAGATGAGTTGATCTCTTTTGACCAATTTTCCGTTCATATAAAAAAATTCGTCACATTTGTCCTTTAACTGGTCCTGAACCTGGTTTAGCTTGGCGTCCTTGATGCTCATTTGGGCTATCGATTGAACTAACTTATCGGCAGGATCTAAAACTGAGGAGGCTTGGAGGGATACTGATTTATGCTAAAGAATCCCCTGATTCTTTCTTCTTGCGACCTCCAAATCATCTTCTAAGGAAATGACCCTTTCCCGGAGTGCTGGCTGTCAGTTAATGACTTTTCCAGCTCTGACTGTATTGCAACCACCTCTGCGGTCTGCGAGTGCTCAGTAGTAGGAATGTTGAGCTTCTTTTTGAAGGTTGTGATTTCTTTATCTTTCTCTTTTAACACAACCTCTAGTGGAGCCTTATCGCTGGGATTTTGTACTGCTTTAATGACTTGTTGTTCCAATTCAACTATTTTCAGCTGCATGGATTTATTTGAAGACTTATCGTTCTTCATCTGCTTCTCTATCTTATGCATTGTGGCTTGTAACCTGTAAGTGCTCATGGTGAACTTACGTAAATCCCTGTAGACTGCCTCTCCTATCTGTCGATGCAATTCCATGGTGTCCTTAGATGGGATCTCATCCAGCTTTATGGTTATCTGGGTGGATTTGAAATTGGAGGGTTCTCTCTTCCCCCCTAGCACAATCTTCTCTAAGACAACCACCTTTAGATCTCCCTCCTTAATATCCACTGCAAAAATCATTCTAGATTGCTTTCCCATATCCAATTCCTACTTCGGAAATAGATTTTTTTCCAAGTCCGTGTTATCTTCTTTAATATGTGCATAGAATCCAAAGAGGCCTGCTTTGACGGGTGAAGTAGTGACCAAAGCTCCTTCCATAGGCTGAGCATCCTGAATCTGCGACCATGTAGAAAATGGGAATCTTTCCAAGATGACAGGTGTCGCCGGAGTCAATACTACCTTACTTTTTGAGGTCGCACTGGACGTACCTTCTAGCTTTAACCTCTTTGTTTTTTATCCCATACTTCCTGATTCTTCTTTCATGCTTGAGGACGTAGGATTTGACTTCTCTCTCTTCCCTAATGTATCTATCTTAAGATGCATAGAAATAATTGTTGCTTCTACGATCTTACGAGGATTCAGCGCAGCTTGACACTCCTCCCAACTATTTAGGTTGGCCATTTTGTCCAATAAAAGATGCGATACATGGAGGTAAGTAGCAGAATGAGTTGTGTGCCTCTTCTGAGAAATGATCCCTCTGGGATCATAATTTTGCTTCATACTTTCAAGGAAATTATACGAAGCCAACAACTCCTCAACTTCCTTCTGAGCGGCTCAACTCTTTACTTTGAACAACCCTGCTTCACTAGGGACGTTAAAAGTCTTGCGTTGTTCCCCTTCATAAAATGTACGTCGTCATAGTTAACTCTCTGATGAATGTACTCTACTACAAATAGTCGAGGAGTCAAAAATGCAGGTAACCTGTATGGAGCCACTTCTACCCCATATACTCGATTTTCTATATGTTTTTCAAAACAAAACCAATCACCCACCGGCTCATTAGGATTTAGCTAGACTAGCTGCTTGCTCTCCGAAATGATTCTCGCTAGGGGATCATCAAAGAGTAAAGTATAAACGCTGGAAACCACTGTAACCGCGAACATGGCAAAATCACTCTGTGGGGGAGCTGTAAGTATAGCCCTATCAAGATCTTCCTGAGTGAAATAGTTCTTGTTGTTGAAGATAATCATGTACAAAAGGAAAGAGCAGAATCAAAACAACTTTTTGATGAAAATCTCTTCAGCTGTAGATGAATTGCC
This sequence comes from Larix kaempferi, assembly GCA_027924585.1. Taxonomy (NCBI): domain Eukaryota; kingdom Viridiplantae; phylum Streptophyta; class Pinopsida; order Pinales; family Pinaceae; genus Larix; species Larix kaempferi. The sequence continues at coordinate 1,960,490 of BSBM01000447.1, read as the reverse complement.
TGAGCTAGCAAGGATGACCAATCCAGCTTGGCAAGAATCTCCTACTGTGAAAGGTTCATCATAAAAATTAAGCCGGACACATCATCATCTATCACAATGTCACTGTCGTATCCTAGGAGAACACATATCATTGATAGTATCAACTTAGCAGGTTCTGAAAACACCTCCAAGCTACACATGGAACTATTTTTTGGCAAGATAGCCAAAGGAGGAAACAACAACTAGATGAAGGCATCCATTCCTTCCACAGGGAGCTTCCACATCTTGTTTATTAAGACCTCCTCATCAAACTCAAAACCCGAGGCATCCTCGCGGGTGCTGGTTAATTCCATGATGAGCTCCTTGCTTATAGGGCAGACCACATTTCCTAGCCGAAAAACAATGGCATTCCTTTCCAGTACATAGCAGTGTGCACACCAATGTATCACTTTGGGAAAAGGCTTGGTTACTGGGAGAATCGTTTGAGCCAACCCGGAAGCTGATGCATTAAAAAGATCATCTCCATTTTTTGCTCGTTCTCTGGCATCAAGGGCTAGCTGATGTAGGTTGGGGAAGGAGGAGATGGGGTCATGGACGTCGAAGAAATCATTGCTGAGGTGGTCATCTGGACTGCTGGTCAAGGACGTGGAAGTGACCTCAGGGGCGTGCGTAGATGCCATGCTAAAGCAGGAGTATGGAGAGGCTGCAAACTCTGAAATACTTTGGGAGCCTCAGATCAAACAAGTCCAAGGGCTAATGACTGGAGAGCATCAGAGCTGGAGGAAGAGTGCGTAAATGGCTCCTCTGGAAATGTATTTATAGGAATGACTTGGAAAAGGTGGACATAAATGCAGGAACTACGTGGAGAGCTGGGATTAGTATGCAGGTTAAGGGTTAGGTGGTCTCTTAAATGCTGGGGTGCTTAACACGCAAATGGCAGCGGTAATGACCATTTAAGTACGGCTTAGGCTAATGCCAGGGGAAAGAAAGCGATGCCTCAGAATGCGGTAAGCTGTGAACAAAGGTGGTTTCAGAGTCTAGCTGAAGTGGTTTGAGGAAACCGCTTTCTGGGTCCTGACTCCATGAAATAATTCCATGTGTAGCTAGCGGTTCTCATTCAGGAGCGACTTCAAAGAGCTAAAGTTCGAGCAGCTTGGGCATCCTGAAACAATGACTACCGTTGATCCTGCGTGCGGACCTCCTCGGGATGGGCGTGCTTGTTGGTGCACCTTTTGCGTGTGGAGCCCACCTCCCCCATCGATCAACTACCCAGCGGCTCAAGGTTAGAGAAACCACTATAGCCGCTCTTTGTGGTTTCAGGGGACCAAAAATATGGTTTGGGAAAACCATTTTTCACCCCCTGAATGATTACGGAGCTGACACCTATCACTGGCATTTTTTCATTTAGGAGCAACTTCAGAGAGCTAAAGTTCGAGCAGCTTGGGCATCCTGAAACAATGACTATCGTTGATCTTGCGTGATGACCTCCTCGGGATGGGCGTTCTTGTTGGTGCACCTTTCGCGTGTGGAGCTCACCTCTGCCATCGGTCAACTACCCAGTGACTCAAGGTTAGAGAAACCACTATATCCGCTCTTTGTGGTTTCAGGGGACCGAAAATATGATTTGGGAAAACCATTTTTCGTCCTCTGAATGATTACAAAGCTGACACCTATCACTGGAGGTTTTTCATTAGGGGCGCTTTAAGGGTGTTAAACCTCGGGCTCCTTCCGCATCCTTACTGGATTTCGTCTGTCGATGCTCTCCCTTTGGTTTCTTGAGATGCCCGCCATCTCGTGCAACTCTATGAGGGAGAGTTCGCCCGTCATATAGCATTTTATGTTGAGTGGTGGCGGTATCTCTTTGCAGAGCAACTGGGTTTCCCGCGACTGCTCCCACTGATGATAATAGTGCTAACACACCATGGAATGTCACAAACTCATTTACACCAAAATCAACTTTTTAACAAACATCACTTTTGCACCATAAACCTTAGCACCACTTGTGTATCCCCACATTATCACCACTTTTGCACCACTATTTGAAAATTGCGGATTTCTCAAATCCTTTACAAATAGTGGTGCTAATGTGAGGCTAAAATGCCATTTTTCTTGTAGTGAAACATGTGCTATGGAATATGGAAAACCATGGCTAATTGGGCATTTCATCCATTTTCTCAATATGTCTATGTTTTACCACTCATTACAATATGCTAAACAATCATTTTTTATAAAATTTTAGACATAGATAGAATTTTTCACTAGATTCCAAATATGTAATTTAAAAAATATATATTTTTTTCCTATTTTTCTTGTGTCATAACTCCTTAACTCAAAAAACACACAATTAGTGTTTCGTCCATAACTTTTTCATTTCTCAATCATTTAAAAAAAATTGTATGTTACACTACTATACACCGACCTCTACATGCTACAAAAGAACCATTCCATGATCATGTCATTAAGACCTCCAAAATCTGCTCCCACACTTATGTTTTTGAGGTATGATCACTTAGATAATTTTAGAGGCTTCAAATGTAGGTGTACATTGTGCATACCCTCACTTACAAGAATTGAACGTAGGTGGAGAGGGAAAGAATCATTCCTGTCAACCACTCAAACTACAACCAATGGACACTAAAGCATTATAAGAATAAATTAAAGTTCAAACGTTTATTCTTTAGGTTTATTTATGTAATAGGATTTCATCTTAACTGGAAATGTATTAAATTTGGAGAGCAATCATATCTATTGAGATGTAATTTTTTGAATCATTTAAAATCAATTCAGATGAAGCCATAAATTAAAAGAAAGTAACAATGTTTTTATATAAATATTATATTTATAATATTTTTATTTTTATATAAATATGGACCTTTCTTTTTATCTCTTTATATATCATTTTTTATATCAACAAAGATTCATCTTAAATTTAAATTTACTAAAGACCAAGAGATATCAAATATTTTGAGGTGTAATTTGTTTTTATAGTGTAAAAAACCATCCATCTCCATACTTAATAAAATTGGATTCAAGTCAAGATAAATCTATATTGATTTTAATTTTTTATTATTTTTTATTATTAACTATATTTTTTTTTAAATTGACATCTAGTTTTTTTTAATTATTTTTATTATTTATAACATTATATCACAACCTTATCTATACCCATGGGCTAATTGGATTTACCTCTCACATTTCTTTTATATATATATATGCGTGTTATAAAACACACAATTTAAATTAAAATTGTTTTATAGATATATATATTTTTAATTTTACTGATATTTATATTTGATTTCTATATTTACATGACAACATTTGTATTATAAAAAACTATTTATATTTTTTAAATATTTAAAAACATTTATAATATATTTTTTTAAGTAATTATATTCAGAGATTTGAAATTATAATCTTTCATTTATAACTTCTCAACTAATTTATTCATTACAAACACAACAGTATACTTAAAATATGAAATTATTAATTATTAGTTATAACAAATACTTAAATTTATAAATTTTTGGAAATATGTTCAAGTTTAAAATCTGACACATTAAACTAATCCATAATCCATAAAGATCCCATAGTATTTTTATATATGCGAAAATGAAAAGAAAATATGAAAATGAATTATCATTCAAAAAAGTGACTGTGTTATACGTGAAAATATTAAGAAGGATTATGGTGATTACATGATTTTAATATTCTTAAAGGCAGTAAGTTTTAGAGAATCCTTATTAATCACCTCCCAACTAGGCAGCAAAGTTTACTATATCGGTATGAGAATCTTTATTAATTTCCTCGAATAATTTCACTTACTATGTCAGCCACTATTGGATCCTTCAAAAGTTCTTAATTTTGTGAAGCATATCAAATAGTTATGGCTGAAGAAAACAAAGATTTTAGCTGTTAAGATTAAAATCAGTGGGGGTTATATCAATCTGGTTTCAATTCCTTAAAATTAAAAAATAAAAAGATCATATATGAACCGTTAATAAAAGCCATAAATTAAATTTACAATTCCTTAAAAATAAAAGGATCATGAATGAACATGTAATAAATGCCGTAAATTAAATTTGCAAGCCATCTATATGTAATTTTTTATTAAGATGAATTCACTAAATGCAGTGAGGATGATCATAACAATCAATATATTCAAACAGTTGAAGACCTTTCGGGAGTTTCAACAGCTTAATTTTGATAGTGATCAACAGCTTACTCTCAAATCCCCAGGATTCTTCAGTACATACAACTTCTGAAAACCGAGTCACATGGTTTCATTTTTCAATTTTGGATTGGACTTATTTATCCATCATCATATCTTTTACGAAAGTATTCAGGTTAAGAAAGGAAGATCCTCCGGGAAGGACAGCCTTCCTTGCGGACTCTCTGATAACGAGAACGTTGTCTCTCAACTTCTTTCCTTCCGGTGTTCTCATCATTCTCCTCACAACATCCTCTACCTCTTCTTTCATCACCACCTTCTGGTTATCTACTTCCACATCCTCAAAATCCAGCCCAGTTTTCCACACGTCCTTAGCGAATCTGCAGTTAAGAAACTGATCGCTAGAAGATGGGAATCCCACTACCGGAACTCCCATGCTCATGCTGTCCAAGGTAGAGTTCCAACCGCTGTGTGTCACGAACAATCCCACCGAAGCATCGGCAAGGACTTTCGACTGTGGCGCCCACGAACAGTAACCTCTCCCTTGTTCGTTCTTCAAAGCCCTCTGGTAAAATCCCAGCCTTGCCTTCTGCAATATCCAACCGGAGAACCCACAAGAAAGGTTGTCCGCTGCCCTCTAGCCCTAGCGCTAGCTGCTTCAGTTGCTGCTCAGATTTCACCGCGATGCTTCCAAATGAAACATATATAACTGATCCCGGCTGTTGCATATCCAGCCATTTCAGGCAGCTCTCTTCCTCCTCCTCCCACAGACTGCTGTGCAAATCACTCCCTTCTAAAAAATTGGGAAGAAACAAACGTCCAATGGCCAGAGCAGGACAACCATTCAAAGAGAGTGCTGTTATTGCTTCCCTCCCTTCGAGCTCCTCGAACGTGTTCACTAATACGTAGTCGGCTTTACTTTGGCTCTGCGATTCATAGAGAAGGGCATTGATTCTAGTGTCGAGCGGATCCTGAGAACGATACGCGGATAACAGGTCGGTTGGCTTCAATGGTGGGATGTTGCCGGGAAGACAAGTGATGAGTTTTTCTGGATTTTTCAAGAATAGTTATCATTTTTCAAGAGCAAATGAAAATAATTGAATGAAGCATTCAATATCTATGAAAAGTTTAAAAGAGAATACAACGAATACGGGTTTTATCTTTCATTTCAATCCTTGATACATAATTGCATCTAGTGTAATCAGGAGCTTTTACCACACATAATGAACCAAAAAAATCTCAATAACAGGACTATTTAAATATATATCAATGAGATAAAATAAATTTCCTAATAACTAATAAAAATAAATAAATTTATATAAATCTATTTAATTTTAGATCTTAAAATAACATGTCCCCTTAGCAGAGCTAAATAGCCTCCAACTGTTCATCAAAGCGTCAATAGCAGGTCCCGTCACTGCCACTATGAACCAGGTCCGCCGATCAATGTTCAAGTTGGGAGCCAAGCCATGATAACTGAATCCTTGTAACCTGTCTCGTTTTATTTTTTCTGTTGGAAAAATATAATTAAGAGCTGATTGCGTTATCTAGTCTGGCCCGGCTCTATCAGTCATTTTGTCAGTCCGCAGAAGGGCAGATATGTCACACACTGGTAGTCAGTTATGTAGAAGGCTTTTTGCACACTTCCTAGTATTTATGTAATTGCGTTTGTATTTCACAAGTCAAGAATTTCTTAGGTAGAAATTTATTTCACTCTTTAATGTAACCAAGTAGCGTTGCCAAGTTTGTGTATAAATAGAAGAAGAAGTAGATAGAAAATCACACAGAGATACAGAGGAACAGAAAGGAACTGAACAAGAGATAAAGGAGAAGAAATATAGTTTCACAATGTATTTGTGAGCCCAAGCTCATAATTGCAAAGTGTTTTAAGAGCCCAAGCTCTGTGAAAGTGAAATATCATCTCTTTGTGTAATTCAGTCAAGTTACTATGTTTTACTGCAGTAATATATAAGTCCATAGTTTTATGTATTCATTATCAAGAATGTTAAATATTGCTTTGTGCACATCTTTCTCCAGATTTACTTGTGTAAATGTTGTTTACATTTATTGTGTCTAAAAGAAATCAAGATTTCCAATATTTCAAGGTGGTAAAAGTTGTTTACATTTTTTTGTAAAAACTTATTTAAGACTGGGTTATCCAAAGTATGCAATGTTAATTTCCATGAAGTGCAAAGTTCCATTTGCACAAAGTCCGAAGCCAAGAAAAAGAAAACATTCATTCACGTTCAATTTTCTTAACTGTGCTGTGATGTGCTTATCCCTTGAATTTAAAAACTAAGAAGACAATTTAGACTTCTTAGCCAGTTTTTTATTGGAATTTCACAATTTTTTAAACAAATCTGAATTTTGTGTTGTTCAAACCATGATTCTGGATTCATAAATAAATTTAGGAACCTCAAAAACTCCCCAAGACACCCATATTCTAGGAATTTAAACACTCTTATTTAGAATTTTAAGAATTTTCTTTTTTCCTAATAAATTCTGTGGAAATCCCAGAGGAAAAAACCATCATAAATGATTGAAATCTTCACATAATTAATATCTTTTGAATCCACCTGGTCAGAATTGCAATATACATAACACATCGCAGAAATGTATGTTCACCGAACTCCAACCTTGGTTACCTAAAACTTCACGGTATTTTGGTTGTTCCATAGTCTTCTCCAAATTCAATAGGCAATATAAGTTTCGAAGGCTTATTTGTTTGGCAAACTCTGTGGGCGTCTATGTAAGTTTCCAAAAACTTTTGCTTCATCAAATTTGTGTTAGTTTATAGCATTGAGAAAACAGACGTAAATTAACACATACGAAAGTTCTTGATCCGACTTTTCTAGTTTCTGATTATGTTTATAAATGGGTATCAAGACTGAGTCTAATATACGAAGGTATGCACCTAGGAATTTTACTTATACAAACTTAAACTTTTAACTCTGCACATACTTCTAACTAGAGATTCATCTCATTACAATCTTATCCTACTACAATCAAAGGAAGATCCCAAACCTTCAGGGTCCTTCAAGTTCAACCACATTTAATTAGAAAATGAAGAATTCCAAAATATTGTCAAAACTGTTGGTAGCGGTTAATTTCTTCACCGCCACAAATTCTGAAATGCCATTCACCGCCCTTCTGAGTGGCTGTCAAAACTTTGAATAGCCAACCACTGCCACACCGTTTTGATTCTGTCATGCTGTCAAAGTTTCAAAGGGGCAGCTCACCACATTGATTTCTGAAGATGCAATTACATCCTCTGCCACAGTTCATCGAATGATTATTGGGGCTGAGTATTATATTGATGTTTGAAGAGTCATTCAATGACCTGTTCAAGCTCGTCAGATGTTTAAAAGAGCACGTGGGACGTCACTGTTGCAGCACATTAAAGTTCATAGGGACATTCACTAGCTTTGTTGTAGCTTGTCAAAGATTGAAGGGACATCCATCATTCCTGTTGCAGTTCATGAAAGGATAGAGATATAATTAAATTCTAAACAGACAAATTTTGTGAAAGGTCAAGTGTAACACCCCTCAAATTTGACCATTATTATTATTATTATTACCTTTTGTAAATGAAATTATGATTATGTAAAAGGCCCTGGTGAGGAGCTCAAGGCCAAGGCCCCACCAGTGGACCTTAAAACTAGTGTCATGCTCTTTAGTATTATTTTTTAACTTAGGAGACTTCGGGATGATGCAACTAAAACGACGGCAAAGGAATCACTAAGGTGAGGAGCCAAATGGTTAGGGGGTCATGAGTTTGATAACTGTAGTCTTACATATTGTCTTAAGTTTTAAGATGGGGGTCCTATTGGATTATTCCTTCTCACCGTTAGTATCTAATTAAGATACTACAGCTTAGCTAATATGATTAAGCCATAATAATGGCTACTATAATCACATGCCAAGGAGTTATAATGCCAATATTCTAAAAATACGGCATTACGTGCTTATGCCATGTATGTATAAATATACCGTAATTATACTTTTAAGACTACCTAAATATTAAGAAGTGAAATAAATGTTACTAAGTGTTTATCAAGTATTTGATAAACAAATGGTTTGTATGCATAGTTATGCTATGCCGACATAAATATTATATATAGGTATATATATGAGTTTTTGCATTATGCGACAACTTGACTTTCTAGCATCACACCTACCTAAGGAAAAGCTAGTTCTTCAATTTCCACTTAAAAATATTTAAGTAAAGACCTAGAAGTAGTTATCCTTTCTCAATTCTAATAAAAGGAATGGAGTTATAATACTCAAACGTTATTAAAAGGATTGTCTTAGCTCCGCCTTGCGAAAGGAGGTTATTCCTTTGATTGGAACACCGAGAGAGTTTAGGGGGCGTGTCTCATAGTGGAGCACACCAAACTCCTTATTTTTTCGCCATCTGTTCTTTCAGTTAAAGATTGAACAAACTGACAGCTGGAGTTGCAAGTTGGTGTACGCCGCGATCATAGGATCTTGGAATTATTTAAGGTCGGAGGTTTGCAAGAATAGGGGGCGGAGGCAACTCGCCATTGTGGCATTTGCTTATAATGGGTGATCTCTGCGATGAAAGAACAATCGCTACGAAGAAGGAGATGGTGAGCGACCGCTACAATAAGAGTGAGGATGCGAACTTATGTATCTTGGATAGCGTTGCATTATATATATATATATATAGATATATGCATACTGCTAGGTAGATCGCCTGCATACATATTTCTATATGTATAGAGATCGCAAATATATATATGCATACTGCTAGGTAGATGGCAGATCTCTGCACACTAAAATGTTTCTACATATGTATGCAAAGATCTGTGATCTACTTCAAATGCAGGCTATGTAGAAACATTTTAGTGTGCGTACTATTATGTAGATCGCATATCTCTGCTTTAAATTGTTTCTACATACCCCGCATTTGAGGTAGATCACATATTTTCTATATTTATACATATCGCATATGCATATGCATATGCATATATATATATATATATATATAATATTCTAGGTAGATCGCAGATCTCTACACACTAAAATGTTTCTACATATTCTGGATTTGAGGTAAGCAACTCATTCTGCTTTTTAATGCATTCTCCATTCGAGGTAAATGATTCATTCTACATTTGAATGCATTCTGCATTTGAGGTAAGCGATTCATTCTGCATTTGATGTAAGTGATATTGCATGTGATAGACCTAGTATAAGAGTATGCAAACTCTGCACATTGCAAGTTAGAGATGCGATGTCTCTGTAGCTTTCTCTATTGTATAATTTTTATGAATTTAAAAGTCTGTATGGTGCATATTAGAGACACGATCTCTGCTCCCATCGAATTCTTAGCAAGAATACTAGTGCAGTCCCCACTGCTTGTTTAGAGGAGAGTGTTCTGAAAGTTTGATTGTGTGTTGAGAAGGCGAAATTCTCTCTTGATACTGCGTTAAGGGGAGGCTATTATAAAAGCCGACTTCCTACATGTGCTATAATTTTGATCTCTGACGGTAGAGTTAGTTATGACGTGGCCCCTGTAATAATCGTTGTATTAATATTAAGTTTTTGTGTTGGGATAAACCAAAAGTGGGTAGCCCAGGCAAGGGATTAAGGTAATTATAAGTATGTTGTAATTTAATTTCTTAGTCCGTAATGAAACTGTGATGGAAAGAAACCTAGGCTTAGTGTTCTATTTCTCATTTATATACGTGGATTTGTATTTATGCATAAAACGAAAATATGTCCATCGCCCTATAGGGATGGGTATAAGTTTTAAGGGGGTCTTAGTCTTATAGGATATAAGTAATTTAAGGAAATTTTTGAATGTATGTGGTTTCTTTCTTAATCGATAGAGTGATCTTATCTCGGCATGTCTCTAGTTCGTTTAGAAGAGTTTTAGACCATAGACGGTGGTATTATGATTTTTGTATGAATCTTGTATGAGATGTCGAGATCAATTTGCTAGATCAAAGTATATATATATATATTTGTACGCTCCTGATTTAATTATGATGTTAAACATAACAAATTTAAGGGAGTTTTATTTATGGAAAACTCTCAAGGAAAATATATTTATATATTTTTTGTGAAGGCTTGTGATGAGAGGCTTAGAGATTTTAGAAGGAGATTTTTTGCAACAATCTCGTTGCTGGATTTTAATCCCTGATTCTTTTTAAATATCAATAAAATGAAGCAACCCCCTTTGTGGACTTAGCCAAAGTTGCAGGTGAACCACGGTAAAATAGTGTTTCGGTGAGTGACTTTGATGTGCCTACTTTTGTGTTATATTCCTTCTTGAGACTTGTGATCGATGATTCCATGAATATGTTGTTTAAATGTTCATTAAGAGTTAAGCTAGATATTTTAAGCTGGATAAATGCTAGATAGGTTTGATTTATGATCCTTGCATTTATATTTAAATGTTTCGTGAAAAGTGGTAAATAAAATGGGATCTTAGAAATTGTAGTAAAAGAAAGAATGTTGATTTAATAAAAGTAGATAGGCATGTGGTTATCTTTTATCATTACAAATACAAACGAACCTTGATTCTCGTCATGCCTAACTTTCAATCAATAGAATCTTAAATGTTATGAAATCTTTCAAAAATTCACTAATTTACCAATTTAGAAATTCGGGTATGTTACATATGGTATCAGAGCGCTAGGTTACAGCACTCGGGCCTAATAGGCTCAACACGAGATAAGTAAGTTTGAAGTCTAATCAAGGTTGTTCTTGTTTTGTTTGATGCATGGACTGTATTCAACGAGGGGGAAATGTTATCCGAGTTCAACTTTGAGTTTCTCCAAAGGGGTAAAGATAAGTATATTTTTGTTTTTCCTCATGAAAATTGTGAGTTAAGTATCAATTTTCCTTACTAGATAAAAAGGTATAGGTAATCACATGATTTAATGGTATTACGATGAAACGTCATATAATTTTAGTACATGTGAAATGTAATGACTTCAGTATCATGATTTATTAACTTTGTCAGAAGGAATAGAAGCGTCATAATCTTTTATATAGGATTGTTAATTCATAATTGTCCTTTAGTAAAAGTACTAGTCTAGAAGAAAAAAATAAGGATTATGAAAAGTGCGGTGAAATAACTTTAGTATCATGATTTATTAACTTTGTCAGAAGGAATAGAAGTGTCATAATCTTTTACATAGGATTGTTAATTCATAATTGTCCTTTAGTAAAAGTACTAGTCTAGAAGAAAGAAATAAGGATTATGAAAAGTGTGGTGAAACATGCTGATGAATAACTATTTTCAAAATTGCATAGAAGTATCATTTAATTCCTCATTTTAGTTATTTAATATCCTATTTTTATATCAAAGATTAATAAGTGTATTATCTATGAGCATCACTAGGTTAAAAAGTATAGTTTTATTAGTATACTGCAAAGAAGTAAAGTTTGTTTGATTAGGCAAGTCACTTGAACACCTTCAAATTCAATGCATAGTTGTCAATGACAATGTTTTTTCAGAAAATATTGCCTTCATAGACACAATAGAAGATGATTGGATAAAACATTTGTTGGTAGAAGTTATAGTTACTTAGTGCAATCTTCGAAATGAAAAGTTGGTCCTCATAGTAGCAATAGCAATATATATATATCTTTTACTTGGTTTTTTTTTTATAGTATGCTTATATGTTGTCATTCTTTCAGTGAAACCAATGATATGGAGTCACCTAAGTAACTGTTATCCATGAGTATTGATAGCCAAAATAAATTTGACATACTAGATTACAAGTTATAGATGTGAACAAATTCTTGTTATAAAAACGATGATGTGTTTGAATATTACTCTTATGAAAATTTGTCAAATTGTTACAAGGTTAAATAATTCATTACTTAACATCAATTGTATTTCATTTCAGAATTTCTTATTGTTACTAGAATTTTAAGGATAAAGGTATATTATTGTATGAATTTGCAAGTAATGTCCCTAGGGGTTAAACTAATCTTATTTTAGAAATGCATTATGATAGACCCCAGGTAGAGTAAGTTATATTTTCTAACAGAGATTAATGAGTATCAAGATCTTGTTAATAGTTTGATTTTAGAAGAAATCTAATCTTGTTGTGATTGATTGAGCATGGGATCTTTAGATGATAAGTCTCAATTCGAAATAAATCACTAAATGTTTGAACTATGATACTAACCTATTTTCAGCAGATTTGACCACAAACTCACATTAAGGATGTTGAAGAGTTTTACATCGGGATGAAGAGAAGAGGATGCACAAGTTAATTAAACGAGCATGCTTATAATGCTATGGAACTAATGGGTTCAATTGTTAAGCAATCGAAGCAAAGAAATTTTATTTATACTAACATTTCAGGAAGTTATATTAAACAGCGACTGATGTCATGATCAAGGAGGAACGCAGATTATAAAAGAACTTATAGAGATAACTTGAGCTAAATCGTTCAAGAGTAAGTAATGATTTACTTGACATTTTATTTACAATCACGATTGGTGGTAAGACTTATGAATGATGATGTGTAATCATCAAAATGCATAGAATATGATAAGTAAATAGGTGAACATATTTTAATATTTTGTTTCTATTATGTTGCATGTGGCATGCAAGAAATAATAAATGATTGATACTAAGAATATTTCCTAGACTCAAACAAGAAGGTTTGAGGAAGAAAGAATATTTCCTAGACTCAAACAAGAAGGTTTGAGGGGAAAAGAATATTTCCTGGACTCAAGAAGAATGGCTGCATCTTGCACTCACTCACTAGCAGTTGCAGGAAGCAACTTCCCTAAAAATGTGGCCATGTTCCCCATGGAAGTGGAACAGAGTAGGCGGCTCGTTGAATGTTAAACTA